>QLNU02014802.1:10093954-10150709 GCA_006491805.2 Dysdera silvatica | reverse complement strand
ACTGTACATAATACAATAAAAAGTGCAATAAATGTAATAAAAATGGGATCACTGTACACAATTAATGCAATATATATATATATATATATATATGGCCTGCAAAAGGGTTGCTGGTATCTAACTGGAAGGAGACCCACACGCTGAACGTATGTGACGATGTGTGGAACCGGCCAGGCCAGTAACCTAGTGTCCTACCCCGCCTTCAAGTGGTGCAGGCTGAGCTTTCTATTTATGTGGCAAATTAATATTTGCTGCACGGATAGAAAGGCGGAAGGGGAGGGCTAATTCACCAACCCGTCTAGCCAGCGTGGTGAAATTATGGCTAATTCCTCCATTATGTTGACACACCAGAAACCATGGCCCCTAGTCTCCAGGTGCTGGAGTGCTCCTGATCAAGGCAGCGGTCAGTGTGGCATGAAAGCAGGGGGTGCTAAGAATCACTGGAATGGCCCAGGCTGCCGTTTGTTATTGACCTTGGCTACGTTTAATGGACGATCCCTTGCTTCTGAAGCAAAACTTCAGGAATTGGAAGAAGAACTTGACAAGATCAAATGGGACATTGTAGGACTCAGTGAAGTTAGAAGAAAAGGTGAAGAGTTGGTGGAACTGAAAAGCGGACATTTGTTTTATTATAGAGGAACGGAAACTGGAAGAACAAGTGGTGTTGGCTTCTTAATCAACAAAAGAATTAAAGACTGTCTTCTGGAAGTTGAAAGTACATCAGATCGAGCAGCGAGGCTTGTTGTTCAACTAACCCAGCGATACCAACTTCAAATAGTACAGGTATATGCACCAACATCAAGCCATACCGACGAAGAGGTTGAAGAATTTTATGAAGAAATCAAAGAGTTACACACCAAAGGGAAACAACATATCAAGCTCATCATGGGGGATTTCAATGCAAGAATTGGACAACAGGAACAAGGAGAGACATCGGTTGGTAAATACGGATATGGGGAAAGGAATGAACGTGGCGATCAACTCATCGAATTTGCAGAAGCTGAAAACCTTAGCATCATGAATTCATTTTTTAAGAAGAAACCGCAAAGAAAATGGACATGGAAACACCCAAATGGGGGAACTAGTGAAATTGACTATATCCTGGCAAACAAGAAATCAATTATTGAAGATTGCAGTGTACTGAACAGATTTAATACTGGAAGTGATCATCGAATGGTGAGATGTAAAGTGCACTTAAATACTAAATTAGAACGACAGAAGCTCATTAGGAAACAAGTAAGTAAGAGGGTGGATCTAATGAAACTGAAAGTAAATACCGAGGCATTCAAGTTGGAATTAAAAAATCGCTTTTCTGCACTGGAAGGACTTATTGATGAAAGTGATATCTCAGAAGCAAATGAAAACATTGTTAAGACAATAGTTGAAACTGCTGGGGAAATTGGTGGTGTAACCTGTAAAAAGCACAATAGCAAATTATCTGAGAAGACGAAACAGCTCATGAAAAGGCGAAGAGATATGAAGGTGGACAATCGAAATACCAGTTCCAGGATTGAGTACATAGAACTTTGTAAAACTCTGCGCAAAAGCATGAAAGAAGACATAAGAAAATTCAACTGTGAGCTAGTAAGGAAAGCCATTGAAAATAACAAGAGCCTTAGGGTTGTTAAAGGAAGTTTATCATTAATCATTAAAAGGAGAGGATGGCACCGTAACAAGAAATAGGGAAGAAATACTTAGAAGAGTTGAAGAATTCTACAAAAAACTATATGAAAGTAACAGTGGATTAAACGAAGACACTGAAATAGTCGAAGGAACAGCTCCTAAAATCTTAAAAGAAGAAGTTTCATTTGCAATAAAAAATATGAAGAAAGGAAGAGCCCCTGGTGATGATGGTATTACATTAGATATCCTAAAAGAAGCTGGAGAATATGTAGAAGACATACTTGCAAAATTCTTTACCAAATGTCTTAACAGCGGTAACATACCAAACCAATGGGATTCTGCAACAGTAATTCTTTTGCATAAAAAAGGTGATAAAGAGGATTTGAAAAATTACCGACCAATTAGCTTGTTACCTGCTATTTATAAAATCTTCACAAAAGTGCTAACACATCGCCTGCAGAAAAAATTAGATGCAGCTCAACCAAGAGAACAAGCTGGATTTCGAAGTGGATTCAGTACAGTGGACCATATTCAAGTATTAAGAGAATTAATTGAAAGAACACATGAATATGAACTTCCATTGTGTGTTGCATTTATTGACTATGAGAAGGCCTTTGACTCTATTAAAACATCAGCAGTCATCAACTCTTTAAGATCAACAGACATTGAGGATGTGTACATTGACATGGTGAAACGTGTGTATAAAAATGCAAGTGCAAAATTTCGGTTACATAAAGATACCAAAACTATCAAACTTGGCAAAGGGGTGAGGCAGGGAGATACCATTTCTCCAAAACTTTTTACTTCAGCTTTACAGATGATTTTTCAGCAGATAAATTGGAATAACAAGGGAATAAAAATAAATGGTGAATATTTAAATCATTTGCGGTTTGCTGATGACATTGTTATTTTTTCAACGAACCCATCAGAACTCCAAGACATGGTACAGGAGCTCTCAACTAGAAGTAAAGAAGTTGGACTCAAGATGAACCTACAAAAAACTAAGATCATGTTCAATAATTTTGTAGAGGAAACAAAAATACAAGTTGACAACATTGAGCTAGAAATTGCTGATTCATATATTTACCTTGGCCAGCTGATTTCAATGGATGGCAACATTATGAAAGAACTCAACAGACGTATTAAACTTGGCTGGAGTGCATTTGGAAGAAATAGTTTTATCCTGAAGGGGAAATTGCCTTTGTGTTTGAAAAGAAAGTTCTTCAACCAGTTTGTATTGCCAGTCCTCTCTCGAAGATCAGAGATATGGAGTCTAACAATTGCAGCAATACGGAAGTTACAGACAATTCAAAGGAGCATGGAGAGGTGCATGCTTGGAATAACTAGGAGGGATCGAGAAGGAAACACTTGGGTGAGTGAGTACACTAGAGTAGAGGACATCATTTTTAAAGTGAAAAGGCTGAAATGGAGATGGGCTGGGCATATTGTAGTATGAACTGATCAACGATGGACAAAAGAAATTCTCAACTGGATTCCAAGAGACCACCGAAGACCTAGAAAACGTCCTCAAACTAGATGGGTGGATGAAATAAGAAAACAGGTTGGGGTGACGTGGAAGCGAATTGCTCAGGATAGACTTGTGTGGAAAGCATTTGGAGAGACCTTCATCCAGCAGTGGATAGATAATGGTTGAATATGATGATGATGCTTGTGAAACATTCAATTGTATTATTCTTAACCTTTTATCTTTTTCTGATTAATATAAATTTATGAACCTTCCTTTTGAATTTTTGTAATTTCGTAGCGTCCGTAAATTCAAAATTGATATGATATTTTATTAGATGAGAAATTGTACTTTATATATAAGATATTATTGCTTTTTTACAGGGTTAGCATAATTGTCAAATGGTCGGTACACAACGAGGCGTAGTTTTGAAAATTGCTCGCAAAGAAAAGAATGATTTCATGGTGCTTAGTGGGAGTCGAATCCACAACCTCTTGGAAGCCGGCCAAAGACTCTTTCCACTGAGTTCTCAGAGGAGGAGGAGAAGGATGACAGGCAGTTTATAGCTCAGTTGGAAGATCCGTTGGCCGGTACCAAGAGGTCGGGAGTTCGGTTCCAACCAGGCATCGTGAAATAGTTCTTATGGTTGCAGGCAATTTACGACAATCGCCCTAACCCTGTGAAGGGTAATAAGATCCCATATATAAAAAACAATTTATCATCCAATATTACCACATTATCGGCTGTGATGATAAAAATTTCTCGCCTTTAATAACTTTTCGTTTTTTAATAATGTCACAAAATGGTGAAACGTACAGCATTTTATGCAATATGATGGAGCAACGTTTCACCTGTGCACAGAGTCGACCACGAGGGGGATGGCAGGAGGGGCGGCAGCCTGGCGGTTCAGATGAAATTTAGGGGGGCCCGCGCTGGCAAGGACCTATGCTGTAGGAGGCCCAACTTTGAAAAAAAAAATGTTCGTACCACTGCCCATACAAGGAAGGGGTGATGGGGGCAGGTCGAAGTGAGCATCAGAGGGCTAGGGTGGGTCGAATTTTCAAAAGTTGCTCGAATCGAAACGCAATAGTGCGGAAAAGTTGCTTTTCGTCGAGATAAGTACAGTGAAAAAATAAGTTTTGGAATCGGATAATATCTTCAGGTCACACATGACCCTCAAAATTTGTGAAATTAGCCATAAATTGACCTTTTTTAGAAACTTTTGAATAGTGCCTTAAATTGGTTAGATTATCATGAACCTCCAGCTATGACAGTAATTAGAAACTATTTAAAGGAAAATAATACTTTGAAGGACAAAAATACCTAAAAAGGGAGCTGGCAGGGGGTCGCATTAGGACGAAAATTGGCCAAAATTGTGAAAAAAACAAAACACCGTAGAAGCGTTCATGACTTCAGAAAAATAGGTTAAGTAGACTGTTTGATTAACTATTGCTGTGCAGCTCTTCGCCTGTTTGCATTCCACATTCAGCTAACAGGGAAACCACACAGAACTCACCAAGGGCTGTGGCCACACTTCGAGTTCCACCCACGCCCTTCCCTACCAACCAAATATAGATGGACGTGGAAAATCACTACTTTTTTGATGTGGTTTTGTTCCCTATGAATTGAATTTCGTTTTCAAACATTGGCATTTGGTAGCGAGAAACAAAGTTATTCCGATGAAACCATCTCTGTTGTCACCGCCTTATACATTGCTACATTGCTTGCTGCTTCTGTGATTAGTTTCACAGTAAGTTTAACCTCCTGAGTGTGACATGGAAATTCGTTCAATGAGTTGCCATTGAGGCACTTTATTGAAAAGTTAGATGGCAAAACAAATGCCCCGTAGTCGTACTCTGAACCTATCGAAAAGCACCTTCAAAGATGCGAAAAATTACCAATGGCAAAATTTCTGGAAATTCATTGCATGCTTCCAAAAGTGAACAAGGATATCCTAAGCAAAGATCAAAACTGTTTACTTGAAATTTTACTGGCCATCCACTATGGTGTTTGTCCTCCAGATCTTGTTATTTGTAACCCTGGACTGCCCAGCCATTCCAGGTGGTTGACAACGGCTAATAGAGTCCTTAGACTATACGTTGCTTTCTCAGACACGTCTTCAAATCTTATTCATATCACAGTGTTCATCCTGAAAGTATACTCACCTCTATGGTTCACAATCAAAACCCAACGACCAATATTTCAAGGCCCAAAACATGTGTTTCAGTGTATTCAGGATTCCCGATATTTACCAGATCATCTCAAAACAATCATTGATCCAGTAATCCAAAACAATGCTTTCATTGCCCATCCTGTGAATCTTTTTCTGGCTATGGTGAAGGACGAAAGACGGCATGTCAGAGAGTTTGCTTTGAGGTGCATTTTAAAAGCCAGGGAAATACCAGAGAAATGCAGATCCGTATGTACGTTCATCACTCCTGATTTAAATTTTGATGCAAAAGACTACACTGGGTTGATAACTTGGTGATCAACGAAAATTACCTGTCCTCCACTTCTAGAACCTACAACGTCCGAGGAAATCTTAGACTTCATTCTTTCCAAACAGATACCAACTTTCTCCGTAGACCAATTTCCATGTCATACACAGGTGGTTAAACGTACTGTGAAATTAATCACAGAAGCAGTGAGCAAAGTATGTGGCGGTGACAGCAGAGATGGTTTCATCAGAGCAACTTTGCTTTCTCGCTGCCAAATGCCAATATTGGAAAATGAAGAAGAATCAAACCAAATAAAAAAAATAGTAATTTTCTACGTCCAGCTGTGGTTGGTTGTTTGGGAAGTGCGTGGGTGGACCTCGAAGTGCGGCCACCTCACTAGCGAGTTCTGGGTGGTTTCCCTGTTAACTGAATGTGAAATGCTAAAGGGGCGAAGAACTGCACACAGCAATAGTTAATCGAACAGTCTGCTTAGCTTATTTTTCGGAAATCATGAACGCTTCTACGATGTTTTGTTGTGTTCATAATTTTGGCAAATTTTTGTCCTAACTCGACCACTTTCTCGTTCCCCTTTGTGGGTATTTTCGTCTGTCAAAGAATTATTTCTGTTAACTAGTTTCTAATTACTGTCACAACTGAAATTTCATGATAATCCGATCAATTTAAGACACTTTTCAAAATTTTCCAAAAAGTCAATTTATGCCTAATTTCTCAAACTTTATGGGTTATGCGCAACCTGAAGATATTATCAGATTCCAAAACTTCTTTTGCCACTGTGTTTATCTCGACAAGCAGCAACGTTTCCGCATTATTACGTTTCGATTCGAGCAATTTTTGAAACTTCGTCTTGCCCCAATTGCCCTTCATTCTGGTGCTACAGGCCTGAGTCGCTGGGGTGTCGCTCATTGGTAGTTACAACCGTATTATAATTTAGATAATACGAAAGAATTTCTCACGAAAATTAAGCGTTAAACTTCTTTTCTTTAAATTATCAAATGAATTTTGCGAATTAGTATTAGCCTAACTAATTGGGCTTATATACCATGTTGATATTCGTGTTATTAAGGCTTTTCATATCTGAAACACTGACATTAAAGTTTATTTTATTGCAATACTTAGCATCGTTCTAAATAAGGACATCAAATTGCCTTTTTCTCAATTCTAGTATGAAACGGCATATTATATTTAGTCTTAAGTAGTGTTTCTTAAACGCCAGACTGCTTCATCAATTAAAACGGACCGGGAGAAATTCTCCGGGAATTTTTCATTTTAGTTTTCTGAGCATCTTTGATGAATAAATACTTTATCTTGGAAATATCCTGAGAAGAGTAGGCGCGAATGCTTCGAAAAGCTCAGATCCAGAACGCCTAAATAACACCTTTGTAGCAACTAGTAATGGCAAAGCCGTATGTTTTTAAATGTGTGAGTATTCATAAATGATCGAAAGTTTTAAAACGTCAAGATTTTTGGCATTTGAGAAAAGGTATATGGTCCATTATGACCTGCCATAAAATGTGCCTGCACAGGGATTACAACGGTTTATGCTCATCCTCTGTGCTTAAAAGTGAACCAAATAATATGGGCTGCAAATGCCAGTGATCAATCAGACCAGAAAAATGCATATTAACCACCTAGCCGCCGGAACCGTATATATACGTTTTGATATAATATGTTTCTTGTTTTGGAGCTAATCAATTGATGTACAGTTTTCATTCGTAAACGCCGTTTTTTATTCAGTTTGAAGCCAATTATAGCACATTTGCGAATTTGCTGGAGAACATAACTTCGAAAGCAAATATGCGTGACTGTTTTTTTCAGCCAATCTAATCTTTTCTTGCATAATTTTTACTGATTTAAGCGTGGTAAAAGCTACACCTATTACACCTAAAATACAATCTTCGTACTAATTTTGGTTTGTGCACAGAACAATCGAATTTTTAAAATCCAATCGAATACTCGAATTTTGGTTTCGCATTAAATTTAGGAGTGGGGTTCATTTCTCTAGTTTGTAAATGGCTGTTTCCAAGAAATGCTAAGGGAAGTTTCCTTTTTTTAGTTATGTTAAGAGGAAGGGGTTGAAGGTTAAGTCGTTAAGAGAAGGAGTAGCTATACTGATACTCTTTATGATTATGAAATTGTGGTCTCCCACAATAGAAATGCTAGTTCACTTCGCAGTCTTTCTTTACTGTTGTCACTTAGAATAGCAAGAGAATAAATCATAATAAGTTCAATTTCTAAAATTGGCAAAATGCCAAATTGTTTCCTTTTATTACATGTTTTCCAAATGTAAATAATTTCACTTACCGTATCTGGCAACGTATATTGTATAAATATAGTTTCACTTTTTATATTTGGCAACACTATGTGTAATCGTCTTCCAGATTCTAAACCCAAATCAGTCTTCAATTTATCATAGACGCGTACAAAAAAGCGTACTAAATTTTTCTAACGTTGTATCTGAATTTAATTATCTTCCAGCGAATTAATGAATGAATCTAAACACTTAAAGTATTAAATAAATATATTTCAAAGGGATGAAATTATTGCATTTAATCATACTTATAGTTTAATATGTGAACTGAAGTTAATTACGAGTAAATTTGTCGGGACCGAGACATCATCTTATAAAAATGACATTTACTGGGCTCGCGTCTTATGAAAAAACAATTTAGCAGGCCTCGTGTTCTTAAAAGTTGAGAAACACCAGTCCAATGGGTAGATGAGACATATGTTTCCCGACTTTTTCTACATCATACAATGACGCTGAAATTGATAGTCTCCTAAGGGTATTTATCCAATTCTTTACTGCTTATGGGAGGTTTGAATTATCATACAATTCGCAATTTTTCAAGTGTCTACGCAACCCCACCCCATCCTGTTTATCGCTTACTGACTAATAATTTAACCGTCAAATAAAAGTGTGCGCAATCCAAATTTTCATGTACGATGGAATTGATAAATGAGGAACTTTCCCTTCGGGCATGTCGCCATTTTTTTTTCCTTTTGAATATGATTCCTAGTCTACTTCTGACGGTAGAAGTACTTATTCCATGAGCTAATCAATAATGATAACGAAAATAATGAAGCAATTACAGTTCATTGAATAAATTATCAACTCAATCTACTAGTCATCAATATTATTACATAAATCAGTTCCGGCTTACTATACGCTGAACGAATTTGATCTTTAATATGATAAAGGTTAAATCTATTTCTATTATATCTGAGGATTTTATTCAGTAACTGCATTTTATCATTGCTTAGAAATTATGTGCAATTCATCTCGTTATAATAATTTTCTCACCTTTTGTAGCGCAGAATGACCATTACTGTCCTTGCTCCATAAAAACACAATCACCCAACCAACCATAACAATTGATAAAAATTAACTTCCAAATAAACTCCCGAATCTCCGTTGCATATTTCATTTAATAGTTCTTACACTAGGCCACCATTTGCTGAGTGCAAGTGAAAAATATGAAGAGGGTGTATTGCAAAAATAAAGTAAACCAGCACCCGATGTTAACATTACAAAATGGGAGAATATTATACAATAATTTTTGCCACCCACGTTTATGTAGCTCAAACTAGAGCTTTTTTTTATATTTGGAGAAAAAGAGACGCCGTCCTCATCCTGGATTCGAACCAGGGTCCCCGCGTTGAGCCCGCGGTGTCTTGACCTAGTTCTTCATTTAATAGGTCAAGACACCGCGGGCTAAACGCGGGGACCCTGGTTCGAGTCCAGGATGAGGACGGCGCCTCTTTTTCTCCAAATATAAAAAAAGCTCTAGTTTGAGCTAAATATACGTGGGTGGCAAAAATTATTGTATAATAAATTCCCCCACGAAAAACTCACAAAAATCTCGCCCCGGAGGCTTTTCTGTGTTGACCATTATTTGGCAATTGTGTTATCCCTGTGAAGGGTAATAATATCTTACATGAGAGAATATTTCTGTAAAGTAGGATCTCAATTTTTATTGTCATAAACTTAAACCTACAACTTACAAAGGCTATACATTAATTTTTGCCACACACGTTTATGTAGCTCAAACCAGAGCTTTTTTGTTTTTGGAGAAAAAGAGACGCCTCTTTTCTTCCGAAAACAAAAAAGATCTAGTTTGAGCTATATGTACGTGGGTGGCAAAAATTATTGTATAATAAATTCCCCCACGAAAAACTCACAAAAATCTCGCCCCGGAGGCTTTTCGGTGTTGACCATTATTTGGCAATTGTGTTATCCCTGTGAAGGGTAATAATATCTTACATACTATTACAAAGTTTACCTTGAACTTACAATGGCCGACCAACCAATTTACAACCGCCAACTTGTAATTGGCTTATTCGAGGTCCGTTGCGGTCAACGTCTTCGTTAGAAGACTTCATGCGATTAGCGTTACAAGAAAGTAACAAGTAAATAAATTATTTTATTATATCAGGACTCTTGTATCAGACAACCCTTTTTAGTTGTAGTAACATGTGGCCATAATAAGAATGTCCTAAGTTGATGGTTTCTCTTTCACTAGAAGTCTAGTTTCTGACTACTGTGTGAATTGGTGGAACACCAAGGTTTCCTTTTCTCGACGCATCAATTACCGTGCTCATTGCTCCTCTGAGGATATTTACGAGAATTTCTCTGCCGGTTTGCTCAGCGGCAATCCAACAATAGAAAGGACTCCGGTGAGCAAAGTCACTAATGGACGGATTAACAACGCCTTCGCATATACCCAAAGGAACATTTACTTGAGGACAAGAACTGTATTGATGAAGGGTAATGCTACTTTATGTTGACCTATTATCAGGAAGTTACAATATTGCAGGTACTCGTGACACAGCACATAGAAGAATTCACATCAGGATGCTTTATAGGAATTAATGATAAAATTCATTGAGGAAATTCACAAGAAGATAAACTTAAAGGATTCGCAATAGAACGCATAAAAGGAATTCACAACGGGATGCTTTATAGGAATTAACGATAAAATACATTGAAAAAATCCATAGCAAGATGCACTAAACGAATTCAAAATAGAATGCATAAAAAAATTCACAACAGAATGCATTTCAAGAATTCGAAACGAAATGCATTAAAAACATTCTTAACATAATTCATTAAAGGATTCCCCTCACATGTATAAACAAGTAATTATATTATAAGTGAATTACTATAGAAGTTAAACATCTAGCCACCATTTTCTCACAAAAATTATTACACTTAATAAGCACTCGATAAATAATGTAATTATAAACACAGCAAGCACAGTTGTAAAAATTTTAATTAAGCTTAAAACGTACTTTGATGGCTTTCGGCCCTCATTTCCTTCATGTGATCGAGAAACGTTTTAAGCTTAATTGAGATTATTACAGTTGTGCCTATCGTGTTTATCATTTTGCATAATTATTTATCATTTTGCATTATTATTTATCATTTTGCATCATTATATTGCATTATTTATCGGGTGTATCGCGCAGTGAGTCGATTTCCAATGTCACTTAATAAGCATTCTCATAAAAAAGTTTAATTCGTATAATTCACTTAATAAGCATTTGAAACGTCCTTTTTCAGCAGGCTCGGATTTAAAGTACGAGGCTTCCTATGCACAGCAATTTTTTGCTATGCCTCCTTAACTCAATTCCTTCCATCTGCCCCCTTAAAAATCTCAGAGTGTGTGTGTGGAGGGGTTAGCGGCGGTTACGATTATTTTAAGTGCATCACGACAAAATAAATATTTTTGTGAATAGGTTTATTTCATTTGGCGACGTAATTTATATATTTTTTATGTTTCTTTAGGGTTGTTTCGGGGAGCAGGTCTTCTTACGGAATTTTTAAGACTTAAAAAAAAAACTCTCCTGGGCATGAGACTGATGAAATTCCATGATAGGTCACCAGGGTGCTCAGGGGTTGTTGATGGGGATCGTAACCCCTAATTGAGATGAAATTTTGTATGTATGCATGGAGTTGTAGCTGTGTAACTCCATTATGCCTACAATCAAACTTATGATTTTTCTGCGCATACCTGAGGAGATTTCAAGTATTACGTGAGCACCTTTGGGGACTGTTTTTGTGCTTATTTTCCTATGTTAGCTAACTTTGATTTTTGCATACCGGGGCTGATATAAAGGCGCAAAATATTGCTTACGTAATATTTGAATATTCTCTTATATGATAGATTATATTTTTTTCTAAAGGGAGTACGCCGACTTTTAAAATTCTGCGCCCTAAATATTTGGCGCCCCGGGTTCTTGCCGAATGTGCCCATTTATAAATCCATGCTTGATCCAGAGCATGGAAGCCAGAAATTTCCACCCACCTTGTTATCCATCCTCGACAATGCCACATCTCAAACGTCAGGCAAAACTAAAAAAATAACAACACTTAATATATTTGTTTTACACAAGACTTTTCTGTTTGTATTTTGTACTGCAAGGACAGCTATGTACATGCTGTGCTGTGTCATAGAATTTCTTTTCTTTGGATTTTGTGAACATACCCTAACACGTTTCACCATAATCGATATAATTTTCAGTAGAGGAAAACAATCAATTCCGCGACATTTTATATGCACCCATAACTTGAATAACTTTTCAAAACGTATTTTGAATATTTGGTTAAAGACAACGTTTTGGTTTTTTCGGTTTTACTGAAGAAGTTGATGAATTTATATGTATGTAAAAAAGTTTTAAATTTTAACTAAATCGCCGTTCTACAATATGATAAATTATTAATAAATCGGTGTATTTCGTAAATAAATAATTATGTAGCTATGTCGTGTGTTTAAATACATTTTAATTTATATTTAAAATACAATTCCAAAGCCTCTGATATTTTTCATGATGAAGTACGAATGCAAAAAATACATCTCATGTAAATGACGATTATCGAATAAACGTTTAGAAGTAATTGTTTTTTCGTAAACCACATCTTCCGAAATATTTGAAATAAACATTAAGAATCCAAATGTTAATAAAAGAATAATTATTAAATATAAATACGCTCAAAGTCGTTCCTTTTAATACGTCATTATGGTAAATATCTAAAAATTTAGTTTTTATTTTTGTGACGTAAATTTAGGTATACTATATATAAACTCAGTTTCTTAGCACACACACAAACACATATTTAACATTTATCAGGCCATAGTGTAGAAGTAGGGGATTTTATCATAGTGAAGAACAGTGTGCCGAGCTAAATAGATTAGCCTGACCATAAATCTCATATGTCGCTTTTGGCTTCTAAGACTTTCCTTTCTGCCACCTACCGTAGTTCACGTGTTTTGGCCAGTAGATCTGAGCGAAGATTACGCTGAAACATTTCTATTTCGAACAGCACGGTCTTTGGCTAAAGACTTTATTACTTGTGTTTCGTTTCCTACGAGCTGAGATGAGCAACAAAGCTCCCATTACAATAGTATAAATTATTACGTTTATAAACTTTAAAATTTTTACATATAAAAAGTTAAACACTTTTAAAATAGCAATGAAAAAGATCACCCAAGCTTTAGGATGCGACAACAGCAGTCCTTGTGTACCAGTTACCTAATTTATATTTTACCAGTGTTTAACCTTTTGTATGTAAATTCCCTCCCTGGTACCCTGTATTTTATTTCTGTTTAAAATTTTTATTTATGGGATAGGGGCCGTTCTAGTATTACGTAAGCACATTTCTGGTCATTTTATACCCTCCCCTACCCCTTGTAAGAAAAAAATAAGCAAACACCTGTCCTCAAAATTTCATGCTTATGTAAGATTTTGCTTATATTTATAAAATACATATATTATTAAACCATATATATATATATATATAGTACTATAAAGGACAATATATATATATATATAATAGTATTTTGTCACATTTTATAACGTATTGCTATTTCTTATGTCGTAAGCAAATAATGGATAGATAAGTGGATTTGATAAAATGCTTTCATTAAAGATAATCCGTTCATTAAAATTTAAAAATATTAAAAGGCCCACGGGTAATGCAGGAGGTGATCCCCGAGCAAGAAAGGTCGACAGCCGGACACTGGTTTTAATAATTAAATATTTAACTGTGATTACGTGTGTTTTACATCTTTTACTTATAGTGTGCCTATCGTGTATCCCAGTATTGTATTTCTGCCAGAGCGATTATCACCTCCTGTCTATGTATTGGTTTTTATTATTTTCTGTGTCTTAAGTTAGCATGGTTCAATCTCCCCTCCTCTCCCCATTGTTGGTAAAAATAAACAAATTTTAACCCTCCCCCCTTCCCCAAGAATGCTTACGCAATATTCAACCGCCCGTAGTGTGAATGCTTAGATGGTTTAAAATCGAGTAATTTTATCCGTGTTAATTTGTTTTATGTGGTTTTCATAAGATGCGTTGCAAATAATTGTGAAAGTGCACAATGGGAATCGTTTATAACAATGCCGGTTATAATGATCAGCTGCATATATAGACAAAATTACTACAAAGAGTTTCGTTGCCCACTCTTTTGTATGCGTAATAACTGCATATATATATATGCATATAGCTGCATATATATATGCTTTTGTATGTGTAATAACTTATATAATGTTGATATCCTTTATGAAGACAGCTTATTTTACGTAAGAGTCAGTAATCGCCTATAACATCTTAACAATTATTAGAACCACGTCACGGGCGTAAGTCATCCTCTTATATAATACTAGAACCACATTGTTAACAAATGTCATATATGTTGCCACATTTATTGCTCTAAACAAGGGAGTGTAAAATTATATTGCCATACTATGATTTGCAAAAAATAATATCGTTTCTAATTTATAATTATAATTCATAATTTATGATTATAACGACCGATTTTATGCTGTCCCCTGTAGGTAGCTGTAAACGATTTCCATTTTAGTTAAAAAATGAGAAGAAATTCATTTGTACAGAGATATTTAGTACATCTACAATCAGTGGGTACACTTTCATATGATAACCATTATTCTTAATTTAAAATAAACTTTTATACGTTCTTATTTTGTACAGGAAGTCCGCATAGTTTTATTTTTAATATTTAATCTTTACGTGCATATTTTTGCGATGCACAGAAAGCTAAAACGTTTTAAAACCAAAGGCCTAACAATTACGAAGGAATTAACTTACATTCAAAGGACGGTTAACTAAATGCTATAAAATTAGTTTCCAAAATAATATGGATGTTACGTATTATTGTTTTAAATTGACATTTTTAAACATCAGTTCAATTTTAGGTCAGTGAGTTTACTTTATTTAATTGATGTTTCACCATTGTATATTTATTTATTTAAGGATATCGTACTTATACTAATTTAAAACCGATAGACATGGATATTGTTTAAATTTAAGGTTTAATAATCCTGGGGCTTAATTACAGGTCTACAGCTGATTATGCCAGTGTATGGCATTCTCGGTGAAGCTTTCACTTTGTGTACAAAAAATATTGTATGAAAATGTGGAAAATAAATAATTATCATTATTTTATTTTAATTTTAAATTGCTTTCTATTCCTATTACTCCACTATGAAATTTTAAATGCCCTGCGGTGGCGCAGTGTGGTAACGCGTTCTCCTAGTGCGCCGCTAATCCGGGTTCGACTCCCAGCAGTGCAAAGAACGCTTACTCAGAGATCTCATAAAGATCGCACTGCTCACTGTAGTCCGGGGTTTGGTTCCCTAGGCCTTAAGAGGTTCGGATTCCTCGGAAAACAGTAGGTCCCGGCGCAGCATGACCACTGTAGTCTTTGAGCCGTAAAACCAAAAAGAAAATTTAAATTAGACGAGCTTGTATTGACCTCCATCGGTAATAAATTTTATACGGAAGTATTTTCTTAAATAAAATATTGGTTAAATTTAAGACCAAACTATTCGATTCCATGTTAATTTACCCTAAATATAAATTCATGTTCTGTGATTATCCTTCTAATTTTAATTTGGTTTTTATTTGTTCCTATTTGTACTTTGCTAAACCTGACCTACTCCGTTATATTTATGATGTATATATTCATCTTGTGCAAGGAAATAAAGCACTACTTTAGCAAATGCTCATTTTATGAATGATGTGACAACTGGCATATATACTAAGAGGACTTTAGAATACCTAATTTTATCCTCAGAGGTTAACTGCTTTTAGTATCGGAAACGGATAGTTCCTAAAGGCGTTTGTTGTAAGCGATTAGACCTCCAATCCCCCAAGTTTGAAGACTTTTTCACCAACGAAAAAATCTTCCAGTGGCAATTAATAAATGTCGTCAAAATATTTATGCATCCGCTTGAAATAATCTTTTTTAAATAAAATTCCAAAGGAGAGATAAAACATGTTTACCCTCACGTACTTTGGAAAGGCATTTGACAACCGTTGGACAGAGACGCTTTCGGTATTGCGAGAAGGCGAGTAGATAAGACAAGGCGTTACAGACGTCCACAGGAGATAAGCATCTCGTCTGCTTTGGCTTCATCAATCAACCAGCGGCATAGGGGCTGTTTAGACACCGCTAGTAGAAGATAAAATAAGGAAGCTTCACTCCTTAGAACTGCATTACGCAACGCTATATAAAAAAGAAAAAACCTGCGACGACGACCTAGATAAAATAGGATAGGATAACAATAGGTTATAAGTTGCGTCAGAAATATTTGTGTTGGACGCCGGTGATATTTATCGTTTCGTAACACACCCACTAACTTCCATTCTCCAAAGACGTTTCGTAATAGAAGAGAGGTGGGGAATGTAATTATATTTTTGATAATGTACCTTGCAGTAATCCCAGTTTCATAATATTATGATAGCTTTGGGGTACACTAGTTGGCAGGTATCTTCAATTAACAATGTGACGCGCAGTGCAAAATGAACAAAGGTTTCAACAAGAAATAAAGTAAAATAATTCAACTCTGTATATTGTGCTTAAAAGTTTGAAAACTTATATTTACTCTGGACCGAACCACAGAACTAAAGTTTAATAGACGATCAGCTATGTTTTCAAGCATTCTTAATTTCGAAAAAAAGAGTTGATAATTTTATTTAAAAACCATCTTTTTCTTCTTAACAGAAAATGCAATAGATTTTATAGACTTTCCCCTTGTATTCAATGATCTTATTTGAGTGAAATCATAAGTGCAGACTTGGAAAAATTGTTGGGGTTCCAAAAATTTTAAATCGATTGACCCACGCCCTTTTTAAAAGGATTCAAGTGTAATTTAAATTTCATTATCAGATTATCTGGTACAATAAGATACTTGAAATATTAAAATGAGGCAAATTATAGTTGATTATATAGAAATATTTTTTCTCTAGATAATTATTTCATGTTCTCCTAAACATATACACCCTTTATAGTTTTACGATTGCTGCCAAAATACTCAGCTCTGTCCATTTCACCCCCAACTTTAAAATTAGCTAGCTTTTATTTACAGTCAACTTCTTTAAAAGAAGTTGACTGTAATAAAAGCTAGATGCCTCAAGTGCTCCAGAAGTGCTTGGGAGGCAAAACAAAGTAAGAAGTAAAGAAAAGAGTGGATCCCCCAGCTGTTGAAAAATAAGTTGGATCAACTTATTGGGCAACATATTTTTGCCTTTATCTCTAAGACAGCTAAAGCTTCTGCTCTCTGTACGTAGAACTAGTCTCGACTTTTGTATTTTCTATGAACCCAGACAAAATGAAGAATTTTCTTTTATAAAAGGTCTAAGGAACAAGACAGAAATAATGAAAATCTTGAAGAACTGATGACAAAAAAATTCGATGCATACATTTCCGTACGCGTATTTTCCCCACGAGCAAAAATATTATGGGTTCGAGGAACCCACAACAAAATTATTGAGGGTGCAAAAAGTGTCTCGAACCCATGAAGTCGGCGCCACCGAGTGAAATTATATGGATTTTTCTTCATAAAAATAAAGGAGTGGGAATGGAGGTTTTCCTTTTTTACAGAAATGCAACGATATAAAAAAAAAGGAAATAAAAACAAAATGCTGGATCCGATGTTGTTCTCGAGGTTTTTTTGGTAGTTGGAACATCAAACGAAATTCCGAAAATCTCTTGGATTCCAAGTCTCTTTCAGGAAACAACCAAGAAACAGGAGCCACATATCCTGATTCAGGCGGGAGCACAACGAGCTGTGTTTGTCAACATCAAAGAAAGTGCCGACTGAAAAATCCACGATAGCATTTTTCCAGTGAACAGAAACAGACATATCCTAGATCTCTTACGCGTATCAGCAATTCCATATCGGTTGGAGTTTCAGCAATTCAAACGAATTTCGAGAGAACTAAAGCAGTTTTCAAAGCAGCTGAGAAAGACCCGTAAAATTTTAAAAGGAAACTAAAAAACGGGAATCAGATTTTCACGATAATGTATTTTTATAAATTTTGCAGCTACTTCTTTAAACTAGATGACGTTTCATTTTAGTTAATTTAGATATTAATCCTATGTATTAAAATAAAATTATTTAAAAACGAATCGAAATTTATTTATAAAGAGTATATTTTAGCGATTATTTATAATGAAATTTTTTAATGCTTTTAATATATCCCTTTTCTGTGTATAGTCTATGAGGATGTTTGACCTACGTGTCTAGGGAAGGCACAAAAATAATTGACCTTCCTGGGAGGAATTTACGGCTTGAACTGAACTCTGTTATAATATCATACTGAAAAGCAATTAGATTCCCAGCGTTTATCTCTTCATTTAGCTGCCCTCATACTATTGTAATGTTTGGGTTGATAGTTTTTATAACTCCTCACTGCGATGCAATTTTTTCTATATACATATGGACATACGGAGTTGTAGATCGGTGACTCCGCAATTATAAGCCTGTAACCCCTTATGAACGTTCTGTGTAAGCTTACACATATATATAGCGTTAATGTGAATAAAATAAATTGATTAATATAAAATAAAAATCTAAACTACCGCTCATTAATTCAACACATCTCCGTTTTTTTAAATTTTCCATCAAAAGCAAGCAAAATATGGTAATTTAATATTATATTCACGTAATTCTTATTTGTAAAACTGATTTCTTTCATTTCTGGACCAAACATTGGCCGTAAAAAAAGGGTAAAAATATTTTTTGTCACGTTGCTCAAAAACGACATTTTAGGGCAAAGTGTTGCAATTAATCATTTGATCACTGCATCATATTTTGTAAAATGCACACGAATGACGTTTTTTCCGACATGACCTTAGGCAAATATGTAAATGATCAGATTTAAAGCAAAAATGTATAACAAAACGAGACTGCATAATAGAATTTTCCATGTGGAGATTACTTTAATATTTCAAAAAAAAAAAGAGTATGTGTTGTTTATGTTTCCTAGAAAAGAGTTATTAATTGAAAAAGTTCTGCGATTATTATTCTAAGGAAAGCAGGTCATAGTTTGCGGGATATTGCTCGTTTGCAAAAAGTTTCCCTTGGTAGGCTACTGTCCACTCTTACGAGGCAGGCTGATATTAAGCGTATTTTCTATCGCTCAGGTTCTGCGCAGCCTCAGAAGACTTTAAAACAGGAAGACATGTTTATTAGAAGGATATCCAAAAGAAATAGGTTCAAAACAGCCCGTCCATTTTGTAATTAAGTGGTGGAAACAAGAGAGACTGGCGTACCAATATCCACACTCAAATGTCTCCAACAAACTGCTGGCCTAAAGTGTTATGTGGCAGCAAAAAAACCACATATTTAGGATATAAGGAGTGGACCTCTTGTCAATTGAAAAACATACTTTTTCTGACGAATGGTAATTCTAAATATTTGGTTCTAGAAAGAATCAGCTTGTTAGTCGTAGGTAAGCGTGTTATCTGTTTATATCTAACCTACTATCAAGCGTGGAGGGGAGGATTCAGTCATGATTTGAAGAAGTTTTGGTGCTTGTAAAGTTAGTGATCTTGTAAAAATAGATGGGAAGATGGTCTCCAAATGGTACCACAACATCCTTGTGCGGCATGCTAATACCCCTAACCCTCGTCTTATTGGTCCTGGATCCATACTACAAAACGACCACAACTTGAAACATTATTCACATTGGTGTAGAAACACTGTTAACCCTAGAACACTAACCATATTTTAGTACGTTAATACTAACCATGCGTAAATAATACGCCGATTGGCAAAAGTGAGGTTTTATTGAAGTTTCATTTAAGATTGACAAAAGCAAAAGATTCGTAAATTGTTTGTTTGGATTTTTTATGGCGCAAGAGCATCTGGGCTATACTGCGCCAAGATACATAAATGGATGGGGGAAATTGTAATCTTAATAACTAGGTGGAAAAATGTTCCTTTTACTCAGTTTCGGTCGCATTCCACGCAGCGGACCGCACGCTGTTCGTAGCAAAATGGGCGACCGCAGTGGTTGCAGGCGTGTCCGCTTTTACGACGCTTAGACGACAGTTACTTTTTATCGGCAGTCTAAGGTTAGGTCTTGCATCTTCCATTAGAATGGTGAGAATCCCTTCCGTGTTGTGAAGATTGCGAGGCGAAGTCGGCACCTGATGGCCCTCGCGCATGTGCAGTTCGGTAAGTTCATTTTGCATTTTGAACATGAAATGGATTCTGGACAAAGGTCTTAGACCCGGATAGTGTTGCTAACGTAAAGGATATACGCATTCACAGAGGCGAGGTTTAGGGTTCCATAGAACATGGACATTGGTCAGCGACGTGTTTTCCTGGAGGTATTCATATTGCTGCACATATGATCCATCACATCCACGCCATATTTTGTCTTGTTTTAGGATTCTATTATTTCTGGTTTCTTTGTTTCAGAGTTGACCGAGGATCCGGGGTGCATAGTTGACAACAGCGCAATAATTTTATTGCCCTTTGCTTTAAAGTTGACTAAAGTTAGTTCTGAGCTCTAAGCAAACTTACTGGTGTGAAGTTCTCGATGTCTGTTGTCTAACATCGATGGTGGAAATTACAGTTCGTTGGTGTGTCGTGTACCAACAATAATGGGTTTGTATGAATCCTTAAGTAGTTTAGTAGCCAAAGGAACTGACGTGAAGCAATTATCCATCGTCACATTGCGATTCGATCCATGAATTCTGCGTGTTAGATTCTTAATAAAGTATTCTCTAACGGGCATTCCTCCTGACTTATTTCCTTTTCCTAAATAAACTTCCGAGTCGATCATATATTTAGTCCTTGTGTTACAAACCATGACGATTTTTATACCGTATTTAGCTGGGTTGTTCGGGATATACATACGAAAAGAGCAACGGCCTCAGAAGATAAGCAGTTGTTCGTCGATGGTCACGTACGATCCCGGTTTATATGACTGGTTACATTTCTTTATAAACATTTCTCACACTTTTCTGTAGAGTGCGAAGATGTGAGTCTGCGTTCTTGAAGGGAGTCTTTGTCGTCGAACCTAAGAGACGAAGTCAAAAAATCGAAGCGTTCTTTGCTCATCACTGCCTTGTAGCCACTGCTATTAATTTTGGAATCAAACATCTTTTTACTGGACAGATGGCTATCGTTGTGTGCTGCTGCTGCAAGAATGGGAAATCCTGTGTGCGCCTTCATTTCCGTGTTACTAGTCTCAGACACAGTGGCGTTTTGTCTGACATAAGTGAGGTTCTTTCGCTGTATTTCGGCATTTGTGTTAGTTACAATCTCATCTGTCATGTCGTCATCAAGGAATAGTAGAAATGCTTCTTTTGGCGTCTTTGAATGTCTTGAATGTTCCGTTCTATGTCTAATATGAACTATGTTTCTCGCTGGAGCACGTGTTGCGCGAAAGGGCACCTGTGTAGATCATCTGTAGTTATTCCTACCTTCCAGTGAACGCATTTCTGCGTCGAGGTTCAGAATGTGAGCCCGTTTCTTGCTGTGAAGTATCAGCATCTTCCACGTTTTCCATACCCTGAGACATACCAAAAGTGGGCTGGGATGACGAAAGCAGAGCAAGATGTCCGGAACTGATGTGTCGTCAAACCTGCTGCGCTTTGGCTTCGTGGAGCCGTCTTCATCTGAATCAGATATGAACTCCTCTGAGTCCGAGTCGGTTTGCACATAGAGCTCATCTTCGAAATCACTCCCGGAGCTTCCACCACCATAACTACTATCATCATCCTCTGTTCCTAGATTATTGAAGAGTAACCTTTCGATCCCATCAAGATTGAGAACTCTTCATCTGGACAACTGTAACAAAAAAGCAGGTTATGGATCAACCGCAAGTGTAAAGTAGGTATTTTTATAACATAAACTAGAAAAAAGTTCGTGATGATAATAAAATAAAATATTTTACCTTTTTTACAATGACTCAAACAAATTTTATTTCGAAATCGCTCTTGTGTATCGAAAAAATTGTCTAGAGAAAAAAAAAATTAGTTTGCGGATAGTACTATATGGGAATCCTAACCATACGTAATATCTACCCATGATGCAACCAACTCCTGAAGGCAATGCACGGGGTAGCGTCACGCACCAGACTGATAGATCACCTGATTTTAGGAAGGTACTGAGAGCGGCGGCAACGTTGCGCGGGCGCAGCAACAGAGATTTCAGAAAATGTAACTCGTTCGCGTAATATTTACGCATGGTTAGTGTTCTAGAGTTAAAACAACGTCAACATGTGCTCCAAAATATGGTTTGACCGTCCGGAGAGTTCAGACTGCAATCCTATTTAAATGCTTTGGGATCATTTGGACAAGTGCGTCAGAGAGATTACAAGCCAAAATCATCTGTGTCAGGTGATTCAATGCAATTGGAATAAACTAACCAATAGAATGTACCAAGTTTGTGCGGCTGTGATCGCTTCTAAAGGTGGTTATTTTACTGAAGGGAAGATTTAGTACAAAATTCTGTTATGTATGGTAAATGATGTAATAAAATATATTTCTTTGCTTCAATAAAGGATTATATTCATGCGAGAATTTTACTTTATGCATTTCTTTGAAAAAATCAAAGAACATGGAATGAATTGAAATTAATGATCGGTAGTAAAGATGAATGAATGAATATTTAATATAGATGTCTGAGACAAATTCTACTAATTTGAAATTGGTGATATTTTCAAAGAAGTGCGTCCTTTAGACCAACGATTAATATAAGACCCGGTCGTATTTTCGGTGAACTACGGTATGTATATCAGGCCAATCAT
The DNA here is from genome assembly GCA_006491805.2 of Dysdera silvatica. Classification (NCBI taxonomy): domain Eukaryota; kingdom Metazoa; phylum Arthropoda; class Arachnida; order Araneae; family Dysderidae; genus Dysdera; species Dysdera silvatica. The sequence goes on along the minus strand of QLNU02014802.1, from coordinate 10,128,092 downwards.
GGGAGTTACTTAAGGGTTAAATATAGTATAAAATTGGAGCGAAACAAAATTATTGGAGAAAATTACGATTTTGCATCTTTTCTAAAAATAACTGGGGCCAACTCTCCCCATGCCCACGACAGTTTGCGCTTATGAGACCAGTTTTACTATTATGTTTTCTATTATTTTATTACTGCAATGTTATTTATAGTATATAATTGCATTTGTTTATACCTATATATATGCGTTTAACTGCATTTGCACCTGAAAAAACGACATGTATTGCATTGACATACGTATGTATGTATTCGGAAGAAAAATGCTCGGGTTTTAAAACAATGGTATCTGAAAAATATGTTTCAAGCTTCTCAGATTTCTTGAGCGGATTCGGAAGCCATTTTCTACTGAAAAACGAAGGGGAATTTGAAATAAGGTTTCTAAAAATTCCCTTCAGAATTTGACCAGATTTTTCTAGGAAATAAAACTTTGCAAACAAAGAATCCCAAGTGAAATACTGTACAGTTCTCCTGATGGATTTCGGCGGCGAAGATTCAAATCAAAATTTTACTTCTGACTAAAATTTCTTACAAAATCAGAATGCATAAATCCAAGCTTTTGTTCTGGCAATAACATGAAAGGAAAAAAAATTGTGTGCATTTGCAAATCTAACAGCGTTGGATTTCAAGAATTTTGTATCGAAGTAAGTTCAGGGTCAATTTTTTAATATATCACATACAAAGGTATACTCACAGTAATATAAAGGATGATTCTATACCACATTCGACTGAAATATGCATGTTGAGAAAGTTTCTTTAAAATATTTCTCTAAGAGACAGTAATCTTAACGTACACAGAAAGAGAAAAAGGAAAAGAACATCTGGAAAAAGAAGTCACAGAAAGGAGACTTGGATGGAAGAATACCATCTGCTGCAAAGAGTAAGGAAATGGAAAAATAACCAGTACAAAATGGGAAGATGAAGAAAAAGATATTAATTCTACAAGTATTTATTTCAGTGACAATTTTTTTTCATTCTTAATTGAAGTAAATGAGTGTAAGGAAATAAAATATAAATAAAGGTTATGCAACAAATATACAGGGTGTCCATAAAGCCTTTCTTTAATTAAGAAAATATATATTAATGACGTAGAAATTACACAAAACAAATTAGAAACATTTCTATGAAGTTACTTGATGAACCATGTGTATGAGACATCAGTTCTTGATATTACAACTTTGAAAGAATTATTAATTATATTCCTAACGATTTTAATTTTTACGTTATTAATTTTCGTAATCAGCAAAAGATTTTCCGGGACACCCTGTACGTAAGTTTAGAAATGAGGCAGATTATAGATGTTTTTTATATAGTATTTTCTCCAAATTGTCCTGTGACAGGGGTGTCGTATTAAATTTTGAAGAGCAATTTGTGGAATCGTCTCCAAATAAACACAAATATTCTTGCATATTTTATAAACGTTTTAGTGTATATTTTTCTGAGATGCACTTAAGTAAATGACTATTTAAATAAACTTCTACCCGATGCTGAAATTGTAACCAAAAATGTTTAGAGCAGCGTGATACTAAGTTATTTAAGATAATATAATCCGACGTAAATATTTATCAACTACTGGTAAATAGGTGAAAAATTTACAATATTTAAAAAGAGGGCGAGATGGATTTTTTAAATTTTTTCTCCTATGGGCTATTTTTAATTTGAAACGTTCGAATTGCGCTTGACAATTGTTTTCTACTTTAGAACTTCGATTATACATTTACATTCTGATTTAAAATTCCAAATTAAAAATTTTTTGAAATTTATTAAAATTGCTGATTTCAGAACCTTCGCAAGACGCTCATTACTTTCAAATTATATTAATGTATGCAAATCACTACACCACGAAGTATAAGTCAGATTTAGGACAACGTTGAAGTAGTTAAATTTTTTTAATAACACATAAACATATTTTCAACCATTCAATGTGATGGTCATCACCACATGTTACAAAATCAAAAAGACAGAAATTAATATTGTTAAAAATTAATGTAGTTACATAATCTCAAAATAGATTTTGTAACCTTTGATTATAAAAATAACTTTGAATGGTTGAAAGCATGTTTATGTATTATTTAAAATTTGTAACGACTTCAACGTTGTTATAAATCTGATTTTTATTAATGACCATAGAAGTGCCAGAAAAACTGGTACACCTATTTAATATCGTTTACCTCCCACCCCCCGCACACGCAGAAGTACCGAAACACTACGTAGCATAGAGTTGACTAATGTCTGAAGGTATCCTGGAGACAATTCACACCAGGAATCCTGCAGGGCTGTCCACCAATCCATAGGAGTGCAAGGAGGTAGAGATCTCTTCTGAACAGCACGTTGCAAGGCATCCCAGATATGCTCGATAATGTTCATGTCTGGCGATTTAGGTGGCCAATGGAAGTGTCTAAAGTCAGAAGAGTGTTCCTGGAGCCACTCGGTAGCAACTCTTGATGTGTGGGGTGTCGCATTATCATGCTGAAATTGTCCAAGTCCGTCGGAATGCACAATGGACATGAATGGGTGTAGGTGATCGGACATGATGCTTACGTGTCACCTGTCAGAGTTGTCTCTAGACGTATCAGGGGTCCCATATCACGCCAACTGCACACGCCCCATACCATCACAGAAGCTCCACCAGCTTGAACAGTCCCCTGTTGACATGTGGGTTCCATGGATTCATGAGATTGTCTCCATACCCGTACACGTCCATCCGCCTGATGCAATTGGACAATCAACAGTCGGATGATGGTGCTGGCAGGCCCAGACGAGGCGTAAAGCTTTGTGCCGTGCAGTCAACAATAGTATACGAGTGGGTCTTCGGCCCACTCGTATACCATTGTTGATTGCGCGTATTGAAAGCCCATAACAATGATGGTTCGTTGAACAGTTCGCACGCTGACACTTGTTGATGCCCCAGCATTGAAATCCGCGGCAATTTGAGGAAGTGTTGCACGTCTATCTCGTTTAACGATTCTCGTCAGTCGTCAAATGTCCCGTTCTTTCAAGGTCTTTTTCCGACCGCACCGCTGTCAGAGATTTGACGTTTTACCGGATTCCTGATATTCACAATATACTCGTGAAATGGACATAAGCGAAAATCCGAATTTTGTCGCTATCTCGGAGATGTTATGTTCCATCTCTCTTGTGCCGACTATAACGCCATGTTCAAAATCACTTAAATCTTGATAACCTTCCACTATAGCGGTCAGAACCGATCTAACAGCTTTGCCAGACATCTCTTGTCTTATATAGGCGCTGCCGACCGCATCGCGTTACGCTGATTGGTTGCAAAGCTCCGTTATTTGCATACGCACGCCTGTACCAGTTTTTCTGGCATTTCAGTGTACTTTTAAAAGGTTGCGAAGTTTTTAGAAGGCCATAAATTCTAAACCTTTTAACTGAATGTAGACTAAATCAAACGCACTATAATTCATTCAGACCGATATAAATCATTAAGTAAGATAAAAGAATATAATTTTTAATTAAAGGTCCGGCGCCGTGTTGTAACAGTTGTAAGGCCTAACGTGCTTCAACCGATGTTTAACTTCTAATTGTGAAAAAAGCCAGGAGAAAAAGGGCTTGCCCATTAAATAGTCATTGTTGTCCGAGAGTTGGTTCCTAATGCCTTAAGAGAGGGCTCTTCAACCTTTTGTGGTTCAAGGGACAATGTTGCTTATCCTTGTTGTCTGGCGGGCCGCACTACTGAACTGGCGATATTTGGACTAAATAAGAGCGGATCCAGCGGTTGATACTCCTAGATCCGCCTTTGTTGTCGTATTCTCTTAGACCTCTATATTGATCTTGCCCCCCTCCCAACATAAAAATATTTCCTGGATCCGCCGCACAGAGCTGAATATACATATATTGCAACGTGAAATGTGCATGGAAGCAAAAAACATTTACAATACTTTTAGTTGTTAATATATAAAGCGAAATCAAACCTTTTAGTGAGATTTATAGCACTGTTTATTTTTAACAACCTTGTCAGGTCTTATTTTTGATACCGCAACCCTAATAATGTTTTTAAGGTAGACGTCGGTTTGTCGGGCAGTAAGTTTTGATTTTTCTAACTTCTTTCTTAAAAAGAGATGATCGCAGTCGTACATTTTCCGGGAATAGTGATATCGTTTTCGGAGCATGCAGTCCGATGGTTGGGAAGATGTTCTTATCGATATATTTAGAATAGAATTCAATGAGTCGTAAGTTGAATTTTATTTTAAAATCACTGTTACACTGCAAATAAAAAAAGCTACCTCTAATGTCCGTATATGCAAGAAAACTAAACACAAAATTGAGGGAAGATAGCGTGTTAATTTAGTTTTCTGACGTTTTAAGATATTTATTACTAAACGTGTAAATCTGGGCAGAATAAATTCAAATACATAGACTTAAAATTCACAGGGAGCAAGAAGTGTAATATTGTGTGAAAATATTTTCATTTTTTCACGAGCCAGCGGGCCGCAAAAACCATATTGGCATGCCGCGTGTTGAAGATACCTTCCTTAAGAAGTGCGAATTCCTCAGTAAACTGTATATCCTAGCGCAGCATATTTCTTTCTGTCCTTTTGCAATAAACCTCACGAAAAAAACGAACGATCTTTCCGGAAAAGATACTTTCAGTTTCAATTTAATACTTATAGTTATGAGATGGTTGTATATCCGTAGTGTATAGGAAAAATACATGTTTAAAACTTCCTCATAATTAACAAGCTTTAATAATATATATCTTCAGGCCTTCGAAAATGAATTTTCTGTGTAATAACCAAAAACATGCCGTGTGGTTATAATTCAAGCTTCCCTAATCCAGAACTCCCCGTAGTTCCAATCAATAACCTGAATGACATCCAAATATTTACATACTCTTCAAGGACTTGGGGACAAAATTTCGAGAGAGAAAATAAGTTCCAGTATTTACTAATAGGAGAAACTACGTCTGTGAAAACAAAACTCACTGAGAGGAATGGAAATCTAAAATTAATTTCCCAATTGTGTATTGAATGAAATTTCCGGGTTCAAAGTAATATCCATCATATTAGAAGCTAAACTTAAATATTTGGAGTATCTTCAAATCATGCTGAGCGAGTTTGAAGCTGCAACATTTCCTGATGCAGTTTACTTCAGTTTCTGTAATAAGCATAAATAAAAATTTTATTTTATTTATATCTTAGTTATTTATTCTGTTTATTAATGTTACACTGGGCCATATTTTCCCTTATTGGTTGATTTTAGAAATTTTTTTTTTCCTCTTGCGACCCTTCTTTCCTTCGTCACAATAATATATGAGCAAAATTTGGTCTTCTTCCGCTTAGCAATTGCTAAGCTAAATTGCTAGCAATTGAATTAACTAATTATTTAATTATTTATTAATTGAATTAACTAATTGCTAGCAATTGAATAACAATTTAAGCTAGAGCTGGAAATTGCTAAGCTAATTGCTAAGCTATTCATTGCTCTGAATAAGCGAAAGCCCTAATTATAATTGCCCTGTATATGCGCGCAAATTGCATTATATGTGCATCGGCTTGTAGTTTCTTTTATGTTATATTCTTATTGTATTTTTAAAATTGCTTTAAACCGTTAAACTAAAAGTTAAAGCAATGCGGTTTTTTGATGCATAACCATTGTAATGCTAAACCATGTGCTAAATAACATCATTTTCTTGGTTTGTCCTATAAATATATTCAATTATATCCTCAGTTCCGAAATCTCTAATTCGTGAAGAACAGGTTTTTCGTTTACACGTGTGGCCAACAAAGATAAAGGGATATTTTAAAGTAACTTTATTTATCGAAAAACTGAGGGACTTTTTACTATTTTTCAAATGAAAGTAAATTTTAGTTGCAATTTTTTTTAAAAACAAGCATATTTTCAAAAGACGACTTTTTATTCATATGGCTTATTTAATCAAGGCATCGTTATTCAACTCGTTTTTATGCGGCGTTTTTTGGTTCTTCCATTATCAGAGGAATCTAGCCGATGTTATTAGGTGCAGTTTTCACACAACCTATTTTAATCTAGATGACAACCTTTTGTTCGTCGACCTGGATTGAAGCCAAACTAAGAGAAATCTACCGAAGCGTAATAACTCCTTCCGAAAATTAAGAGGAGTTGACCTGGGATCTATAATGATATTAAATATCTTCCACCCCCTTTCACAAGCTTTAATAAATAGGCGGCATCAGTTTTAAGGAATCAATCTAACATTTAATTTTCATTCGAAAAGTGTATCAATAAATAAATGTTAATACGTGAGCAAATGCGTTCTTTTCTATGTGGCGCTGGGGCCCTGCGGTGGCGCAGTGTGGTAACGCGTTCTCCTATTGCGCGGCTAATCCGGGTTCGACTCCCAGCAGTGCAAAAAGAACGCTTACTCAGAGATCTCATAAAAGATCGCACTGCTCACTGTAGTCCGGGGTTTGGTTCCCCAGGCCTTAAGAGGTTCGGATTCCTCGGAAAACTGTAGGTCCCGGCGCAGCATGACCACTGTAGTCTTTGAGCCGTAAAACCAAAAAACAAATCTATGTGGCTCTGATCATACCTAGCAATGTCGCTCTTGAAATCTTTGATTTGCGTCTTCTGTCATTTTTGTCCATAATTAACAGGAGGAGAAACTTCAGAAAACATAAAAATATTTGGGAAACTTTTATATGAACACTACGGCATTTTATCTTATGTCTTGAAAATAAGTGATTGGGGGTCAAGTAAGGGATTTTACATTAAATTTCGAAGCTATAAGCAATTACTCAAATACTGTAGTGCATAGTTTCGCAACTTGCATATATTATTTGGGTCCTGTCATTATATTTCGATATCCATGCGACTTTCCATCGATCCTTCACACTACTTATAAGAGTGTTGATGGAATATTATATTTTCCTGCTGTCTGCATCGCTGTGGTGGAACATATGTTGGAGCTATGTAGCGATATAGCTGGGGTTTTCCCTTATGTGAGTTATTAAAAAAACTAGAGATTATTTGAAACGCAAGGAAAATACATAGGCCTGGTGAAAGCATACAAATACAGGGAACGGTACTTAGACATCATTTATGGCCATGATAGGGCCAAGAAAAGTATTATTTCATAATACCGATTCATAAAAATGGCGGCGGGCTTATTACACACATTTATCAACAGGGTATGAAATCCGAGAGGAGATATAAAGTAGGGCCTTGTGCGAAAGGGGGCTGTCATGTAGTGGTTCGGACGTATCAGAAGCCACAAAGAGGGACTAACGTTTTTGATATGGCCTATCAAATGTCACAACGAGGGGCTAGTGTTTGTATGCGTTGTGTGGCATTGGTTAGAAAAGTAAGGGCAATGGAGTATTGGTTTTGGAAATTGATTGACAGGTGGAGCATGAACGTTTAACAATTAACAAGAAGACGAGGGAGATTTTGAAAAGAAAGAAAGAGATAGATTTGGAACGCCGAAGTGGGGGGTTTGGAGAAGGAAGGTTAAGCGGAGTAGTGGTGGCCGTTAGGGAGGCTGTGAGCGACTGGTGGAGTTCGAAACCTCGTGTGTGTGAGAGAGAGGCAAGTAGAGCCCGTAGTAGAGGTGGCCGTAGTACGTAGAGTTCGAGCTGGAAGGAATAAACGAGAGTTATAGCGGAGACCAACCTCAGATAAAGAAGAGGCACCGGTCCGGAACCTGAGCCGTTGGTCGCAAAGAGTCAAAGTGGTCATCCGGAGCCTGAGCTGTTTGTTGCAAGGAATCAAGGTGGTCGTCCTGAGCCTGAGTCGTTGGTTGCAAGGAGTCAAGGTGGCCGTCCTGAGCCCTGTGCCATAAAGTCGAGTAAGGTCAAGGTGGTTTGCTTGAGCCCCAACGAGAGCCGTGAAGTTGCCGACGCCCGAGTTGTCGTTTTCGAAACACTAGATTAGCGCGAAGGAGGAAGAGTTGGCCTGCAAAAACGATTTCAAGATTTCCATGCTGTTCAGTCACCGAAAGCCGTCGTACCCGACGTCCTACCAGCAACACGGTTGTTTCCGCAGCTCGAAGGAAGAAGGAGAATTCGGCTACCAAACTGAGTGAGTCATTTTGCTATTTTATTTAGAATGAGGTTGCAATTGAAATTTGGCTTGAGGTACGCATTTTTTTTTTTAGTGTTGGGATAATTAGTGAAAGGTGGTACTTATACGCATCCATTATTGATTGTTATCACTTATATATTAATAGCTAATTAGGGTCATTTCTGCTTAGTAAAAAAGTGCCAGTAATTAATCAAGATTGTATTAGTTAAGGTTTTCTGAGGTTGGTTGTTATTATTTCATTTAGCAAGGTTGCGCTACTTAAGCGTTATAGTGTTGGTTGTTAAAGTCGGTAACAATTAAGTTAAGGTATTCATTGTTGAAATATTTAAGGTGTAATAAGTTATCTGTATTAACTGAAAAAATAGTTCTTTACCCGATTGGGTATTGCGCGTCATGATTGCATTGTACTAGATCACAGGCATTGTAAGATTACCAATTAAGCATAATTAAATTACTTTTTTTTTCTTTTTTTTTTAAATGTAGGTCTCTTTTCATGTTTTGATGCCGATTCATTCCTTACATACTTCCACGAATAACGATAAGTCCGGTTTTTCCTTAAAGTGCAGATGATTTTAGGTCGTGGCGTCTTACAGAATATCGGTATTCAAATCTAATATCGGATATTAGATTCAGTCCTGTTTTCCAAATTGAGCAGACACAGTTCACCATATCGCCCCAAAAACAATTCTCAGTCCTTGACGGATTCTCGAACACCATACACTAATCTACCACTCTAAGGCATTCCACGGACACAATTTGAATAAAGTCTTGAAATTGAGATATTCCATGAATTCGACATGCATCTTTGATTACTTCTTATTTATTATTTGAAACCACGCTTTACAACATAATTACTAATTAAAGCATATTTTTGTATTTCAAATTAATTGTCAAATATGTAAGTTCAATTGGTTTTAGAGTTAACATTTATAATGACTTGTTTTGAACAGACATTTAAATGGAAATGCAACAAATAGCATATTTGGATCTTGTCTCTAAAAGTTGTGAAGATTTACTGTTTCGTTTCGATGCTATATAATAATAAATCTCGATGCTATATATATATATAATACTACTAAATTTTCTCTTCCCTCATGGTAACAATGAAGATGTATGCCACTGAATTTTTCTGCAGATAAGTAAATTAAACTGATGATTGGAAGATTGGAAGCTACAAAACATTGTACGTGTGAAGCGGAAATCGAAAACAAATGAGTTAATTATTAAAGAAGATCATTGTAAATAATTCTTTCACTATCGCGTGCTGAACTGCATGACCATAATAAAGATCCAATATTTTAAAATTTGACTTTTCGTTTTTAATTCGCGTATTTTCTCCAAAGGAACGTTTAGGCGGTGGTTGTCGTGGATTAATGCCAACGTATTTTCTAGTGGTTCATAAATCTTAAACATTGTTAAAGGATACCATATGTTTCATCTAAAGTCCGTACTAATATGCACTAGCGAGAACATTAAAGCATGATGCGTTGAAATGTAAGCAAAAATTTTTGGTGCGGGTTTGGGGAGAAACGGAAATTTTTGGCGATTTTCGAAATATATGAATTGTGATCAAATACGTTGTCTTTAGTTGTCTACTATCACTAACTGAACAATCGTTTGAAGAAGCTTTCCAAAGTCGAATTGAATCTCGTTACCAAGTTCTGAACCTGAAAATGGTTTATAATTTAAAATGCGTTGTGGAAACCTTCCTGAAACATAAGACAATTTATTATACTTTCTTTCCTAAACTCAATACTAAGTAATCAATTCTTTAATCATTATTAGATATAAGTGATTAAAATATTATACAACAATATTATATTTGAATCACTACGCGACACTACTTTGTTTTCATTTTAATATTTTTGAAAATGTTCTATACCATATTCGATATAATTTAAATTGATTAGAAGCGGATAATTAAAATTATTAACTCGTATATAATAAAATTAAATTGTATGAAAACTGGCCTAATATTTCAAATAATTTTCACACGAAAACAATACATTGGACTTTTTAAGCTCACGTTCTTTTAGTTGCAAAAGAATCTATCTGCTTTTAAAAGAGAGCAGGATTATTAATTTAGCGCGGTAGAAATAAATTTGAGAGATGTTGTTTCTGTTCCATAAATATTTTAAGATTTTAAATTGGAAATTCGATAACCAATCCTTTGAAATCCACGTGAAGCGATGGACGACATGAAAATGCCAGGAATATAATGCAAAGACTAAGAATATTCAGCTTGAAAGGTACAGATTTGCTGAAATTTGACTGAAGTAAATGAAAACTCTGCATCACTAAAAGCTTACGGTGTGATTTTATATTAAATACAGTAATATGATAAAATATTAGTAATAGAGTAGAACTCCTACAAAGTGTCTGCCAGAATATTTACTCGTGGGGGGGGGGTGTCAAGCTTCGTTTGGGGGTGTCAAATTTACCTTCAAAATTTTAATTTTTCTTATAAAATGTACTTACCAGAAAAGAAACGAAATAAAATATTCAGTAGCAATGAAATAATTCGTCCATATTTACATAAGAAGCTAATTTTTTTTATTGGAAGAAAACAAAATTCAAGCATTTCTTCTTGGACATTTAACCCATTCACAAGCAGTTGATAATTTTTGAGGTGGCAGGATTTTACTTTATATGATACCTTCTCCCTCCTTATATCCCTATCCGTATTTTTCTTTGAAAAATTGCTACATATAAAAGATTATTACAATTTACATATGCAGAAAAAGTATATAAAATAATTTGCCAATATTTTTTTTATCTTTGTTTTAATTTGAATATTTAGGTTATATGAAATTTAAGTTTTAGAGGAGTGGGTCAAAAAATTGTGTGGGGTGTTGGGATGACGTCAAAAAAATTTTGGGGTATTGGGAAGGTTTAGGGGGTGTATCAAACCCCTGAACCCCTAATTTCCTATTTTCTTTATCCTAAAAACTATTAATTGACATCTTTTTTCGTGACGATCTGTTTTTGGTTCTTTGAGTTTAGAAACACCGGAACAGCAAAAAAGTTAAATTCAGAACTAATGCTGTCAAAGAAGATCCGTAGTACAGACACAAAGAAAAATTATCCAAATTTCGTCAAATAAAAATTCATTTCAAACTTTTGTGAATTGTTTTAAATATATAAATTCACGACGAATACCAGGAAACTCTTTATTTTAAATGCAGGCGTATTATAAAATTACAAAATATCCTAATACTGAAAGTACCTGAGACTCTTGTCGTTCCCATTACTGCCCGGGTGGTTATGAAACATATTCATTATTACAATATCAGATTATTTTTTATTTGCTTTACCATATTTATTTCTATGCACTTTTATTACTGTTATTTAACCACCCAAAATAAAGTTGTAAAAAATCGCAAATATAAAAGAATTCTGCGAGATTTTTTGGATGTATGCGAAAAATTACCTACTACAGCCCAAAATTGCCTTTGCCTATAATGTCCTGTGTAATTTAAAATTTTTAATAAAAACAATTTCTTCCTAATTTTATCTCTAAAAAATCAGAAAGCTAAACTCTGTTCTAAAGTTCAGCTATTAGGGATATGTAATTACATAGTATTATAAAATAAAATGCTGAAAGAAAAAATAGGCTTTGAATTTTCCATTCTGTGATTAAAAAATTAAAAGGAATCGAAACTAATTAAATTTCTTTGCCTTCATAGAAAAATTTACATACCTGTACGGAAAAAAAAGTAGGGAAGCAATTCCGTAACCATGTATAAATTTAATATTTTTTCCTAGAAAACAGTATTTTTAACTTCTAAAAATAAAATTAAAAGTAGTTTACTCAATTTCCAGTTTTTTGCAATGGTATTCAAGGAATCGGCCTTGAAGTTTATTTTCATGAACGAAAATTAACAAATCTGAAGTTCGCCATATTTCAGATGTTTCTACATATATTAAATTACATACATGCTATATATGTATACGCATATACATATTTTAATACAGAGTATCTACAACTTATTTTCCTGGTTAAGAAAATTAATGACGTGTAAATGAAACAAATTAGAAACAAGCGATTTTTTGCGTTAAATAAGAAAACCGTTGGAGTTTGGTCTATCTTTACGTTTTTGGTTAATATGATAGTGTTTCTAACTTATTTAGTTCCTACATCATTAATTTTCTTAATCAAGGAAAGATTTTATGGAAACCTTATATACAGAATTTATGAGAAAATTAGTTTAAGTTTAATGAGGTAGTAATAAACGAATTAATTTTCTAAAACTTAATTTTAAATAGCAATTTCTAAAATCAAAATCAATATATATATATAAATATATTAGAGAAATCGTTTATAACATCCGACCGAAGGCCAATAGTCATACCGTTTTTATATCTGATAACTTACTCCATTTCTGCGTTGCAAGAACTATTGGAAAGTTTTCCAATAATTAAAATCTATACACGAATATACGACACACTACGCGTAGATAGTACGAAACGCAATAATCGCAGGTAAGTAAAATTAAAACGGTGATAGTTATTTCGATAGCGACAGCTATCTCCATCGGACAGATACAAAATGGTATTGTAATACAGGTGCGAAAAACATTCACGGTTGCCGTCACGCCCAGTTGAAACTTGGATATGAAAATTGGTTGTGGGTTTACGGCCGCGTCTCTGGCTATGGGGCAAGAAACTAGATGCTATGAGTTGCCGACCGCGTCTGGAGCCATTGGATGGATGGAAGAAAGGCTACTGTGAGGAAGCTGGTGATTAGCGGTGATAACAGTTAGATAGGATGTGGAAGGTTTCATAGAAATCTAGGTTCTACGGAGTGCGGACTTTTTCAATTAGTTGGGCCTTATCGAAGAAAGCTATCACCTTTTTTTAATTTTACTTAATTACGATTATTCTGTTGTTTATGTTTCGTACTATGCTTAAAGTCTGCTTTATATATACACCAAATCTGCTGATGACACGTGCCTTCCGCGATGGGTTATTTAGCGTTGACGTCGAAAGTAGAAAATGGCCCCATTAACTTGACACCCTTTATCTTGTAATGTAAAAATGCATACACTATGTGCTTGCCCCGCCCCCTAATAATTTTGCAAACTCTACATTGCCGAATATAGGTCAAGTAGGTCCTGACCTAAGAACCCACCATTTTAGAACTCCACAGGTACCTTTAAGGAGCCTTGTTTAATTAAAATATATGGTATTTTATTCTTACTTATTTACAAATATCCGAAAAAACGTTATTACTGTTAAACCTGAATATTGAAAAATAAAGTACCTTGTGATTTATTGATTGAATATCACGAGTGTCACATTCTTTAGAGGGCCCCATTCTATTTTTGAGCTTACGACCCATAAAACTCTTAAACCGGCACTGTTCTGAAGTCATTAGTATAATATAATAAATATTATTCATTACATTTGTTTCTTATATCATATATCTTAATATTTTCTACAATCTCCTTATTTAAAAACTGAAAAATACTATATATTTAGTGTGGTTATGAATATAATTTAATATATACGGCAATCAAATTAATTATAATTACGTATATTTTATTTATTTTTGAAGACAAAAAGTTTAATAAATTTTACTATCAAAATAATTTATAAAACTCTAATATGTATTACTAGACTATAGTATATTAAAAATATATCGTTTATACGACTATCGGTTATAAATTCCGAATTTGTGCGGCTCATTGGAGGCCGTTATAGCGATTTTCAATATGCATATTTTTATTCAAAGATAAATTTGACAAAACAAGAAAAACGCAAAATAGAAAGATACAAAAATATACACAAACACACACCTAGTAAAAATACTCGAAAGTTTATCAACATATATCGAGGAAACATGGTTGAAACATGCCGAACCTAAACCAGTACACTCCGTAGATGACCCTACGTTAGCAGAGGTAAGGCGTTTACCCTGAGCCCCTAGAATTCTGTGACGACGCATCAGTCGCCATTTTGTTGTACAATTTCGATTTCATACTGAAAAGAAGAGACTCTTTTCATGTAATCAACGGCACATCAATTCAATGAGATAAGAATTGAGATGGCTGCGAGCGACACCGTGCTAACGTTTGTTTCGCCATTTGGCCGTGCCCTGCAGCCTTTCAATAATTTGTGTATAGCATCCCATATCGTTGGTGTCAATGTTTGGCACAATATCGCAATTGGCGGTGTGATTTGGCGCAGAATGACGAGTGGCGTCCTGATAACAGAAAAGTATCCTTGTTTTCTTTTTCGTTATTCCTTAAGTGCATTCCTAATTCGAAAATTGACACTGGTTCCCACCCACATTTAAAAGAAATAAATCCGTGGTTACCTGCAAAAACAGGGTTGAAGAGAAAACAGTTTCACATTTGTAGGAGATTTGGCTATTCAAAACCGAAATTAAGAAGATTCCCTCTCCTCCCCTCCACTGACGGATTCAGCGAGGGGCGCAGGGAGTGATCGCCCCCCCCCCTCGTCAGGTTTAAATAAGAAAAAAATAAAGACGATGAAGAATATTTTATGTGTTGTTTGTTATGACTGTAATAAACAAAAGTCTCTAAGTCTTGGAGAAATTCGATTCTGACGTTTTTCCACAAATCTACAAGATACTCGCCTCTCAACCTTTCAAACTACGATTACAGTAAGTGTTACTTCAGCAGAACGTAATTTTTTATCTTTGAAGGGCCGTCAAACTTGACGTCGATCACCGGATGACAAAAGAAACATTTAATACACACCCACAAAAATATTCATATTGATGTAAATAAAGTGATTTACAGATTTTCAAAGAAACCAAGATGGCTCGACTTTGCACTATAAACTTAAAGTTTTTTAAAAAGTTTATCGTTATAAAAGAAAGAAAAATAATTAAACTGTAAGAAAAAACTCTGTAAATTAACAGAAAAAGTCCTGGCAGCTGAGTCACCAGAACTTTTCTGTTTTTTCTACAAATTTTCTGTTTAATAAAAGTTACGTAATATAACTGATTTTGATCCTTTTTTTTTTTTACAAATTTTCCGTTTAATAGCATACGGCCCACTATGGCGCCACTCGAGAAGCAGGGGAATTCCTGAACTTGGACCCTAAAAAAAGACCATTGGACTTATCAAGACCACTCTTAATTACGTTCGCCGCCTGGTGGTATGAACTGGTTTTTATTTTATTGTTTTTTATAGATAAGTCTTTAATTAGATGCGCCACCTAGTGGTATAAGTTGGTACTTATTCACATTACAGCCACTGTGCTTTCGATGTAAATACAAAGGCGTAGTTTATTTTATTTTTTTTCCCATTCCGGGAGCAGAACACACGACCGATTGGTTCATAAGCGGACGCTCTAACCGTTCGACCGATGATTAGCTGATAAAATTCACCTAAAGTCCCTATGTAAATCGATATACAAAGTCCAGACGTTTCCCGCCCAATACGCATGCGTCCAACGGAGTGTTGCCAAGAGAGCATTTGTAAAGCAGACTAAATGCATTTTCAATGAAAGACAGATTTCGTCCTTCGAGAAAAACCGAAAAAGAGTAAATTAACAGGCATTTTTTAGAGTGTACAACGTTTTTATAGTTTAAATTTAAACTTGTTCTATTAATTACATTGTAAATTATCGTTTTTGGTTATTGTATATATCTCCTTTACTAGGTTATCCTTCTGTCATACTTGACTATAATCTATCCTAAACCATATAGTTTAATTAAAGAAAAGCCCAGCTTTAATTCATTGTCGTAAATTAAATATTTCAGTGAGTATAAAGCGGGGTTGTCCAACCTTTTTCGGTAGCGGGCCACTTAAAGAATTTTCACGGATCTTGCGAGCCAGCGGTTTCTTAAAAAAAAAAGGAAAAAACTATCACTTCACAGCCTCCCTTTAGAGTTTTTTCCAGTTATTTGTGCTCTTGCGATGTAGAAAGGGGTCACCTCTCCTGTCCCCAAAATTTTTCCTTATTTCTGAAAAAAATCTAAAATTTTTGTTTGGGAATTTTTTTTATTTCAAACAGTTGTAGGCGGGTCTACATTCGGTTTCATTTACCTTGGCGATAAAGGTTTTACGCATTGGCGCAATGTTCGCTATTTTGGTTAGTCAACAACCCGCGATTATCCGACGAAGGTAAACATTGTCACAACTTTTAGAATATCGCCAATATATAAAATTCGTAACCACGAACACGTGGTGCAATGGAATGGCGGACATGCGCCATGGTTCCCTTTTTCAGGAGCCTTACGTTTTACGCCTAGCTTAAGATTGAAACTAGTTTTGACTCTCAAAGTGTGGCAAATAGTACACTTACCTACTGTTCTTGCCTAATTTTAGCTTTCCAAAAAGAACCTTACCTACTACTACTTGCTCTAGTCTTAGTTTCTGCTCACTGTATTGCATTAGCTGACTTCCTGGGCCTAAATGTTTCCGGATTCCCCGGAAAAACGTCGGTCAATAATAATGATAATAATAATAATAATATTGTTTATTTGTCATTTTTACAAACAGCAAACAGCCATAAATTACAAAAAATAATAGTATGCCATATAGGAAATCGATTCTAAGTACCTAACTGTAGATGCTCATGCGAACAAATAACGGGTCCACAGTACAAAATAAATTTAACCCGCTGGAGACCCAAAAAATCAAGAAGACTCCATAATACTATCAGACAGAAATTTAAATAATCCTTCTTTAAATAATTTTTTATTATTTATGTCTTTAATATCACAAGTAATTTCATTCCAGTATTTGATTGCCTTGTATTCAGTTCCCATCGTGACTAATTTGATCCTAATCCTTGGTAATTTTATTTGATTTTTTTCTTCTCAAATGTACATTACTATTACAATATTCAATTTTTATTACATCCAAATATTTATTTTCTTTGGTCCTTTCATACATTATTTTCAGTATACAAAATTGATTGAGTCAATTGGAAGCAAGCCATATTTAACGAATACTTCATTCCAATTTAACACATTTCTTTGCTCAATAATTCTTAAAAATTTAGACTGCAATAATTTAATAATATTCATATTGCCGCTATTTAAATTACCCCAGATGCTATTGTAGCATATTAAGTGGTTATAAACGAAGGAAAAGTATAGATTCAGCAGATTACTTTTAGGAACATCATTTAATAATTTTCTTATTCTATTAACTTTATTTACCTGCTTATTCGAGAACAAATCGTCAGTTAAAGTCACACCCAGAAAGTCAATTTCCGTAACAATTTCAATTATTTGTTATTTATAAGGATCTTTCCAGGTACTTCGGATTTGTCATTTTTTTATTTTTCGTTTTAGTTTCATTTATTTTTAATTGATTTCTCTTGAACCGTAACTCAAATTTACCAATTTCTTCTTTCCCACTTAAAATTAACTCTTCTAAGTTATCTTGAAAAAACACACTGGTATCATCTGCGTATAGTGTAAGTTTTCCTATATTTGAAACAAATACAATATCATTAATTAATCATAAAATATTAAGGAACCAAGAATAGACCCATGGGAGACACCAAAACATTTTTTAATGGTTCTGAAACAATATTATTTACACATGCATATTGATGTCTAGCTTGTAAGTAGTCCTTCAGGATGCTATTTATCTTACCTCTAAAACCATAATGTTCCAATTTCTTTAGCGGAAATTTTCTATTTATGATATCAAAAGCCTTACTTAAGTCAAAAAATATTCCCAAACCAATATTTCCTCCATTTAAGGATCTCTGAATTTCCAAAATCACGTTTAATAACGCATCTTCAGTAGATCTTCCTTTCATAAAGCCGTACAATAATCACTTATAATATTAAATCTATTCATAAAATTGATTAAGATATTATGAATTAACCTTTCAAATATTTTTACAAAGACCGATAATAAAGAAATTTAACCATAATTTGCCATGTTATTTCTTTTATCTTGTTCTGAAAATCGGAATTATTTTGCATGTTTCATTTCCTTCGGAATTTTTTCCAATTCAATAATTTCTTTAAAAATAATTAATAAGGGTTTCAAAAATAATTCTGCATTTTCCTTTATTATAATTGGTCTAATTTAATTCGCCCATGCACCCTTATTTATATTTAAAGCTTTTAACATTTATAATAATTCCTCCAAATTTTCATTCTTTTTTTTTATATCTATCAGCAATGCTATTTAATATTTTCCACTTTTGCCATTTATATTTTCAAACACTTCTTATAATAATCTTGCGTTTTCTGTAAAATTATTTTATTTATGTTACTTCTCATTATTTAAAATTTTTTCAAATAAATAAATTTTCTAGTACGAACAAATCTATGATACAATCCATTTCTTTTTTTTTTCTTTTTTTATCAAGTTTTTATCTATCCAGCCCTTTATATGAAGTTTATACTTAATTGTTACCTATGTAAAAATTTTCCAATTATTTGTTTCATCCTCCCAATATATACAGAATATTTATTATTCACATTTTTAAGTTCATCCTCCCAATTAATCTCTTTTATTGCTTCCTAAATTTAGTTATGTTACTTAGACTATAATCTCTTACTTTATTTCTTTTAACCTTTAGATCTATTTCCAAAAAATTAGTTATAATTGTTTTATGGTCACTCATTTGGTAATCATCAACTTCAACAATTACCTCATTTACATCAGTGAAACACAAATCTATTCTTGTTGAAGAATATGTTGTTACACGCGTAAATTCCTTACCCATATTTTAAAACCCTAATACTTCCATTGTGTTTAATAATAATATGCTACTTCCATTTTCTTTACTTATATCTATATTGAAATCACCAATCAAAAAATTTTTTTAGATAACAACCTTAGATAATTTTAGTTAGCTAATCCACAAATACATCCAAGTTTCCATTAAGCTGTCTATATATACCAGTCCTATACCTATATCATTTATCATTTACCAACCATTTCAAAATTCTCATTTGTTACCGTTATTTCGTCCCATAGAAAATAATTCACAATTAAGTTCCTGATGTAAATTTATACTTAACCTCCCCTCTTATGTTTTCTAAATCCATGAAATCCATAAAAGCCTTCAAACATATTCAAATCAAACTCTTCCATCCAAGTTTCACTGATCATCCAAACACTCATTTGTAAGGCGTCATCATTCATCAGAATTTCTATTTCATCTAATTTATTTTTAGTATTTCTAGCATTGAAAAATACAATTCTATTACAATTATGGTCTTTAACTACCCATTTATTGTTTATCATGGATTCACTTAATGACATTTCATTTTTATCTCCCATTTCAATTTCTTCAACTTCCCCAAACCTATTCAAATTATCTTGAGAAGAACTATCAGTATCCAATGAAAGATAATCAGTCTCAGAAGTAACATTATCTCTGTCACCATTATTTAAAAAATCGATCATTTCAATATTTGAATCACACAGCATAACATAATTTTGTTCATTATCGCAATATTCATTATCTTTCCTGCTTGTTAGTTAAATTTAAACTTGAGTTATTAGTATTATAATTTATTTGTTCAGAATTCACACTGCTTAAATCAATCATTGATTAATAATTGAATAATTGATTGAATAATTGATTAATGATCTTGCTGTGCCTGGATTTTACTGCCTGTGGTCCGGGTGTAGGTTCCTTAGGCCTTAAGAATTTCCCGCTCATCTGAAAAGTGCAGGTCCCTGCACACAACGACCTTTGCTGTTCTAGCACTGTAAAAACATAAACCGCCCTGCGGTGGCGCAATATGGTAACTTGTTCGCCTAGTGCGCCGTTAATCTGGGTTCGACCCCCAACAGTGTAAAGAACGCTTACTCAAAGATCTCATAAAGATCGTACTGCTCACTCTAGTTTGGAGTTGGTCCCCTAGACCAAAATAGGTTCGGATTCCTTGGAAAATTTTAGGTCCAGAGGTTCGGATTCCTCGGAAAATTGTAGGTCCAGAGGTTTGGATTCCTCGGAAAACAGTTGGTCGCTGCACAGCATGACCACTGTAGACCTTGAGCCGTAAAACCACAAACAAGCAAGCAAAGCAAAGCAAAACATAAACTAAACTCACTTGACCTTTCTATCCTTGCATCATAAAAATACAATGAAACAACCTTGATCTTCACAATGTTTTTCATCATGTCTTTTCTTTAAAAGCAAGCGAAAACTACGTCACTTTTTTTAGTAAATATCGAAAATTGAATCTACTTTTGTTGCGAGTGTGTTAATGCACTGCAAATTTACTCAGCAATGTAAATTTAGAAGAATGGCTGAATCTAAATTCTGTAAAATAAAAAACGACAACGGCAGAAAATAAAGGTCACTCCATAAAACCACGTTTATTTTGATTCAATCTTTTTTTTAAATTGTTTAATTTGGACGAAATATAAATGATTTCCTTGGTACAATAAAGTAAGCTGTCGCAACTTTAATGATCACCTTACATTAGCGAAAATACCACCATTCGTATAAATATAGTGGCGAATAAATTGTTTCATTTGGTTGTCACAATGTGATTTAAGACCTTCATTTTGTCTTCCTAATGCCAACAAAGAGTGCTTGAATTGTTTGCTTGTTTGAGAAGCTTCATATAGAACGAGTTGTCAGTTACTTCGAAATTCCTTGACGTGCAAATTATGAGAACTTTTTTTAAGTCAGATTGTGTTTAGTAAATCGATTTGTCGATAAATGTATTTGTTAATTATTAAGGTAACAGTTTTTTCATATTAGCCGATGATGTGGCAACAGTAGATGTTAAATGTTAATGTATTTTACGTTTTTTTGATGTTAATATCTTTTACGAGTAATTTAACATCTAAATGTTTTTTTGTTTTTTTGTCATTTTCCAATGGCAATTTGTTCGTACGGGCTCAAACCAACTTTGTAAAAATATTCAACATATCAATTAGATAGGAATTTATAAAAATATTCTTTGAAAGACATCATAAATAATGCTTAAATAATGCTTAATATGCATAAATATGCTTAATAATGCATAAATAATGCTTAAATAATGCAAAATAATGCATAAATAATGCATAAATAATGCTTAAATAATGCAAAATAATGCATAAATAATGCTTAAATAATGCAAAATAATGCAAAATAATGCTTACGGAAATTACGCATATGTTGCATTCCTTAAAAGTGGTGAAATTTAAAACAAATAAAACTTATTTGTATATTATTTAAATATGTAAATCCACGGGTATACAATTTATTTGAAAATTCACTTGCATATATCATTATAGTCCACCTGTATTTTATGCAGTTTTTTAATTTAAAAGCGGTCTGCAAAAAAATTATCTGCAAAATTATTCACGCCATTCTATTTTTGTTGTGTGAGTACTCAAAAATTTTATTCATTCAAAGAAAATAAATCTTAAGAATTAAGTTTTTCTTCCATATTTATTTCTGTTTTTTATTTTTTGAGAACATATTTCAGAGCAAAATAAATAAAGTACTTCTACAAATATATGTACGCTTGCTTCATTTGCTAAAGAGGATCAAGTGTGTGCGTTCATGTATACATAAAAGAAATAATATTTTTGTGTAATCTGTTGTGTTGATTTTTATGTGTGCCAAATGGACTTACTGTATAGGGTAACCGAAAAAGGCTATTTTTGTGGTATTACACTGCATATACATACACAAACACGACGTTAGAAATACTGATTGCAAGTTAATAATTTTAATATATTTCTTAAATGAATAAATAAAAACATTTGCTTTCTCTTTTCTCGGATGTATTTTGTAGGTTACTCGGATATTTTTCTGAAAATTTAATACAAACAAACTATGTCACAGATACTTGCATATTTTAACAATTAATGACACTTCGTCTGGATTATATAATTAAAGGAACATAATTCTATTTTAATAAATGGACATAAAAGTGGCGAATCCACAAGGAGGGAGAATTAGGGAAACTCCCCCTCCCAAATCCATAAAAATGCGGTGGAAATCGGTTATAACGAGCGCCGCTTAAAACGACCAACCGCATATAACGACGGAATTTTTACAAAAAATTTCCTATTTTATTTTTTTAATTGTTCATTAAATCTGGGATGCAATAAAACTTATTTGTTAAAAGCGATTAAATTGTTCTGCGCTTAATTATACTAAACAAAATCCGTATTTTTCCTTCTATATCCGGAAACCTAAATGCAAGCTCTTTGTGTTACCTACCGCCGTATTTTACATTTCGCCAAAATTCCACTGTGGATGCGCCTCTGCTTAAAATCTCACCTACATATTTAAATTGCACCATTTGAAGTACAAATGATCCTTTTAAAATTGTATACTTGAACCTATTTAGTTAGCGTCCATATCCTATGCATGATTTCGTTGCTATCAGCTTATTGTTTATCTAAACAGCTTAATGATAAAATTAAACAATAATGTTAATCAACGTTTATTGGCGTAGTGAAACGTTGATTTATATTGTTGTTTAATTTAATCTGCGTAGTGTTCGATTTATATAAATAAAAAGCTTAATGATATTTGATTGAATGATGAAAAGTAATTTTATGGTCCCTGTTTCGAATGCTTGTAGACCATTGAAAATAGAACAAATGCTCGAAATTTTGTATAAAATTGTACATAAGCGCTGTGTAATTATACAGATAATAGAAAAGATGCATTTTTCTAGTTTCGCAAAGTAATACTAGGACGTAGTGTGGAGTGACATCTAGACATTAGAAACAGACGCCAGGAGCAAAATTAGAACTTTCGAAGTGTGGACTTTCAGAAGATTATTGAAAACAAAATAGACTGACAAAATCTCCAACCAAGAAGTTCCGAACAAATTCAATACAAAAAGGGCTATCTTGGATATAATATTGAGAGGGAAGTTAGCAAATTGAGGATATATATAATGAGAAGAGAGAAATACAAGCTACGCCCAATTAGAGGGAAATATCATAGTGAAGAGACCTAGAGGCCGTTAAAGATGAGGATGTGTGGATGATTTAAAAGCTTGGAATGGAGCAAGCACAGAAGACATTGTCCATGCAAAAAAAATATAGGTATGTAGTCATGTAAACCGCCAACTTATGGATCGCAGAATGCACTAAAAGAAGAAAATAATACCAAAAAATAATGCTTTTATATGGTTGAAACATTTTTATTTGAATATATCTCACATCATTCTTTGCACAGTGCATAATTATAATGAATATTGTACAATTGTAACATAGAATTCATAATTATAAACATATAGTGGCTATTTGTCAGTGTATGCAGCTTATTTGCAAATGTGTGGCGTTTAATTTTGTAAGGATACCTGGCATCCTAGTAAATAATTTTCCAAGCTTAATGAATTAGCGGCTCCCAGCGGAAATAATTCGGTACATAGATATATTTTGAAGCATTGTTGCCTCCTTTTATCAGGAGTAACTACAACCATTAAGCGGCGCATAGTCCACACAAGTAAATATTATAGAAAACAATCACCAACCATGCGCTTAAATCAAAAGTAAACGTACATCGGAATCGAAAATTGAGGGGGTGGATCTAAATGCTAAAGGACGGGCAGTTAGATTCGAATAAATTAGTACTAAAATTTGTAAGATACAACATATTATAATGGGGACAAATGCAGTGACCGGTTGAAGGGTTATATGGGTCTAAGTCTTAAAGGATGAAATGAACCCGCCTAAAGAAAATGATCCTCGTAATGTTCAATAAATAAATAATGGTTTTTTCTTTAAAGTTCATTATCTTAAAAAATAAGTACATTATCTTGAAATAATTATTTAAAGTAATGGGCTAACTATTTATTATCCTAAACGATTATTTCATTATCTTTAATTATTTCATTATCTTTAATTATTTCATTATCTTTAATTATTTCATTATCTTTAATTAGTTCATTATCTTCAATAATTATTCCAATAATGAACCTATTTCGGACATTTAAAAAAAAGATTTAAATAATCCTTGAATTTAAATATCGCCAAGCCCCTTTACGATACCTACAGGGCATTAAGGCCTGACATACTTAACTTAAAGGTAAATCCGACATTGTGACCTGATATATCTTTTGTGAAACTCCTACAAACCATTGGAAGTAGTCTGGAAACCAAAAACACCGCCCTGTCTGTATATTTTCTTAATCCTTACGCCATACCGAGCAAATTTTCAAATGGTTATTGTAGTCGGAAATCAGTATTTAATATTTCAGATATGTAGACCAATCGTCATACGTGAGCTGCTCTGAAAACCAATTGAAGCGCTAAGGTAGAGTTACTTGAAAGAAGATGCTGAAACATGTTTTGTTGATTTTTCGAAAGTTACGTCACTTCTCGTAAATTCATACTTGGCACTTTAGCAAAAGCGGAAAGACTATGCTTACATACGTTCATAACCAAAACAGTAAAATGTTCTATAAAATATTAAAAACAATTTAGAACTTTTAGTAAAATTTTTTGTCTCATCGTAGTGGTTTGTGTAATTTATTAGTGCTAGCTTCAGTAGGCTACGACCTATCTATTTCCCCTACTGGACGGACGGTAATCCTAAAGATTTTTGTGCATAATAATTTATTGAAAGAAAGAAAAACGACTAAAAAATATAATTATTTTGCTCAATGCAGCTTATTTTACAAAACTGTAAGCGTGTTCAGTTACACATTTGTTAAAGTTTCAATTACGTGTTCAATATACAATGTATTTTCTATTTTTTTTATTTACTTTAATATAAAATAAGTCTTACTTAAAATAATTCTTACAAGTGCAAATAGCAGTATTTATAAATGAACCATTCGAGACTGACGAATTATTTTTTCTTATTTTCTTTCGAGTGTGGGATAATTTTGGAATTAATTTTTATATACAACCATGAAAAAATTTATATTTGTAGGCTGAAAGACAATTCGCAAATATTTGTAAATTTCGTAAATGGAATGTTTGGAATACTACTCAATGTCCTTTGCAAAAAAATGTTCAGCAAACTTAATACCCGTGTACAAAAACTAAACAAATCTTAGTGAAGATCACTTTTATAACTTTTTCCCAACATTTTTTTTACAAAAAGATTTGGAAAAAGAATTGAAAATTATAATCTTCAGGAAAAAACAAGCGTGTTTATACTTAGTTACTACCTTATGGTTGGCAATTTGCGAGTTCACCATTCGAATGCGACCAGCAAACCCTGTTTAAATATATGCAGACCAAAAACAGATTCAAGAATTATTGCATCGTTAAAAACAAATTCAAAGGGAATATAATCTACCTATTTACAAAAAATTGCTATTAACAACACGCAGTATTTTTACTTATTTTAAAACTTATTTGTGGTTTTTTCAAATAAAAAGAAAATTCTGCAGATATTCCACCGTACCTCACTTTCAAAGTTAAAAAAAATATATATTCAAATATAACTAGAAGTTTTATCTTCTAAGCTAAATAAGCGTCCTTAACAATTGATTTTCGTCAATTCATTTTAGTCATAAATCAACAAGTAAGCCACACAGATAATTCTTTTTATTTAAAAAACATCTCGCTTTTATTTAATTTGATGACTTTTAACATTTATTAAATGTTGTAATCAAATTTTCAACGAACCATGAACGTCTCTAATGTAAAAAGTTAATTAAATGATATTAGGCTTTCTTTGTAGAGCAAGCGAAATCGAAAGAAATCTAATATTCATACTCAATTTTCAAAAAATAATTACGTTTTTATAAGTTATAAATAAATTTTTCTGAAAAATATTTCGACGATTTGTTTACAGTATGTGTGGTGTTTATCTTTAAGAAAAAAAAATTTGGTGGTTTCATTGCGTCACATACATGTGGAAAAACTATATAATAGTACATACAAATGAACATGGTAAAGCAGATAAACAATAACCTTGATATTACAATAATTAACATATAACCACCCGGGCAGTAATATATAAACATGAAAGCATGACAGAGCCCATACTGCTCAGAAGTAAGATTTAAATTACAATCAAACGCTACACAAAATACCAGAGAAAAATAAGTTACAAACAATGGTGAAGAACCAATTCAAAGATGCACAGACGCTTCAGAGAGTTAATTATAAATTTTGAATAAAAGCAGATGTGAGAAGTTAGAGGAATTCAATTAATTATTAGTATTTAATGTGTAATAAGGAATTTCTGCACACCATTCTTGAATTTTAAACAAGAGGTAATGGATTTAGTTGATTGTGGAAGAGAGTTCCATATTTTTGTACCAGCATATCCCATTTTTCTGCAAGCAAAGCCAATTCTTGTACGATAAGATCTATAGTTAGCGCTAGATGAGGTTGGATAAAGATGTTGTGGTAATTGAATACCAAAATAGAAGATACCAGTGTTACATCTTAAGTTATTGAACATAATAAGAGCAAGTTTATAGTTCAGTAATTTGTTTATTGGTAAAATATTATACTTGCACAATATTTCGGAGTTAGAGAGCGGTGACGTAAGTTTTAGTTTTATTAGATTAAGAAATTTATTTTATAGTGTTTGAAATCTTCGTATATTGATTTTTGTAGTGAATCCCCATATTAAATGACAGTAGAAAACGTGAGAAAAGAAAAAAGAATAATACATGTCTCTGAGTTTATTAATGGGTAGAAAATAACTGACCCTATACATGATGCCCATATTTCTGCTGACCATAGAGCAAGTATTGTTTATGTGATCATCCCATTTTAAGTTGGACTGCAACGTAACACCTAAAAATTTAGTTTCACTAGACAGCTGCACAGAGTCATTTCCGATATTTAGTGAGTATTAGGAGATGTTATGTATGTTTTTGGAATTAGTAAATAATAGGCATTTAGCTTTATTAGTATGGAGTGTTAGGTGGTTATCGATAAAATACGGGGTGAAATTTTTGTTTATATATCATTTTGAACTGTAGAACAAAGTGCATTAATTTCCTTTTTACGGAAGAAGAGGCTAGTATCATCGGCAAAGAATATGATTTGCGATTGTGTTGGAGTGAAAAACAAATCATTTGTATAAAAAATAAAAAGTAGGGGTCCCATTGTGGAGCTCTGGGGGACTCCACATAATGGTTTCATGAAATCGGGGTAGAATTCACTGATTTTAACATATTGAATTCCGTGGATTAGATAGTTTCTGAATAGATTATTTTGTTTACCTCTAATACCTGCATCGTGTGCTTTTGAATTAGTTTTTCATGATTTACAGTATCAAACGCTTTGGACAAGTCGAAAAAAACTCCCATAACACTCTTTTTATTTAATGATGAATATATGAAGTCAGCAGCTGTTAACAGGGCGGGTTCGATTGATCTATTTTTTTCTGAATCCAAATTGATTGTCATGAATAATTTTGTTAGCATCTAAGAAACCATTAAGTTTGTTATAAAGCAATTTCTCAAATATTTTTGTAAAGACTGAGAGAATTGAGATAGGTCGATAATTAGAAGCATCAGATTTAGAACCATTTTTAAAAATTGGGATGATTCGAGATGTTTTGAACTCTATAGGGATGTCCCCGAAACGGTATTAGAAAGATAAAACGATATGAGATTTAAAATATAAGTGAGAGGAATGGGTATTTCATTGGCTACATATCTGACTTGGGCGGGATCAATGTCATCGGGTCCTGGTCCTTTATTGATATCAAGATTCATAAAAACCTTAAACGTTTCCATATATGTTATTTCGTGACGATATAATGAATTAGAGATGTTGTAGACATGGTGATTGTAAGTGTATCCACTATCACCAGGACTTGGATTAGACAGTGAATAAGGGAAGTCGATAAAATAATCGTTACAAATATCACATATTTGTTTAGTATTTGTTAAGGTATGAGTTGATGGTGTTAGTTTAATTTCTGAGGTACTATGCAATTTCTGCCTTCCCATCAGTTCATTAATTTTTGCCCATGTTCTTCTGCTACTAGAGAATTCACAAAAACTCCACATTAGGATTCCACAATATGGATCGCTTATGTTTGTTACACAATGGTCAATGATGATTTGTGAATAGTCAGTTATCCTAGTTGGACTATTTACAGGTATAAATAAATTTACCTATATAAATAAATCAAATCCAAATGAAAGTATTAAATCTTTTAGAGCGGTAGATTGTGTGTGATGATAAAATGGCCATACAATTTTTTTTTTGTCACCTACTTATAGGTTATAGCTCAAACTAGAGCTTTATTCGTTTTTGGAGAAAAAGAGACGCTTTCCCCAACCAGGTTCGAATCCAGGATGGGGAAAGCGTCTCTTTTTCTCCAAAATTACATAAGCTCTAGTTTGAGCTGTAATTAATACGTGGGTGGCAAAAATTATAGTATAATAAATTCCCCCACGAAAACTCACAAAATTCTCGCCCCGGAGGCTTTCTTGTGTTGACCATATTTGGCAATTGTGTTATCCCTGCGGAGGGTAATAATACCTTAACATAAGATGGTCAGTCATTGGGTTTAGTATCAATATTTAGATTACCTAACATTAAAAGTTTTCAGGGTGAACTTGTTATGTATGTTAATAAGTTAAGTAAATAGTCTAAAAATTCGTTTATATTTCCAGATGGTGGTCTATAGATAGTGGCTATATATGTATTGTCGATTGAGAAGGTTATGATTCCTATAGCCTGGAAAATTCCAGTCCATTGTCTAAGGGTTAAAATGTCTTGTGCACATACGCAGTTATTCCTCCACCCCTGCCTATCTCCCTTCCTATTGAGATTTGATGATAGTTTCAAAGAGGAAGGTGATACTGTGAGGGTAACCAAGTCTCTGTGATTGAGATAAAATCCACTCCAGGGTTGATATTGTGCAACAAGTTTTCTACTAATGATAATTTATTAATTAGGTTTAGTGCATTTATGAGTGGAGCAAGTACATTATTTCCTGAAGCGATTGTGCATCGTAAACTAGCTGGAACGTAATAAATTGGATCAACATTAAACTGTTGATCATCATCAGTGGTAACATTTAATGTAATAAAAGAAAGTAGTGGGAGAAAAGGTAAAAGAAAACAGAAGAAAAGAAAAAAAGAAGAAAAGGTTAGAATGCTAGTGAAAACCAATGAACCGCAAGTGTGGCCCGATGCAATCTGAATAGTCGATAGGCCGGGCCTACGTCAATTAGTACTAAGGCACAATCAATTTACACGAACAAACAACTAACTAGGTTAAAACGCTGGGAGACAAAATTATAAAGTTAAAAATTATTATTGTAGTCCAACATCCACACATTTGTAAGGCAGGGTTATAGTGAATGCGATAAAGCCCATTAGTTTACACGTTAAATTGTAACCGAACTCCAGATTATATTTGAACAATGAATCAAATCTGAATACTAGGTTATATATATGAGTACCCATAAATAAATGTGCACATAAAAAATTGACTTTGTTTAATACTTACACAATGGTCAGACAGAAAAGCAGCGATTGTAACAAATTCCTATGTTGAAACTTGAAATCTTGTGTATCATAAATAGAAATTGATTATAAGATTGCTTGTCCCTGCACTTTCTTTAAAATGTAAGTAGTATTCGAAACCATAAAAGCAATAACGTGAATGCAATCAATCTGTCACGTCAAGCGTTGTCCTATGTTATAAGGATGCACAAACAGGGGTAAAGGGACAAGACAATTAAATATATAATATAATTTAGGAATAATTTTGCATTGATAAGAATTGGTTGAATTTGTTTTTAAGGCGCAAGAACAGCAAAGGCAATTCTGCGCCAGTCAAGGTGAGATCACTTATATGGTACAGTTGTATTTTTTTAAGAAGCCAAAAGGAAAATGATAGCACACTGCATATAGGACCGTAAGATTTGATACATATAATCAATTGAGGTCTAGAGTGAGACTAGAGTTCTCATATCAAGGCATAGACTTCTCAGTCAACAATAATATAATGATTAGATCCGCTATCTGCTGTGGAAATCAAAGCAGCAAGTGCTCTATAGTGATAAATTTAATCGATGTATATAAAATAATCAAAATGTATTAAATAACTCATTTGACAGCACCGATGTATGACTAAATACTTAAATAAATCATTTGACAGCACCGATGTATGACTAAATACTTAAATAAATCATTTGACCCAATGAAAACATTAAGGTACATACAAACGAAAATAAAATTATCCGCATTTAGTATGAGCATAACTGTAGGGTACACGGAAAGCGGAAACAAATGTGTCCAATATTGGAACGTGATGTTTGCAGCACATTAATGCACAATCAATAAACAATGAGAGAAAACTAAAATTCGATAAAATACAAATAGTTACCTAGTAACCTACAATTTTAATGTAGGACACACTCGAATAGCAATCAAGGTATTAAGCTACCTAAAGCAAGCTCCTGAATCAGAATACGCATTTGTAGTTCAATATTGATGCTCAATCAATATATGTGGACAAAAAATTAAAAATCTATAAAACACTGATAGATAAATATTTCAGGTTCAAGAAATTGTTCCCTATACATCATTTAGAGTTAAAAGGCTGATGGACGAGTAGTGTAATCATGCCCCGAAATGGGGCGTTATACAAGTTAGGTTTTGTATATAAGATTAATTGCAAATTCCAAGTTTCATCTCTATCTATGACCCTACACGTAAATTTACTTGTTATAAGTAGTAATGGAGATTGCCCATCTGCATATATTGAAAAAACAAAGTTATTAGAATACTTGCATGCGATTGCATCTATGTGCGCAATCAATAGTATGTTTTGTTGAAAATCATAAACCCTGAATTGAAAGATGTAAGATATTCGTTAGCATTAGGCAATCCAGTTAGCGACATTCAAATGTAAACGGTTCGTTGAATGTTTGTATGGAGAAAGGACAACAGTAGTCATACTATGAGAAAATTTATGCTTGTCCAAAGGCGCCAGTATATTATTAATGTATTCTATGTGTAGATCTATATGAAAGCAATATAAGATACATAAAACAATTACGAGATAATTCGTAGTTGGTATTGACATAGCTGTAGGGCTTGCGGTAAGCACAATCAAATAACGCTTATGAGGGAACACGTTTGTGGCATGTTATTGATGCATAATTCATCCACAATAACCGAAAAACACACAATATATGACGGAAAGCAAGTGGTATGTCGGCACAGTATAGCCCACATGACTTGCGCCATAAAACATCCAAACAAACGAACAAGTGGTATGTATTTTTCAAACGGTACCAGATAAACAAAATGACTAAGCTTAAAATTTTGTTTGTCAGTGTTCCCATAAAGCCATAAATCCCGTCTTTAAGAGTTTGTTAGAATAAAAATAACAATTAAAAATTGCAATCCACTATAGCCAAATGGCCGAAAGCCAAATTTAAATATTTTAACAATTAAATAATATATATTCAGTTTTCTGCCCTTATCTTACCGATTATGGCTATTCGCTTGTAAATAGATAATACCCACATGAATCATAAATTAATTTTCATAACTTTAAGAACTTACGTTACTGAAATTTGAAGAGAGGAGAAATATAGATTTTGATAATAGAATTCAACCGTTATCTCACGCAACACTTAAAAGTATTTGCTGTAATTATTTTCCTGCATTAATAATACTTCAGGGACCATAACGCTTTAACAAATCACGCTATAGTAATTATTTTGGTATAAATTTTCACCAAATGCACAATAAATGGTAAACAGATAGCAGTCTCTTTAAAAAACTTGAGACCTCTTCGAATTTTAATAATTTTATAATTGAAATGGACATATTGAACATTTATCATTGCGAAAATGTATGTTCAGCGAACGGCAAATTATTTTCTGAACCCAAGTTCCGTGGGGAGATAATTTAACAAACGAAATTCTAAGAAGGCCAGCCATATAATTACGTAACCATTACTGAAATTGTTGAAAGCATTAAAAAGGACAGAGACGGAGATAAATGCCTTTGCCTTCAGGTTGTGGCGTAAAGTTGAATAGAGGAGTGGAACCAAATTGAATTTTGGAGCTTAGATCTATACGAGCTCAAAAAAAAAATGGTGAAAGAAAGGCAAAGAAATGGTTTACACATTCTTTAAGTGCTTTTGAATGTGGTTAAGTATAGTTTTGTAATTGAAAAGAAAATAAACTTATAAAGTAGAAAGTAAGGTACCACGCGCAGAGTTCATTTACTTCAGCCTGAAATTTATTTGAATGGGTTTAGATGCAGTTTAATTCACATCCTCATATTTTGGAAACCTGCAAACCAAAGTGGTCGCCATAAATGAAGGTTACTGCTTTTAATACAATTTTTTTTGAAAAACGTTTGAAACACTCAAGCCATCTGAGGTGAGTTGTGTTCCTGAAATAAAAAATAAATGTGTGTTTTCTTTCTTTGGTTTAACACACTCGATAAACATGAGCAAGTAAACAAGTTAAAGAAAGAACACAACGTCGTCTTACGTGGAAAGCAAATCACAATAGGTTTGGCAAGGATTGCCGTCTTTTTCCTTAGAATATCCATCAGAAACCTATTGTCTCTGTTTCTTAGAATTCAAACGCAAACCGCAAAGGGACATTTTACTTTATGGTCACAGGATGGGAGGAATTTAAAAGCCAAAATTGTGTACGTGAAAATTTATTTCTCTTGCAATTGTATACTTCGGAAGCTTTACAAAGAATTTCTTCAAGTACCAATCTTATAAAGTAGCATACGAATCTTCGGTTTAAGGGATATTCGAAACGGAAGAACATTACTCAATTTTAGTGAATCTGTTATTTTTTACTAGTGAATATCCAATAGAAACCTTGTTATTCAATTTATAGTTAATGCCACGAATGCTGTATCTGTAGAAGTGGTCACAATATTACTCTGAGTGTAGAGTAACGACGCTTGTTCTGATTGTTTCATAATTATTTAAATATAGATTTGAGGGACTATTTAACGATTATGACTTCACAGTAAAGCTATTGAATTAATAAACAATATAAAAGCCTAGATTATGTCTTTCTTAGCGATTTTAGGAGTATATAAGCCAGCAATATTATTGAAAATGCATATCCAAAACATTAACGAAATTGCATTCAAAAATACAGAACATAAAATATATATATATAGTTTGAACATAATGTACACGAATTCTGAATAGTAAGTTACGTAGAGAGATTTACGATAAGTGCCAAGTAAACTAACAAAAACGTTATAGAAATCAACCAAATAATAATGTTTCCATTTGCTTGTTATGTTTTTGCCTGTTGGTCGCAAATGCTCTGAAATCTGTAGTATTCAGGAATCATTGGGCGTAAAAGAGACACGCAAATTAATATATCATATCGCTTAATTCAATGCTAAAAAATGCTTAAGAAAGATGCCTTTCAAAAGTCTCATCTAGCAAAATATCTCAAACCAACCGAAAGTTTAGAAAACGCGGGTCATATAGCAGAGCGAGGAACTCGTCCCTGAAGTTAGTTTCACGATGCTATAAATTTCTGGAAGCATCATATTATGATGAAAAGTCAACTTTCACAAGCTTTTTATTGTCTTCAATGCACCCAAATATTTTAATTGATCATTTCTCCTGAAAGGACAAAAGAACACGAGAAAGCCTGGTGTATATCACAGCTACATTCCCGAGTGGCTGCATAAATAAGAGTGATGAAAAGCAAATAATAAGCATTGTTTAATGACAACGAACCTCCTGCATATTTATTGTAATTTAATTCATGTTTACATACAAAAGATTAATTTACATACAAAAGATTAATTTACATACAAAAGATTAATTTATATACGAAAGGTTAATTTACATACAAAAGGTTAATTTACATACGAAAGATTGATTTACATGCAAAAGGTTAATTTACATACAAAAGGTTAAACACTGGTAAAATAGCAATGAAAAAGATCACTCAAGCTTTCGGACGCATCAGCAGCAGTCCTTCATCAGGAGTAATGACGATGTTATGTTTCTGTCTCTTTTTTATACTTGAAATTTCTGGAAAACCCTTCATCAGTGCGGGGTTTTTTCCAGAAAAAGACAGTTTTTTTCCAATATTTTCTGATGCGTCCGAAAGCTTGAGTGATCTTTTTCATTGCTATTTTACCAGTGTTTAACCTTTTTTATGTAAATTTCCTCCCTGGTACCCTGTATTTTATTTCTATTAATTCATGTTAGTGGCAAAATGTTAAACTTTACTGTGATGATGTGTCCCCAATATAGTAA
>QLNU02014802.1:10075215-10089521 GCA_006491805.2 Dysdera silvatica | reverse complement strand
TATTTAGTTTCATATAGCCAGTTTTAGTATATCAGTAATTTAGTTTCGCAAACCCTATTCAATATATACCATAGACAACGTTAGAGAGTACACATGGCTGAACTATTTGTTTTAATTACTTATGTTTAATAAAATTTAAATTTAATGACAGTGAGAGAATTATTTTCAACTAAATAGAGGAAGAATGCTTTTATCTGTCTGTGTTATATATTTGAAACAGCATTTACATTCAAAAGAAACAGGAAATTAATTTATTTCATAAAAAAAAACTTTTGAAAACCCTTAAAATACAATTAATGTTTAATCATGTACAGAGTAATGTTTCAGATGAAGATGTTTTGTATTTTTTTTCCGTGTTCTCTGCGAAATTTATTTATTTTCTTCATATAATTGTTATTATATATATATGTATATATAACCGCACAGCTCTTATGATTATCCTAAAACCTTGAACGATGCTAATTCATAGATTTCCAAATAATCAGCCTTATATTGCAGCAAACAGAACTATTAGGGGAAAATGTCATTTTGTGAAATACACGCAATTTGCAATAAATGAAGAATTAACCAAAATATTGCACTTAAAAATTATATTTACACTCTTATTTAAAAAAAACTCATTTCAAAATATCTTGTTTCAAAAGGTATCTTTTGACCATTATTATTCTCAAAAGCAATATACTTATTTCACAGTTGTCATGATTTATTCACTTGTGGTAAAATGCGTTATTTACAATATTCATCTTGTTGTTTAAACAAGTTGTCAAGTTTCAACAAGTTGTTTTAACCGATTAAAAATTAAACGTTAGATTGGTCAATTTTTCGGCAAGAATGATCTCTTGCAAAGCGGTTTTGGAAATTGCTTTTTAAAGACCATGTAATTTTTACTTCAAAAGGCATTTGCTCCGAGTCTGTTTTTTCCAATTAAGGGATCTGGGCTCTAAAACCTTCAGGGCAAAATTGTTAATGACGTTTATGTCATATACATGTGTGTGCACATATATATATATTACCTTCATCTTAACACCGTATTTGGACATCTCCCGTTCCATAATTTTTAGCCAAAATCTATAAACCTGGCTATCTGCATTGGTAATAGCAGGTTGGAAATGAAGTCCCCCGACTTGCGACTTTTAATAGTATATCACAAGCTCATAATGGTATACTGTCCTTAAAATTTCATAAAAGGAAATGGACATAAAGATATGTCATTAATCTGCGGAAAACCGGCAAATTCGAGTTAAGAACTAATATTTTCTTAGCTCGTTAAATAGAGGTCATAAAATCCCAAAGATAAGTTGTGCTTTACGAAACCCCATAATTTTGTGACGCACTAAATACTTAACTTGAATTTAGCTTATATACAATTTTCTACCGAATAGTCGATACTGGGCATGTTCTGCAGTGATGTTAATTTAGTAGGTTGATGTATGAATCATTGGCGTACGCAGGGGGTGTTGATGGGGGTTGTAACCCCCATTGCAATGAAATTTTGTATATTTAACATAGGAATATATGAGTTGTAGCTCTGTAACCCCCTCCCCCCCTTGAGCCTACAGCACCCTTATGAATTTCTGCACAATCTTGTAAGAAATCTAATAATCTAATGTAAGAATCTTGTAAATTTCTATGCATTATCAATGTACTTTTAGTCAATTATATTTTGCTGCTGTCAGGGGGAGGTAGTGCATAATTAATTTTTTCTTGTGAAAGATCAATTTTATTCAATTTTTACGAAACACATTGGAACGGAAGAAATATTCTTCAACGCTTACTTCGCAACGGAAGCTCCTATAGCTGTTCAGTATATTTATAAAGTTATAGGTGCTCATATTGCGGAATAAGCTTTGAAATTTTTTTCTTTTGTTAGGACATGTTTCGCAAAAATTGAATAAAACAGAACATTTTCTTACGAGAAAATACAATTAAGTAAATTTGTAAAGCGTAACATACGCACAATACCACATAATCGTTTATTAATATTATTTATAAATATATAGGCTGCTTAGGAAGCTTTTCATTAAATTTGTTAATAATTGTGGTTAGTTGACACAGAGAGAAAACTATATATGAACCAAAATATAAGGCTTTAATTA
This sequence comes from Dysdera silvatica, assembly GCA_006491805.2. Classification (NCBI taxonomy): domain Eukaryota; kingdom Metazoa; phylum Arthropoda; class Arachnida; order Araneae; family Dysderidae; genus Dysdera; species Dysdera silvatica. The sequence continues at coordinate 10,087,425 of QLNU02014802.1, read as the reverse complement.
TTACAAACTTGTCACGTAAAAATATAGTATAAAAATTTGTACACAATGTAAAAAGCGTGATGAAAATATATGGATTTTAAATAGTATTTATACACGAAGTAAACGATAAACACGATTAAACAAAGCAAAATGATGGCTTTTCTAAAAAATGAAAATCTTAGTCACATTAAACCATTAACTGATGTTTTCGATAAAAAAAATATATCATTAACATCGATACCATGCATTTTTTCGATATACTTACTACCCAAAAAATTTTCATTAGGAACAAAAGTGTAAATTTAAATATCTATAAAATCCTAAGAAATATAATAAAGGTACTCATAAAGCCTAATAATAATAAATAATTATAAAGTGTTGTATAAAAGTAAGTATAAAGACTTGTAACACTAATTAAAGTGTTAAAAATAATTATAAGAGAGAGGCTTTGCAGAATTAATTAAAAGCCTTGCAAAATAATTATAAAGCTTTGCAAAAGTAATTAAACGCCCTATAAAAGTAATTATAAAACTTATGAAAACTTACAGATGTACTTATGATGACGTAAAAATAATTATAATGCTTTGTAAAAGTAATTAAACGCCCTGTAAAAGTAATTATAAAACTTTCGAAAACTTACAAATGTACTTATGACGACGTAAAAATAATTATAAAGTTTGTAAAAGTAATTAAACGCCTTGTAAAAATAATTACAAAGCTTTTGAAAACTTACAAATATACATATGATGACGTAAAATTAATTACAATGCTTTATATCAATAGTTAAAATTCTTGTAAACGTTAAGCATACAAAGAAAAGAAAATGTGCAGTATGGATGCTTAAGAAATACCCATGGATATAAATATTTGTGGCGATATGAAATTGCAGACTGGAAAAATATTTTGCACTCGACGTATATTTATAAATTTTTGCGGTACTCAAGCCTACTCTGACGTGGGTAACAATTTTTCTATTTTCTATCTGACGTCAATCTCTCGATCAAGATCAATCTCTGTGAACGGCTTCCAGTTGTTGACATGTTAATTTTATATCCCACTCATCCGAATGTAGGTGGAGTTCAACTTTCCAGGACCTTTCCAAAGTTGGTATTTTCTATATCTAATTGCCAAAGCGGATGTAGGGAAAAGGAGATATACAGTAAAGGAGATTAGGGGATTGATAGGAATAGAGCTATTTTTATAAATAGCTTACGCAATATTTTATCTTTGACTATTTCTCACAGTTTTGCATCAAAATGTTACGCATCAATTGCAATCGGTAAAGATAGAAAAAAAACAAAATTATGTTTTGGCACTTCGAGAATAGCTTACTCCTGAAAGCAACTTGTGAACGAGATATCAGTGGTAAATAAGTGAAAGAACGAATGAATTAATTAATGAATGTTCTATTGATTGGTTAGTTAATAGGAAGGTATATAAAACAAAAAATACAAGTTAAATTTAAAAACAAATATATATCCTAAACTTGCTTAGTAAGTTCTGAAATTAATATACAGATTGGAGTAAAAGCAACTTATAGATTTAAAAATTAAATATTTTTTGTCAATTTTTCTTTCATTTTTTTTTTATTTCACAGATAACATGGCGGATTAAGCCGCTGGTGGACCTGGTGTCCGCCAGGGGCCCACAAAATTTTTTAGAAACTTTCATAGAAAACATTTTTTAAGTACTCAGGTAATTTAGATAGTGTTAATTTTTTTTAAATAATTTATGATTTTTCTTGAAACGCGTTGTTTATTATTATCTACATATTGCCAGTTTAAGCAACTGACTAAAAATTTAATACTGACATCCTTCTGAAAATGCCATCAGTTCCTTACACAATTATTTTATTTTGGGTCTAAGGGCCTCGAAATTTTCACCACCAGGGGCCTTCAACAGGCTTAATCCGCCTCTGCATAGATAAATTATGCACTTGGAAAATCAAATTATGCAAAGATACAAAATTGATAAATGAAACAAAATCGTCAGTTTTTTCCTTGAAAATAATCGATCAGTTATTACAGTTTGAGGATCATTTTATAGTGTACAAACTGCTCCAACTTGGAATAATATTTGCTCTGTAGTGAATAAGTTTGAATAATTTGGAACTATTGGAAAACTATCGGTTGATTAGTGAAGAACTCAAAAAGCTATAGAAAGCGCTATGTAAAATGCCCATTCCTACTTTCAAACTCGTTACGTACATTTATAAAACATAATTTTTATAACTTAATATATGAAATGGGAATAAATAAATTTTAATTTGAAATTTCGGGTTTTAAATTTATCTCATTTGTTTGAAAAACATTACAAAAATAAAGACGTTACTATTTTTGTCCCATCCTGTATTTAGAAAATTTAGATGCAGTAAATGAAAAAAATGTTTAAAGGGAATATAGTAGAGAAAATCCACAGTTTATTCAGCTTAGAAATATCGAAAATTTTATTTCTGTGTTATTCACAATTCTAAAAATAAATTATTATTAAATTACATTAGCAATATGACTCAACATGTAGTAATTTTTACAAATTGCTTTCGCAAAACGAAAAGAAAAGGAAATTTTTATTACGTAAAATGTTTTCTTTTATATAAAAAATAAAATTCAAAACAGCATGAATATACCAAATTTAATTATAAAAAATAAAATTTGATATAATTTTCATATTAATTGAAAAAACTTCTTATAGTTTTCTCAGATTACATTTGTTCAGAAAAAGGCTTAAAAAGCAGCGAAGGTAGAGCAGCCGTGCTGCAATACTTCAGGAGGATATTTCTCAATATCTATATATTATAAACCATTAAATCCATTCTGGTGTAGTTAACATTTTCTAGATAAAGAAATTAATCTGAAATGGGTTTATTTTAAATTGGAAAATAATTACCTGACACGGTAAGTTACTCAAGCAAAGATGAAGTTGTTATGGATACGTATGCTCAGAACATCTCTCTTTTAATCAGAATATCTTAAAAATGTTGAAAAAAGTTGTGAGGTATTTTTTTTGTGGTTAACATTGATATCTCTACTCGATGCATTTTCTTTAGGATGAAATAACGTCAAGCTTTAGTATATACAGCGGTCGAATCTGGAATCGATAACAATGATCTCATTTATTATTCTTCGCCTAATATCCTAAAAAGGTTCACATCCAGTCGTATCAAGAAACGTCACACAATTTAAATAAAGCCACATTATAATATGAGGCTTAGAAAAATATCCGAGTTTTAATAAAAATACATCTAATCAAATGATTTCAACGTGAAGGCGGAAACAATAAGTAGACAACGTTTCCCACTTTTTATTGCCATGTTCCAATTATCTTTCACAAAACTACATTAATTATGGGATCACGTATATAGCTATCTCTTACTTTATGTCAATAAGACTGGTTTGTCAACATGTATGAAATAGGGGATGCATTAAATGTGAAGACTGGGTCTAAAAGGTTCATAATTTTTTTCTTTCCAGATATAAAATGTTCTTTAGGATTCATTATGGAAAAGTTCCCAAAAAACAACGATGCAGAATAAATAAATTTTATCGTTCATATAAATTTTTTTATCCGTCGAGAGCGTATCAAAAACGCCTGTGTTACCATCAGCGACGTGAAAAAAACCAACAACAACAAAAAAAAATGTCAATAAAGCGTTTAATTCAGTGTTCTTAAAATCGGGGATATATCTGCGATTTGCTTTATCTAGACTTTAATTAGATTTTTGGTTTCATGAGTTAGTGAGTTGTCGTTTTTCAGAATTTCAAAAAATAACTTTCACTTTCCACGGATTTAAGGCACTAGGTTTCTTTCGGTTAGGATAGTGTTTCTCAAATATTATCTGTGAATGGCTGTTGGCTCGCGACGGCCTGTCTGTGGGAGGGTTTAGTTCATTTGCCGCCATTAAGCTATTTCTGATGTCCCAGTTCTACTTATTGATGCCCTTTTCTGCCAATCGCCCCCAATCACTGGTAGAAACAAGAATTGTTACATTCAATATATGCCAAAAACTTTTATATTGACAACAAATATGTTGAAAAACAAACTCATAAATTGAAACATAAACATTAAACAATATTAACTTATATTGAAGCATTATTCCTTTTTGGTATATAATAAATCAAATTCAATTTTATTGAAATAAATTTTAATTTTAGCAAAAAATAAAAGCCTATCGAACACTGGTATTTAAATGGAAAGCATAATATCCAGATTTCCTTTAGGCAAAACATATGATTATATTAGACTCAATACATAAAATTTTGTCTCCCTATATTATAGCCTAGCATAACCCATTGGGAAATAAGGTATTGGGCCTGTTAAATGGTCGGTAGTATTTTTAGAAAATTTCAAAAGCAAAAATAATGAAATTATGTATTTATAACATATAAATAAATGAATAAAAGATGCACTGCCTAACGACATAAATTTATACGAAAGCAGTTTTGTAAGTTCGTACGTCGTTTACAATTGTTTTGACCTACCTTCTCAAGAACCTATATCTAGACCGTTTCGTTGCCACTTTATCGATAGTATTAGCTTCCGAAATGAAATAGCTGTCATGTGTCGCCATCTATACTAATAAGATATCACCAAAGTTACATAGCTGTGGTAAGAACACATTTAAAATATTCGGGGAGGAGCATATTCACACATGGATCACTAACATTTCCCTCGTTATTGGGGAAGATATGGTGGTCTTTAAATAAGGTAAAATCTGCGGATGATTTCTTACTTTTTTCAATAATTTGAGCGTCATAGAAGTGGAGCATGTGATCGTTCTTCCATAAAGGTTTCACAATGACCGATTCCCGAAATTCGTTTGGAATGTAATTAACAGCAAATTTTTAAAAAGTTTTCTCCGGCGACGATTGAAAATTTGATGCTGATAATAATATTTCTAAAAGTAGCATTCTCGCAGATGCCTGAGCACTCTTAATCTGAGATATTGAAATATAAATGCTTGATGGCGTGTTATTTCAATGTTACGTTAGCTCTTTCATAGCCAAGGCATGGGGAATTTTGTGTTACCTGAAAGATCAGAAATTTAGATACTGGAATGGACTGGTCCAGTATTTAAAGAGATGGGTTACCTTTGTTTGGCAGAAGTTGCCTTTTCAATTGAAGGACAAGTGTTCATCCATGAGGGGTCTCTCTGGAAGTAGTTTTCTAACAAAAAGCGAAAACAGTACAATATGGCTGATTTTGTTGATTTCCATTCACAATCTAAACTATTGTGCGGTTAGAAGCATAGTCTAACAGAACACTTTATTTACTACGGATAACGTTCTATTGATGACTAGAATTTTTCAAGAAACTTTTATCTTTACATTAGAGAAAAAATTTAAGTTAAAATCAGTGAAAGAAAATTTGTTTTAGTACAAATCACTATATCTTACGCACAGGCACGCATCAAGACCGTAGCCAGGATTTAATTTCCGCGGAGGTTAAAATTTTGTTACAGCATGTGTCGATACAATCACATCATGAAAGCCCCATTAAAAATTTAGTTTCGAGGGAGGGCGGTTCCCATAATCTCCCTTCTGGATAAGGGAACAGCACACATATTATGAGTAGTTGTAAATTAATGAAATAAAAAAATAGCTGAGAATAAATGGGCAACAAATGCATACTCTCTCAGTTGTCCAAAATGGCTATTTGTGGGAAAGGACATTCGATGAAGGAACTGAATGCAAACAACTGGGAAAAAAGCGAGTCGTAAAGTACCTAATGATGTCATGAAATCCGAATGGAAACTTTTCATTCACAACCGTTTTTTTTTTGTGGGTTTGCTTGAAATTCGTTCGAATTCAATTGCCTTTTTGAGTAGGCGTTTTACTGAAAGTACAATGTACTTTATTGAGAAATAAGTAACTACAGGGACAGAAAAAATTAATGACAAAGTTACTTAAAAGAGCTTGCTGTATATGTTTGATTTCTTCGAAAAATTCAATACCTCCTTTCTCTCCTCCCTTTCTGTCTTTAGAACGTTGACTAATCTGTACACGGGTACAGTGTTGGTTGACATCACGCATCATTTTAATAATAATAATTTGTGCAATAAAATGATTCTGTTAATGTCGTATTAAAGGTTGGTTTAATTCCTATTTAATTTATACCAAAAAAAAGCAAACTTATGAACAAAAGGATAAACGTATATATTTTGAAGTGTCCCATGAATTAAAAACACGTATTTAAAAGTATCGATCACAGAGAAATTCGATTTCCGAATTTTGCAATTCTTTGCAGGTTATAGCTCGAATTCCGGAGATATAAGAATACATGTCCAACATCAACAACACATGCTGAGAAGATCAAATCTTGTAAAAGACTAATAGCATCCCTGAGCTGCGTTCTTGACTTAATTAATGTATTAATCGGATTAGGAGTGGGAATGAATTCTGCCTCGGAATTTTAAGCCTGCCTGTGGAAGCGTTCTGGAATTAAGTGATAAACTTTTCTAATGAAGTTAACCACCGTTCTCCACAGTTGAAGAGATTAGTCTCTGGTTAGTGCATCAACTCTAGAGCATCGTTATTTTCACTCCGGTTTTCGATTCGCACGGTATGTCTAAATGCGGGCTGTAAAATGAGGGAACTAATGGAATGTCTTATGGTCCGCATAACAATTAACCGGGAAATCCGTAATAGGGCATTTCTGCGCAATTCGGGTACGTTATTTATTAATACACTATTAAAATTTCATGAACCCATCAAATAAGGAACATATAAACGAAACTCAAATTAAAGTAAATAGGAGGAATCAAAGAGAAGGCGAAGCGAACCGTGGCTTTTACTATTAAGGCGAATGCGCAAGTATTTAACATTAGTTGACTGTGACGACGAGTACACTTTTAATTAAATCCAGGACCAAGATATTCAGCTATCTTAATTAAAATTAATATTGAAATGCTCAACTAAGAATTGAGGCACCGGATTTCCTGTACACATAGGCGTACGCAGAAATTTTATAAGAGGGGCTATAGGCTCAATGGGGGGCTGTTATGGAGCTACAACTGCGTGTATTCCAATGCTAAATATACAAAATTTTATTGCAATGGGGGATTACAACCACCAACAACCCCTTGCGTACGCTAGTGCCTGTACATGAAGATACAAAACACCTGCACTTAGGAAAGATGCGTAATGGACATAACTAATAAAGTTGTATATTGAAGATACATACCAAGGTTGTATAATAAGGAAACCTAATAAATATGCATAATGAAGATGCGTAATAAAGATGCATAGTGAAGATACTTAACAAAGATACATAATGCAGATGCAAAATAAAGATGCACAATGAGGATACAAATCGATGGTACCTACTTAATAAAGATATTTAATGAAGATACTTAATAAACATGCTTAATGAAGATACTTAATAAACATGCTTAATAAAGATACTTAATAAACATGCTTAATAAAGATACTTAATAAACATGCTTAATGAAGATACTTAATAAACATGCTTAATGACGATACCTACTAAAGATAAATAATGAAGACACATAATAAACATGCATAATGACGATACCTACTAAAGACATATAATGAAGATACTTAATAAACATGCATAATGATTATACCTACTGAAGATAAATAATGAAGATATCTAATAAACATGCATAATGATGATACCTACTGAAGATGAATAATGAAGATATCTAACAAACATAAATAATTATGATACTTACTAAAGATACATAATGCAAATGCATAACCAAGTTACAAAATATATAAAATGATTCAAAAAGTTTATAATGGTCCATTAATTGTGATTTACTTTATTCAGTAGCATTGTTTATTTCCGTACGAAACTTGTTACAAATATAACATTTCAAGGTAATATTTGGTATCAAATTTGGCAAAAATTGTTTCCAAAATTTCATTGATATCCATGCACTTTTGTTGGCAATCCTCAAAAAGGGCTTCTGATTGATTATGGCATGATATTATGTTATGATACCTTAATTTATTTCTTAATTTAAATAGTCTATGCATTCCTATTTTCCGATAATCGATACCGTTTAGTTAATACGGTTTTTTTATTAAAATTCTTACTCACAACCATTGCTTTTATGTTTGTGTTATCATTAAACTGGTGATTTTCGACTAATGTTTATGAATATTTATAATAATTTTGGTAATGTACTTATAATAATGTATATTTTAAAAAGATTCGTGATTTTTTAATCAATAAAATAACATTTTCTCGTACTTTTTTTCTTCCGCCAAAGAATGAACTTCTTCAGTACCGAAATTATATTTTTTTGAAAAATATCACTAAATTCCTTTGAGTTTATTTTAAATGGAATTTTCCTATAAATTTCTCCACACCATCCTATTATATGTATCAGCCGCTTTTCTTCGGTTTTCATAAATATGAAAGGCTAACTTTGCGATTTAGCAAAATTACAAATAGAGAGAGATTATACTCTCCTGTCATTTACAGCCTGTAATTCCCTAGTAAAAAGTGTTTATTTACGTTTCCTGTTTATTACGTTACATGCTGGGAAAGAAGAGGGTCTGATGGTTAGATTCATCTAATAGCAATAATTAATCTAAATTTTTCAAAGCACTCTGCAACAAAACTAGGGCTGAAATATTAATTTGTAAGTTTATATTTTAAGTAAAGAATTGCATTTTTTGAGAACACCAAAAAATAACAAAACGCTGCGTCCGTGTTACATTATTAAATTTAAACCTCTGAGGCGTTAATTAAAACATGTAATTTATTTCTTTTTTATCTGATCTATAATAGATGCGTTTGTACAGGCTACCATAGACGTTTTAAGCTCCATTTTTTCCGTGTGGATAAGTGATCAAGATTGCATCATTCGCCTGGAAGAGCAATATAAATAAAATCTATAAACTTCCATCAATAAAACATGGTTCGTATACAAAATTCAGCGGAGGTGAATATATGGATTATGTATTTGAGAAGTTTTGAACGTGTACAGCAAATATAAGACCATTGAAAATATTTGTTCTTGTTCAATTTGCGGAAACCACCCTTGGTTAAAACGAGTTCAACTATCGCTAACATATTCAGTATTGTGGAGTCAAACAACGTTGTTTGATAGCGATGTGTGGTATTTTCCCATACTGTAGTATTTTTATATCGCACGTGTAGTATTTTCTTCGCATGTTTTCGAAAACGGGATAGTTCCTAGTATTTACTCTATTCTTTAGTTTTGTCCAGCTGTTAAATCAGTCGAGTTAGTTGGAGCATTATTTCCATGCAAATACTAAATATTAGAAGTAACTGTACTTTTCCTTTTTACAGATCCCATTTGTATGAATTTAAATAAGCCCAGTTTGGTTTAATGACACCAGATCTCTAACAACCAGATTCAAATTTCAATTCGCGAATTTCATTAACTATAATTGCATAAAACTATTATTAATGTCGCTTTGAAAGGGTTTCAGCTGACAAAATCAATTTTGCCTTTCCACATCAGTGTGCAAATAAATAACTATACTTGCATAATGTCTTTCGTTGATTACGATTCATTAACAAATATAATATATTTGCTATTAGTTTTTATTATTCTCATACATCCACCTTATTTTCTCTTATATTAATTACTGCACACAATTTCTCCTTCTTAATCAGACTTTTCTGTAATAATAAAAATATTCTCTTAATATTTTCGCTCATTTAGTTTTTAGATAAATTCAATAATATTCAGAAATTCAGTGGTTTACACTGTTACTATTTGAGTCGTAAAACAGTTAAAAGTTTCGGACTGCTCGGAAAGCTGTAGGTCCCTGCACAGTACGATCTGTGTTATTCTTGAGTCGTAAACGCATAAACAATTAAACCTCACTGCAACCTCGGAATTCGCCTCTGGGGAAAAAACTTCTGTGGATATTCCCTTTCTCTCTCTCTCTCTCTCTCTCTTTCTCCTTAATTTCCAAAGGAGCACCAAATATTTATACAGTATCGGAAGTCTCTAATTTCCTCTGCATTTTAACTAGTGTTTACTCTCAAGTTCCTGCCTCTTTTAATTCATGTGTTAAAGCTTTCCTCCTAGCATTTCTTAGCCTATTTCTTCTCCCCTTTCTTTAGTGGTTCCTTTTCCTGGGGCTGTCTTCTGACGTAAAGCTGTCTTTCGGAATATACGTTCCGGAATCCAAACGGCCCGATTACTTTTGCCTAAATAATACTAATAATTGCTAACATGACGACAACAGACCTACAAAAAACCGCCTTACTGGGCACCGCCTATATATTAAGAAGGTACATGGACAGTTCTCAGGTTTCTGGGTGAGACTTGAACTGAACCAAGAACCAGATCAAGAGGATAGTGCTTATCTCCTTGATGCTGTGTAATATAACAATATAATATATAATGTACAATCAATATAATATATAATGCAACAATGTAATATAAATGTATGATGTACATAATAATAATAATAATAATATTGTTGATTTGTCACTTATTGCATCCAGTCTTGAATTCAAATTTAAATATAAACAATTTCACAAAAATATAGAAAGACAATACAATTTGCATTTCTCCGTGACTGGTTAAATGTCGAAAACAAAGACTTTTGGAAAATATTTTGATAAATATTAATTGATTTTTATTATAATTTTTGCCTGTGTATGTTCAGTATTGCACTGAGGCGGTCAGTTATGAATGGCATAACCTTGGCCGATTAATTTAATAGTGATGATGTTTAACAATGGGAATAGTATAATTTAGTTCATTGCAGCTTGTAATAATAAATACAATAGTATCTGTACCTTTCAAAATATTTATATTAACCAGGACGCATTAACCAAGCATTTATTATGCGGAGTTTAGTTTTTATCGTAATATAATCTTATTAAGTAATCCTTTGAATTGTGAATAGTTACTTGAATATATAGTTTTATACTCCCCGAGGATCAAAAAATATTCCCAAGTTTATTTTTTCGTCAATTTTCTTTTTAGTAAATGTGGATGAAAAAAATTATTTTATCATTTCATCCGTCTTTTGTTTGCTATGAGCTCCATTTGGTAACTTTTTGCGATTTTTTCATGTTGAGTTCATGTTATCGAGATGATGGGCTAATTTCATGTGCTATTATTTCAAAATGTTTTTCGTAAACTGATGTCATTGGTTTATTTCATTTTGCCATTAAAGTGAAATTTAAACGTCTTATTTAATTTTTACTTAACGTGAATTTGCAGTCTTCGATGAAGGCAACGATGTAGGCTTCTTCGATGATGAAATGCCAGAGTATAAGAAAAGCTGAGGAGAGTAAAAAGATACGCGATAAGTGGGATGATGTATATAAATGTATAAAGAGATGAGACGTAAAGAAAACAAAGTAGGAATAGATGTATTAATGTATGAAGAGATGAGACGTAAAGAAAACAAAGTAGGAATAGATGTATTAATGTATGAAGAGATGATACGTAAAGAAAACAAAGTAGGAATAGATGTATATAAATTTATAAAGAGATGAGACGTAAAGAAAACGAAGTAGGAATAGATGTATTAATGTATGAAGAGATGAGATGCAAGTAGGTAGGATGAGATTATGAGAAGATGATAGGGCAAGTATGATGAGATATAAAGATGTACGAAGAGATGAGATGCTAAATGGGGGAAGAGATTAGGTGAGAAAGAGAGAAAGGATGATAAAATGAAATGTGTAACGTTGTATAAATGGATAAGATAAAAAGATGTTCGAAGAGATGAGGTAATTAGGTATCATCCATATGTAGGTATATCATCTATACACAAGGTGTCTCAGTACAAGAGTTACAAACATCTAGGAGGGGTAAGGTACACTTAGACGAACAATATTTGTCATAGAACCTAGGGTCGCAAACCACTCACAGCGCTAGTTCTAAAACCGTCAAGCATGCACAAATATTTAAAACCAGTGCATGAAAATCGCCAGATACAATTCAGGTCAGTTGCTCAAATGCATAGATGATTAGGACATCGCATTTTGCGCTTCTCATGCACTGGTTGTCACTATTTGTGCATGCTGGACGGTTTTAGAACTGGCGCTGTGAGTGGTTTGCGACCCTAGGTTCTATGACAAATATTGTTCGTCTAGGTGTACCCTACCACTCCTTGATGTTTGCAACCCTGGTGTTGGGACACCCTGTATATGTAATTTGAACATTTTATCACATATGCAATGCATTTAATATTTTTGTGTAGCGATTTGTTCACGACGTAAGTAAATTCAAAGAGAGAAAATATTATTTAAAATACAATTATA
>QLNU02014802.1:10054562-10075115 GCA_006491805.2 Dysdera silvatica | reverse complement strand
TTTTCACTTAAGTCTATCCTGAGCAATTCGCTTCCACGTCACCCCAACCTGTTTTCTTATTTCATCCACCCATCTAGTTTGAGGACGTTTTCTAGGTCTTCGGTGGTCTCTTGGAATCCAGTTCAGAATTTCTGTTGTCCATCGTTGATCAGTTCTTCTTGCAATATGCCCAGCCCATCGCCATTTCAGCCCTTTTACTTTAACAATGATGTCCTCTACTCTAGTTTGCTCTCTCACCCAAGTGTTTCTTTTTCGATCTCTCCTAGTTATTCCAAGCATGCACCTCTCCATGCTCCTTTGCGTTGTCTGTAACTTTCGTATTGCTCCAACTGTTAGACTCCATGTCTCTGATCCATAAGAGAGGACTGGCAATACACACTGGTTGAAGACCTTTCTTTTTAGACACAAAGGCAATTTCCCCTTCAGGATAAAACTGTTTCTTCCAAATGCACTCCAGCCAAGTTTAATACGTCTGTTGAGTTCTTTCATAATGTTGCCATCCATTGAAATCAGCTGGCCAAGGTAAATATATGAATCAGCAATTTCTAGCTCAATGTTGTCAACTTGTATTTTTGTTTCCTCTACGAAATTATTGAACATGATCTTAGTTTTTTGTAGGTTCATCTTGAGTCCAACTTCTTTACTTCTAGTTGAGAGCTCCTGTACCATGTCTTGGAGTTCTAATGGGTTCGTTGAAAAAATAACAATGTCATCAGCAAACCGCAAATGATTTAAATATTCACCATTTATTTTTATTCCCTTGTTATTCCAATTTATCTGCTGAAAAATCATCTGTAAAGCTGAAGTAAAAAGTTTTGGAGAAATGGTATCTCCCTGCCTCACACCTTTACCAATTTTGATAGTTTTGGTATCTTTATGTAACCGAAATTTTGCACTTGCATTTTTATACACACGTTTCACCATGTCAATGTACACATCCTCAATGTCTGTTGATCTTAAAGAGTTGATGACTGCTGATGTTTTAATAGAGTCAAAGGCCTTCTCATAGTCAATAAATGCCACACACAATGGAAGTTCATATTCATGTGTTCTTTCAATTAATTCTCTTAATACTTGAATATGGTCCACTGTACTGAATCCACTTCGAAATCCAGCTTGTTCTCTTGGTTGAGCTGCATCTAATTTTTTCTGCAGGCGATGTGTTAGCACTTTTGTGAAGATTTTATAAATAGCAGGTAACAAGCTAATTGGTCGGTAATTTTTCAAATCCTCTTTATCACCTTTTTTATGCAAAAGAATTACTGTTGCAGAATCCCATTGGTTTGGTATGTTACCGCTGTTAAGACATTTGGTAAAGAATTTTGCAAGTATGTCTTCTACATATTCTCCAGCTTCTTTTAGGATATCTAATGTAATACCATCATCACCAGGGGCTCTTCCTTTCTTCATACTTTTTATTGCAAATGAAACTTCTTCTTTTAAGATTTTAGGAGCTGTTCCTTCGACTATTTCAATGTCTTCGTTTAATCCACTGTTACTTTCGTATAGATTTTTGTAGAATTCTTCAACTCTTCTAAGTATTTCTTCCCTATTTCTTGTTACGGTGCCATCCTCTCCTTTTAATGCAATGATGTGTTTCTTCCCAATAGACAAACTCCCTTTAACAACCCTAAGGCTCTTGTTGCTTTCAATGGCCTTCCTTACTAACTCACAATTGAATTTTCTTATATCTTCTTTCATGTTTTTGCGCAAAGTTTTGCAAAGTTCTACATACTCGATCTTGCGACTGGTATTTTGATTGTCCACCTTCATAAGTCTTCGCCTTTTCATGAGTTGTTTCGTCTTCTCAGATAATTTGCTATTCTGCTTTTTACATATTACACCACCAATTTCCCCAGCAGTTTCAATTATTGTCTTAACAATGTTTTCATTTGCTTCTGAGATGTCAACTTCTTCAATAAGTCCTTCCAGTGCAGAAAAGCGATTTTTTAATTCCAACTTGAATGCCTCGGTATTTTCTTTTAATTTCTTTAAATCCACCCTCTTACATACTTGTTTCCTAATGAGCTTCTGCCTTTCTAGTTTAGTATTTAAGTGCATTTTACATCTCACCATTCGATGATCACTTCCAGTATTAAATCTGTTCAGTACACTGCAATCTTCAATAATTGATTTCTTGTTTGCCAGGATATAGTCAATTTCGCTGGTTCCTCCATTGGGGTGTTTCCATGTCCATTTTCTTTGCGGTTTCTTCTTAAAAAATGAATTCATGATGCTAAGATTTTCAGCTTCTGCAAATTCGATGAGTTGATCGCCACGTTCATTCCTTTCCCCGTATCCGTATTTACCAACCGATGTCTCTCCTTGTTCCTGTTGTCCAATTCTTGCATTGAAATCCCCCATGATGAGCTTGATATGTTGTTTCCCTTTGGTGTGTAACTCTTTGATTTCTTCATAAAATTCTTCAACCTCTTCGTCGGTATGGCTTGATGTTGGTGCATATACCTGTACTATTTGAAGTTGGTATCGCTGGGTTAGTTGAACAACAAGCCTCGCTGCTCGATCTGACGTGCTTTCGACTTCAAGAAGGTAGTCTTTAATTCTTTTGTTGATTAAGAAGCCAACACCACTTGTTCTTCCAGTTTCCGTTCCTCTATAATAAAACAAATGTCCACTTTTAAGTTCCACCAACTCTTCACCTTTTCTTCTAACTTCACTGAGTCCTACAATGTCCCATTTGATCTTGTCAAGTTCTTCTTCCAATTCCTGAAGTTTTGCTTCAGAAGCAAGGGATCGTCCATTAAACGTAGCCAAGGTCAATAACAAACGGCAGCCTGGGCCATTCCAGTGATTCTTAGCACCCCCTGCTTTCATGCCACACTGACCGCTGCCTTGATCAGGAGCACTCCAGCACCTGGAGACTAGGGGCCATGGTTTCTGGTGTGTCAACATAATGGAGGAATTAGCCATAATTTCACCACGCTGGCTAGACGGGTTGGTGAATTAGCCCTCCCCTTCCGCCTTTCTATCCGTGTAGCAAATATTAATTTGCCACATAAATAGAAAGCTCAGCCTGCACCACTTGAAGGCGGGGTAGGACACTAGGTTACTGGCCTGGCCGGTTCCACACATCGTCACATACGTTCAGCGTGTGGGTCTCCTTCCAGTTAGATACCAGCAACCCTTTTGCAGGCCATATATATAAACTTTTTGATTGGCTGGACTGACTTCATACCAATTTTTCACGAACTACATATATTGTCAACGAGACTCATTTTCTTACAATTATCTTTGGCATTGTGGGCAGCAAATTTCTGAACAAAAGAAGGACATTTAAATACAAAGTATTTTTAGTCAGATTATTGCAAATTCAGCCAAATCTTTGATAGCGAAAAAATATTTCTTGGGAGAGGCAATTAACTTTCAAATAGTTAAATCATTCAGAAGTTAAAAATTTCTCACTAAATTTGTGCAACTCATGCCGCCATACTTTTCATAATCGATGGTATCGTTATCAAATATCGATTTTTCGGGTGAAGAAAATAAACGATAATGTACGTTTTTTAAGCGTGTATCCTTAACCCGTAGTTTGATTATTAACATTTCCAATAGCTACATGATTTCCTTTGGGACCTCAAGCCGCGAGCACTTCGTTCATTTAAGCCTTATCAAAACACGACAAATTTTCCAACAAATTAAGAGAAACCAGGTCAAGTCAACAGTTTCGATAATGGAGAATAATTAAATAGAGGATTAATTTGACTAGGTAGATGCCGAAATTTTCAAAATGTAATTTTAATCTTCAGTATAAGTAACGGCAAAAAATAGAAGGAGATGATTATACCAAATCCAGAATTACGGTCAAGATTTTAATATATGTTAGATGATATTGGATTGTTTTGACGAAAGGGAATTCAAATAATGATGATGATGATAAAAATAATGTTTAATAATTTTTAACACCTAGTCTTAAGTCTATGTTATGTTGAAAAGTGGAAGAGAAGAAAATGGAAAAGGAAAATAGGAAAGAATATATCGAAAGAAAGATAAAATTGTTTAAGTTTCCGAGAAAATAAAGTTTTCTCTTCGGAGAGATAAGTACTATTTTATTTCTCTAAAGGGAAAATCCATTCATTTTAAACGAATTTAGGATGTAGTACTTAAGTGTTTGTTTACGAATGGTAGTTTTCTTTCATAATTGCTTCGCAGCATTTTTTAATAATAAAGTTTTGCCATCAAGACGACAAAATTTTGATATTCTTTTCGGGTTATTTAAAATAATATCTTAACTTATAATTTTGAGTTTTACTTGTTTTTTTAAATTTTGGGCCCCTTTTTACATAAAACTTACATTTACTTAACTTATATAAAAACTTACATAAAATTTACAATCCGAACTTCGAAATAATAAGAATGTAATCTATAATAAATAAACTTTACCAACTTGGGACATGGGACCAATTGACCTATTGAACCATTAAAGCAACACTGCTTACAAGAATTTTCTTCTCTGCATTCGCAAATTCGTTGGGAATATTTTATTTCACGAAGTGCTGATAATTTCTCAAACGCCATGTTAAAATTGAGCACAGATACAAGTATAACCTTCCGCAAAATGTGGCACTATTTTTCTTACTCTAAAATACAGTAAAATCTCTTTAGTGCGTGCAAATTCTTTTTCCCCGTCTCAGGCTTATGCACATTTAATGCTAAATACTTCGCTAATTCGTTTAGCTCATCAGATAATGCAGACAAAAGACTGTTATGCAAAGAAAAACATGCCTTTTTCAGGACAAACTTCAGGAGGCATCGAAGACGGTAGCATTTTTTCCCCCCATGTACGGGCATCTGGATCTTCCAATTTTTTCAGATTTTTTCTATGAAGCATCAGATTAAAACAGACGAGTTTCAATTAGTTGTGTAAGAGCGGGGTGCTTTCAAACTCAAGCTTCTGCCTATTGGTTATCAACCACGCTGAATGCCGTTTTTCTGTCCAGGGGTTGAATTTCCTTGGTTACAAAGTTTTGGATTTCCTGGGAAAATGTAGGTCCAATTGTAAAGCAGCATTAATGCATTCTTCTGTATTGTGCCATTAACTGATTTCGATTCCCAGTTACATCATAGAATATATGCCATTTTTCAGTCCCGAAATTGGGTTCCCTTGGTTGCCGAGTTTCGGATTTCCCTGGAAAATGTAGGTCCACTCCTGACGTAGTAATAACGCATTCGTCAATATCGTATAATGAAACCGAATTCGACTCCCAATGATGTCGTAGAACGTATGTCGTTTTTTTGCCCTTTGTAGTCCCTGGTCGAGTTTTCTTGGCTTCAGAGTTTCATGTTCCTCGGAAGATTGTAGGCCCCGATGCAGAATGACCCTAGTTCTTGCGTTGTGCAAACGCAAAAAGTCAAGACAAAAAAGTAGGATAAATCAAATGGTAAGACAAAAACTTCAAATTAACAATTATTTAATTTATATAATATATAAACACATATTTATATAGCAAATAATTAAAAAAAATTGTTAAACTATTATAGAAAATTCACCTGTTAACCGGGGAATAAAATTTTGTGAAACTCGTTTCACACTGGGGACTTTTTTTCACAGTGATAAGTAATGTCATCACACCATCACGCTAGGATTAAATATATAAGAACTACATAAAACGTAATGCGTTCAACATAATACGGTTAATTTTAATGACGAAAAATGTCGTCATTTGCATTTTGGTAGTCTTCCGGGCATGACGAAAAATGTCGTCATACCCAGTTAACAGGTTAATAAGTAATGTAATGGGGCAATAATAATATGACATTAAAAGATATTCAAAAGCATGTATTAAACTCTTTTTTTTTTTGGCGAGAATTAAATGTAAATAAATGTATTATGCGCAAGCGATTTTAAACCCTTAATCAGGAGCATTTTCTAAAAGTACAATATATAATATTTATATATAAATAATAAATTAGCATGCATATTCTGAATTATTATTATTTTTAAGCTTATAAAATTAAAGGCAATTAAATAATATAGCCTGATATTTTATTTTGTTCCGAATCATTCGCTTTTAACATTTTTCTAAACAATTGCTTTTTCTGATGCATTGATTTTGTATTTCCATTTGTTTCCTGATTTAAACAAATAACTTTTTATTCAGTTGTTTATTATCCCCATGTGTTTCCTTCTTGGACTTTTCATGAAGGAGGGATAAAGAAAAAGCATATTTATCTTAAGGCAGTTTATTGAAGCAGGTGTTCGATATGTTTTTCTTTTCAATTGGGATACATTTTTATGTATTTTTTCACACTTCCTTTCACACTTTGCTTTTGATTATTTCATTCATTTTCCTTCCACGGTTGACAGTCCCTTATGTATTTTCCACAAAAATTTGACTTTGAACTCGTTACACTAATCTTTTTATATCAATCCGTACACTATCAATTGTGATATTCTATCTCGGTTAGTTTGCAAGTTAAATGTGTAGGGGATTTTGATTTATATACAAAGATGTTGGATATTCGTGTTAAGAAATTTCGCTTAAGTAAACAGATCTTTGCATATTTGTAGTGAGGATGTTTTCCAGATTATAGAAAATAAGTTCATTTTCTCATCCTTTCGGCAAGTAGGATTCCTAACTATGGTCTAAAATAGCGCGTTTATTTAGACACATTTTGATTTTATCCGATATTTTACTGGTTGATAATAATTTACGCCTTGATGATTTATGAACATAATTTTGGAAATTCGAAAGGAATTTTGGAGCAAGGCCACGTAAAGACAATTTGTCCAGAGAAACATTCGAGCTTTGCAAAGTACAGTGGGTGATAGGTTAACGAACACAGTCCATTCAAAGGCGATGTTCGCTACTCGAATATTTCTTTAACGAATCTGATTGGACAGAGATTTTTAGGGGAATTTGATTGGTCGCTTCTTCTTTTATTGGTTCGGTAAGGTGTTCGTTTTCCGAACCTTATTTCGTTGTTAGAAAATAAAAATATATTCCGGAAATGTTCCTTGTCCAATTTGTTCGCAGTCCGAACTGTTTGTTAACAGATCACCTACTGTACTATAAACATGACAACAGCTTTCTTAATTAAAATAAAAATCCACGACTTTTTGTAAAATAGTTTCAGATTTATTCGCAGGGGTTTTTTGAATGCACTGAATGAGAAAAATTCATTCATGATTCATAAAATTGGGTGTTATTCATTTAATGTTGATTTATTGCTATTTTTTTACTATTGATTTATCGCTATTATTTACTCTTAATTTATCGCTATTATTTACTCTTAATTTATCTCTATTACTAACTCTTGGTTTATCGCTATCCTTCATGTTGCTTTATTGCCATTCTATACTATTGACGAATCGTGTGAATTATTTTCATATAATTTAAAACAGCCTATTCTTGCTTCTTAAATCTTTCTTTAAAAAGTTGCGGTTAGGGATGACTCATCCTAGATGAACCTTGGATCTACGGTTACTACATGTGAATAAAACATACAGTAAGCTAATGCAATTATCATATTCAGGAAAGCAGAAACTATCACGTAAAATTTGATCGACTGTCGTGACGTAGTCAGTTGTATCGAGATGAATGGGATGGCCGCAAAGTATTTGTTTTTCTTAGAGAAACAGAGAACAAACATTCTTAACTCAGTGATTTAAAAATTTAGCGTGAAAGCAAACCATCAAAACGACCAGGATATGAAGAAAGTAGTGATTAGTTTCTAAACCACGAAAAAAGCCTGCACACATAACCATGTCTGTCAATTCTTGTCAAACAATTCTTGGCAAAAATAAAATGACGCTTATTCCACACCCTCCCTACTCGCCAGATCTCGCTCCCTGGAATTGGCTTTTATTTGCACTAACCAAAATAGAAATTAGGGGAAGCGATTTTTTAAAGTAGACAAAGTAAAAGGTAGGGCCAGAGGCATAGGAGGAAATGCCTAGATTCCTGGGGCCTTACAGGCGCCAGGCGTGGGACTTTCATAACTTAACAAACACAATTATTATAAATATAGATGCTTTCTTTAGCCCTAGCAGAAGGATAAACCCTGGACATCATAAACAATATGCTTTTGAAAAGGTCTAGAACCGTTCACAGTATTATAATAAAGTTTGGGATGAACATAATTGGGGATGAACCGAAATTTTAAACTGAACGAAATTTTGGAATAAACATAATTTATATGCTAAATACTTTAAAAGGGTTAAATAATATGTAATTTCTAAAATTTTAGTGAATTGTTTTGTAAAATTTGGGTTATTTTCTATCGCACAATGAAATTACTAGCATATTTTGAATTTTGCTTTATAATATAGACGGATTACTTCAATGAATGTCTAACGTTGCTCGTGTACCATATTCACATATGTACAAGGTTTATCAGAATTCAAATCCAAACCAAGAAGCATAAGGGTTGTTAGACATTATCTAATGATTATCTAAAAGTAATCGTTCAGCTTCCTGGAGGATGTTGGTGGTAAGGATAGCCTGGGAATGCTAGATAAATTAGCTCTATAATTAATGAATCTTGTTTGCATTCCATTTATTTGAAGAATAATGCCCCACCTGGGGGTTTGTACTTTTGACTAAGTTGTTTCTGGTAACGAATTAATGGGATTTAATTCTTGTAGAGGTTTTAAAAGCAAAGTTCCATATGTCCATTTATTTAGAACTAAAACGAAATGCTGATTAAGAATTGAGTGAATACATTGTCTTTGCCAAACACAATATATGTTATAAATTTAACCTTGCATTCTATTTTCTATTTATAAGCATCTATAAATAAATCTAGTACAAAACGTCCCGTTCATTTGCTGCATTCATTTTCTGCATACCTCCATTTCATTTTTGTTTATTACCTATATTTTAGGATGAAGTCATTAAAAATAAATTTATTTCCGAAAAAATAATAAATGTATTTCTATTTCCCCATTACCTTAGACAGATGCCGAAACAAAATTAACAAATAAACAGTCGTAAATCTTATCTTTGCAGAACATAGCCATAAAAACGGCCTTCAATTTTCAGATCAGATAATTGAGAAACTGTTTGCGTAAATAGATGGACAGCAGCACACTAAAACCAAAAGCCATAAAATAACACGGCTTCGGTTAGTTGATGGTAGGCTGTCAATTTACACTTTAACATCCAAACCATTAAACAGATTTAATTCGTTTTTTATAAGAGCAATTTATTAAAGGCAGAAAGGTAATGTGTGTAATAGTATAAAGTTTGAAATTTAAAATCTATCTGATAAATGAAGTAAATATTTATGGAGAAAAATTTACATCACATCTTGATGAAGTTTGAACCCAGTCGATCTTATGATCCAGCATTTATATTTACCACCGAGGACCCTGATAAATTAAAGGGATCGCTATCACAGGAGAATGCTTGAAAGCGATTATGGAAGTTTCGGAAAAATTATTTTCTTTGAATAATTCTAACAGATTATATTTTAAGGTCCGTAATTTAACTTACTTTCCGCCCATAAAAATCGAAGAACAGTAGGTTCAAGTAGGCCCTTTGGTGCTACAGCTCTAACTCTTGCGTTTAGCACGCCGTTATCCCAGTCTCGACACGCTACTGTGTCAAAAAAAAAGCAAGGCTTTCCGACTAATTGCTTACTGTAGTCCGGGGGTTGATTCCCTAGCGCTTAAAAGCTTCGGTTTCCGCGGAAAATTATAGTTCAAGGCACAACATGACCCTTTCTGTCTTTGCATTGTAAAATTCATAAACTAACAAAGCTAGGTTCAAATACAAGGGTCGCAAACATTTTTGGGATTCTGTACCGAAGTTACACAGTCGAAACCCGTTAAGAATAACACGCTTAAGAAGAATTACTTCTAATACGAATCTTTTTCGGAACTCCCGCCAGATTGTACAGCAGGCAACCCTTTCCGCACGACGAATTACTGCTAATATCAGCAGATTTTCCGTTCCCCATAGTATTCTTCTTAACGATGTTCGACTGTATTTTCATCTTATTCCACGTGCCAACCTACATCCACAATTTGGTGAATGTTTGTTTTGCTATCCAACTATTGATACAACTTTAACCGGCAGAGCTCGCGCCGACTTTCCGAAAATGAATGCTCACCCTGGGTCTGTGAGACCCGACACTTTTCTTGTTTCTATGGGAAATTCTGGGCATTGTATATATTTTAGTATCTACGGTCCATCTGCCAGAGAAACTCCAGTAGATGTTCATCGACTGGTGGAACACTGAACAAATTGGTAAGGGTTTCTGTGACCCAGCGCGAGCTCTGCCTGGTTAAGTAAATTTTTTATGATGTTCCTGTTATGTTAAAAGATTCTAATTTCTTAAAATTATCTTTATACGCAGGTAATTTGATACAATTTCTTGCTGTACGTAAGTTTTTAAGAATTGACAACATTCCTTGTCTTCCATTGTTTTAATTTATGATTACAACGATTTCAATGATAAACGCAAAATACACGAATTATATCTATATTCACATATTTTACCCATTGCTTATCAGTGGTAATATTCTATGAAGTGTCTGCCAATTTGTGAGATGGATGAATAGTAATAATGTAACCACCATCGATTGAAAACTGTTTTGTCTGCTGCTGGTTTATCATACTGGCTGTAGGTTCGCTAACCAAAATATATATTAGACATTTTGTCGAAACAAAATATTCAAGCAAGGGTTTAAACGTTTGAATTTCCAAACAAACTGAACATAAATGAACCAAAAATATAAACAGAAATCACCCACACAAAAAATTATGGCACTCACAAAATTTTAATTATTTATTGATATTATTGTTTTGAATGAGATAGAGAAAACGTTTTTTATCCAGAGTACACAAATGTGAGAAAATTTAATTTATTGTTTGGCTGATAACTACGAGATTGTCAGCAAACGAGTTTCATAATAAAAATTTTTGTGTAATTTCAATTTATATTCTTTTTTCATCGCGCAGTGTCATTCATAACTCACCCGTTTCATAAATGGTTTGTGTTTCCGAAAGTAAAACTAAAGTTCATGAATATTCCATACAATTTCCGAGTGATACCTGGCATTCAGTTTTATTAGATTTTAATTGTGTATGGTTCGCAATGCACATGGAGAGACAACGTTCTGTTTTATTTATTCGATGGCACATGGACAATTAAGAACGTGCTGGGCTAAGATTTGCACTTATTCGAAGAATTTGCGCTTTCGTCACTAACCAAACGCCGGACCACAGCTCAGTTGAAAAGAACAAGCAGCATTCAATATCATTTGTACGAAAACTCGGATTTTTGTGATAGTAGAAAAACGTTACTATTACTCTACATTAGGGAGAAGATAATGAATCCAGTACATGGTATTCTCTCAGCTAATATAATGTGTCGTTCTAACCTCTGCCTTCTTAATACCAATACTTCTTATCATACGGTATCATCACTTTGAGGAGTACATTAGATGTACCTTCCACCTACTTGGAATCATTATCCAACCTCGTCTTGAATGTGCTTCTCTCGTAGAATAATATTTGCTGTCCTTGTGGGATAAAAATAGTCTGAAATAAAGGGTAGGGCGCTACAGAATTCCAAGCCTCTTTCACGAACACAATGTACGTACCGAGTTTTGGAAATCTCTGTCTTTTGCGTTTATATCTTTAAAGTTCCAAGGCTGCGCCATGAGATTTATGGGACGAAACCGACGTCTTAACATGGCATCCAAACCGTGATACATCTACACATAGCCTGGCTCACTGGGAGTCGAATTCGTCTTAGCCAGCTCAAGAAGGCCACAGTTATAAACACGTTGAGCGAGTTTTCATGATAGAAATGATATTATTTAGCACATTTAGAATGAGGTTTAACCTGACACTTTGTAGCTTGTATTTTACGTTTGAAGACGGCACCATCCTACCTATCATTGCGTTAAAAGACAAAGAAAGAAATTAATTAATTTACAACACTTTTTTGTTTGTTCATCCCAATTTGTCATCACAGGCTATTAAGGAAATCATTAGGGTAAAGCATTTTTTTTTTAAACTTTGGGTTCGAACGGACCATCTCAGAAATTTCGTTACTTATCGCGGACAACAAGGAAAGCAAAGGTGGTTTTTTTATGATATTACCTGGGAGAAAATTGAAAAATACATTGTCTCATACTAAAATTAACAACTCTGGTAAATAACATTAGTCTCCACGGGCCACTAGCATTTGCTATCTAAATAATTTTGTTCTGTATATCACCATTAAAATATTAAAACCATCCAGTATTAGAGTTTTACATTTTAATATAAAATTCTTGAATTATTTAAACATTCGCGAGGGTGTCACGTTAAGGTATCTTTTTGTCTATATCGAGAGTTTAATAGTCGCAGACCGGCACTTCCAATCTGTTTCGTCAATTGCTTTATTTCATTATCGTTTCTTCCGGTATTTACTAAAGATCCTTTTGAATAGATATTGATAGTAGTATGATAGTAGTCATGGACTATCCTTTGAGTAATACTGGGGTAGACTGAAGAGTTATTTTTCATTTCGAAATTTTGGAGCTGATTCGAAAGTCCCGGTAAACTCACAGTCCTCTCTTAGATGCCCTGAGGAATCTAGGACGTAAATTTTAAAACAAAGGAAGAAGAGTTTCAACACCATCAAGTAAAAGGGCTTATAACTACGCGATTTCAAGCGAGTGGATGCTTTTATTTCAGTAATTTAATTTTTTAAAAGTCATTTGTTCGTATTTTCGGCCCAGTGATATTTAATGTCATGCTGCTGTAAAACCTTCAGCTTCCAAATGATCTGAATCGCTGTTGCCCAAAAAATAAAACCCCGGGCCACGATAGCTAGAAAAAAATGTGATATGTGGTATATCTCTTGGAATCGAACTTGAGTTTACAGCATGCTTAACGAACACGTTACCCATCTGCCATCCTGGGCTTGAAAAGGTTAATGATGTTCAGATGACATTGGGGTAGTGGTTTAGTTTGTTCTTTGCGGTAGCATGATCTACCATTAGCCATCTCCAATGATGTCTTTCAAGACATCATGTATAGATTACCATATGCTCGATTTACTTTCACTTTATTCGATTACGTTTTACTGAACAAGGTTAACTAAGGTCATACTGGGCTGAGACCTACAGTTTCCTTAGGCATCCGAACCTCTATTGCCTAGGGAACCATGCCTCGGAATACGCTAGGCTGAAAAGTGTCACGCCGTCTAGGGCACCATTGACATTGAACTCATGTTACCTGCATGATAAACGAATGCGTTACCGTTACGACACAATAAGGCTTGTTTGTGTTTTGTGGCGCAAGGACAATCAAGATGATACTATGTCAGGACCTACAGTTTGCAGAGAAATCTGATCGCTTTTGCCTAAGAAATCAATTTCCGGAGGGCGAGTTTGTGGAAGAACCAAGCAAATGCTGGATACCGGCTGAAATCAACGCGGAATAATCGCGTGATAGCCAGACGAGTTACTACAACTCCAATTCAAAATATTAGAATAATGAAAAATAAAGCACACAGTGGTTTGAGATTTGCATTTATTTCGGTAGAAATGACTACTTCAGAATTTTAAAGTGTACTACCACATTCTACATATTTTGTAAATGAGTACAATATAAAAAAAAATTAAGCATGATACTGCAAAGTATTTTATAATAATTTTTTCTAAAAATTCAAAAAATTAGAATAATTTTCGCAGCGGTTCAAAAAATTAGAATAACATGGAAAAAAAGTAATTCATTTAAACGACAAACATTTTGAATAGTTAGTATTTATTGACATCTCCATAGGTCTCAGTAACGTCACGTAGACGATCTGGCCTACTGTACACTAATTTTTGAGGTAATTTTTGCTGATAGTTGCTCAAACGGATTTCACACTTTTTATGAGTTCATTTTTGTCCTTTGGAGCTAAATCCTGAAGGTGTTCTTACATTAAACGCCACATATTCTCGATGGGTTTTAAATCTGGCGAATTGGTTGGCCAAGGCTGTACTTTGATTTTATTATTATTATCAAATTAAGCAATGATGGCCTTTGACTTGTGGCAAGATGCAGAGCCTTATTGGAAGAAAAATCATCTTCAAGTAGATCTCTAGGTGATGGAATCATAAAATGTTCAAGTGTTTCTTTGTATACTTCAGAATTTACCTTTTCTGTCAAAATACACAGCTTTTCAAAGCCCCCCAGCACTCCCACACCCCCAAATCATGACAGAGGTGCTAAACTTCACTGAGCGTTTTAAGCAATCTGTAGTAAAAGCTTCTTGCTTGCAACGTTAAACACAGTTGCCCTGATGACTTTGGGAAACGCAGAATATCGATTCATCACTAAAAAGTACATTATTCCAGTCCTGAATACCCCATTGCAATCTGTCTTTATACCATCGTACAATGGCCCATTTTTCTGGAAAGTAAGTAGCAGCTTTGTCTTGCGCATACATGATTGAAAATCAAATTCATGCACTTGTCGCAGTGTGGTAGATGTTGAGACACCCACTCCTTGTTTTCGCCACTTTCTACTTACGAATCTCAGGCTCCTGAAGCGGTTTGTAATCACAATACATTTCAGCATTCTGTCTTGTCTTAGTATGGTTATTCGCTTACGACCACTATTTGCACGATTATTTTTAAAATTTTGATTTCTAGAATAATCTTTTAAAATTTTCCTCACAGTTTCTTGAAAGCAATTCATTTTTTCGGCAATCATCTGTTTACTAAGTGTATCGTTGCGCAGAGTCACAATCGCAGTCATAATAGCGTCCGGTATGTCTCTGGGGCGGCCCATTTTTAACTTCCCTCTAACCAAAGCTGACTTTAAAACAAGCCGTTTTTCTCAATCTAGCTTTAGTGGCCCCATTTATGCAAATTTCATCATCAATGCTGACTAATCACATCATTTTACAGATATTCTAATATTTTGAATCGGCGCTGGGAATATTTTAATTCTTTGAAAAATTTCAATAATTTTTCATAAAATCTCTATCAATTCTTTAGACACGTGTGAAAAATATATCATAAGTCAGTTTATTGTGAAGGCTTAATAATTTTTTCGTTCGTCCCTGTTGTATATTTTACAGATAACATGCATTTTATGATACAATGCAATGCCTTTTTTCGTTATTTTAATATTTTGAATTGGAGATGTATTGCGCAACACTGCTGGGCCCATGTACCCAAAGTTGATAACTTTAATTTAGGAGAAGAATTGTGCGTTTTTTTAGGCGCAATTCAGAGCGGGGATTTCGCCACGCGGTGAAATCCCCGCTCTGTTTAAGGAACACTCTTTTAATGAAAGAGACTGCGTGATAGAGAAAAGAAAAGCATCTTAGAGTTTTGATTTTATAAAGGGAAAAAAAGCCTTTCCAAGAAATAGAATTAAGGAAGAGCAGAGAGCGAAGCGTGAATTGCCTCCCTTGGAAAATGATTTTCAAGATGATATTTTCAAGAAAGATGGTAACATTGTTGTCCTTGCGCTATAAAAATAGAATTAACAAACCAAGAAAGAGGGTTAAGGAAGGGCGGAGAGCGAAGTGCAAACTCCCTCCCTTGGAAAATGGCACAGTCATTAGTGAAATTGCACTTGCTTTCATTGCATATTTGTGTAAAATATATTTAAGGAAATTCATAATTGGTTCGTTGATTTTTGTATACTTATGCTGCCAAAACAGAAATTGCCATTCTGTACCAAGGACCATTTATCATATAATTTTTTTATGTTTTAATTTGGTTGCAGTAAAACAAGCTCGCTTAAGGCGAAGTACCTTGTTATTATTGCTATTCATAATTAATGGAGCATGGATTTCGGCATTGCTTGTTCGTTTCTTTCTGTCTTATGGCTCAAGGACATCTAAGATCATACTTCTATAGCACAAGATCATACTTCTATAGCACAAGATCATACTTCTATAGCACCTACCCCTTTCGGAGGAATCCGAGTATCTTTCGCTTGGGGAAGTGGAAGGGATTTAGAGGGTAACAATTTTATAAACACAAATATATAAGGCTCCCAGATTTCTTCCGCTGAAAACACTTTCTCTCGTTTGTAGACTAAATTTGCAGCTTCTACAGCAGGAGAAGGATCAGTCGATGGGAGGGTGATATAAGGAGTCCCACTGTAACGTAGGACCGTGTTAGATCGAGGTTCGGATTCCGCGTTAAATTGTACGTTCAACTTTCCAATATGTCTGGCCACCCTGGAAAGCCTAAGACAAACTCCTCTGTATCTGCTTCAACATACTATGTGTTCGTAAGATGACAGAATAAGACCTACTTCCTGCAGTAGATTGATAATAACCGTTGATGAGGATATTGCCTATATACATATCAGGTATGTATAATATTAACGATTTCGGCTGTCTAAAATTAATGGTGCTTACGACCCATATATATTCTTTCTACGGTGTACGCCTTTGGTGACAGAGCTGCTACGGAAACACGTTTTTAAAAACCGTGTGTTATGACGTGATTTTATCAAATTGTTATAAGTGGAATACAACCTTTAGAATATAAAATTCCTACCAATTATACAAATGAGAATAGCAGGAGCACGAAATAAAATATTCGATGTGGAATACCTGAAACGTTAATACGATGCACGATGGACCCTGGTAGCTATGGGACTTTCATAGTAATTCGTCATGTTATTTACGAAACTCAAACCATTTTTAAACTTCTTTAAGGACAACAGAAGCCATGCTGGAGCCTGGACCTGCAATTTTCTAGGAATCCAAACCTCTGTGCAAAGAGATCCATATCCTGGATTATGGTGTGTAAAAGAATGGCACGCGTTCTACGATACCATCGGGAGTCAAACCCATGTTAATGGCACGATAAAAACGTATGCAGTGCCACAATGCCACGGCAAGGAAGTGCACCTAAAATTTCTCGAGGAATTTGAATCTCTAAGACCAGGGTACCGACACTGCCAGTACAGTAAACAGCTTAACTGTGTTTTTGGTTTTGTTGAAGTGGGACACACTGTTGGGAGGTCATACCCGGCTTAACAGTATGCTAGATGAAGGCGCTGGTACTGCGCACCTCAAAATAATTTAATTATTTCTTCTGCACGTTGGCACATTTGCGTATTAATTAAATTTATTATATATACACCTTTTTTTACATATCGTTATCACATATGTTATTGTAGAAATTTTATTACTTAGAAATGGTGAACGGGTTGACGGACTTTTAGAATTTCTTTGCATTTCACGGTGAAGGAAGAGGTAAGGAAATGCTGCGCCGACGTATTTAGTTTTTTCGTACGATTTTGAGCATTTATTTCTCAAGGAACTAAACCGCGAACCACAGTGTGCATAAAAATGGCCCGGCGGTATCCGATATTATTGGAATCGAACCCCTGTTGCCGCAATGCTACGTTAGGTCTGAAATCTTCCAAGGATACTATGTTCAAATAATGCTGCACTTATAGCCACAATGACCGCCTAAAAACATGGAACTGTGAATTTTAATTCCCTTTTAATACCCAACTATTAATGCAACGGAAATAGATCTTTTATTTTGTTCCTGGCACTTTAAAAGTATTCTTTTTCTACAATTGGCTTACGATTTACAGCAGTTTAAACAATAAAAATCTGAAACAACGCTACCCCTTTAGTATATCAATGCGTATTATTTAGTCCAAGCATATTGAAAATAACAAATATTGAATTTTCACTTGCTCCAACAAGTGCTATCAGTGTGTTATGACAGAATTGACAGTGGGTTATGACAATGTTGACAGTGTGTTATGACAGTATTGACAGTGTGTTATGACAGTATTGGCTACTCTGTCTGGTCGCTGGAAATAACAGTCCTTCACGAGGTCAGTCTGGATAAAGATTTGCTGTTTTGTAATCTTTCTTCTATCAATATCTGACGATATTCCTCCGTAAGTACCGTAAGAATGGTGCATTTTATTTGAAACAAAAATAGGATAGTTCTCTTGAATTTTAGCATCATTATTTGGAATCATATCTTCGCTTTTAAATCACACAGCGTACCACACAAAGCGCGTGTGCTGCCAGCTGCTGACCTTTGTTTTAGTAGGCAGTCTGACAGGTAGTATGTCATTGCTGTAGCACAGTGGTATTGTGTTCACACCTACAGTCTGTTCACGAAAAGTAGTCCGATAGCACAGTTAGAAATATCGGGAGGTGATGTCATAAATGGGCTAGACCCTCACAACAATGTAGGGCTCCAAGTTCTTCACTTGTTTTCGGCGACCGCCAAAAACATGTTCTGCGATTGGTGGCCAAGTACTGTATTGTAAGCAGCTAGCCGGTTTGTGACGTCAGCTCCCGTTATTTCTAACTGTACCATGGGACTTCTTTTCGTGAACAGACAGTACAATCCCATTAATCTTAGTTCTATTCTCAGCGGGTTTAAAAAGAGCTCATATCATTTAAATCATTTGCCATAGTTCTTGCTTTTGAATTGTCCTTGAAGTTTGGATTCCTCTAATAACTGTGTGTCTATCGCCCTATGGGAATGCTTAATGATGAAACCTACAAATGTACGCAATAAGTAAAGAATGTGTACGCAAAATAACGCATGTGTACGCGGTGATGTAAAGGTGATGTAATGCCATCACCTAACCTGGAAAATTAACCCGGAATTGGCTCGTAATATGGCATCGTAAAACACGTGACTTTTTCTGCCAGCTAGGGTCTGATTCCCTCGGCGCCAGTGGATCGGATTCTTCTGAAAGCTGCAGGTCCCACCAAAGCATCGCCCCTTGCTTTTCTCGTACAATAAAAACACAAAGCTACTTGAGAAGTAAATTTCTTAGTAGTTTTCGAGATAGGTATTTTCTCGATGCAATTTTCTTATGTGCCAATGACCTTAAAACAACATGCCCTTAAAATACTCATATTTACCCACTATTTTTAAATATGGCATCACAGATTTAAATTATGCCGGACGGAATAAGATTAGCATAAATCTTCAAATTTTGCAGCAGACTAAGAACGTTTGCTTTTTAATTTTACAAGAGTAGAAATAGTTTGGAAAAATTCTGAAAAGGATTTTCGAGAAACACATAAAAGTGTGCAGAGTGAAACTATTCAAAAGTAGCATTGATATGAAAAACATTGCTCTTAAATTTTTATAACGTGATCCTATTCCTTTTCTAGCAGTAAATAACTATTATTTTACTCTTTCTTCCTATTTTTCTTAAAAGAAACATATTTTTTTACATGCCCAGAAAGGGAAAAGAAAGAGTTTCCGAAAAATGTCAGCATAATAGACTTTCCAGCATTTATTTTGTTGTGAACAGTGTGTATGTTTTCTATGCATTTTTATTTGAAGTTTTATAGGCATAATTATTACTAATAGATTATAAGTATTATGTTTGTATTCACTTAAAAAATTATTTATTTTATTTTTTTTAAACAAATAAACCATTGTGGAGAAACATGTTTTTTCTGCTTCAGATTTCCATTATTTTCAAATCCTTTCATGTAAAAATAAAACGATTACAGTGAAACACAAGTGATTAATTTCGTTCCATAGAAAAACATTCGTCTCTATCCAGTAGGTATTCGCTTTGTCCTAAAACACCTATTTTATACCAAAATATTCCTTCAAGACAATTTATCACAATATTGACCGCAAGCGTAAATAATTAATAGCAGAGTATGTCTGAAATTAATTTAATCAACAAAAGAATTAAAGACTACCTTCTTGAAGTCGAAAGCACGTCAGATCGAGCAGCGAGGCTCGTTGTTCAACTAACCCAGCGATACCAACTTCAGATAGTACAGGTATATGCACCAACATCAAGCCATACCGACGAAGAGGTTGAAGAATTTTATGAAGAAATCAAACAGCTACATACCAAGGGGAAACAACATATCAAGCTCATCATGGGGGATTTCAATGCAAGAATTGGACAACAGGAACAAGGAGAGACATCGGTTGGTAAATACGGATATGGGGAAAGGAATGAACGTGGCGATCAACTCATCGAATTTGCAGAAGCTGAAAATCTTAGCATCATGAATTCATTTTTTAAGAAGAAACCGCAAAGAAAATGGACATGGAAACACCCAAATGGGGGAACTAGTGAAATTGACTATATCCTGGCAAACAAGAAATCAATTATTGAAGATTGCAGTGTACTGAACAGATTTAATACTGGAAGTGATCATCGAATGGTGAGATGTAAAGTGCACTTAAATACTAAATTAGAACGACAGAAGCTCATTAGGAAACAAGTAAGTAAGAGGGTGGATCTAATGAAACTGAAAGTAAATACCGAGGCATTCAAGTTGGAATTAAAAAATCGCTTTTCTGCACTGGAAGGACTTATTGATGAAAGTGATATCTCAGAAGCAAATGAAAACATTGTTAAGACAATAGTTGAAACTGCTGGGGAAATTGGTGGTGTAACCTGTAAAAAGCACAATAGCAAATTATCTGAGAAGACGAAACAGCTCATGAAAAGGCGAAGAGATATGAAGGTGGACAATCGAAATACCAGTTCCAGGATTGAGTACATAGAACTTTGTAAAACTCTGCGCAAAAGCATGAAAGAAGACATAAGAAAATTCAACTGTGAGCTAGTAAGGAAAGCCATTGAAAATAACAAGAGCCTTAGG
>QLNU02014802.1:10018778-10039997 GCA_006491805.2 Dysdera silvatica | reverse complement strand
ATTGGGATGAAAAACATTGCTCTTAAATTTTATATCCCGTGATCCTTTTCCATTTCTAGCAGTAAATAACTATTATTTTGTTCTTTCTTCATGGTTTTCTTAAAAGATACATAATTTTATATCCCAAGGAAGGAAAAGGAAAAAGGCGTTGATGCAAAATTTCAGCGTAATAAACTCTCTAGGATTTATTTAGTTGTGAACAATGCATGTTCTGTGCATTTTTAGTTGAAGTTTTATATACATAATTATTAACAATGTATTATTTTTATGTTTGTGTTCCCGTAAAAAAAATATCTATTTTATTTCGTTTTTAAACAAATAAACCGTTGTGGAGAAACATGTTTTTTCTGCTTCGGATTTCCATTATTTTCAGATCCTTTTAAGTAAAAATAAAACGATTACCGCGAAATACAAGTGATTAATCTCTTCCTACATAAAAACATTCGTCTTTATCCAGCAGACAATCGCGTTCTCTTAAAACACAAATTTTGTATCAAAATATTCCTCCGAGACGATTCATCACAATATTGACCGCAAGCGTAAATAATTAATAGCAGAATGTGTCTCAAATTCGGCTTACTGTTCGAATTTCATGAAATTTCTATTAGAGCATGCAAAGATAAATCACTCTGTTGCATAATGACCTCGAACATCACTGCGTATATTACCCGGCTCAAAAAAAAAAGTGGAAATAACAATGAATAATTTTAAAATGACGGATTTTCCCTTTCTCTCACTTCTCCATGTTTTATCTGGTATACGACTTTCGTGCATTTCTTTCCTTCCCCTCCCTTTAAAAAAACAATTATAAACGTGGAAACTAATTCATAATGTAATGAGGTAATAGATTTTGTATTATGATGGATTTTATATTGTAATGCATTTTGTAGTGCAATGTATTTTGTATTGTAAAATATGTATTTTGTGTTGTAAAACGTATTTTGTTTTGTAAAACGTATTTTGTATTGTAAAATGTATTTTGTATTGTAAAATGTATTTTGTATCGTAAAATATATTTTGTATTGTAAAATGTATTTTGTATTGTAAAATGTATTTTGGGTTGTAAAATGTAATTTGTATTGTAAAATGAATTTTGTATCGTAAAATATATTTTGTATTGTAAAATGTATTTTGCGTTGTAAAATGTATTTTGTGTTGTAAAATGCATTTTGTATTGTAAAATATATTTTGTGTTGTAAAATGTATTTTGTATTGTAAAATGTATTTTGTATTATAAAATGTGTTTGGTGTTGTAATGAATAATTTAAAAATTTTGCAAAGTCGGAATCGTCTCCATGCTAATTAATATCCGCTCACATCACATGCCTAATACCTAATATTGTGTAACAAAATGGTATGGATTTATGAAAAATATGCTAATCATTTTTATATGTAAAACCATACTGTGTGCATAAATAACTTAATTTAATTTTATTTCTCTTTAAACACATTACAAAGCAGGTAAAATACACATGCGTACAATTTTCAAGTAAATTAAAAAAGAATAAATGCACATTTATTCATTTTAGATCCATGTCTATTCATTTTAAGTGCATATATATGCATATTTTGAGGTGTTTGGTCAGAGGCGGATTAAGCCTATTGGAGGCCCCTGGCTTTAAAAATATCGAGGCCCTTAAACCCAGAGCCGTAGCTAGTGGGCGGCATGGAAGGCCGGCGCCATGGGCCTAGACGAGGAAGGGAATAAAAACGGCTGAAATAATTCACAGGATGAACATGCCCATGGCTAAGTTGAGGGCATAATCTTGTCGGTTTTTCTAGGGGCGCAAAGTTAATTAGCGACCCTAGAAAAATCGACCAGATTGTGCCCTAGGGACACTAGGTAACTTTGCGCCCCCTAGGGCACAATCTGGTAGGCTTTTCTAAGGCCGCAAGGTTATCTAGCTCAGGGGTCAAAATTAACTTTTTAAATCAGGTGCACAAATGCACCCAAGTCTTACGACTTACGTGCACTAAATACTAGTTATGTGTACAAGTAACTAACAGAATAGAAAGTAAACCTCAACCTTAAAAACGGGTAAAATGTAAGTGTAGCAACTATATTTAAGCATGTAAGCTAAAAAAATGCAACTTTTCAAAATAATTGAACATTCATTTGTAATAAAAAAAAATTCAAAGCAAATGCAGATACATTGAGAAAATTATATAAAATTATTCCGTAGTTCACTATTCTTGAAAAATAAATGCAAGTAGCCATGGTTTTGAATAGTTAGGTGCACTGCATGCACCCAAGTTAAAAATTTACATGCATATGTAAAATTCCATGTGCACAGTGCACCCGTGCACCCTCTAATTTCAAGCCCCGATCTAGCTACGATGCTGCTTAGACACAAGCCCTAAAACAAAAGCAAAAAATGTATTTGTAACTGATTATTTTTTGTGAAGATTTCAATATTATATTTTTTGTGAGTTGCTTAAACCTCTTTATAAATAAAACTTTATATTTTTTATGAGTAGTTAATAATAAACTCAACGTTTCAAGAAAAATCAAAAATTATTTTAAAAACATTTAACAAGAACTAAAATTATCCCAGTGCGTAAAAATGTTTTGTATATGAATTTGCGTCTTGATTTATCTTTGGCAAATTCATCAATTATTTTTGCAGTATCTATTTCGTCCAAAATTTCTTGTTCTATGTATAATATGGCCATGTTTGTCAATCTGTCCTCTCCCATCGTACTCCGTAAATAGGTTATAACGCATTTTAAAACGGAAAAAATATTTCCCGTGATGAATTTAATATCAGTGTTGTTGAAAAATTTCCAAAATAATCTCTACATTAGGAAAAGTTCCACTCCCTTTATACACTTCGAACTATAGCTTTATACAGTTTGAAAACTAGCACTTTTGTCAATTTGTTTATCAACACTTCTGACATTGGCGGATCCAGCGAGGTGTGGAGAGGGCGATCGCACCCCCCCACGTTAGAAATTTTTTACAATTTTTACAATTTTTTTCAAACGCAATTTTACAGGAAAAAAATAAAGACGACGAAGGATATTTTATGTGTTGTTTGTTACAAATGTAATGAACAAAAGTCTTACACTGGTGTCCAAATTCTCTAAGTCTT
Organism: Dysdera silvatica; assembly: GCA_006491805.2. Lineage (NCBI taxonomy): Eukaryota > Metazoa > Arthropoda > Arachnida > Araneae > Dysderidae > Dysdera > Dysdera silvatica. Next base: position 10,036,905 of record QLNU02014802.1, on the reverse strand, counting down.
CAAGAAATGAGAGCAAGACTTTTTACACGATAATACAAGTTTCTCACCCTTTAAAGCTATGTTTTCAGCAAGTGTTGCGTTAGTTGAAGCGCCTTCAAACTTGCCTTCGAACGCGGATGACAGAAGAAAGACTTTTAATACACACCCACAAAAATATTCATATTGATGTAAATAAAGTGATTGACAAATTTTCAAAGAAACCAAGATGGCTTGATTTCGCACTTAACACTAAACTACACAATAATTTTCAACACTCACGTATAAATATAATAAAAATAAGCAACGAAATTACTAAACTACTCAACTTACTAAACTACTCTACTCAACTTACTAAACTACTCTACTCAACTTACTAAACTTAATTTTTTTTAAAAGTTGCTTGTTATAAAAAAAGTGAAATAATTACAATGTTTTTGCAGTTTAAATTTAAACTTGTTCTATTAATTACATTGTAAATTATCATTTTTGTTATTGTATATGTCTCCTTTACTAGCTTATCCTTCTGTCATACTCAACTATAATCTACCCTAATTATAATCTAACTAACTAAATTATAAACCACACAGTTTTATTAAAGAAAAGGTCATCTTCAGTTCATTGTTGTAAATTAAATATTTTGGTGAGTATAAAGAAAGGCTAGTAATATAACAACATTTACCTAAACTATTTAACAGCCCAAAACTAAAAATTTCCCACCGAAGGCCTCGAAACCGCCCCCCCCCCCTCCATCACGACATCCTGGATCCGCCATTGACTTCTGATTATTTATTTATCAGTTTCTTACACTCTTATTATTTCTGTTTCCTTAACAGCATATTGGTATTCTTTGCAAATGTTCTTGCAAACTTCCTTTATCATTTATAACTTTTTAATATCACTTGAGATATTAGTTACATCACGCTTCCAAACATTAATTTTTACCAACTTCAATCTACATAATTATTCTTTATTCTATTTTTGCAGAAGTTATGAAAACAGTACTTACAGTTCTGTTGGACTCTTTACGTCCTGGTATGTATATCCAAGTAATAAATACACACTGATAAATACTACAGTAAAAATGATGCACCAATTATCCCATTCATTATGCGCCCAGTAATACGCAAACACTTTCTTTCTTTTTAATTTTATTTATTCTATAACAAGAATTATTTCTTTAAAATAGAAGTCCAAAAAGAATCTCAGAAAAATTAATACAATCGGAGCATGACGTAAACGCCTTCGAAAATTTATCTAGAAGCTCTGATTTTCGAACGGAAATATTGTCTAAACAACAGCGATTGTCTCTTCTCGTTCAATTACCTTTAAGTATTCTCACGCCCAAGTATGTATATATATATAGGTTTTCGGGGTAAGTATTAAGGCGCATGCCTAGAGCTTAAATGAAAGTCGGGTATTTTTTCAATTTTTTATAAGAAAAATGGCGTTATTGGTTTCCGCCATTATAATTTAATTTCATTTAATTATATATGACGAAACTGCAGTTATGACAATAGCATTTAATCGTTCTGTAATCATTGTAAAACTAATATGATTATTGATTAGCTATGATTTAATAAAAGAAAGTGATGTACTTATATACGTAGAATACGTGAATAATATTGAATAGTGCATCTTTCGCTTTTTGTGTTGTGGTAGTTTTTAACTAGGAATCTCTCGCGCTCGGGGCCCTTTAGAGATTGGGGGCCCCTGGCGGCCGCCAGGTCCGCCAACCGCTTAACCCGCCACTGTGTTTAGTACACATTTGCGTTAATATTTTGACGTTTTCTAGTATGTACTTGCCTGCATATTTTTATGGCATTTTAGTGCATATAACCCAGGCTCTATAAAATATAAATATATATGCACGCCCATTATTGAATGCCATGGATATAATTTCTAAGCCATAATACATGTTTTGCTTAGTTTTCTAACATGAAAGTAAAATGTATTGTTTTTGAGAAATTAGGTATTCACGAAAGTATGGCATTTTTATTTCTACCCAATAAAATGTTTGCGGAGTTTCAGACGAAAGTTTCGAGGATGAGAACTTTCACGTCTCTTTTTATAGCTTTCTAAACTTCGAAAAACTTTTATTAAATATATGTTAGGCAACCAGAGAAAGTTTAGATTTTTTAGTATGTATGCTGTTTGTACATTCTATTGGGTTCTAAATTCCGGCATTGTTTCATTGAAAATGCAATATCGAATTGGAAAATTTTTCTACTACGTAAAAAATACTTCAAAAGTAAGCAATGGTTAAAATATCCTTAAAGTACAAATATATTTTTAGAAATAGTAGTGGTTTCTTTGCCAACTATATACTAAAAAAATAAATAAAAATGGATAATATCTATAACAAAACTTCCCAATTCAGTGTCAGTAACAATTTGATTTGTAGCAATAATTTAATACATAAAATACATCTCACAAAGTAAAATAAGATTAATATTTTCGAAATATTTATATTACAAAATTATATAATATGCTATAAAATTTTTCTCATATATTATAAAATTATGTATTCGAAGACATTAATCATGTTAATTTCCCACAACAAAACTTCCAACAAACAAGTTTGGCAATTGGGTTGACCATATAAAGTGTAATAATATTCCATAAAATTCAAGAATTTTTAAATAATTAGAAACCATCAATTACAGTCATTAACCTTCATATTAATAATAGGATTTTATAAACCATATATATATAATTATACTTAATAATTTTCGATACACACTTATAAGCTCAAACTGGAGCTTTTTTTGTTTAGGAGAAGAATGATACCGTTCCGTATATATAATATACATACTTGGCTTTATATAGAGCTGCTGCGTTTCTGTACAAATCGAATTATTGATTATTAATTATTATCATTAATTATTAATTATCATCATTGTGTCTCACACCCCTATGAATATTTTAGGGAAAAGGTTTGAAAGTTCCTCTTGTAAGCACAGGAAATACAAAGTAACCATTAGAACAGATATTAATTTATTGCTGAGGCTTCAAATAATTTCTTTTTAATATCTTTGTTCTTCAGGATAAAATGGAATGGACTAAGCACATGCTTTAACGAAAGTATTATCAAGCGATAGTATTTATTTTTATTCCGTATGTTCAAATTTAATTTCATTCTGAATGTATATTTTTATACCATAAATACTTTCGATTTTAAATATACCAAGGGAATAACAAATTCGTCTGTTTGCACTTAAATTATACGGGCAGGAAATTATTTTGTGAAGGAAAAAAACTGTTATAGATAAAGTAGGTTTACTATTTTCGGTAAACCTGTGATACATTGATTTTGTGGCTCTTTTGAACCTATTTCTTATATTTTATAGTTAGAAAATAAGTATAAATAAATAAGTTTAAAAAGTAGGGAAAATAAAATGTATGTGTGTGTGTGTTCTGTGTAATTATTCAATGCTTCTAGACGTTCCTGGCGTATTCTAGAAACCAGCGAGCAGGGTGTTTCACATCCCACAACTTACAATTTGTTAAAAGAACAGTCCACCCTTGCTTCTGAAACTGGCCAAACTCTTTCCTGTTGCCTTCAAAGTCACAATCTTTGGGGTAGGGTGACAAAGTGAAAATTCCACTTATTGTTCCCTGTAAAATTGGACGTTTTTAATGAAATAATGCTATATAATCAGATGGGGTGCAAATCACCCCGCGCGCGTTCTCGCGTCTCTCTAATTGGCGCTCTCTAATTGGTTAAGAGCTTATTTGTAACAACCTATAGCTTTCTCCTCTTCTGTATTTCTAACATAGCCAAAGCCTTCTAATCCCAAAAATACCTATGCAACAACAGAAACATTACGGAATAAATATATCACAAAAACAAACTATTCACAGGTTAAATAAATGTATTCTTATTTTATTCTTGAACAATAAGGGGTTTTCGTCTAGTCAATTTCAAATGCATCTAACTAAATTTTGTATTTGTTCTCGTTATAACCGTATCTTTATTACACCTGAACGCTTTATAGTCGGGTTAGACTGCAGATAATATTATATAATTAGCATTTTTAACTGTAGAGGGCGCGAACGTTTAAAAATAATCGAAGGGTAGACAAGTTTTTACGGACAAAATATGCAAGAATTCAGAGTTGCCACAGCTTGAAATCATTAAACAGTTGGAAGTCATTATATGACTATTATGTGCATTCCATTTAACAAGCCTTTGCTTGTTAAATGGAAGTCCTAATGGAGTTAAATGGAGTGTCCTACGACTTCATTAATTAGAAATGCCCCCCCCCCCAACAAATTCCGTCATTAGGCAAGGACCTTGTGTACCTACTTAGAAATCTATCACTGAGATATACATATTTTTAAATGTTATCATGCGAAATTTATTTTAATGTTTCTTTTCATAAAATGAAACAAACATCCTTGATACTGTCTCTGATCCAAAAATTTCAAAGACAATACAAAGATAAAATAAACGGTCAGCGACCACCCCTAGGTTTGACCACCTGGGTGCTGGGGCCCATTTTGCAATTCCGGCCCGGAACGGGTTTCTATGCAGACCTACAAGTTTTTAGTTTCAGTCACCCAATTACACAGACACCTAATTTGTATATTACAGACAAAAATGGAGCCCTTATTTCTCTAAAAAGTATTTTAATGTAAACAAGAAATTAAAACCATGATTTTATTAGCAACGAATGCGATATTGGGAGAAAAAAAACAGTAATAGAAAAAATTAATCGAACTTCGATCTGCGGCAAATATCAAAATAATTAACCCAGTGTTATTACACGATAGGTAATTGAATTTAGCGATGAAAGATGCCTTGGTTTTGCTGATGGGAAGAGAAAGTATAATAACGGTGAAAGAAAAAGGGAAAACCAATAATCCTAAGCCCCATGTTAATTTCGCTTATTGGTCACGTTATTTTTACCAGGTGTATCGTACCGGAGGTTTAAATTGATGATCCTAAAAAATTCTTTTTTCTCCCAATTTTTGCAGTTACGATTCAGATTTTTATCTATCGATGAAAGGCCCTTAAAACAAACGATGAGCTTAAAATTTTCTCGATTTTTATAAATTCGAATAATAATAATGAGAACGCTAATGAATTAAACATCGTTTCGCCTGGAACTTTGATCTTCCGAGTGGGTATTTTGAATGTATTGGGAAATATCTAATTTTAATTACACACTTGATTTATTTTCAACTCAGGAACTAAATTCACTGAGCTTAAATCAGTTTTTAGATGAAGAAAAGCATGGTAGCCTTTTTCAAACGATAAATTAAAGGAAAATAGAGAGGATTAATTTTTTGGGGGAATGAAAAAAAACGCAATTTCCTCACTTTCGGAATAGGAGTTCGCACAATTTTGAGTCTAGAGAGTCGTATAAGAAATTTTCCCCTGATTTAATTTTTAAATCATTAATTGTCAGGAAAAAACATCGTTTAGATCGTGTAGGATTTAAAAAAAATTGTGTTCTTGTTGAAAATTTTACTTTTCTAAATTTTATTTCTTTTAACCAAAACGTGTTTTCCTTTACGACTGTTAACCTTTAAATATTTTCGTAGCTAAAATGTTCGCAAAACCGCAATATACTAAAAAAATACTAGAAATTCGCGAGTTTTGAAAACAGGTCTCGATAAAAACAAATCGCTTTATGTAATTTTAAATGTTTTATGCTTTAGCGATACTAACGCATACTTCTCTAGAAACAAGTTGACGAGTGTCTCCTAACTGTCGAAAAAAAAGCACATAGCAATATTTCTTGAAGAATTCCAATTTACTGAAGTAATCTACAAAAAACGCGTGAAAACAGTATTTTTTGTACTAGTTGCAATTATGGTCTAGTCCAGTATTTCTCAAATTTTGGTCACTTTAAGCATTCCTTTATTTATCTCGGATCGTCGAGGGGGTATTTCTTCCCCTCCCCCATTAAATAGTATAGTGCCTGTAATTATTATCGCTAATTATAGTTAATAATATAAATCTCTATTTAGCCACTGTGATAGAGATCCCATCCCCTTCTCTCCCAAGGAAAGACATAACCAAGTAATCCTCAATTTATGTGATTTATTGGCAGGCTTATATACGTATATAAGAGCTCCGGTAGGAGAGATTTATCCCTTGAAATATAATTTGTAGTTAATTTTAACTTCTTTTATGGTAGACTTTAAGCTTTTTCAGTTGTTTAACGAAAAACACCACATTTTGCAAAAATCTCTAAAATCTCCGATCAAGTTCTTAAAAAAATATGGGTTGGTTGCCAAACCCACCTGAAACAAAATAATTTTTAGAGTAACACTATTTGATAAGGAGAGTATAAGTTACGATCTTATTTTGTCAAATTTACAATGAAAATTACATTTTTAATTTAATTAAATAATAATAAGCAATGTAGACAGCACGGGTGTATTCAGAGGATTCAAATCTTTCACAAAACGCAAAAAGGTAAAGTTTATAACAAGTAATATTTATGAGAAATTCCTTAAATCTCACCCGAACCTAAATTTTAGCTACGCCAGCAATTTCTAGTTCAATTTTTTTTTCTCACATTTGGTGATGAGCCCGTGGACTACTTGATAAGCTGTAGCATACTACCAGTAGTCCGCGGACCACACTTTGAGAAACACTGGTCTAGCCTCTCACAACGAAACTTGATTACATATTTCTAGGAAAAATCCAAACACTTCAACTACTACCCACAATGAATTTTAGTTGTGAAATGCAAGTTTTTTAGTGTATTTAAAAAAATATTTTCTTTTAACGCAACACGTATTCAGTACGAAAATTTAAATCGCAGCATCACACATATTACATGTGTTTATCAGGTCAAAAAACCATTGCCAGTATTTCTTAATACAATTAGGGATGCGGCGGAAAGAACTCCCCGAGTTGGAATTACCCAGCTAGGTGTTGAGTGAGTGGTACAGACATGGGTAGTTTGTCATGAGATAGTTGCGTTCATGCCGTTGTCAGTTAACGCTTGTCTTGGTCACAAAGCGTGCCCAGCGTGTTACCGGGAATGGCGCAGTGTTATTAGAGCTCAGTACACTTTGCGTGCCTAGTGTGCCACTTGGGATGGCGCAGTGATTATTAGTACGCAGTTAATGCAGTGTTTGACCCTCAAAATTGCAAAAACTCACAAATAAATGAACGCTTACCGACTATTTGTTCACTATAGTTCAAAGGTTATTTTCCTAGGCATTAAAAGTTTCAAATTCCTGGGAAAAATATGAGCCACTGTCCTACTGTGGCGCAGTGATAACCTATTGAATTATAGTTCCAATAGCCCGGGTTCGCGCTGCTTTTCTGGCAGCGCCGTCCGGCATGTGGTTGGCTTGACAGAAGAGGATCTGATTTTCGCGAACTGTAGGTCTGGGCGCAAAGCAACTTTTTCTCCGAAAAAACACAAGCAGGTAAAAAAATACGTAACTAGAAGAGTTACATAGATACTTGGAAACAACATTTAGAACCTATCGAGTACAAACTTTATGACGTCGTTTTCAAATATTCTAAATACTCCTTCGTTCTGCTTTGTTTATTAGAATTAAATATTTTTGCTACGTAACTAAAAGTACGCTGAAGCAACTGCAGTTTCAACGGTAATGCAAGCACCGAAAACAGCAGTTTTTATCGAGATTTCGTTTATTTGTAGTCATTCGTTACGTTCTTGTAAAAGTTTTGACAGATTTACAAGCAATATCGTTGGCATTGGCTGAGATAGATGACGGTCGATCCGCCACAAGAAACATTGGCTTTCTGCTTACAGTATGGTATGTTGCTATATGATCAATAGCCGAATGAGTGTCATTAATTTCGGGCCAGTTACTGCTGTCATCGGATCTCTGATCACTACGTCTGTAAATGAGATATTGGGTTCGTAAATTCTTCATTTTCTGCTTTCGCTTTAGTACCGTGAGATATGAGATCCGCCTTGCCATTGTCCCTTTTTTCAATTTTTCATAGACTTTCTACTATGAAAACTACTACTAAAAAAGGTATGAGAAGTGATTTTTCCTCTCCTTTCTATATTTTGGAAACATTATTATAAATTTTCATTTTTTTTATCGTAATTATAATTTTTCTGTGAAAATCAGAAGATTTTTCACAGATGCACAGTGAGCCATATGCCTACTATAAAAGTGGCCAAAAGTCTGAAAGAATTTCTCTAAAGATGTCTCTAAAAATTTCTCTAAACTTGTGTCTTTTTAAAGAGATTTTCTGCTATTGGGTCAATTAAAAAAATTTAAACTTGGCTTCAGTTTGGCCCCCTCATCCAAACGGGCGCCCGGGTCGCCCGTCCCTTAAGCTGCCCCTGTGTGGCACCTTTACGATAGCGGTAAGACTTTATTTCTTCTATGTCCTTTCTCCGAAGGTATTTTTGTTTCGATTTCGACACTGCATAAATAGTTCCTGCCTCCAATCTATGTCCTTTTCATATTCAAATCGAACGTACTCGAAGCTCTGCGCGATGAAATAGTAAGGTGTTCACACAGATGTCCGTTATATAGGGTTCGACTCTCAGCGGCGCCAAAAAAATGAACTTACCGTATAACTGCCTATTGAGGTCTGAGGTTGATTCATTGGGCCTTAAGCGCAATATGGGACTTGCTGTCCTCTTCACCGTAAAACTTAAATCATCAGACACACCCTTGCAATATGTAACCATATTATATAAAGGTTCTTCTAAACTCTCGTTCTGTTTGAAAATAAGTCATTTATTTTTAAAACGACGATTGGAAATTGGCTGAAACAACGAACCTTTGAAAAGTAACTAATTTGAATAAGTGTGTTTTATCCCGATGAGTAATTATAAAGTTTCCTTTAAAAAATATATATTCCATAAACATGAAATGAAAGTTACAGTTTATTGAACGGTTAATTTATTTTGACGCAGACTAACGTCTTTATATGTTTCTCATTAAAATTTTAATCGAGATTGAATTATTTGACTGCAATTTTGAAGAACTTTGACTGTATGTCAATATAAATATTTTAAATTGTCGATGCTCGACTTTTATAGAAACAAGGTAAAGTTTCGATTCTTGTTTTGAAGTTCGGAATTTTTATAGCGGCAATAAATACTGAGTGGAACATAAATTTTATGACCTGGAGCATTTAATACTCTTTTTGAAGGTAAAATAACTTTTACGAGTGAGTAAATTTTTAATACCACCACCTCAAATTTCTTTAAAACTGTTTCAGAATTGAAAAAATGCGTTTATTATCACGGTTCCGTCGAATATTAAATGCCGTTGTTTGAATTTCCTTCCTTCGATACACTCGTATGAGTCGTTTCTTGAGTGACAGTAGCTACTTAAAAAAAAAAAGAAATAAAATTCTCGCGTCTCTCATAAAAATATTTGGGGATTAAATTGTTTTGAGAATAAAAGTTTAAGCATTATACCAAATAAATCTGAGTGGGGTTGGGTATTTTATTTCTTTTTCACTAAAAGTTAATTATTTTTCCAGCAATTATAGTTAGACTGGGGTAGAAAGGTTAGGTATATTATTTCAATAAAAAATTAAGCAAAATAATCTGTCATAACACCCAATAGAGCTTATATGAAAGATATTTAAATCTGCGCATTTATCGTTCAGTTTCTTAGCAGACAATTCATTCGTGTATTATATTAAGCTTATTGTTTCTGGTTTAGCGTTTGAATGGGTGTAATCGATGTGAGTATAATCCAAGTGGGTATGATCACCGTGGTTATAATCCCAGTGGATATCATTACCGTGGCTATAACCCCAGTGGGTATAATCTTTGTCCAAAGTAAGCTTGTTAATATGAAATAATATTACTTTAATTATTCCTGGCTATATATACGTAAGTCAAGGGGATTGAAAATATTTGGTAGGAGGATGGGAAAGCAGCAGTAGCTGAGCTAGTGACGAAGCTCTTTTTCCAATAGCATGAAAGGGGAATTGCTGGTGTGCTACATAAATTTATATACAGGCCGAAATTACTTTGCGAGTAAAACATGTCCTTGCTTATAGAAGTCGCATACAATTGGACATCGCATAAGATCTTTGAGCCTGAATATGCCTATATATCCAGAACACGTCATAATATATACAAAAGGATTGGCAAGTGGTGACAAGTGGTTTTTCACTATTGTGAATTCACCGAAAAATAGAAAACGCGCATATTTTAATCGATGGAACGATCAGATGAAAGAAAGGGACATAATATAATATTATAAATAAGTGAGAATGAAATAGAATTATAAATTAGCGAGAATGGTTTGCTTCAGATGTCATTGTTTAGCAGACCAAAAAAAGAAATACGGACATATGTAGAGGAACGGTGAGAGATCGGAGGGAAATGAAGGTTAAAGTTTATGTAGACGTATTGTGGCAGCAGGGTATCAGTCACCAATATGGTATCACTATGATGAAACGATTAATGATATCTTGCGTACATTTTTGATATCTTGCTGACATTTTAAAAAAAAATGTTCCAGGCAATAGCATGATTCATGCTAACCATTAGTGGGCGTAAGAGGAAAATATTTTCGGCTTAACTTACAGTCTAATTAAGCAACCAAATACAATCTATAACAAAACAAAATCCACTCACCAAGAAGGAGTTGTCCGATTGTAATGAAATTTCGTATGCAAAGACATTTTGACCGAACATGCAAATGATTAAAATTTGGTGTCCAATGAATGAATAGCGGGAACTCCAGCGCATCGGAACTGCGCATTCAGCAGGTGTATATAAGGAGCGATTCTCAATATGTGGTCAAAATTTCTGTTGCATTTTGACTGCGGATATCTTACGTCGACTGTAACAATGCCTCGCCGAAAGATTCGTGCTCATTACGAGCATATGTCAGAGTTTGAAAGAGGTCGTGCTATCGGATTGAAAGAGGCTGGTTGGACGAATCGAAGAATCGCTGGACATGTGGGTCGAAGCGATGCGGCGATTGGACGGTGCTGGCAAGAGTGGGTCAACAACGGCAGATGTCAGCGTCGGGACGGCAGCGGTCGACCTAGGGCCACAACAGAACGGGAAGACAGAGCGATTGTCAGAGCAGCTGTCACAGCACCGGATTCGTCGTTATCAACTATCCAACGTGTGGCCCGCACACATGTGTCCAACATGACCCTCTGCAGATGACTGAGAGAGCGGAATTTACGCTCGCGCTGACCGTTACGCCGCTTACCTCTCACGCCTTTACACCGTCAAGTCCGATTACAGTGGTGCCGGGCTCGATCAACTTGGAACTGCGCTGACTGGGGACGTATAGTCTTTAGTGACGAGTCCCGTTTCCAACTGTGTCCTGACGACAACCGCAGACGTGTCTGGAGACGTCCAGGGCAGCGTGGGGATCCTGCCCTTACTATCGCACGCCACACATGCCCACAACAGGGCGTTATGGTCTGGGGTTCATAGACGACATTCTACGACCGGTTGCGTTGCCGTTCCTTTTGCAACACCCTGGACTTACGTTTCAACAAGACAATGCCCGGCCGCACACGGCACGTGTTGCTATGAATTGTCTTCAAGCTTGCCCAACACTTCCTTGGCAAGCTAGGTCTCCTGATCTCTCTCCCATAGAGCACATTTGGGACGCTATGGGAAGGCGATTGCAACCATCCCGGAATGTTGACGATTTAGCCCGACAGTTGGAGACAATTTGGCAAGAAATTCCGCAGGACACCATCCGGGATCTTTATCAGTCTATGCCACGCCGTGTGACAGCTTGCATCCAGGCCAGAGGTGGACCAACGCCTTATTGACTTCCTCCATTTGTAACGGTCAAACTCTGCAATAAATCATTTCTTTTTCTATGTATGTTCTTCACATCCACCAATTTTTATCGCAATCGGACAACTCCTTCTTGGTGCGTCGATTTTTTTTTTATAGATTGTATTATAGGTTTTCATTCAATGTACGTCGTAGACCATGCGATTTTAATATTAAAATAACAATAGGTATTTGAATTCAGTATATACAGTATTGGGAAAATCTACAGAACAGGTAGAATAATTATAAGCTGGTACAATTAATTTAAATTTAAAACCTTAATGCTTGTGCAGCAATGTTTTATAACTATTTGTTTTACAATTATAAAGCTTTAATATATATATAACTCATTCTTAAATTTTAAAATTCCTGCACGAAGTTTTAATTTCCAATTTTGAAAAATTAGCAAGATTAAGTATTGAAGACAGAAAGCAATAAAGTAATTTAAGATTATGATAATTTAATTACCCGCAGGGATATCTTCAATTAAATAATATATATTTCTTTGCATCGCTACATATCTTGAAAGCATTAGGGTTTCCTTCATTTTAAAATACATGCGAAGTTGTTTTATGAAAGTGTGTTTTTTCACTTCCAAGCTATGCACACACACACACACACACAACTGTTGATTTTTTTCTTGGGTCTGTAAGAAGAAAAATTATTATAGGACGTAAAAAGTTTCTTCTTTGCTTAGTAGAAAAAACTATCTCTTAGAGAAATCTTTGGGCTGCTGTTCATTTCTGGGGGGAGCCAATTGAATAGGGGTCATTTTTCATGTGAGCAGTGACACTTTCCTCTAAAAAATTGTTTTTCTGGATGAAGTCCAAATCTGAGTCTAAACCAAATGTTTTGAATCAAGATTCGTGTATTGCTTTGAGTATATGGCTCAAGCTAGCACTGAGCGTCGCTCGTTTACATACTTCTATGGATAATTTCTGTCGGGAAGAAACAGACTGCAAAATTTTGTTGAAAATAGCAATTGGCACGCCCATTGCTTCAAGTAATATTGAAAACGTACTTCATGGAAAATAGGTAAAAAACAAAATTTCACCTATTTTAGTTGTTGAAAATTGGTATGTTTCCATTATTTTTATTGTTCAAACTTCGTAGCTTTTCATTGTTGAAATTTCATAGGCTTCCGCTGTCGAAAATTCGTAGGTTTTAATTGGGACTAAAGTTTATCCTTCATTTGTAAACATATGAGAAGGAAATAAAACAGTCATGTACAAGTTCGAATATACTAGTGCTTTCACCCAACTTTGAGCAATTGCGGCAAGCCGGACATTGTTACCTTGTACTTGTGTTTGCTAGAAAGATCTCAATAATTTGAATACCCAGATTGAAGTTTGATTAATTCAAAATTTTCAATACTTTCTTTTTTGCATCTCGGATTGTTTGTTCAGATGTATCTCTAAATTATATAAAGATTTGGGAGGGATCATGCTTTTTACGAAATTCGAGCTACCAACTTACAACAGTAGTATAAACCATGACGTAAAAATACTACCTAAAAACTGTCAGGTTCTTTTTATTACGCCTTTGTTGAACTAAACCTTCTTCATGCTCAATAACGTTCTAGAAATTCGCTTCGATGAAATAACTGGATTTAAGCTAAAACAACGATTTCTATAATTCGATTTTGACACACGCGTACAAAGACAATTCCGTCTACATACTTTTTAGAAATTTCAGATCCTCCATAACAAGCATCCTGCTATCGGAGCCGAATACCATGAGTCGCTCCAACTACCTTCTTTGTACTTAAACCTTGTATTCAACTAGGCTATATAGGATATAGCTGAACTCCAACGATTAGACTCACTGTATCTCCATTAGAGATGGGACATAGTATAAGATGGGAGTGATTTGTAACATAGGGGTTTCGTCTGGAAAGTTTATGGGACAATTATTTCCAAAACTCTAAGGGCACAAACTGTAGTAAGAAAATTAATATTAAGTTCCATTTCTTCAGCAAAGATTTTTATTTTAATTAATATTTTATCTTCATAACTTATTTTCTAGATTTACCTATTTTTAACCAATTGGAGGGACAGGAGAGAATGTATCGCTTTGGTTTCCTCAAATCCCTAACTTACTATAATCTCATCTTGCTTTCAAGGCGAAGAGGTGAACATGCCCTTTTCATATGAATTTATCGTGTTAATCAAGAGATACGTAATGAATATGTGGTGATGAATTTTTTTATAGGGGTTTTAATTTCGTTTTATAATAAGACACATACTTCCACACAATTTTTAACTATAATACTTATAGAGAAAATGAACATTAATAGTTGATTTCTTTTAAATAATACAGAATTCCTGACAAAAGCGCAAAGTATACAGAAATAAAATAAAAGGAATTTCAGCAAATAAATTTTCCTTCACACTTGTCAAACCTCTAGCTGCTTAATTTTTATTAGATTCACTACTTTACCTCCGGAACTAAAGTACCTTCCTGCCTGCGGCTGTAATTTTTATTCTGTTCTTTTCGCTCACATTTCTTTTTCTCAAGTTTATTTTCTTTCTGCTCGCCTTCTTTCAGACACAGTTCCTTGAACGTACATAAAGATAAGATTGTAGTTGTGCCGGCGTTTGCTTCCTATCCTTCTGACTTCCTTTGTTAGCTGAGTTAATTATGTTACCATAAGACTTAGCTCATCAATGCATAAAGTACTTGAGAAGTATTTCTCGACCCAAAGTTATCAAACGATGGTGATTCTTCGTGACGTCTTCTCCCTTAAGACCACGAACAAGTATACCCTAATTTATCAGAAAAATCTATGTAGCGGGGTGTAGGGTACACAATAAAGTCCGAACTAAAGTTTCGTTGGTTTCCTCGATCTAAGAAAAATAAAATCACTATTCTAACTTCTTACGTTATTTCTTTTGGATTAATACACTCAATTTTGGATTAATACACCCCAAGGTACCATGATACAAATAATTACATACTAATATACATACTACTAATAATAATTTGATGAGATCTCTATTAAACATTGAACAAACAATGAAGAGATTTTTATGTTGATATTATTAAAATTTTGTTTCCAAATTTCTAATAAGAGGAAAATCAAAACAAAAGTCAAATTCTATACAATTAAATATGACTGCATATGTTTAAAGGGGAAGTAATTATAAAATTTTTTATTGTTCATTAGAACATACATTTGCAATCATTAACTTATGAAGTCATTTATTGTTTTCCAAACATCCTGGTCTAAAAAATTATCTAAATTGATAATATAATAATGATATTTTAAAAAAAATTGTCTAGAATTAGTTATATTACAAATTATTTAAAATTCAGTAGAATGTTAATTCCGTCTTCTTTATTCACTAGCAGAATATATTTGAAAATTTTTTTGAAAAGCTCATAGATTAGCGAACCTCTAAAATTAAAAACAACGATCAATAAGTTTTAAGCCATCCATAGAAGGCTAGAAGGTACTGGAGCAAAACCACTGCTATCAGTCTATAAGAGGGCAAGAACGACAACCTTAGAAGCTGAAATATGTGTGTACAAAATTAAACCGGGATAGTAAAGATAAAGAGGAACATTTAAAAGATAAATGTTCAACAAGATTAAAAACAAATTAATTTCAAAAATGTTTTAATCAACTTTAATGCTTTACACTTTTTTATACAAGTCGAACACTACGCAGATTAAATTAAGAAACAATTTTTATCAACTTTTTTAGGCGTAGTAATATTAACGTCTGTGTTATGGCATGGTTAGATGGAGAAACGTTCGCAAAGAAAAGAAATGTTTTCTGCTTCTGGTGGGGCAGGCCCCCATGACCTTACTAACTGAGCTACGATCGAAGATCATTCAATCCTTTACGAACTTATATAAATATATATGCTGCAAAGGGCTTTCGGATGAATTTAATACCGATCTCTTCGCAATTAGGTTTAAAAAGCAGTCCATGTACTGCCTCATTCGGCGAAATATCCGGTTTCGGAAAATGCGCTTCAAATACGTTCGTAAGGGATTGGATATTCGTCGTCCGAAGCTCAGTTGATAAGAGCTCCTTCCCGGATTGTAGAAGGCCGTGAAATCGTGTCCTATCGGACGCGGAATCATTTCTTTTTTTTTTGCGAATGTTTCACCATCTAACCATGCCATAACATCGGCGTTAATATTACTACGCCTAAAAACGGTAATAAAAAGTTTCCTTAATAAAACACCTTGTTTATTGTGCGATGGAAAATTCTTATTCAATTCTTTGGTTGACAATTTGGTATAAATACGAAATGTGGCGAATTTTATGGAGTCAAGCTCTTTGAAAACGGTTTCGACATTGATACGACTGAACCATTTCTCCATTTTCCATTTCTCCATTTCTCCAATTCTTCCATTTTCAGTCCCCAACGAGTGGACCTTTTTTCCTTTTGGGGTTAAATGGAACTTTAGTTTGAGCCGCAAATGTAAAGTGCGAAAATGATCCCTTTTTCTATTTATTTATATACGTTTTGCATCATGTATTGAAGCAACTGTAAAACTTTATTAAAAATTATTTTTTTTGAAAACCTTTTATATAAAAAATAAGACAACTTCATTATTTTTAAACCTTGAAGTGATTTTAATTTTCACATTTGCTCAGATTTTAAATCCAAATGTTCGGTGATAATTTTTTAGATAATTATTTTTCTTTCAAAAAATTCATAATTTTTAAATTTCTCATTCCATATAGTAGAATATCATGTGTTTAATATCAAATTATTTATTATGCCTTTATAATTGTTTGTAATAATTTTTTTTTGTTTTAAAAGAACTAGAGCTTCCTATGTATAATTACGCTAGGCTCACGTATAGTATATATACATTTACGAGTAAATACACAGTAAACTCGTGTATATAACGGTTTTGCCCATACTAACGCTTTTCCATAATGATATTTTCTGAGGGACCACTGCCGAATAAGATAGCCTCTCTTTTCTGTCGTTATCGGTGGCTGATCAATCGTAATATATGACAATCCATTCCGAAACATTTTTCGAACAGAAAACAAATATCTAGCTCAGTTTTTTAATCATCTATTACGTCATTGTCAAATCTAATGCTAACCGTCATGATGTAGCCAAGTTAAGTATGATGTCACCAAGTTACATATGAACGTAACTTGATGAATTCCCAGCTGCCGCCTGTTTAAAGCCTTCTACATCTACGAGACGTCATCTTGTGCCTAATGTCTGTAACGCTGCATCTCATCAACTGCAAATAAATATTTCTATTATGCTATTTACCTGCATGTCTCATCTCACCAACCAACCAATCAGTCATCATCACCAAACGCGTCAAATCTTCTGAGATAAAAATTATGGAGTCAAAAATATGTCGCGCAGGTCTTAGAATGAAACCGTTCAATCAACCTCACCACCGCGAAGAACCATTAGCTCACATAAAACAATTATATATAACTTACAGTAAATTCTGCAGTAAAGATTTCAGTCAATCAGAAAATTTGTGAACACGAATAGGTCCCAATCCCAATTACTTCGTGTTAAAGAGACTACTGTATTTCACTGTATATGTAAGTATATTGTTATTGGATAAGGTGGGGAATATGGATGAGCACACTTGTAGATGAGATTAATATCAATTTATTGGAGATAGGCGACTGTTAACTACGGTGATAAGGAAACCTACGCATACTTATAGGTATCTTTACTTTCTCTCCCACCACCCAACGGCGCACAAAGCATCTGTAATTAGAGCCTTTCACCGACGAGCCTTTACACATTGTTGTAATGATGACCTTCGCAATGTTGAATTACGACGCAACAAAAGCGTGTTGAAAAAGAACGGTTACCCGACTAAATTTATCGCTCGTAACTAATGTGGTGTTAGTGGTGGAAACAGGAATGTAGAAGATGAAATCAGTCAGATATCGGTTGTCTTGCCATATGTGACAGATGTTTCGTAGCGGCTGTCCTGAATCCTCCGTCGTGTACATGTTAAGACGTTCTACAAACCTGTTCACAGCCTTCGAGATCTATTACTTCAATTTAAGGATCGGATCATCGGTGATGAAAAAACTGGTGCTATTGACCAAATACCTCGTAGAGACTGTGACAGGGTTATATTGGACAGACAGGAAGATCGATACGCCTATGAGGGGGTGTGCATAGTGAGGAGGAAAGGTGCATATGCATGCAGGGGTCAAAGGAGACAACTCAAATCAATTAGTCAAATGTTTTCAGGGAAAACTACGAACCAGATTGGCAGTCAATGGAAGTATTACATCAGAATGTGAAAAATCTAGGCAATAGACGCTTTCTGGGCTCATGGGAGACTCACGGCTTCAGGAGTCATGCTATTAACATCTCAAAGTCTCTTCCAGAACCTTACAAAATTCTTGTCAAACCTCGAGTTAGGGGTAGCCATATGATGCCATCGAGTGC
>QLNU02014802.1:9950590-10018678 GCA_006491805.2 Dysdera silvatica | reverse complement strand
GTACTTGAAATATATTGATATTACATTATAAAATCCTTTGTTTAATTATTAAAACAAATTTCTATATTTAAAAAACTTACTTATAACTTATTTACGCATACAGCATATATTATTTTATGAAAATCATGAGTCTACATGCAGATTTGCTTTACCAAAATTCTTGAAAGCTAATGTGTGTGCCCCATCTTATTCCAAAATTTATTTTATGCAAAAACAATTCTGAATAGATAGTTTTTATAGCAAACTCAGATAGTTTAATAGATAGTTTTTATAGCAAACTCAGATAGTTAAATAGATATTTTTTATAGCAAACTCAGATAGTTTAATAGATAGTTTTAATAGCAAACTCAGATAGTTTAATAGATAGTTTTTATAGCAAACTCAGATAGTTTAATAGATAGTTTTTATAGCAAACTCAGATAGTTTAATAGATAGTTTAATAGTTTTTATAGCAAACTCAGATAGTTTAATAGATAGTTTAATAGTTTTTATAGCAAACTCAGATAGTTCAATAGATAGTTTTTATAGATAACAACACTCCATTTCAATTCATTAACAGGTATCATTTTGGTTTTTATGAATTATATTCCTCCTTACTTAGTCAAGAAATGCACATGTGCACTTTGACACATTCTATTGTGCACGTATCACATAATAAACTTAGGATATACCATAATGCTGCATTTTAAACTTGATTAATATATTAAAAATCTTGAAACGTTCAATTTTGCATAAAGTGTAAGTTCCATTTTATTATTTGGATATCAAATATGCATTTATAAGGCTTTTTTTATCATATACTTTCACCCGAAAATATTTCTTTAATAAGGGAGAACAGATAATAGGAAGGAAAAGTATCTGTGAAGAACAGAAATTCTGGTCCTTTTCAATGATTTATTCCACTCTCTCTCGCAGGAATCACGCATGTGAAATACTGTACAGTGAAAAACACTAAAATTGATCCCTCTGTTATTTCGGTATAAAAGGCCAGTGTTATTTGTCAATGCTAAGTTACTATATTTTGCGTTGTTTATCCTTAGAATGAATAGATTGTAAAGATGGAAATATTGTATACGAAGGGACGAAAGAGATCAAAAGATTCAATTGAATGGAAAGATAAATAGAATCTGGCAAAAAAATCAAATGTATGAATCTTTGAACCAAGGAACGATTTTTTCACTTCTAAGGAAAAAAAAAAAGAGGTTGTGTTGCGAAGACGTCTTATTTTTTCTTCTCAGACAACCAGATTAATACTTGTTTATTTCGTTCTTATTTTTAAAGACATTTATCTTGCACTGAAGGTTGGCAAACTACACTAAAAGTTCGAAGAAAAGTAATGCTATTTGACATTTTTTGGACAGAAACCGAATTCCGCTTCATTTAGTTTTCGATAAGGAATGTCATTTGGGCAGGAAATTTAAAATTTCACGGCTACCTCTTGAGTGAAAATGAAAAAGCGGTTCCTATTGTGTTTTTCGTAACTAGAATTTCGTAGCATTTGTAAAAAACCGCTCCCTGATATCAAATAACCGTTAAATAGAATACCCTTTACGTAAAAAATGAAATAAATATTTGACAGGCTTTCAAAATATAACGGAAGTTCTATTTTTCTTTATTATTTTTATAGCTTCTGATTGAAATATCTTAAATTCATTAAAGTCGCAAAAAAAGTCTCATGATTTACCCTCGTTCAGTTCTTATAAAAGTTAATTCATTGCTTTACGATGTAAATAAGTACGACTTCGTACGCTATTTTTACATAATTTTTTACTTAGGAAGAACTAATATAATTGTTGATATGATTAAGAGGGAACTGTTTTATAGCCACCTTATATTTAATTGATCATATTCAGAATATTTAACGTTTTAAGTATAAAGTCTTTTCACGAGTTCAATGGCGTTCTCAATTTTACTTTGATCGGCGTATTCCCAGGCATACAGTCCTAACAGAGCGTCGTCTCGGCTCCATTCTACTTAATCGGGGTGCGTCCTGTCCTTTAAATTGACATCAACTATTTAGTTTTTAAAGTTGATTTATTAACTGGTTTCAATGGATATTTAACGCGGTATTGCTTTTAGTTTCTCTGCCTGCCTGTCTGCCTATCTGTACGCAATAAAAGAGTAAGGTAAAGGTCTTCCGTAAATGCAATAATGATGGCTATTGTTAACGTTGAAAACCTACCGAGTTACTTGAGAATTAGAGAGTTGCGAAGTAGAGAGTTGTTCATCAGAGAGTGTCGGATTAGAGAATTGTGAATTAATGTTGATCGAAAGCCGCTAAATTTAAATTTCTGGCGATTCTCTTTCATTGGCTTGTTTAACATTAACGTGTCTATTTACGATCATCAATTTGGGGTGATAAAATAAATCGCTTAAAAGATCTTTTCCAAAAGATATAATAAGGCAATTAAATGTTAGGCTAACAACTACGACACCATATTTTGTGCATCAATATATTTATTACAAATATACTCGGTTGTAACGAGCTCAGTTACAGCGAGAGGGAATAAAATATGTGTTTAAAATATTTTATATTATACAAAAAATATAATAAAATATATTATATGTTGAAATATACGGTTATATATATATATATATATAACCGTATATTTCAACAGAAAACCTTTCATAGCAAGCGACAGTCTAAGAAATCCCCCCTAATTTGCATATGTCGAGTCTGAAAACAGACTTCCTCTCTTTTCACAGAGAAAATAGGATTTTTTTTAAGTTATAATGTCTGATGTTCTTATTCCTAAACATATTGTTACTGAAATACAAGCTACAAAAATTCTCAATTTAACAATAGTAGCAGTGTGAACATCTCCGTCGACCTGCCCCCAACTTATAAAATTGTCATTATAGTGTGTGTGAAAATAAGTAAAAATCTAATATTTAAATGTTTTATTGATATAAGCTATAAGTAGATGAGATGCTATTCGTTTCTACTTTCTTGTTGAATTAATTTGATAAATATCTTGCGATCACTTTTAGGATTAAAAGCTTTGTTTAAATGCTATTTTGCCTGAAGAAGAAAAAAAAATATCGACAAGAAAATTTTACAAAACTTTTAATCCTTCAATTAATTTTCCAAAGTTAGCAAATTTATTAAAAAGAGTTGGTGGGTATTTACTATTCCAAATACAACAGTTTCAAATCTTTACAATTTTAGAGATGACAGTGAAATCCATTGCCTTTCAGAATGTCCTCCATAACAGCTTCATCTCATTCCACGAACACAAAGTTGTCAGCGCAAACGTTAATGGGATGCCATCATTTCCAGTTTACAACATGAAAGTTGTAGGTAAATTTATTGGAATGACAGACCAATGATTTGGTCAAAGTCCTCAACATAGCTCTGCAAATAACATGGGCACTCTGCCATGACGCATGCACTAACTACTGATTTCTGTTAGGAAGCTCAATGATTTCTGTACAAAAGATATCAGTCATTTGGGAAGGGACTGCTTCACCCATGTTACATGGCCGAGCTGTCAAGAATCCTGTCTTCTCAACTGAATGAACCGCTTGTCCAATTAAACATTGTATCATCGTTCTATTCCACGCAATTACTTATGATATTCAGTCATGGAGAGGGGTGATACATAATGTTGTTTTCGCAATTACAACGTAAAACATTTAATATTAAGTCAAGAATTTGTCAGATTATGCACAACTGCTTTACCCGAATAAGAGTTAAGACAAGATTCACACTTCATTAGTTTGTCTCTGTTGAACGTGCGTTACGTAAAAACGTAATTTTTATTTCAATCTGATTGTATTACATTTTCATTAAAATGAGGGCAGCATTATTTCTTAACTTCTTTAAAACTTTTACTGTTAGCTTGAATAGTACATTGACCAACTTAAAGTTACGTTTTATTCTTTTTTCTTTTTGTTTTTCACGGTAATCGGAAAGACGTAATAGGACTGAAAATTTTGATTTCAACCTAGAAACGATTAAACGAGGTTTACATAACTGTTTACCATGCAAGCTTTCAAAAGCAGCGCTCGGCAGTCAAATCGAAACTTCCCGACAGGCAGATTGACTCACAACATGTACAACATTTATTATCACCGGTATAGATTTTGAAGGCTGGATGTCCGTCCTTTGAAAACTTTTGAAAACAATCTATATTGCACTTTTCACGTGTTCTACTCCTTGAACAGTATAATCTATATTGCACTTTTCACGTATTCTACTCCTTGCACCTTACGTATCTCGCTCGTTCCAGATTTGAAGCAGGTGTTCACGTACCTTAACAATGCCCGAGCCTTTATATCTATATATCACTCTAATATATTTCATGATTGCTTTTTAGTTGTGGAAATAAAGTGCAATAAAGTGTATCCGAAACAGAAGAAAGGTCTGAAAGATACGTTTGATACTCCACGTTAATACTCCTCTATTAATTATTCAAAATTTATAGTATTTGTGGGTCATTTGACGGTTTCAATAATTCTAGCATTAGAAAAACAGAATTTGTGGGCGTGTTTCCATGAAAATTTTACAATGGCCGACTTCGGTAATTCTTGTTTTTAGACGTAAGTTTGATGCTCCTTAAAGCTGAAGTGAACTGCTCACCGTTTTCGATCAATATGGAAATGATCGAACTCACATTGAATTCGGGCTTTGCAGTGGCGCAGTGTGGTAACGCGTTCTCCTATTGCGCGGCTAATCCGGGTTCGACTCCCAGCAGTGCAAAAAGAACGCTTACTCAGAGATCTCATAAAGATCGCACTGCTCACTGTAGTCCGGGGTTTGGTTCCCTAGGCCTTAAGAGGTTCGGATTCCTCGGAAAACAGTAGGTCCCGGCGCAGCATGACCACTGTAGTCTTTGAGCCGTAAAACCAAAAAACAAACAAACAAACTCATTGAATTCCATATGCACTATAGTTATCAAGGTCTGGCACCCGGTGGTTCAGCTTCAAAATACCAAGTGACTGATGGGTGTGATTGGAGTACAGAAATTAAATTTTTGGATAACAGTGAAGGTCCTTAGAGAAACATTAGTGGCACATATAGCTCAGATACTCTTGTGCCATAAAACATCCAAACAAACCTTAGAGAAACATCAGATACAAATAAATTCTTTACTAGGAGACGATTTATACTATAATGTGAAACAGAAAGAAATTCTGGACAATATATTTAAGAACTGGTCCACAATGAACTGAGAAAGATACCCACGGTTTTTTACGGAACGGTTTTTCACAGTTTACCACGGAAATTCTGTATAAATGCAGGAATTCACTGCGTTTGTCTCTATTTTTATTATTTAATATTTCGTTATGCAGTGTATCGCTCATAAGTTTATTTATATCAAATACCATCTGCATTAGTTAATTATGCGAATCCATTTTTACGTAACAGTGAGTTTAATTTCGGAATAAAACGTATTTGTGATTATCCGTACAACAATCTTCGACGTCTAGGGGAAGGACGTCCGAACCCGAGTGCTTAGAGCGTATCATTTGTTATATCATCATTATTCGTCAGGCGTTTCTTATACATATGCACTTTATATGCACAAGTGTATAACTTATATTGTCTACAGAGCCAATTCAATAAATGTGTCACTAATATCAAAAAATTCTAACAATTTTAAAACGTGATAGTACATAGTATGTTAATACCAGTGTTACCTTAACTTATTTGGGGAATCCTGGGAACGTACATTATTTGGGAACAATTTCCACGTTAATTTTCCAAAAAAAAACTATTATATATAGGATAAAACAAATTTTGGCAATTTGGGAGCACGAGCCCTTTTTATACCAGATTAAGAGGGCTATATGTTGTATATTAAAATAGTGAATAAAAAGTATAAATAACCTTTTTTCGACGCATTATAAATATTTATGTTTTGTATAAAAATATTTGTAAAAAAAGTATGCATAATATATAATAGAATTTAAACATTATCCACAATTCACTGCATTGCACAAAATTGTAAGAATGCTTTTAAAGAAATATGTAAATATCTATATTACTTTTCAATAAAAATGGCATTTAAAAGATGGCTCAAAAATGATCCTCATCTTTGAAAATAGTAATGTTTTATGGTTCAAAACAACATTTAAATGGTTAATTTCTATGCGAGAAATACGTAACGCCCCTATCTAATTAGTACCTTTTTGGGTAATACAATGGTGCGAACTGATGATTATTGGCTCTAAACTGCATCAGATTCCGGTAATTAAAACTATTTGTATGCTCTTTGGTGCTTTCTTTTGTTCAGGAAATTGTAGTCCGATTTTGTGGGGAAAATTAATGGCGCACAAATTTTTAAAGCTCCAAAACAGAAGTTAAAATCGGGAAACATCAGGATTGAAATACGAAATCTTTTTAAAATTAGAGAATTTCGTTTTATTTTCCGTGTCCGAAAGGATTTTAAACGTAGAAACACAACACGATTCAGCGTTTAAAGAAGGAGATAAATCAGCAGAAAATGTTTAGATTATTTAATTATATTTTAGTGATGCGATTATGTCACGTAAGCGCATGAAGAATTTTAAACCCATATATGTTTTAATTTTGAGGTTTTTCGAGAATCTTGAGACCAAATGACTGAGTCAAAGACAAAGCGGAAATCAAAGCCATTCTCCCAAAAACATAATATATATATTTTGGGAATCTCATAAATATGTTTATATATTCTTGGAACTTTATAAATATATCCATATATTCTTGGAACTTCATAAATATGTCCATATATTCTTGGAACTTTATGAATATATCCATATATTCTTAGAACTTTATAAGTATATCCATATATTCTTGGAACTTTATAAATATATTCATATATTCTTAGAACTTTATAAATATATTCATATGTTCTTGGAACTTTATAAATATAAATGAGAGACAAAAAACAACGTTTTAAAAGCGTATTTATGGCAAGATTGAATTCAAGCTACGCGTTTCGGGCGATAAAAGTTCGCCCTTCTTCGGGAGTGAACACGTGGAATATCGTCAACAAACGAGGTTGATTCGCGGATGTAACCAGAGTTGAGACCATAACTCAAATCTGGTTACGTCCTCGTTTGTTGACGATATTCCACGTGTTCACTCCTGAAGAAGGGCGGACTTTTATGGCCAGAAACGCGTACATTAAATTCAATCTTATAACAAACAGTTATTTTGACACTGGCGTAAGGTTTAAAAACACGACGTTTCGGGAGCCAACTGCTCCCTTTGTCAAGTGAAGGCAGAATGAAGAGTTCGTGAAAGTCCTAAGCTTATATACCCGCATGTTGGGAATCCCCATCTGACGCCATTTGGTGCGGAGCATTTCCAGCTGGGGAAACCCCAATCGGGGAAACCCTCGCCGGGAAAGCCCCCGCACCCGACGATGTCAGATGAACACCCCCAACTCGAGGTTTTGCAAAAATCCTGTAAGGTTCTGGTAGAGGTTTTGCGATGTTTATTGCACGACTCCTCAAACCGTAGGTTTCCCATGATTCCAGAAAAAGTCTACTCCCCAGATTCGTCACATTCTGATGTAATATTTTCATCGAATGCCAATCTGGTTCGTGACCCTCCCTGAAGACATGTTCAGCCAACTGGTTTGAATCGTCTCCCCTAGCTACCGCACGCATATGCTCCTTCCCTCGTAGACGTATCGATCTTCCCGTCTGTCCAACATACACCTTGTCACAGTCTCCACACGGTATTTGGTAAATAGCACCAGATTTTTCCTCCTCAGGGACGCGATCCTTAACTTTAAGTAATAATTCAATCTTGACATAAATACGCTTCTAAAACGTTGTTTTTTGTGTCTTATTTATATTGCGTATTGTTTCGTCGAATATTTCCACTTTATAAATATATTCACATGTACTTGGAACTTTATAAATATATTCAAATTCTTCCAGAGTATAAGTATAGCTTTATTCTATGTGCCAATATTTTACACAAAATATTTTTTGAATAAGAAATAAATGGCAATTTTTATACCAATATTTTTATTATGAAAGGAAATTTTCTTAAAGTGTGAAAGAAACATCTTATTAAAAATAATTATCGTGTCGCGTTTATACTGCTTGAGGTAAACTGTATTTTTTTCTAGGAAGAAAGTGGCGATAATTAGACCAATTATTCTGCGAAACAACAGGATATTTGAATCCAGCTACCTGATGCACCTAAGCGCTGATCAGGCAAAAAAAAAGTTTTAATCCTTGTATTAAAAACATTATGTGAACAGAGGGGAAAAAGAAAGAAAAAAACAATTTTGATTTGCTATTTTTTTGCGTTTTTTCCTTCTTATTTTCTTTTTTCCCAGAGCAAGAGTAAACTTTCAGTTGAAAGACACTATGTACATGGAGATTTTTTCAAAATTTCAATTTAAAATTCATTTTCCGAATTCAATGTATTGATTGAATTCAAATACATACAAAAAGCAAAAATAGAGTTAGAGGCTTATTTTTCTTGTGATCTACGTATTGGTAGTGAATGCTGTAATTTTTTTGTTTTTTGTTTAGCAAATTCGTAATGCAGATAAAAAGAAATACTATAAGTCTGACTGAAATTTAAATTTAAATAAAATTAAAAATTTAAATTTTTTCCTCATATAGGCTAGCTTACTAATACGTTTTAGGAACTATATTCACTACGTTATAATGTATAATTATCGTGATCTAATTAATTATTCAAACAGGTTAATTGAATATAAATTTTATATACGCAGTTATTGTGATGCAACTATTTGAATATAGGTATGAGAGAAATAACTACTGTAATGTAATTGATTGGATAAAAACATGACATAAATATTTATTTTGATGCAAATAATTAAATATAAATAGGGTATAAATAATAATCGTAATGCAATAATTGTATAAAAATGCAATGCAATTAATTCGCGATTATCTCAGCTAACTGCAGTTAAGCAAATTATATACATTTCATTGCAAAATTTTCAGGCAAAATTTTAGTTTGATCATTTCAAACACACCTTAGATCGTTCAAGCAAACCTTAACGGAAATCATGAAAAAGACATTGAACCGCGTTTTTAATATCATGAGCACAAAATAAAAATGTCGATACTCGTACATACATAGCTGACTATGACTAGGGCAGTCATTTTATGGCGAGGAAAAAAAATGCAGATTCGTGTGAAAATTTTGGGTAGATCTTGCAATTTACCGAAATCTAAAAAAATGAAACTGTGGACGAAATTTAACACGAAGATTTCAAAAAATTCTACTTATTTCAAATCAGTAATGCAAAGTTGCATGTCACTAAATAATCGTTATACAGGAATGCCGCCTTACTTCCTGGAGTTCATTTAAGACCAATTGCAGATAGCTGTGAACCTTATATATTAGTCGTTTTTCGTTTGCATATATGTCTATGATGAGGCTTAATTGATAAAGTAATTAGGCAGTTAATAACTGATTAATGAAGATAAACCATTACCAAAATTAAACATAATAAAATATATAATAAATTTTATTATTAAGGAAAAGTTAAAGTCAAAGATCGTTCATGTATGTATAATAATTAATAATATAATGTCGAATATACCGCAGTCTATTATTTGAGGACAGTAAACAACTTACCCAATGTCGTTTAAACTAATGGGTTGTAATAAGATTGTGCACGTCTCTTTCTAAATCATAAGATCGTTCTTAACCTTTCTCTACTGCACCTCTGTATGCAAATGTTTTTCTGATTATATTCATGGGTTCACGCGACTGTTTCGCTGTAGGAGGATCTTCTTGTTCTTGGACTTCGTCTTCATTTTCTTGTTCTTCATTTCTTTGTGTACATGTGTTCTTCTTCATTGCAAACCTTTTTAATCTCCTGCACTATTTCATCATCACTTTTCCTTCAGCTGTTTGTAAATGCTCTTCAATTTGAGTCAATTTTTCGAAGGGCGCTTCGAGAGCCCCTAGGATTCTAAGCCTACGCATCAATCGGCATTTTGTTGTAGAATTCCGGTTTCATTTACCTTGGCGATAAAGGTTTTACGCATTGGCGCAATGATCGCTATTTTGGCATAAAAATAATTAACAATCCGCGATTATCCGACGAATGTAAACATTGGCGCAACTTTTAAAATGTCGCCAATAAATGCAATTTGCAACCACGATCATGTGATACAATGGAAAGAAAATGACAGATATGCGCCTGCTCCCTTTTTTTTTTAGGAGCCTTAGGCATTCCTAATTATTTTTTATCTCGCACACACAATGCTGATTTCGTGAATTTTAATGCAGAGGCAGCTTCCCGTTGGCTGTACGAGGGAAAAGAGTTTTTTTACTTTTTACTAAAATTTTGCTTTTCAAGCAAACTAGGAGTTTGTCGCTTTTGTGCCATTATGCGAATGCGGCACTAGCGAAAAAGTAAACGACTAACTGAAGAGTTTCTAATCCGAGTACATAGATGAGAACATTTTTTTATGAGTCATTTCCTTGACGAAAGATTAAAAGATCATGAATTAATCGCGAAGAAAAGGAGAATTTATCGACTCCTAGGGGGGGGGGGGGACAAAAACCTACAATCTCTTGATTACCGGTCAAGTGCTTTATCATTAAGATATAGGCGTCAAACATTATTCCTACTGCGAGGGTATATGCGTTACTATGGACAAGTTATAAACCTCACATATTCGCGCTAGGGGAAGGATACGCGTGTATCTAAATGATAAAGCACAACCGGCAATCAAATGATAATGTTTTTTTCCCACCAGTCTTTGATAAACAATTCTTTTCTTTGCGAATAATTCATGATCTGATATTATCACAACATCAGCTATGATGATAATTATTTGATTTTAAAAGAAGACTAAAACTTGATTCGAATTGATATCACGTCCCTCAACTTCATTTAAGGAATTCCCTGTTATTCATCCTGAAAATCCTATTTTCCCTCCAGAAACTAACTCAGCCATATGTTCGAAGAGAAATGGCAAAAATAGTTTTTCAAATAATCTTATCGAAGTTAATTAGTTCTTAATTCTCCTACTTCGCTAAGAAATAAAAAAACATTCATGCAGAAAAACTGATGCTTAAAAGCGGAGACCGCGGTTCTTTAAAATGATGATTTTAGCATGTTAAACACAAATTTTAACACAAATTTTTAAACATAAACAGTGTTTGTTTTTGTCGTTTTAATACTTAAAACTACTAATTTTATGAAAACGGTGGGCACTGAGTCGGTACCCACCTTTTTAAGGAATTTTTCATAATTTTTTTTAATTTTTTTGAAATTCGTCAGTACTACTGACGAATTTCAAATAACCGCCAGGGGCGTCAAATTAAGAATTTGTCAAAAGCGCCAAAACATCTGATATGTCTCTAGTTATGTTCGGTAAAACTTGGTGACTAAATAAGTCAACATACAGGTGGCAAAATTTGAATTCGTCCTCTGTGTAGACTACAGTGGATAAAGCTGAGCAAATCTTTTAACTCCCAGACACCAAGTTCTGGTATTGTGAACAGATGGGAGCATACTGCGCTTGGGCTTACACTTTAGCGTATGATTCCAACTTCTCTGATCGAAAGAATTAAACTCCAGAATATATGATGATATATAAAAAGCAGAAGGTATCGTTGGAGTAAAAACAGGGTTTTCCGCATGGTAGACAGACGCGTTGCCTCCACTCCTTATAGACCAGTAATCATCGGGAATTAGAATAGGAAATCCATGCTAACGAGCTCTCTGGCATAAGCACTTGTTGATTGTCTTTTTTACAGAATGAGAATTTCTTCATTCAACTAGTCAATGCCCTATCGCACCTGTCCAGAGTAGCAATATATCTGCGGGAGGTGTTTTCTAGTACATTTACTATTCCCAAATTGCGCTATATATTTCGCAAGTGGTCATAGATAATAATGTATGGGATGCAATTGATATGTGTTTGAACAAAAAATTCGCTATTGATGACTCTAATTGATCAACATAAACCTGATGATCCATGGGAAGGTATCATGTTCAGCTCATGATATGGTAGTAAAAGGTAAAATGATATATTATTAAGATTGTGTGTGTGTGTGTGTGTGTGTGTATGATAATTTTCATTTTAAGTTAAAACCACTGTAACACTTAAAATATTTCGCATTCATACACTGAAGTGCCAGAAAAACTGGTACAGGCGTGCGTATGCAAATAACGGAGCTTTGCAACCAATCAGCGTAACGCGATGCGGTCGGCAGCGCCTATATAAGACAAGAGATGTCTGGCAAAGCTGTTAGATCGGTTCTTGCCGCTACAATGGCAGGTTATCAAGATTTAAGTGATTTTGAACGTGGCGTTATAGTCGGCACAAGAGAGATGGGACATAGCATCTCCGAGATAGCGACAAAATTTGGATTTTCGCGTACGACCATTTCACGGGTATACCGTGAATATCAGGAATCCGGTAAAACATCAAATCTCCGACAGCGGTGCGGCCGGAAAAAGACCTTGAAAGAACGGGACATTCGACGACTGACGAGAATCGTTAAACGAGATAGACGTGCAACACTTCCTCAAATTGCCGCGGATTTCAATGCTGGGGCATCAACAAGTGTCAGCGTGCGAACTGTTCAACGAACCATCATTGATATGGGCTTTCGGAGCCGAAGGTCCACTCGTGTACCATTGTTGACTGCACGGCACAAAGCTTTACGCCTCGTCTGGGCATGCCAACACCGCCATTGGACTGTTGATGACTGGAAACACGTTGCCTGGTCTGACGAGTCTCGTTTCCAATTGCATCAGGCGGATGGACGTGTACGGGTATGGAGACAACCTCATGAATCCATGGACCCTACATGTCAACAGGGGACTGTTCAAGCTGGTGGAGCTTCTGTGATGGTATGGGGCGTGTGCAGTTGGCGTGATATGGGACCCCTGATACGTCTAGAGACAACTCTGACAGGTGACAGGTACGTAAGCATCATGTCCGATCACCTACACCCATTCATGTCCATTGTGCATTCCGACGGACTTGGACAATTTCAGCATGATAATGCGACACCCCACACATCGAGAGTTGCTACCGAGTGGCTCCAGGAACACTCTTCTGACTTTAGACACTTCCATTGGCCACCTAAATCGCCAGACATGAACATTATCGAGCATATCTGGGATGCCTTGCAACGTGCTGTTCAGAAGAGATCTCCACCACCCCGCACTCCTATGGATTTGTGGACTGCCCTGCAGGATTCCTGGTGTGAATTGTCTCCAGGATACCTTCAGACATTAGTCGAGTCCATGCCACATCGTGTTGCGGCACTTCTGTGTGCATGCGTGGGGTTGGGGGCTACACAATATTACGTAGGTGTACCAGTTTTTCTGGCACTTCAGTATATTTCCTAATGCTGAGATTGGAAAGTTGGGTAAGAAAGAATGAAACACAAAGCATATTGGTAAATACTTTTATTTTTCCATTATTTTATTATTCGGTTTTTAACGAAATACATCTTTGCTTCCTTCTAACGTCAGCATTATACACATATTACAAATACAAATACACGTGATAACAATTCCGCTTTGCAGTCGGGTAACTGGCTTTGGAAACCTAAACGCTTTGCATACAAAACATATTCGTTTTCTATTAGTATTGGAAATACATTTCTCATAGGCCGTAGTCTGAAATTATCCTTTGTTTTGTGCAAAGAAATGAATGAATTAATTAATTAATTAATGAAAATTAATTTAAAATACGCGTATTTAGTTTGCCTATTTATGATAGTGTATGGGTTTGTTATGATTTAAATCTATATGATAAAAGAATTTATTATCTAAATCTTTTAAAGCAAAATTGAAATTTTTTAATTGCATGACACAAATTTAGCAGTTATTAAAGACTGTTAGCAACTATGTTGAGCTGTATATTTCAGAGATCAATGTTTCAGCCATCTTGAGTTTGTACGACAAACTGTGTAGAAATTCTATAAAGAGAAATATTTGCAACCACAAATTAGTGCAAATGAAAAACCCTAACGGTATAATTTAATGGGCTAACAGCTGTTTCAGAAGCCAGGTACCACCTTCCTCAATATGAAACTGGCGCACTTCCTATGCTTTGGCAAATGTTCTACATTTACAAACAATTTATATATACTTACTTTCTCTTTACAATACTTTCTCGGTCAGCACTTCTCTGCAACACCCACCCTTTGTTCCAAATATTTCATTCAGGACCTCTTCTGTTCTTTACAAATTTGATTGTCACATAGGTTTCACTCCGATCGTTAAATTGGGTTCCAAATTCAGATTCCATTCCACACTTCGACAATCCCGACAAATGCCCCATTCCGATGGTTAGTTATACATTTATGGCGCAAGGACATCAAGGATCTAACCGCGTCAAACAAGATGAACTCCACCCAGAAATAATACGTTCTGTTTGTTGATGAAAAGAAATCCGATGGAACAGTTAGAAATAAAGGGGAAGTTATGTCACAAACTGCCTCTCCCACGCCAATTTCAGAACTTGATTTTGGCGCCGACAAGCGTTCACCAACAAGAAGCTTTGAAATTGGAGTCCTCCTCTGCTCTAATGAACTACCCCGTTTGTGACGTCAACACCCGTTATTTCTAACTGTTCCATCGGACTT
The DNA here is from genome assembly GCA_006491805.2 of Dysdera silvatica. NCBI lineage: Eukaryota > Metazoa > Arthropoda > Arachnida > Araneae > Dysderidae > Dysdera > Dysdera silvatica. The sequence continues at coordinate 10,004,127 of QLNU02014802.1, read as the reverse complement.
CTTTTCGTGAACGAACAGTATATATCAGTCAAGCATCTAGAGCCATTCGTAGACGATTACAGAGCGTGAAACATATGTTCGATAACAAGATTTCCATAAATCCGATTTAATTAAAGCTTCGTAAAAACTTATCTAAAATTTCTCAACTTTTGAGGCTTTTTTTACCACTCGACCTTAAGTTTTTAAGGCCTTCTATTTCCTTACCGTGGCCGATACCACAATCAATGACCAGATCTCTTCTTTATTCCAAATAACAGTTTTACGACAGGTGAGATGGCAGCGTTAAATTGCATTGCGTGTCACAGTGTATGTTTAGCTTTGAAGAAGGTAACACGGGGCTTCTGAAAATAGCTGTTAGCGTATTGAAAATATAATTGCGAAAATATGTTGCGCTTATTTCTTTACATAAATAAATTTTCAAATACCAAATCGTAATTTTATATACGATGGACCAGACACATATATTTTCCAGGGCGCACATCAGCAAGTTGGAAACAAACATTATGAATTAATTGTTGTACATTTAATTTACAGCTAACGAAAAGGAATTAGCAATTTTAGTATATTTTCATCTTGACTGTTTAAATTAATTAAACTAATTTAATTTTAATTATATGGCAATTATGAACAAACCTGCAACAATAATTAAATCAAATTAAAACACTAGTTGGTTCTGGAATCACTGTATATAGGGAAATTAAACAGTTCAACAAATCCCTACTTTATGCAAAGAACATGCTTTACAAATTTACCCTTGTATTTCAGTCGTTCAAGCATATGTTTCAAAATAATACTAACTGCGCAAAGCTCATATTCTGTAAATAAAATACATAGAAGTTTTTAAAAAAGAAATTAATTTCCCATTATGTGGAGACTATTGAAACAATATTGTATTTGTTTCTAGTTACAAAATTTTGTAAAGTGATTTAAGATAGCTTTCTGAATTCGACACAAATATCGCGTGCGGTATAATATGACCTTTTCTTCATCACTTTTACGTATGTATTTTTGTGCATTTTTTTCTATATAAAATGTAAAAAAATAAAAATACACAAGAAATTAGAAAGAGTGAATTTTGTTATAAATTATAGATCTGATGACATATATGCATGATGATTACTTGCGTCATTTATTAGCCATTTGTTGTTTAAATATAAACTTCTATTACTTAAAACGAGCTCATTTATTTATGCTTGAAACTTCGTTGCTAAAGTTCTCTAAATATTTGAGGTAATTCGCGACATTCCATGTAGCAGTATTAATAATCAAAATAGCACAAAATTAACACAGTTTTAAATTGTCTATATTCATATTGGGAAACTACGGAAGGTCCCCAGCATTGTGCTAAGAAAAACATGATGCATATATATGTCAGTGAATAAGAGATCCATAAATCTGTCTTGTCCAAACACTGTGGATGTCCAATTGCCTTTTTCTCCAATTTGTTAAAATCGTCTCCCCCTCCTGAAGAAGAGAAGCATGAACCCACATCCTGATTCCAGTGTTTCCCTCGCCGTATAGTTGAACCCACCATTATCGACAAACTTATTTTCCACCTCACGTGAACTGCGTTATCTGTCATTCTGCTGACGGTAGCATCAGGCTACCAAAGCAATTTTCAACTGTTAAATAAACCTATTCAAAACCGTGTTAATCTTTTTTATTGTTGTTGATTATGGTCATAATCATGTTTAATACATAACTATGAGAAGGAATATATTACCGGGACGAGATATATTTGACCTAAGCGTTGCATATGTTGCATATGTTACAAGTTAAAGGTTAAGCGTCCCAAATAACCATCCGTCACCAATCATGAAATGGTGTTAACAATATTGTTATTGTATAACAGTCAGTAAAAATACCAAGCGTAACATTTGTAAATGTATAGCATCTATGTTTCTATAAAAATTACATCTCTTTTAGTTGCATACGACGACATACCGATGATAGACATATGTATATATATTGTAATAATTATTCTCCTTTTCGTCTGGACCCGTTGTTTATTGCTAAATAGATTTGATTGAAAGCGGGTAAGAACATAATTATTTCTGAGGAAAAACCTAGGCAAAAATCCGCTACTAACAGAACAAAATACTACCACAATTTTCAAATTCTGTATTGTCTCTACAATCCTTGCGTTTTGTAACATTATTGAAAGTATTTTGCTACAGTAGAGGCTCGATAATTCGACTCAAAATAATCCGAAATACCGGTTAATACGTACTTTTTTTTCAATCGGCTGGACGATTTTTTGCAACAGCTACTGATTGACAAAATGGAAACAAACAGCGCAGTATGTGTTGCTAATTAATTGAAATTTTCCATAAAGTAATAGGAAATTTCTTGTTGTCTGTTACGCTTACACATCAAAACATGCTCACATGAAATAATTATCCCTTACAGTAAATTGCATATATAGATTTCGGTTAATCCGAACAGGTATCGGTCCAAATTAGTTCGGAATATCGAGACTTTACTTTAATTCATTTTACATGAGACAATTGTCATGGAAGTATTATTAATGTATTTGTTATTGCGGCTAGATATAAATAACTAAATAAATAATATCAATAGAGACAACACTAAGTTACTCTATGCTGATACTTTTGGCATACAATGGAACCCGGTAAAGTAACCACGTTTGTAAATTGATCACCTAAATAAAGTGACCACTTTGTTAAATTGATTACCTGAATAAAATGACCACGTTGGAAAATTGATCATCTGAATAAAGTGACCACGTTGGAAAACTGATTACTTGAATAAAGTGACCACGTTGGTAAACTGATCACCTGAATAAAATGACCACGTTGGTAAGTTAATCATCTGAATAAAGTGACCACGTTGGAAAATTGATAACCTGAATAAAATGACCACGTTGGAAAATTGACTATCTGAATAAAGTGACCACGTTGGAAAATTGATAACCTGAATAAAATGACCACGTTGGAAAATTGATTATCTGAATAAAGTGACCACTTTTTACAAGGAAAAGTGGTAAGGACTTCGTTATGCCTATTTTAAAATCTGTCTTGTATAGTAACTACCTGTGTATTGTGAGCATTGCAGTCTAATCACAAAGGTGGTCACTTTAAAGAGGTTCTACTGCATTACTATGTGAATTTTCGAGTTAACAGTGGAGATAAAATGTCTCTTTTTGTTATAGACTATGCTGAGAAGCACAAAATGTATTCTTTTGTGGCAATATTTAATGATAACTAAAACAAGATCAAAAATGATTTTGATCAACTTTGAGTAATAATATTCTGAATCCTCAATCCAGCTGGATCAGTCCATACCAGACACATCAGTCTAGATCAAATGCAAATATTTTTATGCTAGACACATATCGAATATATCAATAAGAAATAATCATGTTTTTGGTAGAAACTATGGGAACTTGTGAATAAAATAGTATTTTTATTTATCTGCAATATATTAAATTAGCAGGATAAATGTTTTTCAGATAAAACCTATATTTTTATTATTTTAAGCATCCAGAGTCTAACATTTTACGAAATAAATTTTTTAACGAGTAGTCATATCTAACAGACGAAGGTCTGCTTAGCGGCAAGAACAATTTTAAGAACGTACAAAACGTGTGAAAAGTCTTGACAGACATTAACACATACATAAAACCATTCGACAACACTGTATCAAAATGACATACAAAAGATTCGCTTCTTGAAATGTCGAGTACCATGTTTCAGTACACCTGAAGACGAAAGGCATATTTCCGCAAATGGTTGATAGTACATCTCATTGCATAAGACTTTTCAGTACACCGTATCACTCGCCTACAATTTTTAGGATTTCTTCTGGTTTCACAACGTCTTTCAGGAATTTAGAAGTGTATAATCACGAATGGGTTGCACACTTTTACTTAGTAACGGATAGCATTAAACTAGGTGATATTGAAATTAGTTTACAAATAAAAACGCTTTAATTGTTAACGAATGAATTATAAGAGGTTATAGATATATTCAGAAGGGAATAACCAGTAGTGCACTTGTAACATTAACGAGACATTTCATAAAATCCAGAATACCTAGAAAACAAATTTATTTTATACAGGCTCCAGTTTTCACTTTGAGTGTCCTCTAGGATTATTCGGGTTAATACAGTATGTTTATCAAATTCGGTCCACTTGGATATTCAATATGCAATGTCTGGGCTTTTCGTCATCGACCAAATATTACCATCGAGTTCGTAAAATGGATGTTGCCACACTCAGCATCATCCCAAACCTTCTTCACAAGTAAAGCCTCATCTAAAAATAACAGGCAAAGCATACTTTAGGAAATGGCGTCCATCATGTATATTTTCTATTGATTAGAACCGCGATAAATACTGTAAATGTTTATAATAAATATATTTCAATTCAATATTCAAACGAAATAACTCTCCATTTTCAGGAACGCTATAAAACACATACTAATTTTCAATCCCCTGAGGCTTGCGTTTTAAAAGTCGCACAGGGGTATTCGATATAAACGATGGATGCCTGCCCTTTAAAGTTAGTTAATGATGCCTCAAACGCGTGGGAGAATTATATTATGTCAAAACGTAGGTTTAATTGCACTTTTTATTATTTTGGGTATAGGTGTAGAGTTATATGGGCCCGTGGGGCCTGAGGCCCCCCCCCCCAAATATTTGAAATGTTGCAATTTTACATATATTGCAATGTGTAAATGTCCATAATATTTAATTGGGCGCTCCCCAAATAATTTTAAAAACACTAGGTTGACGATTTTGGGTACAGATATTTCCACTAAATGTTTCTTAGGAAGAAACAAGAAATATAAGCTGGATCAGTGGCGCAAGGAAGGAAGAATCTCAGGGGACTCAAGCCCCTATAAGTTATCAAAACGCATTATTTTCTCTACGGTGGCATTATATAATCTTCTTTGAATTCACTTGATCCCTCTTTACCACTTGAGCCTCCATGAGCTTTGAATAACTATACTACTGAGCTGAGCAGGCGAAGTGTATCTCACAGATACTTAACCAATTTTGGGGCGAAAATAATTATTTCGTGTGATGAAAACTGAATTGTTCAATAACAATTGAACACATCTTTGCTAATTTAACTTATTTAATCGAAAATAATTTTTAATGGTTAGTTGCGATACGGACAAATAAATGGCGCTCTGATATACGTAATTTGATTAATTCGATTCAAATAACTTTAATTTTACTTAGTTATAACTTGAAATGTTTTATGTTTAATATACGATGGTTTTCACTTTCAATATATATTCAACCATTATCTATCCACTGCTGGATGAAGGTCTCTCCAAATGCTTTCCACACAAGTCTATCCTGGGCCATTCGTTTCCACGTCACCCCAACCTCTTTTCTTATTTCATCCACCCATCTAGTTTGAGGACGTTTTCTAGGTCTTCGGTGGTCTCTTGGAATCCAGTTCAGAATTTCTGTTGTCCATCGTTGATCAGTTCTTCTTGCAATATGCCCAGCCCATCGCCATTTCAGTCCTTTCATCATATATATATGTGTGTGTGTGTGTGTGTGTGTGTGTGTGTGTGTGTGTGACTAGGACCGGTATATAACGAGGAGTTTTCAACTAATAGAAACGTTCGCTACATCCGATCACCGCTAAATCCGTTTTAGAATTTAAATTCCAAAAGTTTGAAAATAAAATCTGTATGGGTAACCTATGTGCATGTAATAATCATATAATAATATTTGCCTCTTTTAATTTGCTTAAAATTTAATAAACACCATATAATTATTTGTACATTCGCATCACTCCTTTCCGTTCTCTCACAGCAATCAGCTAATGACATCCGTGTTTAGGGAAGGCCGATTGTTTATACATTGTAAAAGTTACTATGTGTAGGTAGGGGGTGAGGCGGCCCGCCATCTGTCCTTAATAGCGCTTAAGAATTTTTTATCCAATTTTCTGTCTGTCTGTCCGTCCGTCCATCTGTCTGTCTGTCTATTTATTTTGCGATAAGCAGACTAAGGTTTTCTTTCAGGCGTCATGACGTCTAAAAGAAAGCCTGAGCGAAAACAAAAACAAAAACGCATGCATTTTGCGAAGCTTTTTCACTCACTCACTCTTTCTCTCGTACATATATAAAGAACATTTAATATTCATTTGATGTATATCTGTCGATATATCGCATAGCTTGCTTGACCTAGAAGCAAAAATAGACATATTCGGGTCCTCCAACGAATATTCATATTTAAATCGCTAAATTTCTTGGACTGGTCTCATATATATATATATATATACATATATATATATATCTTACCCCAGCATTTCCAGGACGGATCTAATTCCCAAACAAGATTATTTGTATTCACCAAAGGCGAAAGGTCCTAAACAAGGCTGCTCGGAACAGCCAATAGCGGTGACAGTAAAGCAATAATGCATTCTGTTCTGCAAATCGTATTGGCATCCTAAAGCCCATGGCCAAAACAAACTAACTTCGTGAAGAATAAAACCTGTAACTTATTTGCGGGTCACACCGTTCACACGAAGCGCATGATCTGTGTTAATGTTAAATTATTAGATAAATATCCCCGTATTTTTCTAGTCCTTGAGTTTATTTTTATATCTTTGAGGAAATAAAAAATAACATGAAAAGATTTAACCAAAAATTGAATTGCATATTCCTTTTGCAGGAAAGAAAAGCAATCTGAAATCTATGAGACTTCAAACTGAATTTGTAGAAGACAAAATAGCACTCCATCGTTCTTGAATATGGTAACAGCTGAACAATCATATGTTACCATATTCAAGAACGAATATGGTAACATATGGTAGCAGCTGAACAGTCATATGTTTGAATTTAATTTTTGTTCACGTTTCTACGATGAAAGGATAACCATAGTTAAGCTGCATCGGGACTTACACTTTCTCCAGGAATCCGAACCCTTTCTAACTAGGGAACCAAACTCGAGGCCGTGATAAGCAGAAAAACATGGCACGCGTTTTACGTGCCATTGAGCGTGGAAACCAGGTTAATGGCAAGGCAGGCAAATGTGTTACTATAATGCCATAGTAGGTAAATAGACATGCATTTTCCATTTTTCCAAGGAATCTGAACCACTTGTGGCATAAGGAATCAACTCCCGGAATTCAGTAAGAAATAGTTTATAAGCTTTTATTTTTCTTTCGTTTGTTCTTTCTTTTTTTTTTTTAGTTGAAAATCGAACCCAAATTGACGCCATGCTACGTGAACGCGTTACTTAAAGCCGCTAGAATTATACGCCGGCGCATCAACTGCCATTTTCTTGTACACTTCCGGTTTCATTTACCTTGGCGATAAAGGTTTTCAGTTTTGGAGCAATGATCGCTATTTTGGCATAGAAATAATCAACACTCCGCCATTATCCGACGAATGTAAACATTGGCGCAACTTTTAAAATGTCGCCAATAAATACAATTTGCAGCCAATATCACATTATACGATGGAAAGAAAATAGAGGATGTGCGTCAGCTCTCACTTTTCTAAGAGCCTGAGCGTTACCACTGCAAAGAAGTGTAATGTAACATTTTAATTCAAATTATGCATTTCATGAATACGTGTGTATGAACGGTTTTACCTTCAAATTAATTACCGATTTTATGGTTCAAACCACAGCAAGGCTTGTATGTAATATTTTTTTTTAATTCTACTAACTAGGTTTTAAAGCATTAACACGTAGTCGTATTTTAAGCAAGTATCCGGATGAATATATTAATTGAAAGAAATATAAGTTTCACAGCATTTTTTTATGTGATATTTCATTTGTTGTAGTGAAATAATTATATTTACATACTTACATATATAATTAACACAAATGTAGACGTGTTATCATCCAGCATTGTTGCCATGGTCAACTTGACATATATCACGAACCCTGTACATGTCTGAAAACGTGGAAAAATTACTCGCATATGTGCATTAAAGATAATCATACAATCCAAAATAAAAACATTTGAGCTACAAAATATTTTCGCGTAATTTCATTTGTTTCACATAAATAAAATAAAATATATTTGAATCATAAATACTCCTTCCACTGCAGGTTTTAATGTGCAGTTAGCCAAATTATATTTTCAAGGAATGAATTCCTTCCTACTACGTGCATTTGATTTTAAAATGTTTAAAGGAATTTAATGGTATAGCGTTTTTAATTCGTTTAATGAAACATTCAACGAAATTATAAATGCCTGGCTTGGCGCAGAATGCTCATTGTTGTCCTTACTCCATAAAAATTCAACCAACTCAATTATAAATAAAAAAATAACGATCGTTTTTGAGTACCGTATTAAATTTTTTGTGGTCAATTTTAGTGTTGTCAATTTCAAATGCTAATTAAGGTAATTGTCATTATTGCGTAGAGTGACTTAAAAGTCTCAACACTTACGTAAGTGTGTCGAGTTCTACACCTTGTTCGGCACAGATTGGCCCGTGCTGTTCTTGGGCCCTAAAAATATAACCAACCAAACACTGACTTCTACATGTTTTCGATGTTTGTGTCGTGGTTCCCTGGCATATGAGGAAGCATGATAATGCTCATTGGACCTGAATATACTTTCCCTGTACTTCAATATAATAATCGTATGTGTTATCTCACTTTGTTTGGCGCAGAATAAATCTCTGTGTCCTTGCGCCACAAAAATGTAATCAACCAACTTAAAATTAATACCACTGTTATACATTTGAAATAGCCAGAAAGTAAACTCAATTGCATACAGATTTTCGGAAAAACAGTTACTTGCTTCAAAACAATCAGATGATTCAGATCGAGTCCAGAAAAAGAAATCAAACCAATCTGCTGAACATAGCCGGCAAAAAATATCCTTATTGTGATGGAATAAAAAACACATTACGTACATGTAATATTCATGCAGTCAAGTTTTACTATTATTTGCAGAGTTATAAATTTTGAGCTTTTAATTAGAGGTATGCTAAGTAGTCCAATGGTCCACCGAATGAGTTTGCTAGTTTAAGGCATGTGGGCAAAATCTTTCTTTGGGTGGTTCGTGAATTATTTGGCGCATCTCTACTTTATTTTTTTATAATTTGCCACACACAATGCTTGCTGGTTAAAGTGAGGCTCAATTTACGTTAATCCAAATAATAGCCCTTTCTTGAGCAGCAACATCACCTTTAAAAGTCTTACGAATGAGGCTCATTTTCAAATTGATGGAAGTTTAACTATTTGCAGCTGTTGTATTTGAGTTGAGGAAATCAGTATGCCATATCGTCACGTAGTTTAATCTACATTACGTAGTTTAATTTGGATTACGCAGTTCAATTTACATTATGCAGTTTAATTTGTATTAAGAAGTTCAATCTACATTACTTGTAGTTTAAAAACGTCGAGAAATATTAAGAGAAGCTGAATAGTTTAATTTTCTCGTAACTTCATGTCTTGTAAGGTTATTTTAATTCAAAAATGTCCATTCAATACTTAGCATCTCCTCAAATTGAGAGATCCGTGCGCCTCCTTTTATGCAACCATATCGAGAAAAGAGTCAAATCTTCCAATTTCGATTGCATGGTCGAATTGTTTGTTCTCTTAAGTGTAATCTTCATGATTTTCGGTAAGAAAATCGCTTCAAACGCAACGAATTTTGCAGCTTGGTCTAAATTTGCAGCATTTCGTTTCAGCTACAGCACACGGAAAAAGAGCCCGATTGTCCAATGAACCGCTGTAACACGTCCTGAAAATATGCGAATAATATCCCTAATACGTCCTAAAAGAAGATCCTACTTTTATACTAAGAACCGCCATAACACATCCGAAATATGTTCTATATCATCAGGACCTACAAAAGGCCTACTTCAAACTTCCATATGAATATAAACGTGTATATATAAATATATATATATATATATATATATATATATATATATATATATATATATATATATATATATATATATATATATATATAAGATATGCCTTAGGACGTCCCCCGGACGCCCTAAGGCATATCTTGAATGTCCTGGGGACGTTAGAATGTCTACGCCAAAAGACCAAGGGACGTCCTCGGAACGTTTTGTGCTATCTGGGTTGTGATGGTGGACATTACTATATTTAAATTGTGTGAAAAAACGTGGAATTGGAATTTATTTCAAATTCACTATCTATTTAATCTGTGTAAAATTTTTATCACAGTCTAATAAGTAAAGTAAAGCGAAAGTAGAAACAACAAAGCGCAGAGTACGAAAATACGTGCGAGAGATTTTTTCATTAAATAAAAAAAGGCGTGTATTTTTTTCGCCAAATTTTGTAGTTCGTGTTTCGGGGAAATTTAGACACTGGCATTAATACCCCGACAAATTGCAGGCCTGCTTAAAATTGCCGTCGGTCTGGGCTTACGTTGCTGACGTAATTCGTTTTGTTTTTGTTCCGTGCAAGCTTTCATAGCACTCACCTGAGCAGTTGTTATGCAGAAACCGCCGATGGTTACTGCTTTTGGAGTGGTTGTGATGGTGAGGGTGTAGAATGGGCGAGATGATGGGAGCCTGTAGATGATGCGAGGGCGAACGAGGGTGCCCTTTTATCTCGGAGAGAAGAGGAATCATCACGCAAGGGGAGTTGCTGCCGCCATTCAGAGGTGGGTCCAGGGGACTGGAGGGCGGGGGTCCCGGAGGAGGCAAAATTGGAGTAATGCTGCTGCACAAATTCACGTCGCTGTTCTGTCCACGCACTTCGAAGCTACAAACGAAATTACAAGGGAAAGAAAAAAAGAATTTTGATTGAAAACATTTACATACAGAATGTGAAAATTATGCTGTATCCATTTAACAATATAAAACCACACGAGAAATTTTGGCAATTTTATAAACATCTGGAGTCTTTATCATTATCTACATACTGCGACTAATTATTGTTCATTATTACCAAATGAGAATATGGAAGATTTGGCTACGTTTCAAATTATAATATATTCAAATCTATGATGTACAATATAGCATTTAATTATTTTGTCAGCTGCAATAAAGAACACAATTAACATAGATCAGACATTACATTTAGTGTATTCATGGCACTACCTGGATAGGTCATATTTTATTTTAGATTATAACTATCCATTTATGTACATTATATGATAGTCTCGTATAACAAAAACAAACATTTGTTTTACCTAATATATGCAATTAATATTTGCAGTGCGATATCAAGCAACAGTTACTATTGATTTCTTTTGGCTTAAAATTCCATCTTTAGAATAGTACAAGAAACATTTCTTTTGGGTATGAATAATTACAAGAAACATTCAGAATAATTACAAGAAATATTTTCTTTGGTAGGAATTACTTGAGTGAAGGCTACAGTTAGTAACTTGGAATCACTCTAACCAGATTGTATCTGATGGTAACTAAGCTGTGTTGAGGATAACGTAAAAGTACGACCTAGACAGCGTAGAATTATAGGCATAGGTTGCATTCTTGTGAATAATTATAACATGTTTTATTCCAATTATCTAATGATTTGTTCCAATTACAAAAATACGTAATTTGATTCTTGAATGACTTATGCAAAACTTATTGGCTACTGTTTTTCATAATGATAACGCAATTGAAAATAATGATCGTCAAGTAAAGGCATCTGGGATCTCTTTCATGAGTTTTCGTGAGAAAATTAATAATGAATAATGTTTTGACACGAAAGTTTTTAAAGTTCGAACTTGATGTGTGTTTTGTAAAGAAGAGAAAAGACAGCGCATCAGTCTAGAATCGAGCTTGGAACCCCTCCTTAAGAATTGGAGTGCCATAACCGACTAAACTTCCATAACGCGAGAACAATGTTCCTTTTAGTCCTATTCAATGTTAATAGAACATCGTTATTTTTATTAGTAAGAAAAACACAGTCAATCACAGTATATTTCCTAAAAATGTTTATAGTGGTGCGATTATGTTTTTCTTACTAACATATTTTGCACAGTGGTTTTAGTCAACTGTTTTCTTCATTCATATCCTTCGCAAGGCCGGGATGGTGTCTCTTTTTTTTTTTTATAAAACAGCTCTAGTTTAAACGTTGTGAACTTCGTGCCAAAACAGCTTTTATCGATGGTTTATTCCATACTTGACAATCAATATTTGTTTCCTTAATGAATATTTCTAAGCGAAATTCTTTGAAATAGACAATTTTACGAACACGTTTTTAGACCTTCCTTCGTGATATACTATTTCTATGCAAACTGGTGTGTTCAACGAAATTGCCAGTGATTACCAGTAAGCACCCTTGGAGAGCACGGCTTTAGAAATCCATACTTAGCGTCGTGCGACAAGTAGCTAATGTTAATTCGCAAGCATCAATTTGTAGCTTAGTAGTATAATACTGGAGGTTGTATAACTACTCGACTATTCCTGACACTTAATTATGACAGCATTAACAGGAACATTGCGCAGACATTCCTGTGATAGACATACACAAACACTGGACCTTATTCTTCGCCCATTCATGATTATAACGCCTTAAAACTCGATTAATTTAACTCGATTTCTATCCTTATCTATTATTAGTTAGTTTCAAATGAATAGCCATTCCACATTTGATCTTATATATTGTGACACTGTGAAGAGATCTTAACTTCGTTTTGACTCACATGAGGAAGTGAATGATGATGTTAGTCGTTTTCAATTCAATACTAATTCAGTGTGCTGTTACGTGTACGATCCACTTTTCAAAAGGGGTGTCTTTGTATACATATACGCGAATATACTAAAAGAGTATATATACAGGGCTAAGACAACGTCTGGATGTACAAACAGTGACCTAATCATTATTAATACATTGAAACCGTAATCCAATGATCACAAATTCAAGTGCAACTTGAAAACGAGATAAATTTGCTGTATTTTTCTTCAACTATTTTGAGTTGAAAACATTTTAGTCGAAACTTCCTAATTATGGAGTATCAGACTTCACTTTGACGATTCATGCCCGTATTATCATGTCCGTTTCCAGAGGTGGGGGGGGGGGAACTTAGGGACCGCCCCCTAGGAACTAAATTTTTAATGGGACTTGGCTACGGCTTTGCATGCTGGGATTGTATCGATACATGCTGTAAAAATTTTTGAACCCCCCGAAATTAAATCCTGGCTACGGTCTTGCATTTTATGTATATGCATGCACAAAATATACATGATATGTATGTACAGTCGGCAATGCTTACCAAATGTTGGTTTTTCCAGCAAGTATTATTCTATTATCCGGGAAAACAAATACACAACTGTATATGTATAATTCGTTCGCGGAAAGTTGGCTGATGGTACCCTTAGAATTCACGGCAGCTGATGTCACAAACGGGCTATTTCATTACGGTAGAGGGGAGGACGCAATTTCAGAACTACGTTTTAGCGAACGTTTGTCTGCACCAAAATTCTGTTCATAAATAACATCCTCCCCTCTGCTGTAATGACCTAGCCCGTTTGTGACGTCCGCTCCCGTGAATTCTAAAGGTACCATCGGTCAACTTTCCGCGAACGAACTTCACTCACATATCCTAGTACACCAGTGTTGGTGTTATATATAATAAACATGAAATGTTGTAAACAATAATATATTGTGTACAAAACATGAATGTTACATGTACCTATACAGGGTGATTCAGAACTAATGGAACAAACTGAAAGGGGTGGTAAAGGACGCCAAATAAGCCATATTTGGCGAAATCAGGTCCGCAAAGGATCCGATTTGGCTGTACAGTGAAAGTATTATTTACATCCACATCGTTGCTGCTTAGGCAATTGCATGAACAAATACAAATTTGACACATAATTTAAGTGATTGACCTAATAATGCAGCAGGGGCAAAAAAATCGGAAATTCTCATCCCTGGTCCTAAATTGTGTTGCCATTTAGTCATCAAAGGTATGGAAAATGATTCTTTTACCATACTTGAGGCAATTGGGAATTGTCAAGCATGTGTAATAGGTGAAGGACATCAAAAGAAACAACTTTGGTCCAGTGAACCAATGCCCGAAAATGAGCCGTTCTGGAACTATAGGGCTGCTATTATTTACATCCACATTAGTTAATCATGTAACAAAATTTGGAAAATTTGCCGTTCCGGCCTTGAATCATATTGAAAAAGATTCCACCACCTACTATGGTCCAAACAACTTCCCGTGGAAAAAATTTATGTAACTGGGGAATTCCTGGCCCAGATGTGAGGCTCACGTTTGAGCCATAAATTCCGAATAAATTCTGGAGAATTTATATGCTGCGAAAAATTTCAACTGTTCTAGTTTACGTTTTATGTAAAAAATAAATTGCATATATTAATATTCCATATATCGCACCCTTGCGACGAAAGTGTTACAACTCAAAAAATCCCAATTTTCAGGAAACACAAAAAACTGTTTCTGGCTGAATTGAGGGATTTTTTGTTCATTTAATGACTTCAATCCTAAGATCAGTTTCTGGAAACACCCGAGGAAAAATTTGCTTCAGTTATTATACTAAACCCGTTGTTATCACGACTATATGAGTTATAACGGTTTATGAAATTCTTTCAAGAATTGCGTGATGTACTATTTTGAATTATAACAGTTTCGTTGGTCGGTTTTTGATATTTACTGATGCCGAGCAAGAACTAAAAACGGGAAGTACTATTTTGAAAAGAAGAAAGCTAGACGTCATGCTTTCCATTTAAATACCAGTGTTCGATAGGCTTTTATTTTTTGCTAAAATTAAAATTTATTTCAATAAAATTGAATTTGATTTATTATATACAAAGAAGAGATAATACTTCAATATAAGTTAATATTGTTTAATGTTTATGTTTCAATTTATGAGTTTGTTTTTCAACATAGTTATTGTCAATACAAACTGTTTTTGGCGAATGTTGAATGTAGCAATATTTATGTTTCTGTCATTTATTAGGTGGGGGCGGACTGGGTAAATTGTGCCTTGGGGCGGCAAAAAGTAGCATTGGACGGCAAAAATTGTCTAGGGTGGGAAAATGGTAATCCCATGGTCTTAGGTAATGCCATTCTACTCTAGGTATAGCCCGGATAAATCTTCTGACACTCTTCTTAATGTCAGGACCCAGTGTGGATGGCTTGAGTGTTTTTCTCTTTCGTCTGTAGAAATAAGTCCCAGCTTTTCACTGGTCGAAACGCCAAATGATAAGAGAAGATAATGAAGTTAAAAATAGACATTTCTAAACGAAGTTAGCTTGGGATATATTAATCACTTGAGATTTTTTGCTTAACTTCGATGTTGTGGATAAATGAAAGGGTTTTATTTAGCTTGCAGCATTATAAACACAAAGAAAAACCAGTACAATGTAATTATAAATTTCTGCTTCTCAGAACTTTGCAATAAGTTCTTTTTTGTCGGAAACCGGGTCGCTGTCGTGGATATAAGGCCACCACAATGAACATTATAACCTGCATAGTCTACTGATGCCAGTGCATTTAACCAACAACGTGTATATTTATTTCGACCACGATTTAAAAGTTTCTTGTGCGTTATGGGAAATATAACGTTACACACACGAAAGGTCAATTGATTAAATACTCTGGGAAAGTACATAAGGACCTCTAAAAATGTATTTCATGGTGCTTGTACTGCATTTTTTTAGCGGCCCTGGGCGGCCGCCCAGCTCGCACTACACTAAGCACGGCCTTGCAGGACAGTTAGTACTAAAGAAAGTCATCGTACTCTTTCTAGAAAGAAATCAAGATCCGTAGATGTAATTTACAAGGTGTTAATACGCTATCCTATTTACTAATTGTCAAGATTATACTCTAGTACTCCTAAAAAGTTTCTAGATTGATGACTCTGTTTTCTTTGAACATTCAGCTAAAGAGGAGCAATTCAAGTTGTAACCAAATCCTTTCCTTTGACCATTCATCGAAAGTGTGACAACTCGAAATAGTACATACTTTTCTGCCTCGTCCGATATCGTAAACAGTTACAACAGAAAATATAACGCTTTACTAGAAGAAAAACTCACGGTTCACCGTTCAACGTCAATGAACAACTCAAAATAGAACTCTTTCCATGAGAAGCCGGTGACGGAGATGAAACATAAAAACCGTTACATGTACCACTTAACGGAAATCAGAACAACTTATAGCCTAACATTTTACATTTTATTAGGATGCAGCACTGTTTTGCACATCTAGTTGTAACATTAACCCATTTTCACCGAATTTTGAGTTGTAACACTTTCGTCGCAAGTGTTCGATATATGTTTTTTATAAACAGTACTTTTCATAATTTTTGTTCAGTATCTAGGCGTTTCAGACTCATTTTTTGTTTCAGATCACGCCTCCTTTCATGTTGTGATTCATACCAACTGACCACGGAAACGGTAGAAATGAAGAACCATGTCGTGGTTTGTGGTGTTGTCCGGCCGCGTCTCCCAATGTTTGGTATTTCAAATACCACTATTACGGATTTCCCATCTTCCTCGAGTCAATAGCACACATGCGCGAGAAAAGAAAAGAAGAAGCGTTTGAACTTTGAGGGACGCCAGACGTCAGAATGGCTTATCCCCTACAATAATACTCGTATATTACTCGTATTATTATCACTCGTTATTGTAATCATGATTTATATAAATAATTTTACATAAATGTATATAAAATCCTTGTAAGGGAAAACATGAATTAATTGAAATTGTTCATAAATTAATTAAAAAATGTGAACTTTGGTTTAAAATTAATAAAATGAAAATAAATGAATTTAAAACAAAAACAGTAATTTTTAATACAAACACCCTTGAATCATAACTTCGTTCATTTCCTTTTAATTTTGTTATTAAATTTTTGCATTAAAATTTATCCATGGTTTTAAAATCTTTCCATAAAATTTAGCGATAACATGCACCGTTTTTTTAACCGAATTAGCTTTTTGTAAAAAAATTAGTTTCTGAGATTACTGTTATAAATATATACTCACTTTTGTCTTTCGTCTAGATCCGGTTTGTCAATTGCTGGGGGAAAAACAAGTAGTTAAAATATCTTATTTATTTTATCGAACAAAAACTAAAATAACTGCCATGTTAATTAAATTTAATACATTATATACTTTAGTTAATTAAATGCCAGGTCATTTTCTCACACAAAGAGAGCATAAGAATGACAAACGTGACTTTCATTAAGTAGGAATTATTTATTTTTTAAATATGCTTAAAATAATATGAATTTGCAATTAAAAATTAAGTGATAGCTCTTTTATATCGCAATAAATCCTTCCTTTTCCCTAATTTATTTAAAGAGGCTTATAAATGTTTGAGAATTTTAATAGTTTGGCTGATGAAATGACAATTTGCATTTGTTTTTCAATTAGATAATTACAAAATCATGCAGCCATTACCATTTGCAAATTACTTTTGTGAAGAAAATGTCATGCTTTCGCAATCCATTTAGCCTTAAACAAATGTATTTTACATTTCGAAGAGGCAATATTTATAGAAATTTAATCCAATGGAAAACTTTGAAATAATTAAAATTAATTTTTCTTTTGTACAATCGTAACATATTTATAGAATAGACCCTCGCTCAAGTGTAATTTGGTCAACCGAAAATACTACCTCTTTAATAATTTTGGTAAAAATATTCTGGCTCGTATTTGTATTCTAGTATATTCCGATTTTAAGAAAGGAACCTGCCCAAATGTTATTCGAGAAAATAATCAAATAATATACGACAAACTTTGCATAGTGTTAATCTGTTACTTTTCACCCACTTTGCCCGCTACGACCGTACATGTCCTCAGGGTGTATAAATGAAAATTTCGGGGTCAAAGGTGTTAATGGCGTGGGTTTATAGAATTATAACATGGGCATAGATTTGATACGGTTCCGTTGTATACCGACCAGTATATACACCAGCTGACTCATAAATTCACAGCACACCTTTTCTATAAATTCCTCCCTCCAATCCGAAATGCACCCTCAGTAGTTAAATGTCAGAATATTTAATAATTGCTACTGAAATAGTTGATTGAACCCAGGACATCTGGTCTCGATGGTGGGGAAGAGAAAGTTGAGCAAATCACCTCAAAGGAGAAACCTCGTGGCATCATAACCACATTGTGTTTTTGGATAAATTGTGTAACTTCTGATCATCTTTACACAGAAAATTGGATTTCCCGATAATCCAAAATAGGAGCCACCCTTTTAGTTCGGTTTATCGGAGTTTACTGTACTAGTAAATAATCGTCTTCAATGGAATTTGACTAGACTTCATTTAAAGCAATTTTAATGAGAGCATAATGTAGTATTTATTATAAATATGACCTAAAACAATTTCGCATATGTAATGGTCCTCTGAATAATTATCCTCGTGGGTATTGCAAACATAGAACAACTTAATAACCGGTCAGTTTCAACGGGTTTCTATTCTAACTACTTTGCTTTATTTGTGCATTGTTTATTCCAAGTTCGGGCAATGAGAAGATCTTAAACGCATAATTTTCCCTTTAAATTTTAATCTGTCATATAGATGACAATAGAAATGTACACAAATATTGAAAAGTTCTACCCTTGTTAAGTTCAATTAAAAACCGCCTTTTTTAAAAAAATGTTCTACCCTTGTTAAGTTCAATTAAAAACCGCCTTTTTTAAAAAAATGCTTCATATTTTATATATATATGCATTTTTGAAGCCACATTTGTTTCACAAGCTGGCAGTTAAAGGGTTAAAACGATAAAAGTTTAAATTATATGTCTTTCTGAAAATGCATAAATGCAATAATTAAAAATTTAAAGCTATGCACTTTTGAACGGGTCCTTTCACCACTATGCATATATAAAGATCATCGAAAAATCCAGTAATTTGAAATCGCAGTTGAGAATATAATATCGTTCAAGTTATATGATATTTTTAACCCATCATCACCAGCGATTGGAAAATGACGACTTCGATCGCTTTGAACTTATAAGATATTTTGATAAGACAGGACTATTTTTTACGCGTTTCTACGATTACAAATATAAACGGATATTAACAAATCTAACATTTCCGAACACAAAAATATATTTTTTGAAACGAATTATTACATGTTGTAAACATTAAACAATCTTTAATACTATAAGCTCAGAGGGTCGAAACAAATGGTGATGTACATATACCTAAAGAAATCCAGTATTTAAAGTAAATTTAAATGAAATATTTTACATTATGAAAGCTAAGTGTAGCATTTTTTGACATATACAAATATAGAATATCTTTATGATCTTATCTTTATGATCTTATCTTTATGATCTTATTATCTTATGCAATATCTTTACACGATCATTTACGGTGTTCCTCTGAAATGTATTCATCTCAGCTCACTAATAAACACAAGCGAGAAAACAAACATATGTAATTGAGTAGTATCATGGAATAAGAAAATAGCTGACCTTCTACTTATCTGGCATTATGCAAAAAGAAGTGGGAGTTGTGAGCAAAGTATGTGAACAACATCTGTCAGTTGCACCACGAGTGATAGCGGTTAATCGTATCAGTAAATACACGATGTGGCTGTTTCAATTACCTTAGTGTTAAATACAATATTTATTATTTTCAGTTAACTCGTGCCATTGTAGAAAGCAATGAAGGTATTTTCTCAAATATTCATGAATTTTATTAGCGAAATTAACTGTTATTACATCACACTCGTTAACGACACAGTGTAAAAATTAATCACTTACACTAAAATTTTGTGTTTCGTTTCCTAATTTAAAGTTTAGGTTTTCTACATACTCTTCGTTATTTCTGAAAAATAAACTTTAGAACACTGGGAATGCAACAGTAATTTTGTATCGAAATATGATGAATGATTTAATGAATTTACCTTACAACTCGCAATTTGAATTCTTCTTGTTAGTACATAGGTTTTCATTTTCGTGTAAATGTAGTTTAACATATGTTTTATGCTCGTTTTTTTAGACATAACAAATAGATAAAAATGCTGAAAGGCATTTTAAGAGATTTGGGGAGTCGACCAAGCATTATATTTCTTATAAATTTTCTAGGTTTTTTTTATCTATTTAATGTTTTTTCAGGAACCAAGGATGTTTTTGACATCCACTACCGATTTTAAATAACGCTTGAGAAGGAAGAAACCGTCCACTGTGATCATTTGGGGCCTCAATAGTAGTTCCCTAAATCCACATACTATATAAATAAAACATAGAATACCAGTAATTCGCCGTCTGACTGCAGCCACTGCTGTTGTAATGACCAACAAGACCATCAATATGAGAAGACCTCCCGCCACTCCGGCCACTATGATCAGATTTTCTTCCTGCAGTACCCAGCCAGACGGAGCTAAATGCAATGAACAAAAGAAGAAGAAAAATGTGAAAATGCAATAAATAGATTCCATGGGTTCATTTTAGCGTTCTTTGAATACAGGCCTTTGAATTAAATCTCGTCCAAGTTCGACGGGAAAATGCATTTTACGGTTTGGTAGGAATAGTAGTAGTAGATTAAAATGGCCTTAATGGCGACAAAATGGACAAAGTCCCATGAAGAGGCTCTTTCCCTCCTTGAAATTTCAGTAGAATACGAAATAGAATAATTTGCTTTCGTTAAAGTTAAATTGAGCTTAACAAAATGGAGCTGACCTGGTAATGATATGATCTGCAAGCGGCAGGGCTCAGAGGAACCTAGAGCATTGGTACTGACGCATGAATATTTCGCCAAATTGTCCGTCATGGCTCCATGATTTGGCATTAAGACAATGCTGCTTTCGTATTTCGTTCTGTGCCTTTCCTTCACAAAGTCTGTGTTTAGCGTCACGTTGTCTTTGAGCCAGGTAAAATTTGTAACTTCTGGATATGCTGTCGATCTGCAAATAAGCACCACATTCCTTCGATTGTCGTAATCTTTTCTCACATTGCAGTCGGGCCTATCTGCAAGGAACGGGGCGATTAAATAACGGCTTCAACATAAAAGTTTTAGATCAATCAATCAATCAATCAATCAATCAATCAATCAATCAAAATATTAATGATTTGCTCTTAAACAAAACAAGCCTTATTTTAACATGCGGCCTTTAATCACTTTCTTGATTCTTTAATTCAGTGGATCTCAATCTGGGGGTCGCAGCAACTATTTTTATGAGGACTTTAATAACAAATGCTTCCAACGCTTTTACATTTCAACGTGCCTACATTGCAATATTCTAGTAATAATTTTTATCTTTATATATATAATTAATATAAAATGTATATTAATATTATATAATTAATATAAAATGTATATTAATATTATATAATTAATATAAAATATATATTAATATTATATAATTGATATAATATGCATATACCTACAATTAATGTAAGACATAAAATTACAGGGAAACCTCGATGCATCGTTCGCATTTCTATCGTTTTTCCGCATATATCTTTGGCCATTTTTGGTCCCGGAATTTTCCCCATACGAATAACATTAATATTTCTCGCTTTTATCGTTCACTGATTTATCGTTTTATCGCATCGATCGTTTGATAAATCGCAGTCCTGACGGAATATTTTCCCACATGGATCATATTTCTTCCTACTCCTGGAAACTTCTGAGATTTTGGTGGTTAGTAAAGGGTTTTAGGTGCCAATACTGACAAGTAAGAAACTTGACTTGTGAGCATGAGCATCCCATCTTGACAGACCGCCATGTCGTTCTAAAATAGGGGACTCAGTAGAAGGGGGAAGTAAAACGGATGCAGAGATATTATGCTGTGTGTGAGTGTGCCCAAATCACGAATTTGAGATAACAAGAAGATAGCGCGATTACTTTTAGTACGACATACTGTACTAGCTGCTTGTTTACAAACGAGGCTATGATATTTCAATGAATAGAAAGCAACGATCATAGTTATGGGTACGTCACTTTTGAATTTTACTCCATTGCAAGTGCCTACGTTCATTCTTACATGCTTTTGTTTCCATCGACTCTTGGTTTCATCAACACGTACGTACACGTGTACAACACATACGTGTAAGGAACACGTATCCTTATTCGTTTTTAACGTACAGTATAAGAACTGCATAATTATATTATCCTTGAATCGTGTTTCAACGTAAAAAACAAGTGAGAACTTCACTTGAGAGATGAAAAATAACAGAGGAGACAGAGAGGGAACTTAGAATTTCATCGATATTGCGAAACATTTTGACGTAGCTGTAAGCACGCTGAATTTTATAATTGCAAGGAAGAAAGAAATGTCAGAACAAGTCGCAAAATGTAGTAACGGCAATAGGAAGAGGAAAACTGGTAGGCAGTCAATATTCGTCGAGCTGGAAAGTGTACTTTTTTTCATGGTACCAGCAGGCACGGTCTTTTAATATTTTATTTGATGGGACCATCCTTTGTGAAAAGGCAAAGACGATTGCTATGCAGCTGACCGTAAAAAATTCGCAACGTCTAACGGCTGGATAACGATATTCACGGATCTGCATGGCCTAATATACAAGAAGTTAGCTGGAGAAAGTGCTGCAGGGGTCAGCGAAAGCACAGAAGGGTTGGTGGAAAAATTACAATCCTCATTTATTGGCTACGAATCGCATGATATTTACATCGCTTATGGATAGGACTTCGCTACAATGCAGGGGTGGATTAAGCGGCTGGCGGAACTGACGGCCGCCAGGGGCCCCGAGCTCAAGGGATTCCTAGTTAAAAACTGCCACAACATAAAAAACGAAAGATGCAATATTTAATATTATTCATGCATTCTACGTATATAAGTACAGAACGTTCTTCATTAAATTAAAGCTAATTAAAAATCATATTAGTTCAACAATGAGGCAATAATGGTTAAATGCTAATGTCATAACTGTAGCAGCATGTGTAATTAAATGAGCGAAATGAGAATTAAATGAAATTAAATTATAATGGCGGAAACGTTCAATAACGCCATTTTTTTTAAATAAAAAGCTGAGGAGAAGGACTACTTTTATTTTACCTCTAGGCACGGGCCTTAATATATATACACTTGAGCGCGGGAATACTAAAAGGTAATTAGAGGAGTTGTTAATTAATAATAAGATTTCCGCGCGAAAATCGGATCTTCTGGATAAACCTTCGAAGGCAAGAGAACGTTTATATCCTGCTGAGATTGTATTATTTTTTCTAAAATTCCCTTCGAACTGTTATTATTATTTTAAAGAAACAATTCGTATCACATAATAAATAAAACTTAAAAAAAAAAAAAGAAACTGTTTGCGTATTATTGGGTGCATATATTCAACAAGCTTATTGTTGCATTATTGTTATTGAAGCATTTTTCAGTGAGTATTTGTTGCTCGGATATACGTACTAGAAAGTAAAGAGTCCAATCGTATGTAAGTACTGTTTATTCTATTTTTGTAGAATTTATGAAAAATAATAATTATATAGATTAAAGAAGGAAAAAAGATTTTTGGAGGCGTAACATTAAGCGATATTAAAAGGTTATAAATCATAAAAAAAATTTGCAAAGAAAATACGTATATATCGTTATATGTATGTTGTAATCGTATATGTTGTTATGAAAGGAGAAATAATAAGAGTGTAAGAAGCTGATAAATAAATAATCAGAAGTGTTGATAAATAAATAGCCAGAAGTGCTATTGAATAATAGTTCGAAGTGTATGAAAGAGTGCTTTTCCAATGCAGAGATTAATATTTTGAAATTTTTTCAGTTTTAAAATGCGTTAAAAATTACTTAAAGAGTACGATGAGAGGAAAGAGGAACAACATGGCCATATTATTATTAGAATTGTAAGAAATTTCGGACGAAATATAATTGATGAATCTACTAAAGAGAAATCGAGACGCAAATTCATACATAGTTCGTTCAACGAAAAGTAGGTCCGATGGTACCGTTAGAATTCCACCGGGAGCGGATAACGGCTCAGAATATTAAGGAAGGGGAGACATCATTTCAGAAATGGGTTTTAGCCAACGCTTATGCACTGCCAGTCTACGTTCAGGCCAAGACACTGGATTCGTGACGTCACGGTAAAGGGGGAAGATTGCCGGCTAACGCGAAAATGAAATTAGTCACATGTTTCCTTCGTATAATTTTTGTAAGTTTTAAACTTTGGAAAATAAGCTCAAAAATTCTAGCCTAATATTTTATGGACTAATTGAAAAAAATAGATCACAAAATTTTATTATTTGATCATAAATTTAAGTGTTTTGCAAAAAAATTTCAAAAACAAAAAATGAAATGTAGTTCATTACATTTTTTTAATTCATTTTCGAGCTTATAGTTTCTGCAAATTGTTTCCAAATTTCAGTACACCCAAATAAGGTCATAAAAGTTTTTTGTAATTTTAATGTAAATTTTGAATTATTGCGTATAAAGCATATTTTAAAATTCACTTTATTCAGATAATGAAAATTAAGGCAAAACTATGGTTCAGCTGTTCAACTATTTTACACATAAATCATATTTCACTGTACAACTACTTCTATGCTATGTGTATATAAAAATATTTCTAATATAAGGTCATAAATAGGTCAAAATGCACTTGTTAAAATCTGTTTTTAAAAAATGAACTGGAAAAAATCTCTGAATTTTTAAAAAACATAATCTTTATTTACATAATATGAATATATCATATTTATATAAGCAAAGAGTATATAGCAATTTAATACAAAGGTAAGATTTTTGATAAATGGTGATACCAAATAATAATCAGAGGGAAGAAAATTTATTCTATTTATCTCTGGATGCATGCAACCAATGCAACATTTTAAAATAGTTATCAAATATCTTGATGCAAACAAATATTGAGAAACAAGAGAGGTAATCGGTTTAAAAAAATAAACAATCACATTAAAGTACTTCATAATTTAAATTTCTTTAACTTCCTTTCATTGATTTTTATATTTGTCTGATTTTCATTTTTATTTTTAACATAATTATTCAGCAAAATTCTAGCTGTAATAGCAATAACCTTTTTTCTAATTCCTTTTAAAGACCGATGGACACTGCAAGGCCAAAAGACTTCTGTTTCTTGATTTGTCTGAAGAAATCTTAATGATAAATTAATAACAACATGTAATTGCTGTTTACATTTTATGAAACGATCCTCGTGTTCTTTTGAAATTAATTTTTCAAATATACGAAAACAAACGAATGGCATAAGAACACACAAAGGAGTTAGCCTTTTCAATGAATCTCTATCTGGAACATTACTGAGATTTTATTGTTTCGAAAATTCACAAGTAATAGTATCATAATTACATAGAAACATTTTACAATTTTCACAATCAATATGCCTACAAATTTTGTACGCAGCATAACCAGCTATATACAATAAAATAGGTCCAATGTCATCCTACAAACTTTCGGATATATCATCTAAATTTAAAAATAGTAAGTCATCAAATACAACCTGATCACCAAAACTCGTACTTTCATCGACAGTTTCAGTTAGGTCTGTAACAGTTATGTCTCTTTTTAGAACAGATCTAATGTGCAATAAATTTTTTATTCCAATTTTCTTTTCATTTCCTAATAGCTGTTGAATAGATATATGAAAATTAGCACCTGAGAGTTGCCTGTAAAGACTAATTCTCTCTCTTTTAAAGGATCACTCTGCAATTTGCTTAGCAGAAAGTACTGAAGTTTTATGAATGAAAATACATATTCTAGTATTTTGCAAGTAACAGTACATGTTTGGAACAGAGCACGAAATGTTCTGGTAGTGAGGCCGTTATATGTTTTACCATGACATAAATTGGATTTGTGGTTGATCTATACTTGAAATCTGATTCAAGTCTTTATCACGAAACCTAACACCCAGGTTAGGTGACTCAACCTTCATAATTTTAAACCACCTGTGAATTATTTTGATAAATTCTTCTGTGCCATTAGACCTTTGCAAACATTCGTGCCTTGATTTATATTTCATTAAAGCTACTGAATTTTGATCATTAAACACTTTCAATGCCAGAGATACCTTCTGTCTCTCAATATTAGATGAATATAGCGATTTCCATGTTAGAACATGAGAAAACATAAGCCATTTGTTTTTTTCAATGTTATATAAATTACGCAAATGTGAACAATCTGCTTTTTGAACATCTTCGTTATTTTGAAAATCAGGATAATGAAAAATTGTGTTGTTTACATTTATTTTGAACTAAAGCATAAAGTTTGCATAAAACTAATGTCAATCATGGATTTTTTTCTGCAAGATGTAGTGTGATCAGTTGTAAAGCGTACTGTATTTTAGCATACGTATGTTTCAGTAAATAATACTTATTAAATTGTTCTTCCCTGTCATTTTGAATGGATTCCCTGAAATATTATTTTCCCGCATGTATTGTTTTTCCTCCATTCCCATGGAAAACGATGGATCGAGGATTCACTGTAAAATAATATAATTTTCTATTTAATGTGTTTCCTTTACTCTCTTAAAAGTGCATTTATGGTGCAATATGGCGTCGGTGTACAGGTGGGGGTCATAGATCATTTGGTTACAATAAAAGAGTGTCGCGGAATATTTGGCTACTATAAATGTGGGTCGTAGCTCGAAGAAGGTCGGCAATCACTTCTTTAATTCAATTAAGGATATTGTTTTAAATTTTACGATCATTATAATTAAATCTTAAAAGATTAAAAGATATATGTTAAAACCCAAACCCTTGTTTTAAGTCAAAATTGCTAAAAAGAAAAGGATTCGAATATGCATTTAGATGGGAGAACCGAATCAGAGATCAAACGCACATTGCATTAACTTTGAAATGTTCTGAACGCTAAGCTACTGAGCAGAGTCACGCGTGACCTCTCGATTTGCACATAAACATCCAGTAGCCCTGCGGTGGCGCAGTGTGGTAACGCGTTCTCCTATTGCGCGGCTAATCCGGGTTCGACTCCCAGCAGTGCAAAAAGAACGCTTACTCAGAGATCTCATAAAAGATCGCACTGCTCACTGTAGTCCGGGGTTTGGTTCCCCAGGCCTTAAGAGGTTCGGATTCCTCGGAAAACTGTAGGTCCCGGCGCAGCATGACCACTGTAGTCTTTGAGCCGTAAAACCAAAAAGAAAGCCTAAGCGAAAGCGAAACATTCAGTCGAGGAGACTCCCTTAAATGAAGTACGTAGGTGGAGGGGGAAGTAATAATGAAGATGAAACGTCACGCTTTACGAATATGGTTCAAATTTGATCTTATTTTTCCCGATCCGTTAGTCAAAATTATATTAACAGTTGGCAGATATTGTCAGTGGAACAAATGGATAAAAAATCTTGATGATTATACGTTTAAAATTTCATAAACTAATACAGAGAGCCTCAACCTGTGCTCCACGGAGCATTTGGAGCTCCGCAAAACATTTCTGAGTGCTCCATGTGCCCCGGTGCTCAAAATTACAAAAACTCGCTATATTTTCTGCTGAAAAGTTGCAAAACAGATTTATAAAACACTCCCGCTGGTCACTGAAGCTAAAAAAAGTTTCTAGTGAAGAAAGGAAGGTCAAATTTGCTAGATTGGCAACATCGCTGTCGTTAATATAACCACGCGAAACATCGAGAATATCGGCGAAGCCACAAGTACTAGGTGAAACCGTATAAAGAAGAAGACCCGATCACACCACGCTAACACCATCTCTCAACATTCCATTTATCTTTAGGTAGTTAAGTAGGTTTCCCATTTCTCTGAAATTGTGAGAAATATGACATGTCGAATAAAATAAAACTACCCGTTTTCCATGGCCAAATACCTTATATCATTAATATTGCTCTTATTGGATTTAGTACCTATGTTGTTGAAAGTATCGTCGCCCTCACGAGAAAAGAAAATTATAAAAGAATAATACATATAAGAAAGTCTATGCATAATTGAGAGTTTTGAAAAACGATATTTAAAACTTCAGTTTTTAAAGACTTTAATTAGGAAAATTAAGTTTAGATTTAAGCAATTTAAAATTCGAACAAAAATTCGTGCTTTTGTTATTATACAATAAAATGTTGGCTAACAACTTGAAAGATATGGGTAAAAGCGGCCAAAAATGCACATACGTGCCTTTAGTGTAAAGGCGATGATAGTATGCCTCGAATAACTTTTTTTTCTTAAAAAAGGGATCCTTAACACAGAACTAATAGAAAGGAACAGGGTTCCGAAATAGAACTAAATACAGAAAATCCCTGAATACCCAACACATTGGGACGTGAGCATCTGTCCGCTATTCCAGAGAGTTTGGGTATAACAAGCAGCGAACCTGGGTAATATAGAAACGTGTCCATTAATTAGAGGCGTCCGTTATTCGGAAGTTTATATTATGGAAGTTCTGCTGTGATAGGTTCCAAAATTACCGCAATTTTTTATGGCCCATTTTAATGAAGAACGAAATGAAGAATAAAATAAAAATTTCAATCAGCGATCTTGTATTAGTCTGTTGTGACAATCGTTTTCACCAAATGACTAAATATATTAGAGTATCCCTTTTTTTATGCAATAAAATTTCTGAAAAGCAGACATTTCATGGCTTAAGTATCTATCCTTTATTCGGAGTTGTCCGCAATTTGGGCGGTTAAGGGTGTACCAAGCACAGAGATTGAGAATTGAAAAGTATCAGTTAATATAAAATATGCCCGTTAAGGAGATTTTATTGTATTTGTCCCTGTAGGTTCATTTGTTTAC
This sequence comes from Dysdera silvatica, assembly GCA_006491805.2. Lineage (NCBI taxonomy): Eukaryota > Metazoa > Arthropoda > Arachnida > Araneae > Dysderidae > Dysdera > Dysdera silvatica. The sequence continues at coordinate 9,975,570 of QLNU02014802.1, read as the reverse complement.
CATAAGGTTTAGGATTTTGCAAGTAATGCATAAGACAGCGCTCGAGAGTATTGGTTCTACAGCGAGTGTGCAAAGATTTAGGCAAAGAAGTCTATTTAATCGTCGCAGCTTTCACATTTAATGCTTTAAGAAAAAATCGTTGAATTTGATTGGAGAAAATAAGTATCTGTAATAAGCGAAAATTAATTTTTAAAAATAAATACTAAAATAACTACATTTATGAAGTTTTATAAAAAAAATAAATGGTTCTGTGCATATTCAGACAACGCAGTTCTGTCATCTTTCAGGGATTTCTTACATATCTCAAGTTCTTTAGATCTGTATTGTTTCACATCCTCGTCAATAAAATATGAGTAATTAATAGTGTTGTTCGGTGTTTACTTCTCATGGAGCAGGAACAGAAATCAATAATGCTAAAAGCAGCGTAGTTGGATAATCCATAAGTTAGCGAAGTCCAAAATCATACATATCAAGTGACTGTAAGGAAATGAAAAGTTTAGAAAATCAACTTGACTGGAAGTACAATGAAAATTCTATTCTAAGAAATAAAAAAAATAATTCAGACCAACTTCAAGTTAGATAATCAAGCTTACGCTTCTATATCTGATGTCATATTAAGCAAGAATAGTGCATAAATTGTAATAATACTACTATAATATACGAAGATGAATAACAGAATTTTCTCAGGATATTCTGATAGAAAAAAAGAATTTGTCAACGCTTATACAAATAGGATTAATGGAGATTATGATTTCGTGAGATATACATATATCCCGCGCTGTTACGTTGATATAAAGATACTACTTGAGAAAAGGTCTGAAAATAAGCCACACAACTTTCTAAATCCTGCGACGAACCTGGAGGCTAGATCATTGTTTGGCACAATAGAACCGTCTGGTGGAAAGATGTTTGTGGGCAAAGACCATGAATTTTGTTATATACTTGTCGAGACTTAGAAAGATTACTGAATTAATTTTTGCGTAATCATTTTTAATATGGTTGTAATGTATTACGTTTAATTGAAGAGACATAGCTTGTTAATAAACAGCCAAGTATAGTTATAGAGTTTTGGTATTGCTTAAATAATGATTTTTACATGTTAGTGTTATTTGGAATAAATGTTATTTTGTCATCTGCCATGACTCCTATCTTAATTTTATGTCACTAGTCTGTGAGCAAAGAACTTTAGTTAAACTATACTACGCGATTTGGCTAAACATAGAAGTAGTTTGTGCAAAGAAATGAAATAAAATTGATATGATTATGACAATTTAGAGTTTAAGAAAAGAGAAATAAATGACTTAATACGTACGGTGAACTAACAGAATAAGATCCGCTCTAGCATGACCATGTGGATTTCTGACGTTGCAGGAATAATTGCCGGCCATTTCTCTTGTCACTGAGATATTGAAAGACAAAACAGGCGATCTTGATAACACGGCGTCACCCATCGTCCACAGAAAGTGACCAGGCGGAAAGGCAGATACTATACATTGAACGTCTTCAGGAATTTCTCCTTCCATAACGTTTATTAATTCGGTAGACACATATATGTGCTCTGGTGGATCTATTTAAAAAAGAAGAGAGATTCGATCAATCCAAAAATGTAGATATACAATATGATTCATAAGCCGCTATACGGACCTTTTCATTGAAAATTATGGTGAAACGGTAATATGTAGTAGATTATTGTTCTCTCATTATAATTAATACATGGGGAAATGTGCTGTCTGATAGAGAACTACAGGGACACTAGAGAGAATTTAATGGGTAGTCTATATAATGAATTTAAACATGAAGATATACTAGAACTAATGCCTGCATAACTAAGTAAAATTATCAGATATTGTTGTTTTCCAATCGAGCGTTAAGAAGAATTATACTCAGCAATGCTTTTAATAACTCATAATCTTACCACAACTTTTATCATAATAAAACATTGTCATTATTTTATAGGAGAAGAAAAATAATCATAGTTATAATGATGGACCAATGACGTAATTTACCTACGTATAATGTGTCTGTGTGATAATAATATAGTAACATGTTTATTTTCCAATTAAATTCATAGACATCTTATTAGGAGCGTGGCAATTGAGAAACTATGAAAAGGACTGAAGCAGACTTAATGAAGATATCATAGGTATGGTTCGATATTAAATAAAAAAATTGCACCTTGATATCAAACGGAAGGAGCTTAAGTCGACTGAGTTATCCCTTTCCTATACCACTGCATAGTGTTTCTTTTAATTCATAATATCCTTATATACAGGCCCGTATCCAGGGGGGGTATCTTAGGTACCGAAACTAAATTATTAATGGGTCTTTTCTACGACCTCCTCGCATGCAGTAACTGTATCGATACATGTTGTAAAAATTTCTGGACCCCCCCCCGGAAATTAAATCCTGGATACAGTCTTGCTTATATAATATTCTTTTTAACTCTTTATATGATTCCTAAGCTTCTTCATAATGTAAAACATTATTTTTTTGAAGAATTTGCTATGGGCTATGCTTCCTTTTCTTTCTCTCTCTTGGATATCAGCAGCAGTGAATAGATATATTGGCGTCTAACAAATTCGCTTCAAAATATATAAAGCTGAAACTCGGCTTAATTTACTCGAAAAAAGTGGTGTATTAGATTTTTCAAATATTTTAATACTGAACACATTTTTAGAACGTTCTCTCATTCTATTTTTCAATTATTATATTTCAAAATATTTATTACGTATTTCAATATCTTTGTATAAAACTAAATGGATAAAATAGTAGGGGAGACCGGGGCTGGTTAAAACAGGGGCAGGTTGAAACAACCGCATTTAAAAATCTGATTTTATAAGTTTTAATTTTTTTTGCTGATAGAAGGAAGCACAGAAACGTTGAATCTGCGTTATATGTACGAGAGGAAAGTTTTTGTCAACAGCACTGTATTTTGCAAGGAAAAAACTGTTTCTAAGATGGGTGAGTAAATTTCTTCATAAAATATCGCATTTTATGTAGCATAAACTAGTGAATGTTTTTGATTTATAAAGTGTTTATAGTGCATAGCTATGACTTTCTATTCACATGTTTTGAAAAGCACGCGTGCATGGATACTGGTATATAGCGTCTTGTTTAGTTAAAATATCGGATTGGGGCAGGTTGAAACAAAAGGGACGGGGCTGGTTGAAACAGTGTTTTAACCAGCCCAGTTCACACAGAAAATGAAAAAGCTATAAAAGTTTTATGTAAAAAATAAGTAATGGTTGTGTAATAATTAAAGCAAAATATTTTTTGGTTCATAGTCGTCTGAATTATGGAAGCAGAGAGTAGGAGTCGTTTTTGCCTTTTTTGGCAGACATGAGAGGGAAGCGGTTAAATTAAATGGTTTAAAAATATTAAAAAATAGTAGCTTATCAGTGGGTTTTTTTCGTGAAATTTTAAGAGCTAAACCTTAGATTAATTATAAACTTATATTATAAGACCTTATTATTATTACTATTATGCTTATTATTATTGGTACTATTATTAGCATATTATTATCATAAGCTTATTCTTCCATAAAACTCCGACAAGAGCATCATTATTTAAAAATAAACAGGCAAGGTGCTCCTACATTACGGAAAATGCACTGGAGCAGTTCCATGGCCAGACTATACCCCCTCGTTGCACCTGACAAAGAATATGTTTTGCCAAAGTAGTCTGTTTATTAGCTACTGGATGCATTTTTTAATATCTTCGAACTTCACACAATGATATAGATTAAGAAACTAGTAACATCGTTTGTAACGTTATCTACAAAAATTCTAAGCGCATTGTATTTTGCTGTAATCATAGAATATACATTTTACCTTTAATAAACATAGCACAGCTTAAAAATTCAATGTCCTTGTTTTTATTCTTTATAATTGACGTTTAACATATTTCAATAATATTGGATGCTTTATTTATATTTACAGAATGAGAACTTACAAGCAAAAGACTTCCCGCTGCAACACAAACCTTAATACCATGCTAGAAGTAGCTAATATCGTTATAATAAAGGGAAGAATTATCCGTAGTGTTGGGAATGACTTCGGTATCAGTCATGTTACACTATCCAGATACGTGAAGGAACTAATGAAGAAAAACGAAAGCAATGAAGTTTCTACCAAGGTTATTGAAGTTGGATATAGAAAGAACCTTCAAGCACTAAATGACACAGCTGAACAAGAGTTAACAAACTACATGCACAAAACAGGTGCCCTCTATTATGGCTTATGACTACGTGAGGTTAGAAAACTGGCATACCAAGGTGCAACCAGCAACAATGTGACTGTTCCTGCATCGTGGATCGTTGCTGAAGCTGCTGGAGCTGAATGGTTTACCGGATTTCTAAAAGGACATACAACTTTGTCCATAAGAACCCCAAGCAACTAGTTTAGCTCGAGCTACTAGCTTCAACCAGCACAATATCAAACGTTTTTCGAAAATTATTCTCGTGTCTTAGAAAAACATAATTTCCAAGCTGCTGACATATACAGCATAGACGAGACAAGAACAACTACAGTCCATAGCCCAGACAAAATTGTTGGTAAAACAGGTATTAAGCAAGTGGACTCCCTTACTCAGCTGAGCGTGGGACTCTAGTGACCGTCGCTATAACTGTTTCTGCGACAGAAAATGCAGTACCACCGATATTCATGTTTCCTATGGTTAAGTTCCGAGATAATTTTATTTCAAGTGGACCACCAGGATATATAGGGTCAGCCAATCCTTCAGGTTGGATGAAGGACACCGAATTTCTTGTCTTTTTGAAACATTTCATTTCATTAACGCGCTGCACACCAGAGAAGCCTGTTTCAGTGATTCTCGATGATCATGAATCCCACCTTTCTATCAACATCCTAGCTTTGTGTAGAAATAACGGTATTATTCTCTTGAACTTTCCACAACATTGTTCACACAAACTTCAGCCCTTCGATCGTGGTGTCTTTGGACCTCTAACGAAGTGTATTAATAACGCAAGTGACAGTTGGATGAAAACAATCCAGGCAAGACTACGAGTATACATGATATTCCTACTTTGGTGGCCACTGCACTCCCTCAGGAGTCACCCCTCTTAATATAATGTATAGAGTTGCAGGCATCATGCCACATAATCCTAAGCTGTTTTCTGATGCTGACTTTAGAACTTCGGTTGTCACAGACCGTTCAGAAGAAAGTCTTGCAATAACTATTCCCATACCACAAGAAGACACGGAATTTACAAATTCATATAATGGTGTTGAGGAAGTAAATATTGACGACCCTTGAAGAATAATTGAAGTTTTACCAGGTCCCAGTAGTTTACAGATGCAGTCAGAAACAATGGCTATTTCACCTGAAGATATTCAACTTTATCCCAAGGCAGGGCCACGAAAAATTTCACATCGAGTAATAAAACGCCGTTCTACGGCTGTCTTGATAGATACGCCAATTGGCGATGTTCTTGCTGCAAAACAATCAGAAGCTAAAGCTAAAAGAAGCAAAAAGACTTTGAAGTTTACTGATTCCAAACCTAAAGAAACAAGGATAGGCAAGTCCAGAAAAGAGAAACAAAGTTCTGGAATAACCATTAGTCGTATAAATGATACCTCAGATTCAGAAGATGAATGGTTTTGTATAATTTGTTGTGAGCTATACAGTAAAAGTAAGTGTGATTAAATTCAATGCACTGACCGGAAAGGATGGGCTCATGAGACTTGCACAAAGGGTGAATTGTTGTATGCCTGTAAAAATTGTAAAAGCGACGAGTATATCATTCTAGCCGTTTTTAGGAACTTTACAAATACCAATTTTTCTAATAAAGCTATGCAGAGCATTGTTCATATTAATTATAGCGCAATAATTATGTTTACGATAATCAAATAATTACGTTTACAATAGTTGAATAATTGTTTATGTTAATCAAATAATTAGGTTTATAGTAGTCAAATAATTATGTTTGCAGTAGTCAAATAATTATGTTTTAATCTGTCCTAGTGTGTGTTTCAACCTGCCCCAGCGTGTGTTTCAACCAACTCCTTACTCGGGGCTAATTAAAATATATGTCAAGGTTCTTTTGCAAATTTTTTAAAATACCTTACAGCTCTAAATAACGTATCACAAAATTTAGTGTAATAGAACCAAAGTGAAATCTACCAATACCACTAAAACTAAGTTTATAGTACTATTTGTTTACGAGAAAAAAATATGAATTTGAAAAGTGTTTCAACCAGCCCCGGTCTTCATACGTATTTTTATACGATATATTAAAAACAATTGGTTGAATATGACGTTTTTAGAACTATAAAAGCCGGTTGTCCTTGCTTATTTGATGCGCTGAAAAATGGTGTGAAGCCATTTTTTCCTTTAGACTATTTAAAAACTGGGAACTTGAACTTGATTAGATAGGAGCCTGTTCTTTAATTAGCTCAAGATTTTAGTTCCTATTTGCACCTTGCGAAATGTTCAATTTTCAGAGCTGTAGACTCATTACGGCGGTCGTGAAATAAAAATTTTTTCTTGTTAAACTTTAGTTTACTACTATTAAATTTCTTACTGCTTTTAGCTCTTGCTCGTTAAAGAAAGAACACGAGGAGCTCCTGATATGAATAACTTCGAAATTGGCTGCCTCGTAAAAAAATACAGAGCAGGGAATAATTTTATTGCTCTTAGCTAAATAACCTGGGTGAATTTATATCATTAATATAATGAAAAGATTTTAATTAAACGTCCAATTTTCCAGCTGCTGTAAATTAGATCACTGTTGAAAGAAATATTACTGAAGAACATATTCGTGAAACTTACATTCTATCCTGAAGAGCGTGGTACTGTTCACTCCTGGTCCCAGCTCGTTGGAAGAGCTAACGCAGGTAAAAGAGCTGAAGTCAAAACTTGACGCAGGTAAGTGACTCAAGGACCATGTTAAAGTGCTCACTACCGACTTGAGCACGTTCCTTTTTGGATCTGCGTCCAAATGCAGTTTCTCGGTAAGAAAAAACTTCGAATCGATCAGAGAATCGGTACCACGGTACCAAGTCACGTTACACAAGGGATCGCACTCGATATGACACATAAGCCTCACTGAAGATGCATTTCGAGCAGCACCAGATTCTTTCGAAAGAGCTCGAACGAAAGCTGGAGGAGCTGTAGATGAAAAAACAAGAATCACACACGAAACTCATTTTAAAGAAAATAATTTCCACTAGATCTAGCTACATGTAATTAATTCTTATTTGATTTAATTGAGAAAAATAAACGTTTAGTCAGTTATTTGTGGCACAATCAATCTTATTCAATCACAGTAGAACTTCCATATAACAAATTTCCGTATAGCGAAGTTTTGATAAATCTCCATTTTCATTACATATGAAAGTGTTTCTATATAACGAAATAAATTTCTATATAATAAAATTTTTAACGACTAAAACAGAAAATCGAGTGGTCACGTCAGCTACATCGGGTTCCCTAATACCGTTGGCGTACAATACGATTTTAAGGTAAGTGGAAAACAAAGCAGAATGGGGCAAGCTTAAAGGACTTCAAACTCCCTAATAAAGAGTTTTCTTAAGCACACATACCTGTATCTGGTTGCCTCATACAGTGCGAAACTGCTAGGCTATGAACAGGCCCCAATTGTCCTTGAATACACTGTATTGTTTGAATAGTGGTACTTGTCGCACTTTTTTACTCGTTTGATTACCAGAAATCCAGACCTTGCAAATTTCCCACAGGGGTGCTAACACTTTTATGATGAATCAACACCGCCATTTGTTGTGCAGCAGGATGTTAGAAATTTTTCTACAAAAGCATGAATGTGTATGAAAGAAGCATTAAATACGTTTTCATTTTAAGGTAAGAATTAATTGTTCAACTCATTTTTTATACGCATGTCATCTATTTTTAAATGGTTGAATGTTATTTATGGGAAACAGTCGTTAACTGAAAAACGGGATTTTAATTGTGGTATCAAATTACCCTGCCCTGGTTCATGAATACATCGTTTCCACATAGCGAATTTTCTATATAACGAATTTTTTTTTATGGAACCGTCCATTTCATTATATGGAGGTTCTTCTCTATTTGCTGTTAATAAATTTTATAGATTATTTAAAATGAAAGTATTTTTCAGATAACTTTTATACACCATGTCAAATTTGAGATAATTCTAGTTATATTTAAAACGTTTCTAGCCCTATGCCTTCTGAAAGGAAGCTCATTTCTCAAAAAGTGGAGAGCACACTCCAGACTCCCGTCCTTGATTTTAAATATCAGATGTGCAGAAATGTACCGTAATCTGATTTACTGGACATAAAATCATGATATTTAATAAATTTTATGTTAAACATAAGCAAATTTTACTCGTTCTTAAACTTTCGTAACTTTAAAAAAATAATCTATTTTGTTACCAGAGAGAAAGACAAACAAATGCATATATTTTACATGTAAAAGGAAGGTACTGAGTTATGGCCTTGTCGATCTCATAAATCCTTTTCCTCAAATGCTTCTTAACGTTTGTCTTGTGTGGTTTAACAATTCATATATATATATATAGCGAAATGCTCGGGATGGACTTGTGTGGAAAGCATTTATATATATATATATATATATATATGGCATATTGCAAGAAGAACTGATCAACGATGGACAACAGAAATTCTGAACTGGATTCCAAGCGACCACCGAAGACCTAGAAAAACGTCCTCAAACTAGCATGGGTGGATGAAATAAGAAAGAGGTTGGGGTGACGGGAAACGAATGGCCAGGATAGACTTGTGTGGAAAGCATTTGGAGAACCTTCGTCAGCAGTGATGGATAATGGTTTGTATATGATGATGATGAATGATGATATATAGCGAAATGCTCGGGATGGACTTGTGTGGAAAGCATTTGGAGAGACCTTCATCCAGCAGTGGATAGATAATGGTTGAATATGAAATATATATCAGTGGCGTTGCGTGACTATTTCGTTTGGGTATGCTATACATGTTACAAAATTAACGTTAATGTAAACAGTTGATTACATTGTTATCGATGTTTGAAAGAAGTGATGGTTATAGGCTAGGGCCGGGGGGGGGGGCATGACCCCAAATATAACCAGATTTTAATTTTTAATTATAACAAACAAATTTAAAGGGCTCCACTGCATATAGGCAAGAACTTGTGCCCCCATATTTTTTTTCCAGAAGCGCCACTGTTCGAAAGGTTTAAATATGCACATCACATCAGGACTCACCTTACTTGGTTCCATATAATTAATTGTAGGATATCATTGAATGCTTTAATTTATGAATTAATGCAGTTTCAATACACTCAATAGATTTTCAAATAAATCAACAGCTAAGTTTTTCATACGCCGTTTATTTGAAAAACGCACAGAATTTGCATTTTGTGGTATGATTAGGTTATTAAAGAAAGGTTGAATTACCTCGTTTGGTTGTTTATTTATACACAAGTTCCATTCTCTCTCTCTCTTTTTTTTTTAGAAAATGCGTTAGAACAGCATCACAAAACAGAGGTTTCCCTTTCAGTTCAGTAATAATGTCTTTTCAATTGCCAGTAAACTTAAGCAGTATAGCCTTTCTTATGTTTGCGTTCCCCGATAACATGTATGAATTCTCTTCAGGGCCGAAAAAGGAAGTTCGACTATAGCGGTTGGGCTTGGAAGTGACATGATAAGTTCTGCTAACTTATGAATTTCTTAAAATGTAACTTGAAGTTGATTTTCATTCATAAATTTTAAGTCATAAACAAGATTCACAGCAAAGTCACCAGAAGTAAATAATACTTTATTTCATTTTTTAACGAATATAATCAAAAATCTGGCCATAGAAATCCCTTAAGTTTTCTGAAATGTTATTGGGAAACAACTTCACATGTTGACTATACTTTTGGCTACAAAGAAGTTGAAAATGTTAGTTTCGAAAGCGAAGAGTTCCTTTCTTTCATCCCTAGAAACATGCAGTTGACTATTTACTGGTACAATCGAAAACTTGAGCTCTTCTTCTCTTCAGACTCTTTCTGTCTTTTAGGCCTCGATTCAACAATTGCCCGCTTTTTATGTTTTTTTTTATTTAGAAATACAAATATCTTCAACTGCATGCTCCCTATCATTTAAGAGCTACTCCATATTGTCATAAACATTTGTACAACAATGTAATATACTATAGAAAGAAGTTTGCTTTATATTATTCAAGACATTTTACTTTTTAAAAAACTTTTAAACTATTTTTTAAACAATATTTCAACCTTCTGCTGTCACACGTGCCTTGTATTCCTCTGTAAGTAGTTTTCTATAACGCGTGTTTTCATACTTTGATTGACAACTACAGGAACATTATTCGTAAAATACAAACTTTTGGTAAATGTTTGACGACTGTGATAGGCCATAGCGCGATTCTCTCTCGAACATTGAAACATTTTTTTCAGATTCTTCCCCAGCAAATGCAACGGATTGGAATCGCTATTTTATTTATATTGATATATTTTCAATTTATTTGCCAGAGATGTTGCCATTGATTGATTTGCCAGAGATCGTTGCCATTGATTGATTTGCCAAGAATGTTTTGATGTGTTAAATATGTGGTTTATCACTGCATCATTCATCATTTATCATACGTCATTTATCACTGAGCATCATTTTAAATTTTCTGTAAGACCTGTTATTATTATATAGACTTAAATTGTTTTGTTCTTATTTGTTACTTTAATTATCACTTAATTCATTAATCATATTATTTGATAATCATATGAATTTAATAATCACTTAATTTAATTATATTATTTCAATTTTTATTTTCAATTAATTTACTGATAATTTTTAATGTAAATAATGTAACATGAATATTTTGAGCCTTTCTGCGCAACTAAATAACGGAACTAAGGAAGCCGGAGTTGGCCAACTTAAATCAGTCAATTACGGCAGAGACGCAGAATCAATCAAAACAACAAAAAGTTTACTTGAAGCGATTCAAGTATCATCCAGCCAATGAAAAGCCTATATTGCCAGGTGTTGTTAGAACCGCACTGGCTTGACAAAGGTCGCCCGTACTAAAATCGAAGCGGCAACAAAAATTCAGCACTAAAGCACCAATTGTGCAAATGTTAAAGCATTGCAATGGTGTGCGGTAGGAAATTTTTTAAAACCATCCTATAAACGTGATTGTTATGCCATGTTTTCGCATAAAAACGTCTTGTTTATTTTTCTCATTGGAAGGTGGAATCTTATTAACAGTTAGCTATTTTATTACCAATTTAATTCAAAATTTTATAATTTTGAATTAAATTGTGGGAGTTTTTAAAAGAAATAAATTCACAAATATAATAATATAATATCGGTGATGTGTGGTTTGTTTCTGCGGGTGTGCGCCGCACACCTGGAACATTCGCCGCTGATATATATATATATATATATATAATCATTTTATTAATTGAATATAATTTATTTTTAAAAATTTAATTATTTTCTTGGATCTTAAATCTTGAACATACTTTATTTTTAAAATGTCGTATATGTACATATCCTGAAACTACATGCCTTTGTAAATTAGGTACTTTATCTTAATAAATAGATTTGCTTCTATTAACGTCTAATGTAGAATAATAATTTGATTTTATCGTTATTTCTTTATTATACATATATGTATATTACTGCTAGTGGAAATGCAGTATGTCATTTATGTGCACATGTTTCTAGCTGCTCTATTCAATTGCACTTCCTACTTCTTAATGAAAAATAGCGATAAAATTCATAAGACACCTCAGGAAACAATTGACTGAAGTCCAGTAAGTTCGATTGCGTCATGGGTGGGAAACCCATGCTCTCTAATCTAATACTCTCTCCCAGGTAGCAGTCTTACGAGCAATCAGTCTGTCTAACCTCTTCCTTAAATTCTACATGACCCTCTGTGCAGACTTAAAAGCAAAACAGTAAAAAGTCTTAAAAGCAAAACAGCATTTATACACATGATGGGAAGAGTACTTTAGTACAAATTTACCAATACTTATTTTATGAAATATTAAGAAAACTTATTTAATGTTTAAAATCTCACTTTTGATTTTAAAATAGAGGAACAATTTATATAAAATGTATTAAAAGCGCATAAGGTGAGTGCTTCAACTAACCGCCGAGTTTCAGGTTAAAATGGCCCAAATTTCCAGTACCGACGTCGTTGCGGCCTGCGCAGAAGTATATACCTTCTGATGCAGCGGTTGCATGATCCATTGTCAAAACCGAAGAGGAAGGAGAGCCTTGAGGAGGATGGAGTGAAGCATTAGACAATGGTCTTGCGGGAAACTCCCATATATATTTGGAAGCCGGTGGATGTCCAGGGTCATCTAATTGGCAATTGAGGGTCACCGACTGTCCTTTGATGGCAACGATTTCCACTTGGGTAATGTTAGCAGCCCCTGGTGGATCTATAAAGAAAATGCACTACGATAATAAATAAATATTGTGAAGAATTAAAAATAGTTTTTAAGTAAAACTTGTTCAATAGCAAGCATTAAAAATAAGGTTTATGGCTGTATAAAATAGTTTTACAATAAAAATAGTTATTGCAGACAAACAGATAATTAATATTGCTGTTTTTTTGAGGAAACATTTTAAGTTTTTCCGCTTTGCTTAAATTTTTTTGAATGTATTACCTTTAGTTAGGGATTAACCTGAACTGATGTCTAGATGAATTTCAAGCGTTGATGCCAGAAATGTAGTTATTCGCATTTGCAGGCAAATGTACCGCAGATCGATGTGGCTGCAACTTTAGAAATTTCGAAAAGTGCAGTAAATGCACGATATTTCAACAGCATGGATATTCACGTCAGCACCGTGAACCAAATGACGAAACGCCCAGTTTTCCACATCTCAGAGAATGCTTTTATAACAGCTCACACTCTCCATGTGTTCTGATGCCTATTTACATATAATGTTGCTGCCCACGTTCCTAAATGATCTTCAGCAAATTTAGTCACTGAATTTAAATATTCCCACATTTACTCTTCAAAAATGCAGTACCCATAACCTTCTATGGGTAGCCTGAAATATCCAGTACAATACACTTTAAATATTATATTGTTTAAAATTATAAGGAAAATATTTAATAAATATTAGCCTAGTAAACGCATTTGGCACAATTGCAACAAATTAATGTGTCTTTAAATATTTTTCGATAACTGTTTCACCATCGTTCAGAGAAATGTTCAGCACTGTCTCTGCTATAATTGCTGCTTTGTAAGATGGCGAAAAGCCATCGACAAATGTTTAAAGTTGCATTACAATGCTATGACTGTGCTGATAGCGCCAATTAGTGCGTTGCTCATGAAGTGTAGAGCAAACAGTTGAACTCCAGTTTAAAAAGACATTATCTCCAATTATGCAAGGGGGGGATATATGAAAAAAGGAAGGTAGCTATCTTGCCCTAAATTATTTACGTAGCAAAGTTGAGCTATGAACAGAATTATCGCGGCCTCAAAACAAATATTATTTTAATTTCGCTTCCGATGGGCTTTTCCGTAATGTGAGATCGATTTCTAAAGTTATGCATAATTATATCCGGATATTTAGATTTCCAGTTTTTATTAACTTACCGTCAATCTGCCGTTGTATATCTAATCATTTTTGCATTAAATAGTGCCAATTTTATATTTTACCTCAGTTTTCAAAGAAAATTTACTTAATTTACGGGAAGTAAATTTTTCAGTTATAGGACATTGATTTAATTTTAATAAAATTGACTCATTAATTTTATTAAAATTACATGTTTAATTTTCCTTTGGAATGTTAAATGTTATTAAAATTAAGCTATATATTTCTAGGGAAAATTTTAATAATTATATTCTCTATTTAAATATATAAAAATTAAAGTAAAATTCATATGAAAATTTATGCAAAAATCGGGAAAATCTCTCAGCTCTAATCTAAATACAGTCGAATTCTTCAATAATGATCATGAAGGAACTTACCCTTTTGCTCGTTAAAACAGGGTTACCATTAGAATAAGATAAAAGAGGAAAGACCGAACTGGAAATTGAAAATAATACCGCCAATTACGTATATAATATACCCTGTGTATCTAAATACCGTAACATTTTATATTTCCGCAACACTGTAATGTCACCATTACTGATGTACGCGGGGGAGGGGTTGATATGGGTCATGAGCCCCAACTGCGGTGCAATTTTATATGGATACATATGAATATATAAATTTGAATCTCTGTAACCCCTATGTTAACCCTATGTTATATACATATAACCACCCTTATGAACTCCTTATATAATCCATCAATCATCATGTCAGTTACTGGTGGATCTAGGTAAGTTTGCATTATTATCATTGTCCTATTCAGAATTGTTCACAACTTGCATCTCAGTGACAATACTTTCAAGCGCAGGAAAATTGGAAGATATACCTTCAGAAAAATTAATACTTTTCCTTTTCTTTTATAAAAAGAGAGGAAAATTTTATTTAAAAACTTACCCTACGCAAATCAAAAAGCAATTTACTCAGTGTCGCTTGCTATAATAAGTTTTCTTTCGTAATAAAGGGTTTCAGTCCTTCATTTTTCGAACATGAACAAACAAATGTTTAATTTTCTCTCCAAATAATCGGATGCTCGTTATAACCGATCTTTCTATAACCGGGTTTGTTTGTATTCAAAATTCTAACTTTAAATTAAAGGAGTAACTCTGTTTTCTAACATCAATTACGCAGTTCGATCAAACTAATAAATTTCACCGCCATTAGAAAAGTAAGCCGTCAGAACTGGTCATTAACTAAAACATTGAGCCACTACATATAAAAAATATCTTTAAAGGTTGACAACAACTTACAATGCACGTCAAGATATCGCGGCATGGACATTTTACTCCATCCTGCAGTGTTGAGGCCCTGACAAGTATAATTGCCTGCCTGTTGCCTTGTTAAATTCTTCAGCTTGAGATCGCTTGACTCTTCTTCGGCAACTGTCACAGAATCGATGATATCCCCATTGTGAAACCATCGTAATGCTGTTAACTCCAGTGGATTACCATCTCCAGCCCGACAAGCAAACTTCGTCTCACCGGCTTCAGAGGCAATTTCGGGATTTATTTCAACAAGGACCGTTGGGGGATCTAAAAGAAAATTCGCATCAAATACATTGAAAATCTTTGAGAAGCCTTATAAATGTGTTTGAAAATACGCTGCGCTCGCCCAATTAAATTATGAATTATGATGCTTTGGTCAAGCAAAACAGCTATCAATGCATCGTTGATATTTATATTTTCCGCATGCCTTGCTTCCGATGACTTGTGACGTTTATATGCAGGACTGTAGAGAAAGGGTGTCGTCGCCTTAGCATATAAAGACATTACAATATTTCTGACTCATTCATATTCTTAATGATGCTGGCATCTTAAATCAGTGAAATAGCAAATTTCTCGTCGTTTTTTCAGTTTAAATTCAGCTATGAGTTTTGTTCGTTCATGAGTTTTGTTTAATAGCTAAAAGTTTTTTTTATGAGTTTGTGTCATAGCTAAAAGGTTTTTTTTTATGAGTTTTGTTTAAAAGCTAAAAAAAATGTTGTAAAGTTAGTTTGTTATTTGATATAATTTGATGAAGACACTGCGCATTATTAAAATAAGTGTAAAGGGACAAATTAACACAGTTGAATAATAAATTTAACCGTTTACAACTGCTTTAATAGCTCTAGGCTATTAAAACAGTTGTAAAACATTAAATTTATTATTCAACGGTGCTAATTTGTTGCCTTATTAACTTATTTAGTTTACTATATTGCAGTAAATATGAGGTTTACGAAAATGTTTGGTTCAATTGAGTTACAACTTATGCAGTATCTTGACATCTTCGAAATTCAGAAGCAGAAAAACAAGGTGTTTGGATAGTGTACGCTGCTTTTTACATTAAATGCGTAACATCCAAGGAACTCAATTATTGCAATGTAGTGGACATCAATAAAAAAATTTAAGTGGACACTTTTAAAACATCCTAGAAAATGGCTAGCTCCTATTATAATAGTTTAAAATAGGTAAAAACGTGCATGACTTTAAACATTTTATGTGGATATTTTTAAAATTTTGCCAAATGTTAGAATATTTATTCGCCTTATCTGTTGTTCCCAAATTTGTTTGGCGTCAAAATAGATCCATGGAAATAAAATATAAAGTATATCCATGGAAATCAAGTAAATCCATGGAAATCAAGCATTCATGGAATACAAGTAACACAGAAAGTGTTATAGAACTTCTACACTCTACGTTTGTGATGCTAAGAAATTCTAATTTTGTTGAGTGATGTGCTTTGTGAATTTTTATGAGATTAGGGATTTATCTGTTGAATAATTTAAAATAAAGGAGTCAGGAGCGACACTGATAAGGGAAGTTCGTGCCGAGGTTGGAGGCGAAGGCTCACAAAATAAAATAACTCTCCAGTGGGAAAAGCGTGATATAAGGAAAGGATTTGGGATTTAATAAGGAGTGCACGATCCTTTTGAAAAAAATTGCGCAAATGCTTCCGAATTAAGTAGAACGATGAGCACGTGGCATCATTTTGAATAATTGACTCACCTGTGAGATTCACTTATATTCTGAGAAGTTCATTGTCAAATTACAGAGGATTTTTAACGTGAGTGTTAATTGATATCATCCATGCGTTCCAGGTGCATATAGACGTGAGATTTAATGCACGTTATTTACAACGCGATTTATATATGTTAATCTGCTTCCAATTTAAACAATATTATGAATCGCGTCATAGATATTTCTATGCATGGTATAAATATTTTAATAATTTACGTTTGGGGAAAAGAAGGCTAAAGCAAGATGCCTGTTGCACACCTTATTAGATTTTATAAAAAATATGTAATAATATGTTAATGGACGCGATAATTTTGCTAGAAAATCGTAAAACGTACTGTGGTTTGTTTGTTTGGCTTTTTTATGGCGCAAGAGCATCTGGGCTATACTGCGCCAAGCATGGTAAAACATGGAGGAACATTATTATACATACCCGTATTAAACAAGATGTGATGGAAATGCTTCTACTTAAAAACTTTAAAAAAGAAGTTAAGAAAGCGTTTTAAATTTTGATATAATTAATAATTTTATGTTAAAAGTAATGATAGATTCACTCACAGAGAACATCTAATGCAGCAGCGTTTGTAGAATTTCCACGTCCGAAAGCATTTCGCACTGCACAAGTGTAAAATCCAGCATCTCTCCTCATTACTCTGCTTAAAAATAATTGAGGGTTTGGAGAGGAAGATGAGGATGATGAAGACCTGTTGTGGTGGAATTTATATGTAATTATAACATACAGCACAAGCTGAAATACTCAATTCAATTTATGCAGATGTAAAACGGGTTTTAACTATTAAAATATACCAGTTTATATAGTACTATATATATATATATATACATATTATCTGTGCAACACAAACCTGGTCCTCGTAGTGGTTTGCTGATGAGAACCATGCAGTTGAGTTCCAAAAGACGCTGGCATTTGAAGAAGTCGGCCATCTTTGTACCAAGTCACCTCAGTGACATTTGGAGGATTTGAAGTAAAAGCGCATGTTAAAGTCACTGACCCTGTTTCATTAACAACTAGTCCTTCAGGTGGAGATACGGATACGGAAGGTGGATCTGTGCAATAAACAATAAATGGCACACAATAAAATGTAGTTTCATAATGACACATATATTATATAAAAATATGATATAAAATATAACGTTTATGACAGTGTAATGACAAAAAATAAAATGTGTTTAAATGGAAAAAGTGTTTGATAACATGACAGACAAAACGTCAGCAAAGTATGACAGAAAAAAGTTTTAAGTTCCAACAAAGTGCTAAGAGAAATAATTCATTAAAAATAAATGAAGATAAGATTGAAAATATTTTGGTGCAAATTTCTGAATGTAATTCTTTTAATAAAATGTTAATCCAAAAAAGAATGGATAGATAAAGTTAAGGAGTAAGCAAATTTCAAAATGCAATATTTAAGCCCATAACTTTGATAATAAACTACTTAATTTAAGCAACTATCAGATATGTAATTATATCCAAAGCATTTCATATAACATGATTATGCAAGCAAAAGCGTATATTATATAAAATATCCAAGAGCAAGAATTTAAGAATATACATTCACACATGAGCAAAACAACAAAATATAAACAATATACGAGATACCAAAAACCAAGCAGATGGGCTTATAAGTATATATATATATATATAAGTATACATATTGACATACCTAACACAAGGACTAGAAATATAAATCGAAACATATATGCGTAAAACCCTAAGAATGTATTAAAATGAGACAAAAACAGTGGAAGTAATAATTTGAAAAATATTGGAGGAGGGAGTGAAGAGAAGTTGAACAAAGTATGTATATCTCTGAACCACGTTTGACTCAAGAGGGCAGCACATTTTCAAGAGAAACCCATTTTCACAATTGAACAAATAAACAATTGAACCCAATATTGATGATTCTATAAAAACAGTTATTTCGACACTGGCGTAAGGTTTAAAAACACGACGTTTCGGGAGCCAACTGCTCCCTTTGTCAAGTGAAGGCAGAATGCATTCTGTGAAGGACATACTACCCTGTAGGTGAACTGTACATTTGATCAAGACTCCCTCAGATTTCAGACCCCCCTCCAAAAAAAGGAAGAGTGCTTGAAAAATTAAATTTAAAACCCCAAAATTACAGAAAATCAACGAACACATCTAAGAAATAATATTCCATGAAGCCCAAAATCTGTTTTTGCTTATTTTATAATATCAATCATTATGTTCTACCGCTAGTAGCTCATTAATGTATATACACACTGTCATGACGCTTTATCACGTACACTTTCATATCATTTTAATGGGAGAGGTGCATGTTTTGTTGTGTACATAAACACTTATGGGCTTCAGTTATGTAAAATATTTCTCCTGGAAATTAAAAAAGCTCTAAATATTTAACACAATTACAACACATTCACAATTTTCAGAAATTTCGTGAAAGAAGAATTCAAAATCACACATTTTCTAAAAAATTAAGGGTTAAACGCTAAGATTCCTAGAAAACGGGTTTAGAATAATAAATTTGCTCACATAAATGTCTATAACCATTTTTTAATAATCACTCATGTTTAAATGAGAAAATTTGATATTTTGAAGAGAATTAAAGTATTTTAGTTAGAAATAATGAATTACGTCTAATCATTTTATTATTTTTGTCTTTCAGTTATGTGAGGCTTTAACGCTAGCAACTATAAAATTTAGAAATTGATTGGTCGATTGATTTGATTTTTATAGCGCAAGGGCATGTACGCCATACTGTGCCATTTCAAAAATTAAAGAATAAAGAAAAGCCGGTTTAATAATAACAATGATATGGAAAATGGGGGGGGGGATTCTGATTTATCATGATTTGGTGGCATTCAAATATTACATAAGCACATTTCTGGGTATTTTGTACTCCCCTCCCCTCCTTCCCTTGCAAGGAAAAAACAAGCAAATGTCTGACCCGTCTCCCCTCATGCTTGCATAAGATTTTGGGTCACTAATTTCTTAGTAACTACTATTATTATAAAATACTATTTATTATACATATATTATTGAAACCTGGATCTATTACTTACCTTTATTAAGAATTGAAAAGACATGTCAAATAAGACAAAATTTTGAATTCATGAGACCAATGTGTGGGTATGTGGTAACGGAAACTGGATTAACGTATGGCAAAATTTTCAATTGTTTATAAAACCTGTTAAACTAAATAAAAAGTGGAAGTTCTCCTTTTCAAAGAATGTAGTTCTCTATGATGCTGATCAATAGTCAAAAAATAAAAAATTTTGATATTGGCATTTTGAAACAATATCATTTTTGATTTTTCAAAAAAAGAATTCAGAAGGCTATAGCAAGTGAACTTGGGCATACATTTCCAAACGAAGGATATCGCTTTATTCAGAAAAATATTATCTTTCAAATAAAGAAAAGCAACAAAATATCTTGAACCCTTCCAGAGACAGAGAACTTTAATATTTTGCTGAAAATCGCAAGTGAGAAATGACGCCCGAGACGCCATTTTTGGCGACCTGTATCTCGGGCCAGGAATTTTTCTGAACAAAACAAAACATACAGGTTTCTTACTTTTTCCTGAATTTTAACATACGTTACATTCAAAATCGTCTGAGGCTATGAGGGTAACCCCCTGCCCGAATGGATATGGACCATGTCTTATATTTGTTTTGGTCATTGTTTATACTTTATCGGACTAAAGATGAGCACTAGGGTGCTTCTAAAAAATAAAAGTGCTGGAAATTTATCCTCCTGCCCTTTGTTGAATGATATCAAGTGCTGAAAGGTCCCAGCAAAAATTTTCGGTTAATAGATTAATATTTATGACTTGCCCAACTCAAGACAAGTTCCGATATTTTCTAACATTATGAACATTATATTACAAAAATTTAAGTCACCCCTATTTAGTCAAAATACTTTTAATATTCACACATAATACAGTACAATATATTGTAGACTGGCAGTGCATTGTGGCAGTTGAGCAATGTAGCTTGCAATCAGTATTATTTATAAGTTACATCAAATACCTTAATGCCTAATCTAGTTTATTGTCTACGTGTCTGGATAACTTCGTAGCCTCAGTCTTAGTCAGTGCAGAAAATTGCTTCCCGTACTCCCGAATAACCCGCAATAAGTACTATTTCTTTTCTTCCTTATGCTGGGAGAGAATTGCTAAATCCTTATATAAGTGCAACCCCTTGCTGTGCAATGTCGTTGACAAATTTTGCGGATTTAACAAGATTAACAAGATTTAACAAGAGATTAACAAGAGGCTGATGATTTCTGTATTCCAGGGTTCGAAATTAGTGGGTGCACTGTGCACATGAAATTTTATCCATGCATGTAAATTTTTAATTTGGGTGCATGCAGTGCACCTAACTATTCAAAACTATGGCTACTTGCATTTATTTTTCAAGAACAGTGACCTATGGACTAATTTTATATAATTTTCTCAATATATCTGCATTTATTTTATATAAATTGATAAATCAAACAACAATGTCAATCAATCAATCAACGTTTACAGATTACTACGGAAGACAGAAATATTTATTTTCTTTCGAACGTTTCACCATCTAATCACGCCATACCATCGGCGTTGGTATCACTACGCCAATAAACGTTGATTGATTGACATTGTTGTTTGATTTAATCTGCGTAGTGTTCGATTTATATAAAATAAATACATATGCTGCAACGGGCATTTCGATCAATTTAATACCAGTCTCTTTGCAATTTGGTTTAAATAGTAGTCTATGTACTACACCATTCTGCGAAATAACTGGCAACAATATATATACGTTCGTAAAGAGATTATATATTGTCCTTCGTAGCTCAGTGGGTAGAGCCTCCGCCCGGCAAGTGGAAGGTCGTGGGTTCAGGTCCCACCGAAGGCAGAAATATTTATTTTCTTTCGAACGTTTCACCATCTAATCACGCCATACCATCGGCGTTGGTATCACTACGCCAATAAACGTTGATTGATTGACATTGTTGTTTGATATCTGCATTTGCTTTGAATTTTTTTTTATTACATACGAATGTTCAATTATTTTGAAAAGTTTCAATTTTTTGGCTTATATGCCTGAATATAATTGCTACACTTACATTTTACATGTTTCTAATGTTGAGGTTTACTTTCTATTCTGTTACTTAATACACATAACTAGTATTTTATGCACCTAAGTCGTAAGACTTGGGTGCATTTGTGCACCTGATTTAAAAAGTTAATTTCGACCCCTGCTCTATTCCTCTTGAAATCTCCATTTATTTGGATCACTGTATAGAAATCCCTCAGACAATCCAAGGATCTTGAAAAATCTCACCGTAAAAAGTTGTAACAAAATCATGTAATTCCTTCGTTTCTGGATCCTGAAATGGTTTTATTCGTTTTGAAGGAATATTTGACCTTTTTCTTTCTGAGAGAGCAACTACCATTAATTTCGTTTCTTCCACTTCATCTTCCTTTCATCATCAAAAAATCCAAACCAAATAAAATTCAGATAAATACCAAAGATGATGACCAAATGCTGTGGTAGCTACCTTAACTACATATTTGTTTGAGTATTGAGACAGTTCACAGAGCAATCCGAGACCAGTTCTTGGTGATGCAGTAGAAGATGGACTCTGGAATCAGTATTGCATATAAAGTGCTGTTACAAAAAGGCATATATCCTTTAAATGGTTCCATATTTGTTCATAATGCAAAGGGCCACGGGATCTTCGCATTCCTGGTGGTCTTCGTTGTAGTGGTTCATTCTGATTACGAAAGAGCCACATCTTGAGAAATAGCCCTAGCCATCCAGCGGGCACGGTGAACCTCTCCTGGATATCGAAAGTTTGTCCCATGGGATGAATCAGCACCTTAGAAGATAATTGAGAGCTCAAGAAGTTCGCGATAATAATTTTGTGGCTGGAATTTTCTCAACTCTGGTACTGCGAAGTCAATGACATTATCCTTCCAGAGCGCGATCAATACTGCCATGTTCCCATCTTCTATAGCTGTCGAAAATGAACACTGATCTATTTGTTGCCAAAAATTCCTAAACTGATTAAAAAGTTCTATATTTGGAGATTTCGAAACGTTATACAGACTGAAGACTTTTTCAAGCATGATCTCTGAGATATGATGACGGCAGGCTAAATTTAACTCTGCCAACTCTGCCAAGTTGTAATTCGAAGTATAGACTTAACTCACTAAAATGCACAGGTTTCATATTCAAAATTATCAAAGTATCACACTCACAACATCCAAAATTACGAGCATAAAAATCAAAACATAAAAGCATATACAGACGGATTTGCATAAAGTGGTCTACCTCAGTTTTAAAAAAAAAATCAAACAGAATATTCGTAATTCAACCCTTATTTCTTACAAATTTCTTCCAGACTGCTCTTTCTGTAAAATTTCTAATTCTATAACATTTATTTAGCTTCTTAAAAATTCAATGAGCTCCTATAATGTTCCAAAATGCATCACAAAAGGTGGCGCCCTCTGTGTTCAGAAACGGCAACTAATCATCTATTATTCTGTAAATTAACTAATTAGCTAAGTAATCACACAAACTTAATTATTAAAATTCAGTTAATAATGTCATAAAATTGCACATGTATATTTTCATTATTGCAACATTAAGAAGAATCAAATTCTAACCGTGAATACTCATAGTACATACTTTTGCATAAAAATGTGGCTTTTAAGTGAATTTCAGTTGAAGCAAGTCGTTCAATTTAAAAAAAAAATTGCACATACACTTCCTATATGAGACATCACCAAATGGCACTCTGGAGAAAGATCAAATGCTAAGTTGAGATTTTAACATAATGGATAGAACTGCCCTAATGAATACCCTTGTGCACTTATACTCGTGAAGTTCATCAGATATTGGCGCAGGTTTCATATTGCAATAGATACATGCATATAATTTTACTTTTTAATACATATAATTAAGCTGCTATGCATGTACGCAATATATGCCTGATCATACACGTATGCAGAAATTTTATAAGGGGGGATTATAGGCTTAATGCGAGGGGATACAAAACTAAAATTCATAAATTTTTATGTTATACATAATTTCATTGAGATGGGGGAGGGTTATAACGCCCAAAACTGCCCCTTGCTACGCCTATGTCCCTTATTATACGAATTTCACCTAATTGAAATAACGTACTTCACTATTTTTACCTATTTCGAGCAAAACATTTGCAAAACTTTTTATCAAAACACTCTTACTTTTTTCAACTTACTTTGACTTTAAGAAAAAGACATTAAAAATGGTGGATATCGGATTATTTATAAGGAAGTTTATATTCTAATTAACGGAAACATATACTTTGTGGTGCTTTCACTATCAAACTAATTGTTTAGCAATATATAATTAAACGTATATTTGGTGAAATGATGCAAATACTTTGGGATTTAATGCTGAAAATTGAATTTTCTAATTACTCGACATTTTACTTATTCGATATCAAATCCATCCAGAATACCCATCCTGTATTCCAGACAACCTGGATTCTACTATATTTATAAGTATAACGAATTCATTAAAATATTCACAAAAGTCTTATTGATGTATGTTAATACAACATTCAAGTCCCGAGGAGCTGCGGCTGTCAACAACAGCCACTGGCGATATAAACTTAGAGAGATCTCATATAGTTCCATTGATTCTTGTGGAAATTTATTCTTATAATAATTCTCAACGTTTATTAGAAATAACTTAACGTTTTATGCCTTTCTAAGTTCATTATAAACTTACTAAGTGTCAAAATTCTGATGCAAAAAGAAATATCTACTTATTTAAATAAATGCTCAGTAGAAGGTTGTGGGTTCAGGTCCCATCGAACGCAGAAATATTTATTTTCTTTCGAACGTTTCACCATCTAATCACGCCATAACATCTGCGCTGGTATCACTACGCCAATAAACGTTGATTGATATTGTTGTTTAAGATAACTACTTACTAAATAAGTTAAGTATTTAAAAAAATTGTAAATACCTAATTATTTGGTACTGTTTGGAATGCATATTTCTTTTCTAATCATATAACTACCTCAATCGTGCTTAAATACAAGTTAAATGTATACAGGGTGATTCAGAAAATAGTTACCGCCATTTTATTTTGACCGTAAGTCGTAGAACAATACTTAAAACGACACAGTATTCAAATTATGTACAGATACTGAACATGTTACTTATTTTATAAGAGATTGTAGATGTACGAAAATGTGGAATTTATTTTTCTATAAGGATTATCTACCAAAAAATCTCGATATGAAAACAAATGACCCATACATAGTTAGTTAATAAAAGAAATCCCATATTTCTATGCCGATCATTCTCCAAGATATTGCACATTTAATTTTTATATTTATTCCAAAAAGTATCAGAAGCCATTCCCAAAGTTAAAATAATAAAATA
>QLNU02014802.1:9929539-9939645 GCA_006491805.2 Dysdera silvatica | reverse complement strand
CATAAAATTTCATTATAAAAGCATCAATTAGTCTTATCGAACAAATTTTATTTTAAGCGCACAAATAAACATAAGCAGTTCAATAATATAATCTAGAACGTCCGTACTTAAAATTGTAATTTAAATAAAATTGCCTTAAAATTGCCATTATTAAAACATTCGGTTCATAAATGGATACAAATATTCTCCCAAAATTTTCATTACCCAGATAGCAAAGTTCGTCCTTGGGACATCCTGTGGACGTTCTAGACATCCCCAGAACGTCCCTATAACGATCTTTGCTCTCCGGGTAGTGTAATTTTATCCATATTGTAGGTTCTGAATAATTCACAAAAGAGGAATAGAGGAAAAAATCATAAAAAAATATTAAAACAGTAGTTTTTCTAAGCCCTCTTTTACAACACTTTTTAAAAACTATAATTTTTTAAACTCGCTAAGACACAATGCCTATATTTGGCTACAACATGCATTTTTTAATTTGTTTCGACAGAATGTCTAATGCGATAAATTTGAACAAGTAGGCGAGACAAAGAAACATAAGGCAATTTCACGCAATGCAGGGATTAAAAATAAAAAGGATTAAAAAAATACAAAATATTCAAAATTTCCGGTGTTAAAAAATTTCATGTCCAAAACTCAAGATACATAAAAAGCATTAGCGAAATTCTGCGCTAAGCGTACGTATTTCGTAAATATGTAAAACACCTTATTATATATATTATAAAATATATTTTACGGAAAAAATAGTTCCTTTAGAAAAATAATGAATACTGTCTTATTAATGCTTCCCAAATATTTGATAGCGAAATCTTTAATCGAAATTTTTAATAAAGAATTTAAATTTTTCCAAATCCAAACATTTTTCAGAAAAGCGTTTGCGCATCCAGTTTTTTATTATGAATTGCCTTTAGCAGAGAAATGCCGTGCAATTTTAAAAATTTATAAGGGTTGCCGAATAATCATTGTTTTATAATTAGGATTCCGGAAAATATTTTTATTTTTATATACCAATTTATAATTTCCGCTAACACTAGCATGATAGTGATATTGGTATAATGTTTTATTATATCTGCTATTCTGATCATTTTGAAAATATTAAAACTGTTAAAATACAGTGAAAATCGTTTATAACGACGCCGATTATAACGACCAACCGCATATAACGACGGAATTTTTACAAGAAGTTTGGTTTGCTGTTGTACTTATATATATCGTATTATATATATATTGTATTAAATATATCGGTTATAGCGACATCGTATATAACGACGAAACCTGCTATAACGACGGCGATTTTGTAGTCTACGTAGATTCTAAGTAGGGAAATTCGTATCGGATATAACGACGCGACTTGACAGTCATAAAGCAGAACCACAGAACCACGTAGGTTATTTATTAAAATTTAAAGTTTGTTATTAAAATTTAAGTGTTATTCTAATCCTGTTTATTTACAAATGTCTGAGAAAGTTTTATTACTGTTAAACCTGAATATTAAAGATAGTGAACTTAAAAAGTGATTTATTAATTGAATATCACGAGGGTCATATTCTTAAGGGGGCCCATTCTATTTTTTCAGCGTAGAGCCCATAAATCTCTTAAACCGGCACTGTTCTGAAGTCATTAGTATAATATAATAAATATAATTCATTAGATTTGTTTTCTACATTATATACTTTAGTAGTATTTTCTACAATTTTTTCAATTTAAAAAACTAAGAAAGTACTATGTATTTAGTGTAGCTATAACATAATATAAACGGAAATTAAATTCATTATAATTAAGTATATTTTTATTTAATTTTGAAACCAAAAAGTTTAGTACTTTTTATTATCAAAATAATTTATAAAACTCTAGAGTGCATTATATAGGCTACTATGATTTTAAAAATATATCGTTTATAAGGACTATTGATTTTAACGACCGAATTTGCCCGATTTTTTGCAGGTTGTTATAAACGATTTTCAGTGTATGTCAAAAGCCATCAGATATTTTTACGTTAACGGTAATTTATTTGATTAAATAATTATAGAAATAAAGCATGCGAAAGATTATCTGTAATAAATAATCGTTAAATATTATTAGTTGTAATTTATTTTAAATTAATAGTAGTTGATTTTAATTGTATATTAGTATTAGTTGCAGTTGTAAATGTGTTGCAATTAATTGTAAATGAGTTGTAATTAATTGAAAATGAGATATAATTAATTGTAAATGAATTGTAATTAATTGTAAATGAGTTGTAATTAATTGTAGGTCAACGTTAGTTGCAATTAACTGTAAATCATTTCTAATTAATTGTAAAGGATTTGAAATTGATTGTAAATCAGCTTTGATTATTTGTAAAGGATCTGAAATTGATTGTGAAACAGTTGTAATTAATTGTTAATGAGTTGCAATTAATTGTAAAGCAGTTGTAAGCAACTGAAGAAAAACTTTAATTAATTGTAAATTAATTTTAGCCAAATGTAAATTAATTGCAATTAAATGTAAATTAATCGCAATCAATTGTAAGTTTATTGAAATCAATTGTAAATTCATTGCAATCAATTGTAAATTTATTGCAATCAATTGTAAATTTATAGCAATCAATTGTATATTTATTACAATCAATTTTACATTTATTGCATTCAATTTTACATTTATTGTAATCAGTTTTACATTTACTACAATTAACTGTAAATTAATTATAAAATATTTTTAATAGCAATTTAATTGTAATTAGTTGTTAGCAGCTTTTTCAATAGTGAGATAATAATATAATCCACTTTAAATGAACATAATGGGAGTTTCATTCAAGAAATTGAAAATTTGCTATAATATGTATAAATGAGCGTATAACCAAAGAAGGTTTCGACTAGTGCAATCCCTTATCCTATTGTAGTAAATAAGTATGATTTTGTATATATAGAAATTCATAAATAAAAAAATAAGATATATCCCTATAAGTTATGGTCTGGAGAATCTTATGATTGAAACTGAGAGTTAGTGCAGCTATCATGAAAATGCAGAGTTCATATCAGGTATCCTTTTATTTGTTATTGAATTGATGGTCGCGGGAGTGCAGATAGCACGGTTGTATTACTCTTATCATGAATTCTCCATTGGAGTTCTGCAAAAACTTATTGTACATTGCTCTAATAGTCTCAGCATCGTTGATATTGTCCCACCCTTCTTTCTGAACATGTCGCTACATACTCCTCGCATGATTCTAGTTGATCGATGCTTAGATTTGCCTATAGACATTTCTATTTTAAATTTTCTACTATTTGTTGAGTGGCATTAGTTTTGGGTTCCTGCATTTTACACAACCTCACTCCTTTATCTATGGAAACAGAACACATAAATATGCTATGTCGTAAATTTTCCAGTGAAATCTTTCTAATTAGTAATTATTTCTGTTTATCGACGGTAGTTTCTAGTTTCAACGAATGATTGATTCATAGAATTGCACGCGTTTCCATTTACGTATTTTTACGTAAATGGAAATTACTTAATTCGTTATCAGGTAACCTTATTGTTCGTAGATCCACTGCAATCCTTTTGACAACAATAAAATCAATATCTATGTTGGAAAAAAATAATTCCTATATTTCTACAACGGTACGAATAACACCTATGCTCGACAACAATACAAATAACACTTATATTTAGTAACAATAAAAATAATAAGCCAGCAAAAAGGCATTTAATTGAAATAGCAGGGGCATTCTTCACCTACCTATATTGTATTTTATGTAACGGATAAAAATAACAGGGTACGAATGAACTGAAAATATAAAATTCCAAACTTACATAAAACGTCTAAAGTGACTGCATGTAAAAGCGGAGCCAGCTGTTGAATCTTTTGGACATCATTCATCCCTTGACAGCAAAAGTCGCCTTGATGGTCATGCCTTGAAGCAATGAATACTAACGTCGAGGATGTTCTATAAGTGGAATCGCTCATCAAATCGTGAGAAGAAAGTGGTTGAGGATCGACTGCCTTAGACCTATTGAACCATGTTATCACAGCTTGAGGTCTAGAGCCCTCGACTGTACAAGTCAGAGACACCATTTCACCTGCAACTACGGGAGTCGTAGGTCCACGAACCCTAAGCGACATAGGCTTCACTAAAAAAAATCAAGATCATAAAATAATAATCGTCATAGGAGTCATTAAAATAAATCGAAAGCTCTAATTATTAAGCGACATGAGCTTCACTGAAATAAATCAAGAACGTTAAATAATAAGCGACATCGGCTTTACTAAAATAAATCGAGGCCGTCATTTATTAAGCGATAAAAAGGGTCCACTATGATAAATGAAGAGCATCAAATAATAAGCGACATAGATTTGGCTAAAATAAATCGAAAACCATAAATAAATAAATAAACGACATAGGCTCCACTAAAATAAATCGAAAACCATAAATAAATAAGAGACATATGCTTCACTAAAACAAATCAAGAAGATTAAACAATAAGCGATATAGGCTTCACTAAAATAAATCAAGAGCATTAAATATTAAGAGACATAAGCTTCACTAAAATAAATCAAGGGGAATAAATAATAAGAGACAAAGGCTTCACTAAAATAAATTAAGAGCTTCAAATGTCAAGAGATATAAGCGTCACTAAAATAAATCACGGACATTAAATAATAAGCGACATAGGCTTTACTAAAACAATTTGAGGTCATCACGTAGTGGACTTATACCTAAAAATTCAATTTTCTGATACTCTAAACAGTTTTTGAAAATGACACAAAATATTAAGATCTATAAAAGAAAATTCTTTGTATTCAGCCTCTATAACTCAATAGAGTTTTTAGTATACGTTGTTAACTTCATTTTTAAGGGCTATATTTGAAATGTTCCACCTGTTGTATTTTTTAAGTAAAAAGTTTGATATTTTTTTAAATAATCAATAAAACCATACTTATAAAAGTCACTGAACAATTATACTTTGTTTTTAATAGTTTTTATTTAAAAAAATAAAAATTTACCTACCCTTCAGAAATTGGTATTTTTGCCAATTCAAATAAAATGAGCCCTGCGGTGGCGCAGTGTGGTAACGCGTTCTCCTAGTGCGCCGCTAATCCGGGTTCGACTCCCAGCAGTGCAAAGAACGCTTACTCAGAGATCTCATAAAGATCGCACTGCTCACTGTAGTCCGGGGTTTGGTTCCCTAGGCCTTAAGAGGTTCGGATTCCTCGGAAAACAGTAGGTCCCGGCGCAGCATGACCACTGTAGTCTTTGAGCCGTAAAACCAAAGCGAAAACGACTATAATAAACGCCACCGAAAACATACAAGATCATTCATCACTGATCATTCATCGTCATATCATTCCTCAGTAAAATTGTAAGTAATTTTATTTACTATTATTGAGTAAATACATTCAGAAAAAAATAATATTATTATACGCTAAAAATTGCAGCGCAAAGAATCTTATACGTAACTCAAAGATTCTGAAAATTTGGTTTTAAGAAAAAATTATAGTTAATCAATTAAACGTTTAAATATTGGATACGATTACACTCAAAAACATTTTTCGATATGATGCTACTATCGCATTGAAATAACAATACCATCATTAGAAAGACTAACTTTTGCTTTATTTTTCAGTATGTAAGCAAAAAAAATGATATTTTCCTCTAAATTCACTACGTTTTAGGTATAAACCTCTTAAAAAGCGACATAAGATTCACTTAAATAAATCGACATCAAATAAGAACTGAATCTTAAATGGCTTTAAATTACATTCTCCATAAGAATGCGATATAAATTTATTAATACGTAGGTCGTATATAAGAGGATATTTTTTTTTTGACAGGATTCGTTATAGTTTTACTCAGATACATATAAAAAATACATCCGTTTCCAACTTTTATATTATAAACGAGTTCCCTGAAGTAACATTTATATACAAATATTTAGTAAATGAATAAAGTGTGATTACTAAGCTAAAAACAAAGCACCTCTTATCCAAAAATTTTTGGATACCTCTATGGAAAAGGGTTTAACATGTTTAAAAAATAATAATGACAATATTTTTGTGGTTAAACTTTATTAACGTGATTAACAGCTGTTTCATTAGCCAAGTTCTACATTCTTCAGAAAGAAAGAAACAATTGTTTAACAATGCCAGCCAACCATGCCATTTTTCTCATCACGAATCCGTTGATTGGTAGAAAATAATAGATCCCTGGGTATGTGGAGACGTTTCTCAACTAAGGAACTTATAACTCGCATCGTAAAAATGTTGGCTGACATCGAACGAAACAAACGCTTGACGTGTTTGTTTCGTTCTGATGAAGACAGTATCTTGGTATCGAAAAAGCTGTAGACAACTTTAATAAACTTCAACTTCGACAATATTGTGCTTAATTAGTTTTATGTAATTTTTTACCGTCATATTATTTAATTATGAAATTATCTATTTTTTTTTTTTGAAACAAAATAGACACCCCTAAAAAGTAAGCTGATCTTCTCGAATTTTCGCATGCAATCTTTTTTTCGCGCTGTCGGCGTTGCAGTTCACTGGAGACGAAATCAGTAATGCCATTACGACGTTGTCAAAGACCTTATAGCCAATTGAACGACTTCAAACGCGGTCGCATGGTCGAGATGGGTGAAGCTGGCTGGTCCTACCAGAGCAATAGGCCGCTACCTGTATCGTACTGCTACGACAGTATCGACACTACTGTATAAAGGTTTGGCAGCAATGGTTGCTGCGCAAAACTCGGCGGAAGGAAGACTGTGGAAGGCCAAGGTGCAGGAATGCGAGGCAAAATCGGTTGGTTGTGCGAGAGGCCCGAGCTGACACAACAGCATCATTGTCCGCCATCCAGCGTGCTACAATCTCTTCCATACCACCCGTAGCACCTTCCACCATTTCACGACGCTTGGCTGAGGTGGGATATCGCTGACAGCAGCCTTTAAGACATCTACCGTTAACCCCATAGCATCAACAGAGTCATCCGAAGTTATGTCGTAGCTGATCATCATGGCTGCCAATAAATTGGCATCGCATAGTGCTCAGCGATGATTCCCGCTTCAGTCTTGGAGCAGATGACCATCAGATCCATGTGTGTGGAGATGGCAGGGCCAGCGGTCCCAACCACCCTTTGTTTTACACAGGCACACAGGCCTTACCCCTAGTGCGATAATGTGGGGTGCTATCTCATACGACAGCAGGACACCCCTAGTCATCCTGCATACAACTTTCACAGCTCAACGATATGTTGATGACATCCTGTGGCCGTTTACGTTACTCTTCATGACACGACAGTTTGGAGTCATTTTCCAACAAGATAA
The DNA here is from genome assembly GCA_006491805.2 of Dysdera silvatica. Lineage (NCBI taxonomy): Eukaryota > Metazoa > Arthropoda > Arachnida > Araneae > Dysderidae > Dysdera > Dysdera silvatica. The sequence goes on along the minus strand of QLNU02014802.1, from coordinate 9,932,349 downwards.
TGCCAGGCCCCATATGGTTCGCATATCTGTGAGCTACCCCAGTGCTGTTGATACTCTTCCTCGGCCAGCAAGATCACTATACCTTTCGCTTATCGAACATGCCGCCAGATTCGGGCACCGCAAAATGTTGCAGATTTGGAGCAACAAGTGATAAATGCCTAGCAGAATATGTAGCATTAAGCAACTTCATTACATTTTACCTAGACCTATATAAGCATACATTGCCGCCGGGGGACGGGGAGGTTCACCAACTATTGATTTGAACATTTAATGTGCAATTTCTAGTAATTGATGGGTCCTATGGCCACGAATTTATTATCAACTCCTTACCTGTATATGTGCTGGATGTACAGTACATTTAATTTCAATAAAAACAGACAATTTCTTCATGGTGCTCCGATTTTTTTTTGTAAAAGGGTGTGTTATGCTTCATCCAATTTCGTTCATTAAAACCTACTCTACAATACCTTCAGCAAAATCTTCGTAACCTAAGGAAATATTTCGACATGTATCTGCCGAAGAGTCCTGAAAACTTTGCCGAGAAAGTTTGGAGCAGTCATCATAGTTGGACATCAACCAACGACTCAGTGATTTCGGCTTTTAAATATTATTGTTCCTTTTCCATCTGGCTATGTTGCTGGGCATAGCCAGGCAGTTGCTATACTCGCACCATGAAAATTCAACTAACTCGATCTAGCTATTTGAATACTTTTGTCCTCCTACCGTAATTTAAATCCAATCGATAAATCGATTTTTTATACAAATTACGCTTCCCTCACTTCCAATTACGATGGAGGTTATATTGGAAAACGGCCGAATAATAATTAAGCAAAAAATAATTTTCTAATTAGATATGTTTATTAAATACTTTTCCGAAGAAAATAAATTGATGACTTTTTTGTCATTTCTACATTGAGATCGATATTTCGGTTAATACCAAATCAAGAATTTCATAAAAAACTTCATAATTCGACCCATACGGAATCGTTAATTGCATTCAATTAGGGGCTCGAAAGAGGAAAGCGAATCGGAAGCGAATAGAAAAAAACATGCAAAACGTGTCAAAATTCTATAAAAACAGTACAATGATAAATTAGGCAGAACGCCTGAAAAAATTATCAGCTAACCGCAGCGGTGGGGCGAAATTAATTACATTTCCTTAACAACAAAGCCGTGTTACAAAAAGATGAAAGAATAAAGAAACGGGATTTAAAAAAATCAATTTTACTTTGCAATGTATGTTAATGTAAAAAATTTAGTTCAAAACATTTTTTTCATGGTACTAATTGGCAAGGAATCTCCGGCAATTTCTTTAGTATATGTGAATATATTTAAAGAAAAGTATTTCGATAGAAGCTAACCATGAAGTGTATGCGGGAACTGTATAAATATATATATATATATATATATAAACATACATTGGAAAGCTTAAACAAATAAATATTTACGTTTGTAACATATTGATTAATGAAAGGCACTATATATTAAGTTGGTTGTAGAAAAGTTTCAAATTTATAAAAAAATTGTAAAAATAATATATGTAGAAGTAAAATATTAAGTCAACACACCCCATCTCTTTCTTCTTTTATTTCATCATTTAATAAACATTTCTGTTTAGCAATGGGACGAAGGAAGTAAAATTTTGGGACATGTTTCAAGTAGGAAAATATGCTACAAAATTCATATGCATTGGTCGAAGCTTAAAAAAAATATTTTAAAATAAGAAAATATATGGGTGTTGTGTCGCAGAAAATATTAAAACCTTCTTAGCATAACGAAGAGTTTCCTAATTTGGGTCACATATGTGTTTTTTTAATATATAGAGGTATATTAAAATTTTTAAAAAAGCAAAGTGATGGAAAAATATTACTGTTTATATATTCAATATGAAATAATTTATTTTTAAAAAACTATATTTTACAATAGTAAAATATCTTTACATTAAAATTGTGTCATCAGCCAAAGAAACTGATTTCCTGGTTTGCACCGCCAATTTCCTAAGCACAATTAAAGCAAAAGTAATTTTTGGTTTTTGAACTCATCTAGTATACTGTGGGTAGGCCTAAGTGTAACATTTTATGCACTGTATCATCCCTTCTTCCTTTATTTCCTCACATATGATACAAAATCATAGAGTTTTGATTTTATTATTTATCTTTTTAGTGCAGCATTTGGTGATCTTGTGTTATTAATGTTTGTTTTCTTTGGCCTGTCCAAATTCCCATTTTTATCTGCAATAAATAAATTAGACCTTCACCTAAATTGGTCCAATCCAATTCAGTCAACAGCTTTTGGTCTAATTTGGGCAACATTTATAAATATTTAAGAATATGTCACCTAACATTGCATTTAAATAAAAATAGTATAGTACATTGCAGCCAAACAGATCTACATTCTGGTGATAAAACAAATTTTTTTAGCGGACATTAAAACAGCCTGAGGTCCTCTGGTCCTTCGTTAACATATTTGATTACTGACGTCTAAACATCAACAACTTTCCACTAACTGCAGCCACGAGATACACTCTTATAAAGATGATTGCATCAGCTAAATTTACGTCCATGCAACTTAAACTTTCTGTTTTACGAAGCAAATATCTTACATGGGTCAAGCTGCAACAGGGGTCCACCTGGGCGCTGGTTTAAATTCAGTAACTCTTCCCTATATTTTTCAGTAGTAGTACAAATACTATTGAGTAAACCAGCAAGATATCATCGGTGATAAATAATCATGAAAGATATCATCAGCAAGAAATCATCGGTGATAGATAATAATGAAAGATACCATCAGCAAGATATCATCGGTGATAG
>QLNU02014802.1:9911973-9929439 GCA_006491805.2 Dysdera silvatica | reverse complement strand
CCTTATCACATACAAATTCAATTTATCTAAAAAGAAGGAAAAAAAGTCTGCATATTACAGAGACACTAAAGTTCAATCGTCTTTATCCATATCATTATTAAAAAAATATATATACGTGTGTGTGTCTCTCTCGTCTTTTTATCTGTGATTAAAATCTACTTTCATAAATGGCTGTTATGTTTATCTACATTAGTAGGAAGTTGTAAAAATTTTCAAAGACTTTTTGGTAATAATAATCAATGACAGATCATTAATAGGAAACAAATTAAAAATTACATAAAAAAAAATCTAAAAACATGCTCCGGTGGCTACGTGTGTTGACCATTTGGCAGTTTTGTTATTTCTGAGAAGGAGACTATTTTTTAAAAAAAGAAAAAGAGATAGAGAGAGAGATAAGAATACCTTCATTTAACGAAGGGTGGATTTGGCACCCAAAACTTTGTGTTTTTATACGTTCCTCTGTTATCGTAATAAAAATTGTTATAGAATCTTCCAGCAAAACTCTACATTGTTTTGTTAGAGGGATATTAAACTAAGCAAAAACTATACTGTGTTCCCTAAAGCCAAATGTTAGTATATAATATTTAGTTCCATATTGCATTCTAATAATACTGCCTATTCCTTTCCCCTATACAATGTCTCCAAATTTACACCCACATCGGCAGACTTGCACTCCTGATCAGATTTAGTTTCTGCCGTATCAGTTTCTAGAAAATTTTTAAATCATTGCGAACAAACTATCTCCAGTTGGACATTTCAGACTAAATTTGGAAGGGCGTTTAAATCAGAAGAGTTCATCTTCAGATAAAACGTTTTCCTTAATGAAACACGATTTGCCGGGGATTATGTCCTATGTGCTAAATATCTGATAACAGGTGTTATGCAAAGTGTTGTATTTGTAGTTTCTGCGATTAAATATCATTTACATGGAGTAGGATGTGATGGCTACCAGAGATTGCACATTTTTAGAAGATTTGTAGCTTTATCAAGAAATAAAGCATACGTAATATTTTACATGTTAAAGACAAATCATAGAAGCAAAGGAAAGGATACGCAAAGATCCAGAGTCCGAATTCAGCCTTAGTGTATGGACAACTATTTCCCCACAAATGTCTTGCATGTAAAGAAATTTTATTTCGAATTTAAGCAAACATAGGGAGTCATAAATCACATTTTTTCTAATTAATTCGCAGACATATATTAAATTTCCTCAACGTCCCTTCTTCAATTAGAAATTAATCATGTCTGACATCACTGAAGTTAAAGCAGAACTCTTGAAATAAAATAACGGTTTTTTTTTTATTTAAATAACATTTACTAAATTCTCATAGTTAAACAGAATGTAATGAAAACCAGCAATTTGGTAATGGTGCTATATAATTATCACTACCTTTTATATAATGTTGTATTATACTTACCATGAATATCGAGTTTGATCCATGTCATCTGGGGAGTAGATGAAGCATTGTTATAGACGCGGCACACTAGTTTTGACTCCAAGTCCCATCTAAAACCCATAAATTTTACGCATTCCTTAAGACATTGATTAATTTTGCAAAATACAAAACACACAAAAGCGAAATGGTATTTATTTGTTGTTGTTTAATCTAAATGATGTTATTAGCATATTTAACAATTAGAATATACGTTCGAAAAGACATTCAACTCATTGCAATGAAAAGGATCGCAACACTGTCTCATGGAGGATTTCCCCATAATCATCTTCATTAAATGATTGGAAAAGAAACGGGAATGCAGGACAATATGAGATCAATTATACACAACTAGCATCAAAGAGGGAATTGTAAAAATTGAAAATCTCAAATACTTGTGTTCAGGTGGAGTAGAAAAACTTGTACAAAGCTATTGTAAAGAAGTGATATAAAACTTAATAATGTATACATAGAATGACGGCTTGCCCTGATTTACTTCTGCTGTACTTTGTATGTTTGTGGTTTTACGGCTCAAGGACTATAATGGTCATGCTGCACCAGGACCTATTGTTTTCCGAGGAATCCGAACTTCTGAACCTACAATTTTCCGAGGAATCTTGATCTCTTGGACCTAGGAAACCCAACCTCTTAAGGCCTAGGGAACTAAACCCCGGACTACAATGAGCAGTGCGATCCCTATGAGATTTATGAGTACGCGTTCTTTGCCCCGTTGGGAGTCGAACCTAGGCGAACGCGTTACCACATTGCCCCCCCCCCCCCGCAAGGCTTCTGCCGTACTGTTATTCAGTCAAATTTCATGTTTGTCGTGAATATTTCTTTTTTGATTTTCTTTCCTTCGTCTCCATATTTATAATTTTCTTTTCCTCCATGTAGTTTATACCTCTATATAGTTTTCTTTCCGTCCATATTTTCTTAACGCAAATTAATCAATATCACACTTTGGAGAAACCTTCTTTGTTTTCAGTCATCAAGGTAAGTTAAATAAAGGCAAACAATTTTTAAAACGATAAGGGGAAATGCAAAGTGCGAATATCCTATTATTAGTAAAAAGATAGGTCTTGACCATATTGGGTACCTCAGTATCTATGCCTAAAATATGCCTTTTTTTAAGGGTACAAATATATATTATATTATTATTTATAATGAGTTGTTGATATTAAACATGAATCCTGAAATGCAACTATGAAAACTGAAAGCAATTTTATAAAAAAGAAAATACAATGAAAGAAAGAAATCAATTGCTAAAATAACAACTAAATATTAGAGATAAGAAAGCCTAATAAGCCAATTAAAATGGCTACTACTTGTTGTAACTTTTTCAGGGTGTTTCTTTTCAATAAAGTCAGAAATTTTTCCCACATCGCCAACATTCCCTTTGTCTCACTCGGGAGGATAAGCTCCTCCGCCAATGCGGTTGTGACGTCACCGAAGCAGGCTCGTATCTCAAATTCTCGCTCGTAACTCAAGGCAAAAAATCGTGGTGAGTCTTATCTCAGAAAATCATATGTCCGAGCACTCGTATCTCAAGGTTTATCTGTATACCAAAGTACCAAAGCTACCGCTACATATTATTGTTCTTCTATACAGCAATTCATATAGCTGAAATGCCACGTAGAGGCAAATTTCGGTCTAATCTAAAACCATGAATTTTTCGGAAGTTGCCCCTACGCGATACTTCACCTATATGCATTACAGTAAGCAGGGGCAGTGGATGAATTTTCCATAGAGGGCAAACCCTTTCACTTCTTTAGTTCCTAATCACATATAGAATATACATTTTGTTATTTTTCCTTTAACTACAATTCTAACGATTAACTAGATGTAAGAGATGTGCTGGGAGTTACAAATAGCAGCACATGGCTCTTCGTTAATCAAAACAAGTATTTTATGTTTATCTGGCAGCTAAGATCTCAATACTAAGTTATTTAAAATAGCCAACTCTCAAAATGTAGTTATGCTAAGTAAACCAGCTCCTAAACAAAGAGTTATGCTAACTCTCTGTTTATTACATAATACATGATGATAATGCATTTTGCATCATGCTCTCGTCTAACTCTTTTTGTTTCGTTATGGGGAAATAGGTTTATGGTCTCAGGGGATGCATTCACAAAAGTACAAATTTTACGTTGGAAACTGCAGGCTTTCCAACGAAGATTGATATTTAAAATCGGTTAATATATAGTGGGTAAATTTCTTTTTCTAAAGTTCAGATGTCCATGCATTTAGAGAAATTTATATACGCTCAAATTTGCTTTAAAAAATACATTATGACATAAAATTTGTAGAACATCACGAAATAATTTAACATTAAACAGAAACAAATATACCAAAACTCCCGGTTCTGTATTTTGAATGGCATAGTAATGTAAATGCCTGAAGTAAGTATTTTAATAAAAAAAATGTAAGTTATAAAATACGAACACTTTATATTTTTTAATATTATATTTGGGGCGCAGCATTTTTTTCTTCTGTAGCATGATATTTTTCTTTCAGTGTCAATAATATTTACTTCACAGACATTGCAATCTACGTGTGAAACAGCCTTGCCTCAAGTGTGTAATTTCAAAGTTTATGAATGCTATAATTTTGCATTAATGCTTTTACTGGACGTTTTCTAGAGTTAACTTCTATGACAATATTATTTGCCAAGAGTTTGTGACATTTTAAATGAAAATTTATAATATTTAAGAAAATATATATTAATATATATATATATATATAAATATTTATATTTATTTTCAATAGGATATTCTCTCAACATTTTTGTATTACTAACATCCGCACACGGTTTTAGCGTTCTATTTTTTTGCTAAAGCTTTAATCAATGATTTTGGCCTGTTGAAACGTCTCAGTGTCAGCAGTATTTGCGGGAGCATTTTAAAAGCAGCTGTTTAATATATTAATATCTAACATGAATAAACAATTCAATAAAGTTTAACTCAAAGGACCATTCTCTCTCTACAATCGAATCCGATGAATATTCTCTCTCTACATTCGAATCTGAAGCATGTTCTCACGCACTACATTCGAATCCAATGAACATACTGTCTCTACACTCGAATCTGATTAATATTCTCTCAGCAGACGAATCAAATGAATTTCTATCGAACTGTAAAACCAGTCATCCTTTGTTTGTTTTCTACAATTTTGCATTAAAACTTTTTATTAAAAATGTTGCCTATCAAAACACCATAAGAACATAGGCTTAATTAGGAGTGAAGCAAGGGGTGCCTCAGTCTACACTAGGAAGATAAAAATCACAAATTAATTTTATTTACTGGTGCTGGGGGTGGGAGGGATAGACCCACCCTGACTTTGAGGCCAGCTACTCCACTGATCAGCACTAATAGTATTTGCGACAATATTCTCAAATCAACGTTCTTGCAGAATATTAAAATTCTTTAAGAGGAAAGAAATATAAAAAATAATTTCATTAATTGCATACTTGAATACAAGTTAAATAAATGCTAGTCTCAAAAGAATCGTAACTTTAAAAAAATATTGAAATATTAAGAAATCGCTAAAATTTTTAAATATAAATTTAAAATGTAACAGTATGAATTATATATATTATATCATAACTAAATATACATATGATCCCTTTAAAAATTGCAAACTCTGCATTTAGGAATTTCAAAGATTAGACACAAGATCATACAGAACAACAATTCTGCTTAAGTGTGCAAGAAAAACAAACATAAATACATTTATACATTAAAGGTGTCAAAACATTAAAATGTACTGATAAATTATACGATAAGTATAAACACAAAAGGAAATAATTATATACAAAAATGAAAATGTAAATAATTTTCACAAAATATATGTAATTAATTATACAGGATGTACACAAAATGGCGGAAACAAAGTTCACGATTCCTTGTGAAAAAAGGAATAAAAAATGTCCAGTACAATTTTTGCTTAAAATCAATAAGTTATTAGATTAATAAGTTATTTCAAATCATAGTTAAACCAATAATAAGGCAAAGCCAACCCATTTAACATCGCTTTAATGCAATTACATATGCGTTCGCGAATGTACGCCCCTTGCCACGAAGAGAGATAGGAAACGAAGATTTCACTGGTTTTTAAAAACTTGCTTAGGTCACGTGTTACTTGAATTTCGGGATATGGAAACTCCACCCGAGATATTCTGTCGCATGCCAGTCCTCAAGGCTTGCGATGTATTTGCTATCAACAGTATAGTAAAGTGAACTCCAGAGCCGCGCCTAGGACCCCTGAAATCCATAATCCGCCACTGCCAGCGACGAGCACATATTCCAATATTTTAAACGAAATACAGTATATCTATGAGGCAACGTTTTCCACAGGAAGGTCCAACAGCAGAGTCAGTACAAATTGCATATCATCATATAACTTCGAAACTAGTTCATAATTTACCATCTTGGGTATTCAGTTTCGAAGGAAATGAAATGAAATAAAGCAGATTCTTGTGGATTCGGCTTTAATAATAGTATTTTAGCTCCATTTTTATAACTGTGAAAGATTTGCACAAGGCAGATGTTGTGGGTTTGGGAAATCTTATCTGAATAGAATCAATTTCCTATTAAAATCAAGTGTTCACTTACAAAAGTGAAAGTCATTTGGTTTTCCAAGTTCATTGGCGGTACCGAGTATTTAATGACCTCCCCTCACCCATTTTTGAAGTAGGTGCTTCTTTCTTGCTGCTTCTGAGTTTGCCATAGGCTATTTCCTTCTATTTGGAAACTGATGATTTTTATTTCATTTTTAAAGAAAATTTCATACGATTAATTTTTTGCCTTATTAACTGCAAACTAATATACTTTTTCTCAAATTACTTACTACAGGTTTAGTAGAAAATGAACAATGACGAACTGGGTCCTTTTCCTCTCGGGCTTTCCTTACTGTGGAGGTAATCAGTACGCCACTGCTGTCATATGATATGCGAATACAAAAACAACAGGATTAAATGCCGGGAAAAGGGGCAGATGGCTTCAAAATGGCTATTCCCCTTCCTTATTGCCGTACTTCTGCTCACTTTCCATAAAGAAATTAACTCTGCATCTCCACCCCCCACCCCCCACCATGGGAGGTTTCAAGTATTACGTAAATAATATTTGGCCGTTTTCTACACCTCCCCCTCTGGTAAGCGAACATTAAAAATAAGCACAAAAGCCACCCACTCCCGCAAAGTTGCTTACGTAATACTTGAACTCTGCCTATGCCAAAGGATACATTTTTTATAAAGTTACCAGATTCAGAAAAGTGACTGGTTGGCTTCCTTTTCTAATATTTGGCGATGAAAAAACCTTCACTAGGTAGCCATACTTCGGAATTACAATGACGTATTTGGACACGCAACTAAATTTTCAGGTTTGAAGTTAACGAATAAGATCATTTGTGCTTAGCCGTGCCTCTCCAAGAATTTCTTTGGTTTGCTTTTCTAATGATGGGCGTATCTGGGGCGTGATTCGTTCATCTTTGGCCTTAATTATCTTATTAAATATTGATTTTAAGCAAAAATTACACTGGACAATTTTTATTCCTTTTTTCACAAGGAATCGTGTAGTGAACTTTTTCCGCCATTTTGTATACACCCTGTATACAAAAATACGAAAATAAACTACAATGGGAGAGACAACTCCTTTTCAGCTTGGATGCAATTTTTCTTCAGGAGACTGTAACCCCCATACTACCAAACTCCAGCTGGTTATTTATATTTTTATGAGATATATAAAAAACCCACGTATTCCAAATTTATGAATACCACCATATTAAACGTTACTATCCGTACCAGCAGAAAGTTGGCAATATGCATTTCTTTCAAATTCTTTTTATACAGATGTGAATGTTTGGTTCCAAATGGCTGGGGCTTTATCAGTCAACGTTTTACATTTAATTTCACTATTAGCTATGTTATGAAAATTATATTATAAGAATATATAACATACATATATAAGAAGAAATGTGAAGAAAATTACGAGTAAAGCATTTGAGTTTTGTAGCTGAGTATTGAATCGAAGGAAAAGGTAGGTAATTGCTTTAAATATGTTTACCTTGATAAGACGAATCTAGCAGTTGCTATTAGATCACTGGATCCATCAGCGGCCGTATCAATATGAATTTTAGTGGGCAAAACGTGTGTTCCGTTGGAAATGGTGACCTTCGGCGGAGGCCTACCACCCGTAGATCGGCAATCCATCACAAAGGTTGACCCTTCAGTATAAGGTCCTAGAGTTGATCCGTTTTTTACCACTGAACCATCCATGTAAAGTTCGGGAGCTTTTGGTGTCACTAAGGTGAAAGAAATTACACAGATGATATAATTTCAGTGGTCTTATATGAATTGTTTATATATATATGACTATGCACAATCATATCAATATTAATCATAATATATTCATGATATTTCGCAACATATTTAATACAACTGAAAAAGAAATACCCCATACGATAATCTATTTAAAACAAAATGAACACAGATACCACAATTGCCTAAACTGATGTATAGATGACACATCGTTGACGATATTGACACATCAATGATTATTTGATGACACATAAATTGTTGATATTTGTTTCTGTACAGCGCCTTTAAATGTCAGGAAAAAAATCATAAATTAATCCGTTGTCATTTGATCGGGTACAGGAAAGAAAAACTAATAATTGTCCACAATAATATGCCATCAATTCGTTTTATATACTCCTCAAGTGTTATATTACATACAGGTTATAGCCTGATATTTATGTTGTCTTATACTATAAGCTCCTGATGATATCGTCCCAAAACTTATTAACATCGGTTTGTATAGCCACGTTGTAGATCTCGTCTTAAATTATTCATTAATTGAAAAGCATATAAATCAGAATAAAAACAATGTTAGATAAATAGTATTACTTGAGGTCATAAATTCGATAGGGATTTTCATTTTTTTAACATATGCCTCGTGACTCACACTGAAAGAGAATTAGATTTTTTTAATCATACCTTTTACTGAACGTTTATTTTAAAACTTAAATATTGATTATTATAACCTCATTGTGATTAAAACTTAACAATGGATGAAAATTGCTTCACAATTGCAGGTGGATTAATTAAAGTGATATATTAAATAAATAAAATGAAAAAGAAAGAAAAATATATGAATATTATATAATATATATTAAAATTAAATTTATTAAAATTATAAAACATATAACTGTAAAAATTATAAAATGTACATTAATATATAATTAAATTTAATAAATAATTGTATAATATAAAATAAATAAATATATAAATAATGAAAAGTAAAAATAATGATGATAATAAATTAAATAAATAATTAAAAGTTAATTGAAATTTAAAATTAAATTCATGATTCCGATAACTGATGTAGGTAAATTGTTAATGAGCAAAATTTATTAAAATAAAAGGAAAAAAAAACTCCTCAGACTAATATTCTATCTTTCAAAATGATACTCCATCACCAACTGGAGTTCATATGTGCCGTGACTTGTTTACATGCGCAGAACATCTTTACTATTAGTATTATCTAAAAATAAAATAATTAAATGTATTTAGAAATGTTTCTACGTCCGTGTTACATACTTTTTTGGCATCAGAACTCTCGTTTATATAGCTAACAGAACCCGAAACTTTACTACAATTTTTAACCTTGAAAAATTAGCGTTGTACCCACAGGGTAAACTTGGATAAATTTAAATAATGAATAGCTCAATATACATAATTTCAGATACTCAGATTCAGAAAACCCTTTTAAGGATGCTATATTTTAAAATGAACATGAAAAACTAAACTTTCAAAAATTTTGTCTCAGATGGGCCGTGGGATAATAGTTTCCCGCTTTTTGCTTTCAGTTATGTCAACAAGCTTTTAAGAAGAAACCTGTGAGGTTGATGTCAAAAACTTGTAGGACGTACGTTTATCTAACTAAAAAATTATTTTCCCCGTGTTTCTAGAGTGATCTTTCAGTACCGTCATGCTATTTCTAAAACAAAACATGGTGGAAAATTATTCACCCAGTACCCTATAAAGGGTTAATCATTATTGTTCTCAAATATAATAATTATACGTAACTATATTATGGAGAAAATTATCATTGAATAACTACTATTGCACATGCTGATTCTGTAAAAATTAAAGCAGCAATTAAAAAAACTTAGTACGCAGAATTAATATGAAAATTTATCCAGATCTTAAAGGTCAACCAGAAGTTACAAAGGAGAAATTAAGACAAAAGGGCACAATCTTGGGGTAGCTACAATCTCATAAAAAGGTGAAACACCCAGTTGATCGTAAAAAGCTGCAGAAGTGGGTGAATAAAGCTATATTCTAAGGATATTTGAACTTCAACGTATCTTCTCACAAGAAAAAAAGCATAGCAGCAGAGTGAGTGTGTTTTAGATAGCAAAAACTAGAAAAGGGTTGATAAGTTTGTCTGCAAACCTTGATTGATGGAGCTGGAAAAAATCTAGGGGAATAGAATTGAAAACAAAAACAGACAGGTTAGGACATTGGTCGATGAATGGATAAAAGGGGCGATGGAAGTGAAAGAGGAGGTTTGAGGTGAACCAGATAATGAGGTTTGCAATGAAGTGAAATTTTAGAAGAACCGTATTTTGAGAAAACGAAAATATTAAAAAAATAACTTAAGCTTGAAAAAAAAAACGAAAGTTCAGTTTGGAATGGTGGAAAGAATAAACCGTATATAAAAACCATCTAAGCAACGTCATAAACGAAATAGGAAGGTGAATTCGTTATTACTACTATTTCGTTAAAAAATATAAATGTTTTGTATTTTAAAGCAGAGAATCGCGAAGATATTAACTTAAATTAAAATTTTATGTCTTGCGTTCTGCGGTTTTAAACATATATATCACAAAGTTTAGACATTATTACCCTCCTCGAAAGCAGTAAAATTACCAATGAGTGATGAATACCATATTTTCTTTAAGAAAGGCAATTTTATCTGTAATATATATATGTGCCAAAAAGAGGATTAATTTGAACTAGAGAACGCGGAAGAAGGAAACTTAATTTCGTTAAAAAATATGGTGGGTACCCTAACGACTTGATATCCAAAATTAAATAAAACTTAACTCAATATTTTGTTTGCATGATTCGTCTGTAAAAACAAATAACAAACAAGGTTAATTTATTTGGCAGGAAACAACAAAGGAAAATAACATACGATGAATAACAACAAACAGCGAAAATCATCATAACCAAAGCATTATCTCATTAAGTTGGTAAAATTAATGAAATGAAATTTATGTACCTTATATGTTGCGTAATATTCCGTTCGTGCTCACAAAGTAGCAATATATATACCTAAATATTTCTAAATTTTTAACATATAAAAAAAACAGTTAAATGGAGTTTCTTTCTTGGTTTAATATTGAGTATGAGTGCAATTCTCAATTATGGGTAAAATGAAATTTGAATATATACGTAGGCAACAAAGTAATAGCATGTATATTTAAAACTAAATACATAAATATTTATTAACTATATATAGCTATTTATATACATATTAACTTATTGACTTCTACGGCGTTTATCAGTATGATTTCTAATCTAGTTTGTGAGTTTTTGTGCCCTTATTTCTTTGCATGCTTTACAGAAACGCCTATCTCCGCCTTACTTCGTTAAATAAGTTTCGCATTTCGTGGATCTATGTTTTACATGCTATAAACTAATGTTTCTTAGGGTGCGTACAGACATACAACAAAATCTCATAACAGAACATAGCCGCTTATCATCAGTGCGTAATATCACTGCGTCCCATCGGTTCATGCGGAACAGATTTTTCCAGTCTACATTGCAAAACGCTGTTTTTCGTAAACCGGTCTAAATACACAAACATGGGGTGCAACATAGCCCAGTAACATCCGTTTGATGCCACGGGAAAAAACAGATAACTGATGGGATGCGGAAACGTTACAACGTTCTGTTATGGAGTACAGTCCAGATTTGGTACGCGGCCTTGTTACGATACGGTGTTCCGTTGCATATGTGGACGCGATCTTAGACTGGTCGCTTATCGATCACATTAAGCATTCCCTTACTTATGGAAGACTACCGAAGGTATGGTAGTGAGAAGCCTAGAGGATTTACCTGAGAGAAAATTGAAAAATAAAGTGCCTAAAACCAAAATCAGGTCTTGTTAATAATATGAATTCTATTGACCATCATCAGTTGCTAGTTAAAGAATTTTGTTTTCATCATTAGCAAAGTATTAACAGCCTCCGATATCAATCTCATAGATTCCAATATTAATTTATTAAATTACAAGTAATTAGATAGCTGAGAGGATTCCACTTTTAAAAAATATTATCACCATCATCTATTCTTTACGCTTGCTCTCAAGGAGAAAATTTTTTTGCGCCGTGATCTTAAATAACATTATTTCATTATTTTGACTCCTGAAATTTCCTAATGTTTCTGCAAACCACTTGACAGGTTGTCACGGACCATGTACGTAATCTGACATGACATGCTGCACGCATTTGTTTGGAAAAAGTATAAACTTGAAAACTTAATCTGATTAATTTAATTAAATTCGTCTTTTGAAATTATTAATAATTACATGTCCTTCGTCTCTCGCACTCTCACGTTTTTCTATAATCAGTAATCAAAGATGAACTTTATATAAAATTCTTTTTATATCTTAGCCTCCGGGTATTTCAGTATCTCATAAAACCCTGCCTTATTCAAAGTAAAGCATAAATCTTGCTTCAAATTTTAATTTTATATTATTCTGTTTATAGCAATAGTTAAACATATTTTTCTTTAAGGAATTAAAAGATCCAATATATATAGATAAATTTGTATGAAATAACATTCAAATCATGATAGAAAGTACTCTTTCTAGGAAAAATGTCACAAATGGTAAATTAAAAGAGAGTAATTGAATTTATTCATTTAAAAATAATAATTACTAAATATTCTTAAGTGTGAAGTATTATATTATAATGTACCTTTTTTGCTTATTAAATATGGATATAAGCATTTTTAATTTATAATTTTCAATATTCTATTATATCCATGCTCATATGCGATGGATAATATCGTTTCCATGGAAACGAAACTATATTTTTTTTGGAGAAAATAAGCCCAAATAAGGAGACTCAAGCTGAAATCACAAGGGACCCAAGACAAATATATCTTCCCGGTGTCTAATCTTCTGATTGACGCGAAACAGAAGCCCACAGCGCCTTTGTGAGCAGACACATGGACACCAATACTAGAAGTTTTGCTGTATTGGCCAGGCTAAAAGAATGATTCGTTTATTCCTTCTTCACAGCTGCATTTATTTTCGGCTTCAAGTGGGCTTACGTACGACTACTGTCCATCCCATTTCCGTTAGATTTTATTTTTTATAAAACGGAGTGTGTCATAAGAGGCGTTTTAGTAATTTAGTAAATAAGAGGAAGATTATGGTACTTCCTCTATAACAAAAATTCCATGCGTGAAGAAGAGTTCATGGCCATTTGAGGATAAGGTTGCAAGAGGAAAATCTCTGGAGTGGCGTTGTTGGACATGGCAAGAAAGAAACTGATTGATGGTGAACAACCAATGATATTGGCTGGTCGATTAGATTGAAAAAAGTGGGGAATGATAATGCTTCGCAATGATAACAGGAATAAATGAAAAGCATGCAGGAACATAGTAGCAAATAATAGATGATATATTTAACAATTTTATAGGAGTGGCTATGATAAAAGTGTAATGGACTTTGCTAAGTTTTTTTAAAATATAGTTAAATAAAATATTAATTGAATAGTATACATTTCAAAAATGCAACCATTTTTATATTTTCTTTACCCATATGTTCCTGAAATATAAAATTCAAACTGACAAATTATTTTGAAATATATATGTTAAATGTGAATGATTAAAGATTTAACTTTCCAGTAAATTTTACACAGTTTGCTAAATTTATAATATTTTCTTCTGTCAGTAATAGGGGATACGACTAACGCTTTCCTTTTATAATCTTTTCTTGCATAATCTTGCATAATATCTTCTTTCATAACCTTGTACACTGTTTTCTTGCATAACCTTGTATAATGTTTCCTTGCATAATATTGTACAATACTTTTACATAATTTATATGATCTTTCGCGCCCTGTACAAAAAAATATGAGTAAATAATACGTAATAAATGTGAATGCGGCAATATGTGGATACTACTTTTTTAAAAAAAGTTAGGAACGTTGTTGAAAAGTTTGGAAAAGTTTATATGTATTATACATTAGATTTTATTATACCTACTATTGAAAAAAAAATTTTTCTACACATCGAATCACTTCCCGAATTAAATTTTCTGGTAATTTAAAACTACAGGCCGTAAAATATATTAATGCTACTGAGAAAATATTTCAGAGTTTATATATCAGTACCATTAGTTTCCGGGATGTTGATGGCGAGCTATGTATCCTGGAAAGGATTCTATATGGGTTGAAAGCTCAATAAAAATAAATTATTTGCACGTAATTTACGCTGCAAAGAATTTCCTAAGTTATAAGGAAAAGTCGAAATTCCCTCGGTATTCAAAACTTGGGGAAACTTAAAAGTAGGATTCGAATTTCCTTCCAAACTCTAAATTAGAAATTCCGGACTCATTTGTTAGATTTATCAGTAGGCATGTTTAGTGCTTGGTGGAATGTAGATACTGAGAAATTATTTTTCCATTGGTACATGTGAATTCTTCCACGACAATCATTCACATTAATGACAGGGCGAGGAATGTATAATAATAATAATAATGAATACAAGTACAAAATATTAATATAAAACTAAAAACAAACAACTAAAAATTTCGTTATCCATTTACAGTTTGGGAATAAACCATAATTAATTTACATAATGATCTCAAGTCAATACAAAATTTCAACTTTTCAATATCGGTAACACAATTTCTTTACGAACATCAAACTCATTAATGTACTCAATATATTCAGAAACACAGTGTGGAACTGTTTGATATTCCTTCATGGGTATGAGTCGTAATCTGCGTATGTGTTTTTATGATTTCCAACTATAAACTATATCATGGTATAATTATATGAAAGTATATATATTATAAGTATATATGCAGGGTTGTCGAAATTAAACTTCCCCAACTCAGAGGGCTGTGTAGGGCGTTGTATGGGTCATAGAGATATGAAATGTGGACAGCAGACACTTCAGATCATGCGCTCGAGATTTATTAAAAAACTATTTAGTGCAAAAAGTCACTGATAGACGATGCTGCAGCCCGACAATACGTCCTGTAGTTAGTCTATATGTTCGCCAATGCTCTGCACAACCCTGCCCAATCGCAGAACAGTCTATTCTACAGCTGAACGCAGTAAGTCTACATGAAGTCCACGAACATGGAGACGAATACAGTCTTTCAGATGTGACAGGGTTGCGGGTTGTTCTCGGTAGACATGATCCTTTAAGAATCCCCATAACCAAAAGTCACATGGTGTGAGATTGGGTTAGCGAGGCGGCCAACTTGTTGGAAAACAACGGCTGATCATCCGTGCAGCGGTGAAAGTTTGCCGTAACACCTATTGAATGCCACGATGAATATGGGGAGGTGCACCGTCCTGCATAAAAATAGTGTCCTGGACACGGTGACGTTACTGAAGTTCTGGGATCATAAAAGTTGTCAACATGTCCCGATAGCGTTGTCCATTGACGGAACAGGTTTTAAACCCTGTTGGAGTCATCTCCTAAAAAAATAAGGCCCAATGATGAACGTTGAAGTGAAACCGCACCATAACGTAATTTTTGCAAGATTCAAGGGTACTTGGTGGTTTGTGCGTGGGTTTTCTGTTGCCCAAATTCAGCAGTTGTGCGTATTCACTTTTCCATTCAGTTAATAGTGCGCCTCATCCGTCCACAGAATGTTTCATGGCCAAGCGGCATCGACTGCCATTCGTGTAAGGAACTGCAGTGCAAATGTTTGCCGAACTTCAGCGTCCCGGTCATACAGCTGGTGAAGACTATGGATTTTGTAAGGATAATAACCCACAATTCATCGCCAAACGGTGGAATAGGGCATATCAACAGCACGAGAAATAGCTGGTACACTCACAACACCATGTGGGTCTTGGCTAGTTGCTTCTACGACCGCCGTAGCCACATCTTCCACACGTACAGAGCCTACAAGTTTTCGTTCGCCACCTGGTAAAATTCCAAGCTGTCCGGTTGTTTCAAATTTTTTCATCATGTCATGTAGAGCGTGCTTGGTCATTGGTCCTCGGCGTAGGTTCTTCTACCGACGGAATGCTTTTATTGTTTCAGATGAGTTCTCGTCACTCTAGTAGAAAAGCTTCACTAACAGAGCTTTGTTTTTCAAAGTCGGCATTATGCATCAGCGAACTGGAAACCCTTTCTCGTGCAGTGCCTGTTTTCTTCTTTTTATCGGACTCGTCATTTGCATAGGTCATTTGCACAAAGGCTAGGTTTCTGCAAAATCACATTTCATTAGTTTTACAGAGCCGTATATAGGTGATTTTTTTTACTAAATATATTATATATATTTTATTACTAAATATATATTTTTAATAAATCTCGAGCGCATGATCTGAAGTGTCTGCTGTCCAAATTTCATGTCTCTATGACCCATACAACGCCTTATACAGTCCTTTGAGTTGGGGAAGTTTAATTTCGACAACCCTGTATATTGTAAGTATAAATATATATATATATATATTATATATATATAAACCGAACATTGCACAGCACTAAATCAAACAATAATATTAATCAACGTTTATTGGCGTAGTGATACCAGAGCCGATGTTATGGCTAGATGGTGAAACGTTCGAAAGAAAAGAAATATTTTTGCGTTCGGTGGGACCTGAACCCACGACCTTCCACTTACCGGGCGGAGGCTCTACCTACTGAACACAGAGGTAATGATAAAAATAATAATCCTAATTTCGTTGAAAAAATTCAACTAATTACAACACAATTTAGTAAAGATTATGAAAAACATAAGGTAAAAAATTTTATTTTTACTTGAACAAAATATCTTTTAGAAAAGTATATTATATAATTTATGAAAGGATGCTAAATACAACATGTAACGATCTTTTTAAAGATTACATGAATTTTCGAATTAATCAATTTGAAGTTTTAAAAAAATGAATAAATAACCAACAAGAAATAATGCCTGTTGAGAGGCTGGTTGAGAGCTCCTGTACCATGTCTTGGAGTTCTGATGGGTTCGTTGAAAAAATAACAATGTCATCAGCAAACCGCAAATGATTTAAATATTCACCATTTATTTTTATTCCCTTGTTATTCCAATTTATCAGCTGAAAAATCATCTGTAAAGCTGAAGTAAAAAGTTTTGGAGAAATGGTATCTCCCTGCCTCACCCCTTTGCCAAGTTTGATAGTTTTGGTATCTTTATGTAACCGAAATTTTGCACTTGCATTTTTATACACACGTTTCACCATGTCAATGTACACATCCTCAATGTCTGTTGATCTTAAAGAGTTGATGACTGCTGATGTTTTTATAGAGTCAAAGGCCTTCTCATAGTCAATAAATGCAACACACAATGGAAGTTCATATTCATGTGTTCTTTCAATTAATTCTCTTAATACTTGAATATGGTCCACTGTACTGAATCCACTTCGAAATCCAGCTTGTTCTCTTGGTTGAGCTGCATCTAATTTTTTCTGCAGGCGATGTGTTAGAACTTTTGTGAAGATTTTATAAATAGCAGGTAACAAGCTAATTGGTCGGTAATTTTTCAAATCCTCTTTATCACCTTTTTTATGCAAAAGAATTACTGTTGCAGAATCCCATTGGTTTGGTATGTTACCGCTGTTAAGACATTTGGTAAAGAATTTTGCAAGTATGTCTTCTACATATTCTCCAGCTTCTTTTAGGATATCTAATGTAATACCATCATCACCAGGGGCTCTTCCTTTCTTCATGCTTTTTATTGCAAATGAAACTTCTTCTTTTAAGATTTTAGGAGCTGTTCCTTCAACTATTTCAGTGTCTTCGTTTAAT
>QLNU02014802.1:9897178-9911873 GCA_006491805.2 Dysdera silvatica | reverse complement strand
TATATATATATATATATATCATCATCATCATATTCAACCATTATCTATCCACTGCTGGATGAAGGTCTCTCCAAATGCTTTCCACACAAGTCTATCCTGAGCAATTCGCTTCCACGTCACCCCAACCTGTTTTCTTATTTCATCCACCCATCTAGTTTGAGGACGTTTTCTAGGTCTTCGGTGGTCTCTTGGAATCCAGTTCAGAATTTCTGTTGTCCATCGTTGATCAGTTCTTCTTGCAATATGCCCAGCCCATCGCCATTTCAGCCCTTTTACTTTAACAATGATGTCCTCTACTCTAGTTTGCTCTCTCACCCAAGTGTTTCTTTTTCGATCTCTCCTAGTTATTCCAAGCATGCACCTCTCCATGCTCCTTTGCGTTGTCTGTAACTTTCGTATTGCTCCAACTGTTAGACTCCATGTCTCTGATCCATAAGAGAGGACTGGCAATACACACTGGTTGAAGACCTTTCTTTTTAGACACAAAGGCAATTTCCCCTTCAGGATAAAACTGTTTCTTCCAAATGCACTCCAGCCAAGTTTAATACGTCTGTTGAGTTCTTTCATAATGTTGCCATCCATTGAAATCAGCTGGCCAAGGTAAATATATGAATCAGCAATTTCTAGCTCAATGTTGTCAACTTGTATTTTTGTTTCCTCTACGAAATTATTGAACATGATCTTAGTTTTTTGTAGGTTCATCTTGAGTCCAACTTCTTTACTTCTAGTTGAGAGCTCCTGTACCATGTCTTGGAGTTCTGATGGGTTCGTTGAAAAAATAACAATGTCATCAGCAAACCGCAGATGATTTAAATATTCACCATTTATTTTTATTCCCTTGTTATTCCAATTTATCTGCTGAAAAATCATCTGTAAAGCTGAAGTAAAAAGTTTTGGAGAAATGGTATCTCCCTGCCTCACACCTTTACCAATTTTGATAGCTTCGGTATCTTTATGTAACCGAAATTTTGCACTTGCATTTTTATACACACGTTTCACCATGTCAATGTACACATCCTCGATGTCTGCTGATCTTAAAGAGTTGATGACTGCTGATGTTTTAATAGAGTCAAAGGCCTTCTCATAGTCAATAAATGCCACACACAATGGAAGTTCATATTCATGTGTTCTTTCAATTAATTCTCTTAATACTTGAATATGGTCCACTGTACTGAATCCACTTCGAAATCCAGCTTGTTCTCTTGGTTGAGCTGCATCTAATTTTTTCTGCAGGCGATGTGTTAGCACTTTTGTGAAGATTTTATAAATAGCAGGTAACAAGCTAATTGGTCGGTAATTTTTTAAATCCTCTTTATCACCTTTTTTATGCAAAAGAATTACTGTTGCAGAATCCCATTGGTTTGGTATGTTACCGCTGTTAAGACATTTGGTAAAGAATTTTGCAAGTATGTCTTCTACATGTTCTCCAGCTTCTTTTAAGATATCTAATGTAATGCCATCATCGCCAGGGGATCTTCCTTTCTTCATACTTTTTATTGCAAATGAAACTTCTTCTTTTAAGATTTTAGGAGCTGTTCCTTCGACTATTTCAATGTCTTCGTTTAATCCACTGTTACTTTCGTATAGATTTTTGTAGAATTCTTCAACTCTTCTAAGTATTTCTTCCCTATTTCTTGTTACGGTGCCATCCTCTCCTTTTAATGCAATGATGTGTTTCTTCCCAACAGATAAACTTCCTTTAACAACCCTAAGGCTCTTGTTATTTTCAATGGCTTTCCTTACTAGCTCACAGTTGAATTTTCTTATGTCTTCTTTCATGCTTTTGCGCAGAGTTTTACAAAGTTCTATGTACTCAATCCTGGAACTGGTATTTTGATTGTCCACCTTCATATCTCTTCGCCTTTTCATGAGCTGTTTCGTCTTCTCAGATAATTTGCTATTGTGCTTTTTACAGGTTACACCACCAATTTCCCCAGCAGTTTCAACTATTGTCTTAACAATGTTTTCATTTGCTTCTGAGATATCACTTTCATCAATAAGTCCTTCCAGTGCAGAAAAGCGATTTTTTAATTCCAACTTGAATGCCTCGGTATTTTCTTTTAATTTCTTTAAATCCACCCTCTTACTTACTTGTTTCCTAATGAGCTTCTGTCGTTCTAATTTAGTATTTAAGTGCACTTTACATCTCACCATTCGATGATCACTTCCAGTATTAAATCTGTTCAGTACACTGCAATCTTCAATAATTGATTTCTTGTTTGCCAGGATATAGTCAATTTCACTAGTTCCCCCATTTGGGTGTTTCCATGTCCATTTTCTTTGCGGTTTCTTCTTAAAAAATGAATTCATGATGCTAAGATTTTCAGCTTCTGCAAATTCGATGAGTTGATCGCCACGTTCATTCCTTTCCCCATATCCGTATTTACCAACCGATGTCTCTCCTTGTTCCTGTTGTCCAATTCTTGCATTGAAATCCCCCATGATGAGCTTGATATGTTGTTTCCCTTTGGTGTGTAACTCTTTGATTTCTTCATAAAATTCTTCAACCTCTTCGTCGGTATGGCTTGATGTTGGTGCATATACCTGTACTATTTGAAGTTGGTATCGCTGGGTTAGTTGAACAACGAGCCTCGCTGCTCGATCTGACGTGCTTTCGACTTCAAGAAGGTAGTCTTTAATTCTTTTGTTGATTAAGAAGCCAACACCACTTGTTCTTCCAGTTTCCGTTCCTCTATAATAAAACAAATGTCCACTTTTAAGTTCCACCAACTCTTCACCTTTTCTTCTAACTTCACTGAGTCCTACAATGTCCCATTTGATCTTGTCTAGTTCCTCTTCCAATTCCTGAAGTTTTGCTTCAGAAGCAAGGGATCGTCCATTAAACGTAGCCAAGGTCAATAACAAACGGCAGCCTGGGCCATTCCAGTGATTCTTAGCACCCCCTGCTTTCATGCCACACTGACCGCTGCCTTGATCAGGAGCACTCCAGCACCTGGAGACTAGGGGCCATGGTTTCTGGTGTGTCAACATAATGGAGGAATTAGCCATAATTTCACCACGCTGGCTAGACGGGTTGGTGAATTAGCCCTCCCCTTCCGCCTTTCTATCCGTGTAGCAAATATTAATTTGCCACATAAATAGAAAGCTCAGCCTGCACCACTTGAAGGCGGGGTAGGACACTAGGTTACTGGCCTGGCCGGTTCCACACATCGTCACATACGTTCAGCGTGTGGGTCTCCTTCCAGTTAGATACCAGCAACCCTTTTGCAGGCCATATATATATATATATATCACATTAATTACGTATATTATATAAATTACATATATATATATTAATTATGCATATTATATTAATTATATATATGATATTAATTATATACAGGTATATTATCATATATATATATATATATATATAAAAAACCATCCAAAGAAGAGCCGGACAACTACACCCTGCAACGGCAATTGAACGGCAAACACTACCCCGGGAAGAAGGAGGACGCGGACAAGCGGACCTCAAAGACTTACATGACAAGCAGATCCAGAGCATGAGGCAATACTTCCAGTTGAAGAGTCCCCGATCGCCACTCATCCAAGCCATAATACAAGCAGATGCAAATTACACGCCACTAAACCTGTGTAGTACCGAAGAGCGTGTCCTGGAAACAGCCAACGAACAGAAACTGAGAACTTGGGCCGGAAAACCATTACATGGCAGGCACTACAATGACCTGCAACAACCACACGTTGACAAAAAGGCATCAAATTCTTGGCTGGCCAAAGGCACTCTCCAGCCAGAGACAGAAGGATTCATGCTAGCCATCCAAGACCAAGTGATCGCAACAAGGAACAATCAGAAATTCATCCAGAGAAAAGACATAGAAAGCGACAAATGCAGACACTGTCATGCGGCATCGGAGACAATCCAACACGTGATGGCAGGATGCAAGATCCTTGCGCAGTCAGACTACAAACATAGACACGATCAAGTAGCGAAAATAGTCCACCAGAAATTGGCAGCGAATGCTGGCTTTCTGACAGAAAAATGCCCGTACTACAAATATGAGCCAGAGACCGTGCATGAGAACGAAACACACAAGCTTTACTGGGATAGAGCAATCATAACAGACAAGACAGTCCCACATAACCGTCCTGACATAACCCTCGTCGATAAATCGAATAAGACCACGTACTTAATCGACATAGCAGTACCCAACACCAATAACATACAGACAACCTACACAACGAAAATCACCAAGTACCAAGATCTCAGACATGAAGTACGAGATATATGGGGTATGGAAAAGATCCTCATCATCCCGTTAGTCATCTCAGCAACAGGGATAGTACCAAAAACGCTTGCGACGAATTTGGAGATACTCAACATTGACCCAAACACCTACATTGAAATACAAAAAGCCACAATCCTAAACACGTGTCACATTGTCAGGAAGTTTCTAGACATGGCACATTAAGAAGTGATGTAAAAAGAGGCTTGGGAACATGGCGCTCTGCCCGTCCCAAAGCCTGTTTCCGCCAAGAATGGGCGAGGAAAACTTTTTATATATATATATATATATATATATGAAAAATGGTAGATAATGTAAATATAAATGAAAATGTAGAAAATCAAGCAAATAGATTGGTGAGAAATGAAAACAAATAAAAAACAATAGTAAGCAGTAAAATAAAAATACAAACAAGTTTATCAATGAAGAGCGCGCATGAAGCAGCAGCAATCAATATGATAAAAATATATAAATAAGAAATAGTAGATAATGTAAATATAAATGGAAGTGTAGAAAATCAAGCAAGTAAATGAAAATTATTAATAGGTAGGTGCAAATATATGCGGAATACCAATATTCACAAAAGACAACTCATCCACCATAATGTAGCGCAACATTGCATTTAATAAGCTACTAAAAGCACCGCATCATGCACATTTTATTATATATTTATGTATTTGAATATTTTTTGGTAACAGCAATGATCTGTAGGGTGATGTCGGGAGCAGAATGCCTTTGTGCCGTTTGACAGTGTTTTTCGGGGTTTTAGTCGAACGGTTTATTGGCGTTTCAGAAACATTGTCTTGCAGATCTTATATATTGTGTCCGGCATGCGTGTATAACTGTTCCCTTGAAAAAGATTGTACATGCATGCATAGATGCAATATATTGTCATATAATTTCAATCTTCACTCTCGTCACTAGCCCGTTATTATTAATCGTAAAATTGTCTATTCATTTATACTTTCACTACACAGGAATGTATATTTTGTAATTGTGGTATGATGTACATACATTTACACCTATTAATAACCTTCATTTACTCGCTTGATTTTCTACATTTTGATTTATATTTATGTTTACATTATCTACTATTTCCTATTTATATAATTTTATCATATATGTATGTTGCATTATATAGTATATCATATTATGTATATACTAATACATATTATGATATAAAGTTAACAACGATTAGTAGAATATTGCAATGTGTGTAGCCATGTTGAAATATAAAAGCGTTGAAACATTTTGTGCCCTTATAAAAATAGTTTCCACGACCCCCAGATATCGTTTGCGGTCTCCCAGCTGAGCAACCATCAATAGATAGTTTATTAAATAAACCAATGGTTTTCATCGTTAGATATTTTGTATACCTTAAAAATAAAATCCGTAGTGGATTATCACTTAAATTATATCCACTTACCTTCCAATCATTGTCCAAAGATGATCTTAGGATATAAATATGGCGCCTGTTCGAGGCCAAATTGTAGCATCTTCCCTTTAAATACCATTTATTTTGAATATAGTTGTTTTGATGTAGTTTTTTATCATTTATATGTTTTATTTCATTTAAAGCTTTCGCTAATCAAACCTTCATATTTTTGTGAAACCGAAAAGTCACGGTAGTAATTAAAATTCCCTTACAACAATAACAAAATATATGCAAACAAATTACAGGTACATTTTCTTCAGAGCAAAAAAAAATTATTTTGACATGGAAACTAAATCCTTAAATGAGTTTGGATAACCAATAAGTTGACATTAGTTACTTGTATCAGGGGTTTCAAACTGTTCGTCATGGCTTCTGGGGCCCAGTGAGTTTCAGTCAAAACACTGCGCCTCTGACTAACATTTGTTTTTTTGTATAATTTTTTCTATATGTAACTCATGGACGATAGCATTTACAATATAGGAAATAGCAAGAGTAGATTACTGCTCATTCCTTCTATGTTTGATTGCAAGTAGATCTTTAACACATTTGTTACATTCTTAAACCATCACTATGCTTTATTTACACGTATTTAATAATGAGTGATTCGATGATCAAATTGGATTAGGCATGTCAGAATGATGGAATGAGCATGGCATTTGACGCCCTGTCTGACGGAAAAACTTCGAACTCTGAGACCATCTCTGAATTGTTTTATCACCTTTCAAAATGTAGATTGAGGTTGAGACACTACTCCAACTTTTCATATACAAGAGTTTGCAAGTTATGTTTTCTAGAGGGAGGAGAAATGTTTTATAAGAAGGGATAAACCATTTCAAAGACGAACTATCCGTACCATAGTTAATAGTTCACTTGATTAGTATGGGTAGAAAGTGTACACGAAATTTAGAATTACGAATTTAGAATTTTATTTAAAATATTTGGTACCTAATCAATATAATAATATTTTATTAAACCTCAATCATATACACAATGAACGAGTTTACATAAATAAGATGCAGATGTTATTAGAAGTAAATATAAATTCATAATAGACATAAAATTCATTCTATATCTAATCAGTAATTTCCATCTAATCTATATTTCTTATAAAATCAACATTTTGTATTTAATCAGTATTTGCTACCTAATAGACAATTTTTTAATAAATCTATATTTCGTATTTATTCATCATGAATTACCTTTTTATGTTTACCTGAAATCATTTTTATATAGAAGGATAAATATTTAATTATTCTTTATTTTAAAATCTGTAAATTTAGCTTGTATCAAAGGTTCCCTGAAACACAATTTGGTCGCAAAAAGTGGCATTTTATATTAAGAGTATATTTTAAGTACAGTGACAGCTTTTTTATTTAATTATATCCAGCGTTGAGATTTGCTGTATTTTAAATACATTATTTCTTACCAAATATAATTACTATCGTGTTAAATTTTATATATTGATCGTCCAATTTTTGCAAATTAAAGCGAAGTTCACCTTTCAGTAAACTAGAATACTTACGTATAAAATATAAAAACCCTATTTGATGTAATGTCCTCATTCGTTCCAGAGCCAATTACACAAAAAGAACGGTCCCAAAACTAATAGGCTGGCATCAATAGAGAGATCAGATATTCTTCTTCATACAAGAAATAGCTTTATTTTTTTTCCTAGAGATATATCACAAATCCACTAGGACTGATTAATGTATGATATATAAAAGCTGTCTTTGATATACTAAAAATGCAGAGAAACCTTAGCGATTGTTACAGTGTATAGAGATTTTCTTTTTTGATATAAAACTGGGTATTTAGTAAAACAATTTTTGCACCAAAAAGATAATCACTAATACATGTACGAGGGTTCATATAATTTTTATTAAAGAAGGTATATATTTTTAATGAAATAATAATTATGAAATTTTAACAAGTTATGTTTCTCAAAACGACAGTTGCAATATAACCGACAAACTCACATTATGTTTGAATTTATCATCAGCAAACTGAAAAAAAAATATTAAAATTTCTCATAACGTATATCCAATTCAATCTTTTTTGAGTTCCAAATAACTTGTTAAACTTCAGTTAAAAAGCAAAAGCAAATTCAATGTTCAGTTTCTTTATAAATTCTGAGGGCAATTACGTTTAAATATACATACATATATAATTTACCATAATAAAACAACGAAACTTTATGTCGTAGTGATGGTTGGTAATTTTGTAAATTATAGAAATGATGGTCTTCAAAATGCGCCTGTTTGGAATTCCAGCGTTTACTCAAAATACTGTAAAAAAAAATTATGAAGGGTTGCAAGCTCCACTATCTTCCAAACTCATGTGATTTTATTCATGAGATAGTCCAGCTGATCAATTCTAAATTCACTGATATCCTAGCAAAGAAAACGCATAGAGAGAAATAGACAATCACTAGCAGTCGGTTAAGTAAAATCTGAGCAGAAATGGGTTTTCATGAAACCGTGAAATTTTAACACATATAGTTTAAGGCATTATTAGCATAAAAGCACAAAATAAACGCCATGTGGTATCCGAAAAGTTAGTTAAGCTAGTAATAGGAGACAACAAGCGCGTGGAACATTATCAGGCTGATTCTAGATGACTAGACGCTAATTACCAAAGACGCCGTGGGGAGTATATCCAGCACCTAATTCCAGAGAGAGACAGTTGTTCTCTCTTGAGTCTGTGTCGCGACTGGTTATTAGAAAATAAACTGGGATGAACAGATAATCCAATTCACGTTGAAATGCGAATGGAACTATGTTCACATTGAAATTGAAAACTAAAATACTTAAAAGTTCGGAATTCAAAGAAACACATTTCTCAATTTTCTGCAATTTAATGCATGTTTTTCCGACATATAAAGGACTGCATTCCATAAAGTCTGTAGCAGACATAAGTTGAAATATCTACTGCGTTGTGTCTTTTGAGCGTTAGTATTTTTTTGCTGCAAAAAAAACGTTAAGAAGCTTTCTTTCCAAGGGCCAAAAAAATATATCTTCGGATTAAAGAATTGGATATAAATGAGATTAATAAGATGTGTCTTCATACAAGGGCTTCTGGATTTAAAGATCAGAGCGAGATCAATATTCTGCAGTTCTATTTGTCCTGAGAACTTTACTAAGAAGATATTTAACAAAATATGATTGGATTGCATAAGGAGATGGGTAATTAGGTCTGCTTCCTTGCTTTATTTATGTTCCATCCCAGCTGATTTAATAACTGATCAGGCCTCATTTCCACAGGCATATTTTAAAAAAAGACTTAAAATTTTTCAAAAGAGTCCGCAGTTTTATCGTGTG
Organism: Dysdera silvatica; assembly: GCA_006491805.2. Lineage (NCBI taxonomy): Eukaryota > Metazoa > Arthropoda > Arachnida > Araneae > Dysderidae > Dysdera > Dysdera silvatica. The sequence goes on along the minus strand of QLNU02014802.1, from coordinate 9,902,874 downwards.
GCGGGCCTATTTGCCCTTTGACAAGACACAGCCTGAATTGTGGCATAATTTCTAGCGTGGGATAGTCTCCTAACTTTCTTTTTAACCTCACTCTATAAAAACATTTTTTATGACGAGGGTCCGATCCTAAAAATTTACTCGTAAATACTCATTTAGAGGCCCATGAATAGGAGTAATAGAAATATTAATGATTATGGCAAAACAATAAAGAATATTAAAACAATTATATATGCGACGTGTCATGTTAACAAATATGAAATTGAATTTATTTATCAGACATTGGAGACTGATGAAATCTTGTAAGAAATTATAGTTTCTTAATAAATTAGTTTGGGCTAGTTTTCCCTAGCGAATTGAAAGGTCTCGATATCAGAAAAGTCTGATCGTTCGTGAATATTTCCACGTTTCAAAATGTGGGGTTTGGCCACTGGTATTTGATGTACAAACGTTATTTAGGCATTCTGAATCAGAATTATTTGGCACTTGGTGAATAATTTTCTCCTCCGAATATTTTTGCTATATAATATTTATTCGTAGAAATGTCCAAAAATTTATATAAAAAATTCTAGAAAAATCTACGTGGGTAGGTAGCCAGCTGTTGAGCAACACTGATATCTAAGATTTTCTGTAACTTCATTCGATATTACTGTATATTTTCGTATACTTTTTGTGAACGGAGAAACTTTCCGTTGCTGGCGTCTTTGCTGAAAATTTTGGTTCTGGAATACTCCATATGTCTCTGCTCTTGATTTTAGAACTTTCTATTGATTTTCACTTCATTTCTCGTTTCGCCGTTTCTAATAAAACGATTTCTTAAGCAGGTATTTCATTTTGATTGCAACCATCATGGACATGAAGAAAAATTTTATCTTTTGATATAACTATAATTTAGTTACCGCTTACTCGTACTACCCACTCGTTTGATTTTCTCAACCGGAAAGGTCTTATCTTGATCACAGCTCATAAATTTTCCATTCAGTTCTTCCTCATACGCTTAATTTTCTTTTATTAAATATTTATTTATTTCATAATTCTCATATGTATTCTCCTCCATTTTTCTGTTTTAATAGCAGTTTCGTCGCTAATTTTTCGCCTTGGTTTTGCAGATGTTACCCAGATATTTCTAAATAAAAACTGTCATTCAGTTTTTTCATAATCATCCATAATTTTCTTATTTTAAATACACTCAATATAATTCCCTTCTTTTCGTCTTTTTATTTCGGGTAAGTTGGTATAACTAATATTCCATGCAATTTGTCTTAAATAAAATTATTAATTTTACAAGAGGTTTGTCCCTATGTCATCTTCCTAATTTTTCCTACATTCCATTGGACCTAAAATAAATTAAGAAATGAAACTAAAAATAATTTGATTACGATATCTTTTCAATAGCAGAACACCATTGACCCTAGACGCAGGTTGTATGGCCACCTGCCTTTCTTCCTTTACAGAAAAAAAAAAGAAATATTAAAAAAAATATCATTTATCCTACAGTTTATTTTCTTATATATGAAGATAATTTTTGACATATTATGCAAACTAATATTTTAATTAATAATTTTATGTAATAACTAATATTTTATATTTAAACTTTCAGTAGATGTCCCAATTTAAGGCAATTTTTTTAATTGAGAAGAATCTAAAACCTTATATATTTTAAGTTTACCTTATTGTATTCACGATAACGTGGTAATAGTCATCAAACTTATAGTCATTTTGTATTTGTATAGTTTTACTACAGGTGGCCTTTCTCAACGATGTCCAGCTCAGGAAATGGTACTCTTGCCCTCTCTTCCCCCATCTATCTTCCATCGTTGATATTCCTAATCACGTACCTTGTATTTGCCTACTCAAAAATCTGCCACTGTCTAACCAAAACGTTTTACATTGAAGTATCAGATGTAATTTAATTTTGGTGAATATTTTAATTTTTAAGGACACAACTGCTCAGTTCTCTCTTTTTGCCTAAATCAGTAATGAATTATTTTAGTTAATTAATTTCATTGTGTGAAAATATGGAATGTGTAGAATTTTAAACTCGGATTTGAAAATAATTCATTTTGCTACGTTTCTCTCGTTTTAAAAAACTAGTGTGTTGCTTTTTTTAATTTAATCCTAATAGAGTAATAAAATTTGTAATTCAAGAACCTTGCGACACGAAAACTAATTTGCAGGTTCAACTCCATTTTACTAAATATCGCGCATCTAGCTCACACCACCTAATTCAAAAATTAATTACTGTAGGACCTTTCCCCAGAAATTGCACGTTGAAAATATATTAGATATTTAAGATTGAGCCTGTAAAGGAACTAATCAAAAATTTCCGCTATTTCAGCATCTTGCGTTGTATGTTTTCACTCTAGCAAAAATTGCTTAAATGCTTCTTATCTTCTGTGCTATTACTTATCTTTCTTCTTATTACTTTACTTTATTTTCTATTAGCAGATGTCGAGCAGACTTTTTCCAAAACTCAATCAAGACTTCTCGATTTCGCAGGTGTTTTGGAGACCCAAATCTCTTTTCTTTTGAATCGAAAGATTTCAGTAAATAAAAATAGAAAGAACCTTTTCAGACTCCGTTTCAATCGAATTAGATGACAGTTGAAACCAGGACGTGTTTGAGCAAGTGAAGGGGACAAAAGTTACGTTTAAACTCAAAAAGCTTTTAAGTCGGGCCACTCCAGAACTTTTAGGTGGGTTCTGAAAGTTAATGCCCTGTTAAAGGGAGGTAAAGAATTTCGCGGTCTTCTGGAGTGTCAATATGGCGTGTTCCTCCACAACGGGAATTCGGCAAGACAGAATAAAACCCCAGCAAGCCTTTAAATAGCCTAAATTCTTTTAACACTTCTGCGCTACAGTAATATTCCCAAAGCAATAAATTTTTCGCCTTGCGAATTTGTAATTCTCGTAAGATTTTCATTTCGGGTTTTCCATCATTTGTGCTTGCTTTTGAAAAAGTCGTTCTGACAGATGCGTTCTCCTGTTTGAACAAGTGCTTGAGATAGCCAGAACGGGAGAGGGAGAGAGAGAGAGAAGTTGGGGAAGAGATAAAAACTACATTTATTGAACCCATGTACAATTGATTTTGATTTATTATGTGGATCAGTTACTTAATGAACCGATTTGTCATATTTTAATTGGCTAAAAAATTATAAATTGCCTAATGAAATATTTAATTTAATTGGTTATTTTTTTATCTGATTGATATAAACTTTGAAGAGGTCAGGACATAGTGGAGCTATTATAGAAAGATAGTCAAAGTGTGATTGGAATAATCAAACCCGCATTTAGCTTCAAATTTCAAAGAAAATTGAGTTATATTTTCTGCTTTCGATCTACTATTTCCTATACCTTTGAATTCTAATTTATTGGGTTGTTTTTATTTGTTTTAATTTTTGCTGTTCGTTTGCATTTGTTTTACTTCTTTGTTTACTTCATTTATTTTAATTTTGTTTCACATTTAGTTTTAACTTCGTTTGTTTACATTAGCTTTAATTTTGTTTGTTTAAATTTTTCTAATTTTTAATAAATCCTACCGAAATTATTCTCTATCTAGATCTAGCTCACTTTTCAGAAAGAGTGGAAGAAGGCCCAGAGGAGTAATTATATTAATTTTACCGTTTTTGTAGCTGTGGAGATAGGTCAAGTGCTGAATTTGTTACTTTTAGTGCAAACACCATATTTGTCTTCTAGTTTTGAACATCGGGAGTACCAATTTAAACAAAAGGATATCCTGGACTTTAATACAAATAAAACAAAAGCTGTGTTTCAGTATTATTATATACGTTAACAGAAACAGAACGTTTTAAAGAATTTTTTTGCTCCGTGGTTCAAGTAAATTTGAATTTTAATCTGTGCTAAACTAAACTACGGGAGATCATAAATTCGCGCACTTTATCCACGTTTGTACACATACATTGAATAAAAACCAGAGACCATCGGAGAATAAAGGTTTATAATCTAATTCCTGAGTAAAAAGGTTACAGCCAAAGCTTATTTGTTTTTGTTTGTTTGTGCGAGTTTTGCGGCTCAAGAAGAGGAAGGGTCATCAAAATCGGAACTTAAGATTTCCGAGGAATCCGCACATTTTAAAGCCTAGGGGACCTACCTTGTACTAGGGTGAGCATTTAGTAAGTAGGGGTTCTTTATTTTGACACGGTTGAGAGTCGAACTCGAGATAAACGCACTTTAGGCGAACGCGTTACAACTGCACCACCTGAGGGCAAAGTCCTTTAGGAATACAATTCTGATGTCAAGAGGCGGGCAATTGTATAGCCAAACAGCAAATCACAAATGGCATTGATCTAAATTTAAGACATCGATTCAAAGAAGTTTAAGACCTAGCAATGATTTCTGCACGAAAGCTTCGATGTACATTTCGGATGGACTTGGTCGTTCTTCGTAATGCATAAAATGTACTGGTATATTTTATTGATGGCGGCATTTTATTAGTTTAAGTACTGATCTCTTTCTCCATCGCAGAGGAATATGGAAAATTAACCAGAAGTATAATACCAGTATAAAACAAATTAATGTATCGGAGGTAAATTTTAGAAGACTTTCGTACATTGGAAAAGGAAATATGCCAGAACATCGTTTGTGAGCGGGATACCCCGAAACCTTAACCACAGATAGCAAGGATTGTCCTTGGAATGTCTTGAGGATGTCCTGGACATCCTCAGGAAGTTCTGGACATCCTCAGGACGTACTGGGGTCCTCAGGACATTCTGGACATCCTCAGGAGGGCCCCGGGACGATCTTTGCTATCTGGGAGGATTTTACGATTTAAATTAAGTACTTTTGTATCAAAACGTAAACACATGAAAGAACTTTTGTAAAAAGACGTTATATATGCCTTATAGAACGAAAAATTAAACCATACGATGCACATTTCGATCAGGCTTAGCTAGTCTTCTTCAGGAAGATACGTCGTTAGATAGTGTCGTTAGATACGTATATATAACGCTATTTCAAAAAATTCTTTCATTTAATTTACTATGTTTCGACTGAATACATTCAGATAAACACAGGTTTCACGTTAAAAATTTGCTTCGAAAGTAACATTTCCTGGTAATATAAAAATTTCTCGTATGATATTCATCTGTTTCCCATTTACAGATAAAATGTGATTCTTTCACCAATTTTATCCCTTCTTACATCAACGTTTTATTAGGAGTTTTCTCTACGTTTGATTGGCTAAGAAAGAGTGTCGCATGATATTTACATTCTTGAGTCGAAATTTTCAATTTAGAACCATTAAATCATTTTAATTTAGTTTTATTATAATATATATATATCATCATCATCATCATATTCAACCATTATCTATCCACTGCTGGATGAAGGTCTCTCCAAATGCTTTCCACACAAGTCTATCCTGGGCCATTCGTTTCCACGTCACCCCAACCTCTTTTCTTATTTCATCCACCCATCTAGTTTGAGGACGTTTTCTAGGTCTTCGGTGGTCTCTTGGAATCCAGTTCAGAATTTCTGTTGTCCATCGTTGATCAGTTCTTCTTGCAATATGCCCAGCCCATCGCCATTTCAGCCCTTTTACTTTAACAATGATGTCCTCTACTCTAGTTTGCTCTCTCACCCAAGTGTTTCTTTTTCGATCTCTCCTAGTTATTCCAAGCATGCACCTCTCCATGCTCCTTTGCGTTGTCTGTAACTTTCGTATTACTCCAACTGTTAGAC
>QLNU02014802.1:9846193-9897078 GCA_006491805.2 Dysdera silvatica | reverse complement strand
TAGGTTCCTTCGTCAGCAACGTCCAAGGCTCTGAGATGCATTTCTGCATTCGAATTGTTATGTAGTATGAAATGGGCTCTTCGAGACAAAGTTCCGAGTGGCTGTGAATGAGTATCGCTGTATAAGTACACACGCCGCCATTCATCACCCACGTGTTTCGTCCATGTTATGACATAAATCCGCCCACACGTCGAAAGGTCTACTTCACAAGGTAATACAACAGAATCTCCGACTTTCCCAAATACTGAATGTTCATGACCTGGTTAGACAAAGAAAAAGTAAAAAAAAAACACATTTATTTTGCGAATAAAAACACGTAAATTAAAGTAAACATTGAATAAAATGTAGTTTAGATGTCTATTGTAGTTCTGATATTGTTTGATGTCACGTATTCAAAGTTTAAAATACATAAAGTCAATATTATCAAAAAACACATACAGGTTTCTGATTAATTATTTACGTTTCTTGTATCTTCTTTTAAAACCTGCAACTCTAATGGCCGCCTTTCTTTTTATATGTTTGTTGGGTATTGTGGGATTGTAACTTGTCAAATTGATTTTCAGTTTTTTCCTGATCTCCCATTAAGGTTCGACTATTTTTATTAGTGATATTTTCCGCGTCAATTTTTTTTTTGTCTAGAGAGTTAAAAATAAAGGAATTGAATTGGAAAAATTGAAAAATAATAATGTATCGATTTTATCATTAAATTATATTGTTGGTGCACCACAGGGCTCTTCACTAAGTCCCCTTCCTTTTATGATTTATGTTAATAATTTGTATCTGCTCATTATACCGCTAATTTTTATCTGCTCATTATACCGCTAATTTTTATATGCTTGATGATGACGTCAGTTTATTCATTAGTGGGTCCGATTTATCTTGTTACGTTTAACTGGCAAATGAAAAAGTCGTTAGGTGTCAAAAATAGTTTGTGATCAATAATTATTTATCCCACAATATTTACAAAACGCACTTTATATGTCATTCCATAATAATAAGGCTTCCTTCTCTGGTTTGATAGTGTTAAAATTAATTACTATGATAATGTAAAATCTCGCGGGTATTTTATACAAAATAATCTTAAGTGCGATGGTCGTGTCAATACAATATGTAATAAAAGCAGTAGTAATATTGGAATCATTAGAAACTTTCAGATTTTTACTTAAAATTTTTAAAATCTATTTATTTATTCTTTAATATAGTCGCATCTTATCTACTATTGATCCTTTGGGCCAACACTACTATATTAATACTGATGGAATTAATAGGTTATACATTTTCAATTTATTTAATAAATATCGATTGTCCAATTAACTTCACCGATAAATTAATATTTAACGAACTTAAGATTTCAAAAGATTGCTATTATTATATATCATAGACTGAAGTTGAATAAATACACGGAAATTTTTACCACAAATCCAATAATAAATAATGTTACCCTAAACTGCATAATATTCTTTTCTTACTCAATTTGTAAAACTGGTTTGCTTAATGGCGATCTTGAATTATCCACAGATCAGTATTGGGATAGTACCTTTCCGATATCCGTTGTATTAAAATCTGAATATGTTTAAACTACGTCATGTTTATTGTGCAAAATCATTCATAGATACATATATAAATTATTGCCAATCAGTAATATTTATCGCAACTTTTTAAAGTCATCTATATTATTTAATTATGTGGGTGGAATTAGATATGTGTATTTTTTAAATTATGGCGTGATATTATAAGATGATATAGAAGAATCGTTTATTTTAGATTTTACTGTATTTTAAATTTGTTTCATTTTAATTTATTGTGTCCTATTTGCCACAGGGCAGGGACTTGGCACGAGTAATCTTCGACACCCTATTTCTCTTTTCCTGTGACAGGATAGTTTTATAAATTATTTTTAAATATATAATATTTTTTATGATAAAATAAGTTATTTTTTCAATCAACCAATCAATCAATCAGAATTTATTTATGCATAACATCTATAAAAATGAAATACATTGGATACAAGTTAAAAATAAGACTATTTAAAACACTTGCAACCATGGCACTTTGTTTAATTGACGCTCCAAAATATATTCTTTTAATTTGGTTTTAAATTTACTTTTTGATTTGATTTCTTTAATTGTTGGCGGGATATTGTTCCATATGTCTATTTTATAATAATTAATATTGTTTTTACCTATGTTGGTTCCTATTTTTGTTTTATTTAATTCTTTTTTGTTTCTTATATTATAATTATGTTCATTTTCACTTATTTTAATCAAAATTAGGTGTTTATTTTCGTATAATCTTTCATAAATATATAATGCTACTTTTAAAATATGTATATTAGTTATGTTTAATATTTTGTTTTCGTAAATCAATTTATCTTTATGCTTACCTGTTTTGAAACATAATTTTTGATATGTTTTATCAAGTAGTTTATTGAGTTTAGTTAAATTTGTTTGGGATAAATTTCCCCATACTGTATTTCCGTAATTTATATGACTAAATATTAATGCGTAGTACAAAATTTTTGTATTTAATATTAGTAATGAATTAAGTTTTGTTAGAATTCCATTAGATCTAATTTTTTTCTCAATATCAAACATTTTTAGGTTGCAGTTTAATTAATCTTGAGAAGAAAAATTTATTTAATATTTACATAGCTGTGCTCTTAAACTAACATACGTTTTATTCATTCTTAAATGTATGTGTATGTGCGATATATTTTAAAATCAAGTTTAACTGGATAGAGTTTCTAGAATAATAAAGATACAAATTTGCTTTAAACTTTTAAAGAAATAGTTCCATCAAATATAATTTAATATATGTAACATGTGTAAACATTTTAATTCACTAAGTTCATGTGATGAAGTGTGATTGATTTGGATAATGTAAAGAGTAAATAATTTTACAGGCGCGTGTACTAATTGAATTACATTTTAGGAGTCTCAAAATAGTTTTTATCCAGAAATTTGATAGAAGTCTTATCGTAAAACGAATTATAGAGGTTAACAAGAGAAAAACCTAATTTAGGTTGAAGGCAACGCATGTAACTCGAAAATACTTAAAAATACAACGGACAAAAATATACATGAATAGAACCAGATAAAAATATGGTACGCTTGAATCATGCATATTGTTTCCATTCATTTTTCTTAAAATATTAGATATTTAATGCCAATATTTTGATCCAAATTTCAAAATTGCAAAATATGATTAATTCTGAAAAAATAATTTTTCCCCCAACATCTTGAATGTTTTTCCATGTTACCATTATAATGTAACGTGAATAAACGCTAGGTAAGAGGGTTTGTCTGTTACTAAGTTAGTAGGGATGCCCGAAATTTGCATTTTATAAAAAAATATTTGTAACGAAAAACCAAGCCTTCAGTACTTTCGTTCCTCTCGCTCTGGAATAAATGTTTTATTCTATTCTGTACTAACAAATCCTCTTCTATTCTCTATTATTCTATTTCCTACTATTCTATTCCCTACTATTCTATTCCATACTATTCTATTCCATACTATTCTATTCTGCACTATTTTATTCTGTACTAGTCTGTTTCTATGCTATTCAATTTTATGCAATTATATTCCATTCTATCGTATTATATTCTATATTTTATTATATCCCATAATCTCTTATATTCCATATTTTATTATTTTTCTAGATTCTATTCTATTCTAGATTCTAGATTCCATTATATTCTAGATTCTATTCTATTCTAGATTCCAGATTCCATTATATTCTAGATTCTAGATTCCATTATATTCTAGTTTCTATTCTATTCTAGATTCTAGATTCCATTATATTCTAGTTTCTATTCTATTCTAGATTCTATATTCCATTATATTCTAGTTTCTATTCTATTCTAGATTCTAGATTCCATTATATTCTAGTTTCTATTCTATTCTAGATTCTAGATTCCATTATATTCTAGATTCTATTGTATCATGCCTTATATTCTATTCTATACTATTGGATATTCCATTCTATTTGAAAGAGGAGACTTCGTTTCTGCTCCCTTTTCAGTTATTTAATACTTTACGATAATTTTAATTTTGCCTATGACACTTGATATATCTTTCTATAGTAAGTATCTCTACCCAAACATTAGGAAATATGCTTAAAGGAATATGTGAATAATTTATATTTTAAAAAACACAATCTTTCTGATAAAGTGTAAGTTACAATCCCCTTTATTCCCAATTATTTAAAAAGAAAAAAATTGGCGATAACCGATAATCCTCATGAAATAGGAATAAAGAGGAATATGTGAAACGAACTGTAAGTGAAACATATAAGTATTGGAGTATAATGCATAGAATTTGAAGAAGACAATCATTAGAATCCATCGAATTTATATTTTCAATAAAAGAAATTCATTCAATAAAAGAACGACATATTAAATAGGAAAACAATACATAATGAGTAAAATAGGAATAATTATATATTAATGAAAAGAAATTTCTTTGATAGCTACTTTGCGAATATTTCAGAAACTACTTATTTCCAGTCAATTATAATTACTTTATGTCAGTTATGAGTAAAACTAATATCGTCATATTCCTCATGGATCATATTTATCTTATTCCGGTCTCTTTCATAGATCCATCTGCTGTCTCATCCGGATTGTTTTGTTTTTTTTTCGTTTTCATTAAATCGTAATTTAGCAGTTTCTTTGGTTATATGTATCGCTCCATTTATTATCCATGTTCTTCCTCTGTATTTCCCTATACACGAGAGCATTTATTTGCTTTATTTGCGCCGGATATTTGTATCTTCGCTTATAATTTTTATGTATTGTATACGAAGGTCGAAACTTGCAGTTGCCCGCTTGCCCCTGAAATTAAGATTTAGATATTATAGTGCATTAAAGGAAAGGTTTGTGAAACCCAGGCGTGCTGATGGAACAAGGTGGATTACTTACTCTCTTGAAGCTGCAACTACAGTTCATCAGATATACTCAGCTCTTATTAAACACTTTTAACAGGTTTCTGTAAGTTGACACAGTCACAGTGCTGAAGCAAAGGGCAAGTCAAAACAGCTTTTCCCAGACATTATTACATCAGAGAATTTTATTTTATACTTGTACCTTCTGATGGACATTTTGAATGTTCTCAGTCATTAGATTTTCAACGAGAAAATTTATGCCTATCTGAAGTATAGTATACATTACACAATTCCTTATGTACACGGAAAAACTAGAATCAAGCCCAGGAATCAAATTTAGTAGTATTCTGTCTTCAAAACTATTTTATAATGTAAAAATAAAACTCCCAGCTTACAAAGATTTTGCTGCTTCATCGGTAACAATAAAATCTCTTCTTCAGTCACTGAAAAACATATGTGAAGATGTTTCAACCATATCTTCTATGAACTTTTTCAATTTCAAAATTTGGCTCGGAAAGTTTGAAAAAACATGTGGGGACAGAGAAATTACTAAATGCATTACAATATTTGATGATGTTATGTCAGAAAACATCTGTTGTGTGGAAAGCATCATATGCAAATGGATTGATTTTAAACATTTTTTGTACATAAAACGCAAGAATGTCTGCAAGTATGAGTGGAATTTTATGAATGAACCGAATACTATAAAGAATTGTTCATTGTTAATAGACTTGCTTCTCAGTCTTCCAACTCAGAGTGTGGATTGTGAACAAGGTTTTTCTGTCATGAAAAGGGTAAAAGGTAATTGGCAAAGCAAACTGCATGTTTTCGTTACAACAGACTTAATACAAATAACACTATCATCTGCACGTAGCGAAGATTTTGAACCAAATGAAGTCATTAACGTGTGGTTAAGTGCAAAACAGAGAAAACCATACCAGAAACTATATAAAAGTCGAAAACAGTCACTTCTTTTGCCAGAAGATTCGCTTGTCTCAGAGAATGATAATTGTACAGACCATAGCTGTACAACAGATGATGATTAAAAGAATTGCATCATGGGTAAATCCTCTATTCCTATTTTCACTCCTCAATATGCAAGCGAATATGGTAATTTTACGAATAAATATTTATTATTTATTATATCACTGTAATAACAGTCACCGAAATTTCTCATTTTGTACAATAAATAACTTAGGGCAACGAACTTAACTCGGGGGCAATCAAAATATTTCCTGTGATTGCTCCATATGAAACCACAAAAATTCACGAGTTTCAAGCCTTAATTATAAATAAGATACCAAATCTACTAAAATAACGAATGTTAACGTTCTTTTATACGTTTTTATCTCGAAAATTACAGAACGAATACGTTGCCAAACTTTCCCCAAAAGCATATATATATACATGCCGTCAAACACAGCTAATCTAAGTTACTTTTGTCACGCACTGTTTCCTGAATTTCCATCAAATTTAAATAACTTAGTAATACGGTCCCACACTCTCGAAAGAAAGAAAACTTCTTATAAGATGAACAAACTGTTGATACCGCTGATGTTCGTTTTAACAAGATTCTATAATAAATATAAATATCGAACGGCGATATCATAAAATATACCAATGAAATGATTTTTTTCCATACCTTGCTTTTTAATGAGGTGCTTGGAATTCTTTTTATCGTATTACATTAAAAACATTTCTATGCGTATATAACTATTATTGAATTATAATAATATCAATTGTTCATTAAGATATACATATATATATATAGTATTATTTGAAATCGCGTCCTTTTTCATAGAGAAGCCAAAGACTTTAAAATTAAATAGTTTAGTTTAATATGACACACTGCACTAATCAGGAATAAAAGCAACACAATTTTAGTGGTGCAGTTAGATAACATTATCAATACGATAATACTGCTGATAGCTATTTCGATAGCGTTAACCAGCTACCGTCGTCAGAGCGAAATGGCGGCTTCTGTTTATGTCCGTGCTGTTGGTCGGTGTTGCCATCACGTCGGTTGGAAACTTGATTGGGCGGAGGAGTAAAGCGTATTTGTGGAGACGTCTTCAGCCGTGAGACCAAAAAGGTTTTTCCAAGTGGATGATATAGAGTTACTAGGTTATCTATTACTTAGGGTATTATTTAATTCATTACAAGTACAGATAGCTAAATATTCGGATGGGATGAACCAACTTATCCAGGATGGCCCATATGCAATGGTAAAGAAAAACCCTTCCACTGCTCACCTTTCCAATGTCAAGAAAACGGTTCGGGACTGTTTCTTCATAGATGAGAAAATTAAAAAGTTAATTGTACCGTCAATTGCTAATGTTGCCCGACTTTATGCCCTGCCAAAGGTCCATAAACCGGGAATGCCATTCCGACCAATTGTTTCAAATATTGGTACAGCCACCCATCCACTGTCCAAATATCTTGTCCGGAAATTTTCACCTCTACTAACTAATAATATTTTTACAGTCAAAAACTCTTCCAATTTCATTGAAAAATTGAAGCTACTCGATCCTAATTCCTTCAAAATGGTCTCATTTGATGTGAAGAGTCTATTTACAAACGTACCCATCCAAAGCTCACTTGATTCACTTACTCGGAGATTGAAGGAGTTCCATTATACAGATCATGAAATTAACGAACTGATTCTCCTTACCAAACTATGTATCAACCAAACTTGTTTCTTGTTTGAAAATAACTTATACAAACAAACCAGTGGTCTTGCAATGGGAAATCCACTTTCGCCAATCCTATGTGATATATTCATGCACTATATAGAAGATAAAATACTGTCGCTCATCCCATTCAAATTCTGGATAAGATATGTGGATGATACTTTCACTCTAATTTCTAGCAATATGAATCCTTCACAGATCATCAACCTCCTAAACACCATTGATCTTAACATCCAATTTACTTTCGAAGAAGAAAAGGACTGTGCACTGCCTTTCCTCGACGTTTTAGTTCATAGAACACCTACTAGCGTCCAAACCAGTGTCTACCGAAAACTTAATTCCGTTAGCCTTCTTCCTCACGCTCTATCGGCTCATCCACAAAGCCAGAAAATGAGCTCGTTTTATTGGTTGGTGTTTCATGTCATCAAATTCTCTTCTACAAGTGACGCATTGACTAAGAAAATCAGCTACATTCGACAAATTGCCTCATACCGTGGCTACAATCCAACAATTATTGATCATATTTTTAAAGAACTCACTAAACCTAAACCGGCCTCTTCTCTCTCCAGTGATTCTTCAGCTCCTACGAACATTGTCTGAATTCCTTATGTTCCGAAAATTTCTACTAGGATCGCTGCTGTCCTGCACAAATTCAACTTTCGCGTTACCTTCACTCCGATCAACAAAATAGGCTTTTCTCATCTTAAGGATAACATCCCGGATTCTGACAGCTGCGGCATATATTCCATTCCGTGCCAGTGTGGCCAAATTTATATCGGTCAAACACGGAGAGCACTGCGCCTCAGACTAAATGAACACGAAGCTTATGTCAGAAAGCAAGAATTCCATAAATCGGCTCTGGCAAAACATTCATGGGAATTCGGACATCAGTTTCTATTCTCCAATGCACGTATTAATAAAAAAGTCAACTCAACACTTGATCTCAGTTTCTTTGAGGCATTTCACATTCTAGCAAACATCAATATTGCAGTTAATGATCAACTCCTTAGTAACTCTATATCATCCACTTGGAAAAACCTTTTGGGTCTCACGGCTGAAGACGTCTCCACAAATACGCTTTACTCCTCCGCCCAATCAAGTTTCCAACCGACGTGATGGCAACACCGACCAACAGCACGGACATAAACAGAAGCCGCCATTCGCTCTGACGACGGTAGCTGGTTAACGCTATCGAAATAGCTATCAGCAGTGTTATCGTGTTAATGATTTTATCGAACTGCACCATAAAAATTGTTTTGCATTTATTTCTATAGACTTAAAATTAATATGTTCAGGTCCCATGTTGAACCAGTATTGCGTCTACAAGAAATTTGTTTATTTATTCTCTATGGTGAAACACAATATTGAAAATATCAGGGTATTCTAATAACTCCCTTGGGGTAACAATAATAAGAATAACAGAATTCAAATAAGTCAGTATAAATAAATTGGATTTATTGAATGAACTGAACTATGGTCTAAGTATGAACCAAATGAGGAAAAAATTTAGTGTTAGAGCCAGAAGAGGCCTAAACATTTTAGAGGCCTAAGGCAGGGTTCATTGTGTGAGACCCTATAGAGTAGGACTCATACGTAGCGAGGAGTTGGAAACTAGCGAAAATGCTCGCTGTATTCTTTTTGGAATTCAAAATTCAAAGTTTTAAAATAAAATCCTTATAGATAACATGTGGACATGCAACATGCATGCAATAGTTATTTAAAATTGAATGCACAACATACTGCATTACCACTTAAATTCGAGTATAATAAGTCAAATAAAACATGTTGTAAAGAATTCATATCAATTACCATTTCCAAACGAAGCTTTATCTAGAGATGCTCAAAACGTAGTCTAGGGTTGTTTGCTTCATTTTTCAGTATCTATGCTAATCAAAGTTATATTTAGTTATACTTCGCTCATGAAATTGACATATCTCAGCGTAATGCATGCTTTAGTAAAGAAATTATCGTAATCTGATAGGAATGAGTATTCTCAGCAGTGCTGTCGCTTCGACTTCTGGAGAATTTTCTTTGTCATGTTCGCCTCAATTAAAACGACACCCCATTACTGTTATTTTTTTAGAATTTTCTACTTTTCGTTTAGAAAATATTTCCTATTTTTTCCTTCGTTATATGCGAAGTGTGCAAAAATTTTGTTCGCTTAAATGATTACATCGTATTGAACTTGATCATTATACCACGTAAAAATTTATTCTTTCCTTGCTATATCAGAAAGATTCGTAAGCGTGTGTTCATCTTACATGGATCCTAATTTATTTGAAAACCTTTCCAAATATTTTCGATTTGTGGGGAGCAGATGTAAATTAATACAAAAAATTAAATACATAAAAATTTTGACCAAGTATGTTATAGTTAATTAAGACACAAGAATCTATAAGAAAACACACGATTTTATTTAAACACTATAACTTATTTTGCAGATATATTTGGTTTTAATAATTTAATAAATTCATGGCTAAAAAAGTTCTGAAAGCAGGAGATATTCGTGCGATAAACCTCATTTATAATTAAAAATATTTGTAAATACCTTAAACTCCTTTCTTACATTTTATGTCTATAACGCGATAGATAATCTAAGATGAGATCGATAGCCTTATGTGACCTCCAAATAAAATACTCTTGTAAACAAAAATCTTGATCGTGGGATCAGTAATATTCAACTATTTTATTATTATTAATGTTCTCTTTACGTTTTTGTACTTATTTTTATGTATCTATTAAATTTCTTTAGAAATTAAAAAATAACTAAGTTGATCCAAACGTGGTAACTAGTAAAACTAGCTCTAATGACAGTATGGAAACTGTTCCCTGAGAAATCGTTTTTTAATAACTCCATATTTTGCTGATCTCGATACAGCAACCTTCAGGTATATATCTTGGTATTCTGCTCACTGAATTATTGAGCCAGCATTCCCCCCCCAGGACGAGTCTGACACGAGGGTTTTAACCTTTCATTGGGCAAGTTGAGATTGCTTTATAATAAAAATTGTAAAAATTTGGGAAGTGGAAAGTGAAACCAGAAACGAACGTTTGACCAGTCTTTTAGCTAACGACATTTTATTGCCAGATGCAATAAACCCAACTTCTTTTGTGTTTTAATGCATCGATTTTCTCTTTCTCTTGAGAGAATGGAAAATGCTGAAAGGAGATTCCTTCGTATCCATTTAAGATGATCTTCCGATGATGGAAATGCTTTTAGCATTGAAATAGGCTTCTGATGGAGGAATCACAATCATGTCTGCGTAGAGGAAGTATTATGTGGGATATCCTCTTTTCTTCTTATACTCTTATAAACTAGAGTCTATCTGGATTATTGCTTATTGTTGTTCAGGTTTTATGCGGCATTTTATTGAACGAGTTTGCTACAATTCTAGAATAAAACAGAAAATCGAGCAATGTAGCATACTACATATAAAGGCGTTCTTTTAATAGAGTTCCAAATTTATTTTTGCTCACGTAGAAATATGGGAGTCACTTCTTAGAAGTAGATTTTAAAAATATCCGGTGTTGTTTCTGTTTTTGGTGCCTTCTGCTAGATGTGGAAGGCATTTAGAAGTACACGAGTTCCAAAGTAGATTGAAATAATCAAATGCGATCATAATGTTCGTGTTAACTCTTCTTTTACTAAAAACTGATGCCAATCAAAATTGAAATATGGCCCTCAAACGTAATTTGCTTCTAGAGCACAATTATTCAGAAATTGGAACTGAGAATACTGTACCTTATATCTATCAGTGAATGTTTTAACCTCTTCCATAATTCTAGTTTCGTTACAAATCATTGGATTTTTCTCTTCCGCATTCTGTATAAAAGTTCTTGGAAAACGCCTCCATATTTGTCTTCCTACTGTTCCCGTTCAGTCAATAAACTGTATTTACGACGCCATTACTGATTATACTGACTAAAGCGATGATATCGACAAACATTTTCTGTTGCCATTTTATACGGAAAACATTTATGGTTGGCCCGTTTCATCCAGTTTATTAGTTACTATTTCACCATATTATGTAGTTAGAAAACACAATCCTTTGTACTTTTCATTATAATATTCAGTTTATGAATATCTTATGAATATAGTATTATTAAATTTCGCATCTCTGCAAATTATAATATATCAATATAAAAAATTAAGGTCTTTGTTGTATATTTTATGCTATATGTACTACAATGCCACAGTGACCACATATGCAGAACATAAATGAAATTTAATTACATTTCGAAGTCTTTAACCTTAAGTTTCCTTAAGAAATGAAGAAATTTCATTAACCATCTAAAGCCGCTTAAAACACAGGGATATTATCAGAGGCGCAGTCAGGGTTTTATACTACGTGCTTGCTGTCAGAAGGGCGCATTATACTTTTTCTTGAGTTCAATTACCACACATGCAAAAAAATATGCGAATGTATATAGAAAATATGTAAAGAAGATGAAACACTGAATGTTCCTAAAATTTTATGGGAAATTTACCGTTTGTTTGTGGGGGTAGGGAAATTAAAGATTGAAGGTCTGAAAGGACACTTTAATTGACCTCAGAAGGGGAATTGAGCCCTTTCCAGCTTTCTTGGCTGCGCACCCGGATGGTAGATTTAGAAAAAGAAACGACATCTCTGATTCTACAGTTCAGCTTATGGTTCAAAGACTTTCAAGATAATCTATAAAACCTTACACCACCTACCAAGCTTAGGCGATAGAAATCGTTCAAGCACTGAGAAGCAATTCGAGATTTAGGCCAGCGTTCCTCAGAGAGGGTTCCACGAATCCCCAGGGTTCTACGATGTTTCCCACAGAGTTTCCCAATCTATTTGTAAAATATGGTCGACAATTTCGAGAAAAGCTGTAAATTCTATAATTTTGCCTCATGGCAATCACTTAGAGTTAATTAAAAACTAACAATCAATGTCCAGCAACAATGGACGGGAAAAACTTAAATTTTCTACTAGTATATGTATTGCTTATTTTCATGTTTATGCCCAAGTAATGATAAATAATAGCCCTTTAGGATTTCCTTAAATATGCATGGAAGGACTCCATGGTTAAGCACAGAGTAAGCAAAGGTTTGGATCAATGAAATGTTTAAAGACCACTAATTTATGATGCAAACAATATGTGCTCCAACTGTGTATAGCTAAAAAGCACTTGTGTTTTCAATTACAATAAGAGAACGCACAGATTTCGGAAATTTTCAATAGCAACACTATTTTTACCTTGTGGTTGTTAGCACGTGCGATAACCATAATAACTGATAGTCTATGGTTTTACACAACATTTTAAAGATTTATTTTTAGGTCTATATAACCTCAAGGGATGGACTACGATGAACTGGAAAAAGCAAAAAGTGCTTCACGATATCTAAGAAATTGATTCATTTGCCAAAATGCAGTACAAATGAGTGTCTAAATGTTCATTAGTGGTTTTCTTGTTTTCCTTGTTATTTGCTGATTTTGTTTTCTATAAATTCTCATAGAATTTTAAAGTGTTATTTTCTTCAGTCATCTTTTAGCCCAAGAATGCATTTTACTGATTTTTATGGTTTCTGCTCAGGCTTATCAGATTAAAATAAAAACAAAATGGTGTGCACTTATTTGAAATTTCCGAAATCCGCTCACTTTCTCCGTAACCGGGGGAGCATCAATATTTTGTACCTCTAACCCTTTTGCTGCTGTGGACGTACTGGCATGATCGGTCAAAAGTGTCGGACGTGTTCTGTTAGGATGGGGCAAAGTTGTTATTTTTATGAACGATTCTTTTAAGACTAGTATAGTTTTTAGATTAGTTCTTTTGAATTAGTTGCTTTAAAATAACAATAATAATGATATATATTATTATTATTATCATTATTATTATCACTACATGAAATTTATGCATTTATTATATTGTATTATGTCATAAAATTAAAACTAAATTCCCAGTTTCGTTTCTCTTTGTATTCCTCAACTAAACTGCTAAACATATTTTATGTGACAGATTTCACGTATTTCATAATCACATCAAATTTTTATAGTAAATATTGCATTCATAAATGATCAAGAATTGGTTTTACAACAATAACTTGATAAGATTTTAATAATAGTTTAAAAAATACAAAATACTATAATTTGCCGATCAATCAGAATTATTTTTAAGACAGGTATGTCAAAGGTGTCCCGTTAATAAAAGGTGTCTCATTACAGAGATTAAGTAAAGGTGTTTCATTCTAGAGATTAAGTAAAATTGTCTTATTCTAGAAATTAAATAACCGCGTCTCACTCCAGAGGTTAAGTAAAGGTGTCTCATTCCAGAGATTAAGTAAATATGTCTCACACATTCCAGAGATTAAGTAAAGTTGTCTCATTCTAGAGATTAAGTAAAAGTGTCTCATTCACACTACAAGGGCCCAGGAACGGATTTAGGGTATGATGCTCCCTGGGTACAACGATGTTTGGCGCCCAACTCCATAGGCGTAATTAGGGGCTAACCCACTAGAAAATTTCTTCTAAGCATCCAAGTATGCGGTTTGGCCCCCTTAGAAAATAGATCAGCCCCTTAGAAAAAAGTTAGCCGCCTAGACTTCGAAGCTAGTTACGCCCATGCCCAGCTCCCCTTCCCACCGTACTAGCATTAAAAAATATTCTAGCGTTTCGCCCCCTTAAATCGACGAAGAATTGCGGCGGATAGGGGAAGGGCTACAGTTATGGTTAGCCTACCTTATGTGCATTATTATAAGATATAATAACGATATTTTTATAAATAAATTTAGTTTATTTCACGACGATTTTAAGGATTTTTTTGGATATTGGAGAAGTGGGCAAAGGCGAATGCAGAACAAAATTTCAGGAGGGCGCAAAGCTTGAAAATTTCACTTGTAAGTTTAGTTTTATTTTTTACTTGAAAATAATCATTTTTAATGTAAATGTCATTCTCAAGGTGGGGGGCGCACATGCCTCTTGCCTGGATCAGGCTTTGGGGGCAGTGGTTGTTTCACGCACTTTTTCAGAATTTCCCATTTAGAATAAATGGGTGGAAGGTACCTTCTGCGTGAGAGGTGATCGACAGATTTCTACGGTAAATAATTTGCAATTAAAAAAAAGAATTCGCAGCTTCACGTGCCCTTAGAAATGTTGAGCTCTGGGAAAGTGCCCAACGGGCCCATTTATAAATCCATCACTGCAAAGGCCACTCGATCAATTTAATTCTCGCAATTAAAATGTTAAAGCTTAAGATTTGCTGGCAATAAATGTTTGATGTTGATTTTGCCCCCACATTTTATAGCTTAAAATTCAATTTTAGTATCAACACTTACACATTGTAAATATCCATATTTGGAAAAAAAAATGTTCATACATTCAACATGATCTGAGTTGATAATCGTCTAAAATTTATTTACTAAGTTCATCCGTCTAGGTAGCAAATGATAAAGGGTGGGGGTCTGCTTCGCAGAATTGGATATAATTAATGGAAATGAAAATAATAAGTAAAAGTGGACAGAATAAAAATCTCATTGATTGATATAGGTATAGAATGTATAAATTAAGAGAGAAGTGAGATGATGTCATGATTTTCTTTCCGATAGATTCCCGTAGGTAAGGTTTTATACTGGGCAAATAAATAAATAGATTAATGGGAGTTAGGAAGAAGATTTCTCTCCTTAGAGACAAAGCGACAGATACATCAATATCCAAGTTTGTTTCATGAGTACTCTGGTATTGTATCTTTTTTCTTGTAAAGTAGATATGATCAGGAAAGTGTAATGAAAGGGGATCAGAATGTGTGCTTTTCCGTATGCTGTTGAACATTAAGAGAGAAATAAAAAAAAGCTACATTTGAAACCCAATTGCCCGAGACGGCTCCAGAGGAGGTTTTGGGAGGGGAAATGTAAAGTATGGTAGGACACACTTAAACCCGTATTTAGTGAATTTTCGTAAATAGCGAAGAAATATAGATTTTGTTCGGTATAATATTTAAGCGCCATAAAATTTAATCCGTTTTAGAGAATAAGTTTCTTGGACCACGATTTAACGAGCAATTATGGAAAAATAAAATAATAAATTAAACTTTTTGGCCTAATACAGCCCAGATGCTCTTGCGTCATAAAAATGTAAACAAACAAATGAAATCAAGCTTTCTGTAAAAATTCCGCCTTTATGTGAATTTGGTAGTTATAATTGGCAGTCGTTATAACCTATTTCTATGCATTATGGATATAGGAGGAGGAAATTTCCCAATTTCCCTCCCCCATGGATCCGCCACCGATATTGCATAAGATAGAAATTATATCTCACAGGACTAACCGACCTTTATTTCTATCGATACTGGCCCCTGAGTCACCTTTTGATTTAAAAAAAAAAACGAAAATATATATAGTGCTCCCATGTTTTTCTTTTCAGCTGAAATTGAAAGAAAATTTATCGGATAGCTTCCAACTAAATTCTATTAACAACAAAATATATCCCTCAAAGATAAAATGGTAAAAAAAGATTCTAAGAAATATGATTTCTTGGTTTTCAAAAGTTTTATTTTAAACGATAAAATTTATAGTTGAATGAGTTCAGACAGCAAACCAATACAGACATACACAGACACAGAGCGACTTAAGTCATAACTAAGATTTCTTTCTTCTTTTAGCCCGATCTTTTTTCACCATCATATACAGAAAGGCAGTTTTAGCCATAACAAACACTAAACTCGTTTTTGGTCACGAAAATATCTTTTATAAAGGAGGGAAGAAAAAGTATTGAGACGTGACAAAAAATGAAATACAAAACGTCGCGAAATGAAATAAAAAATAAATAAATATATATTGCATCCAGGACTCCAATTTGACTTTAAAGTTCGCTCTTAGAAATAGTTCACGTTCGTGGAAATGTTATCCCAAATTATTTGGGGATATAATAGGAATAACAAAAACAAATGATCTGGTCTCCCGGTTTGATTTCGAAACCGGGTTTTCCGAAATGGAAATATTTATTTCTTTTGAGCAAACAAATTGTCTTTTATTAAATCTAGGCACTCAGAAGAAAACGACC
Source organism: Dysdera silvatica (assembly GCA_006491805.2). Taxonomy (NCBI): domain Eukaryota; kingdom Metazoa; phylum Arthropoda; class Arachnida; order Araneae; family Dysderidae; genus Dysdera; species Dysdera silvatica. The sequence goes on along the minus strand of QLNU02014802.1, from coordinate 9,880,483 downwards.
AGAAAGTGCTTTTCCGAGTTACGCAAATATTATTCTAGGAAATATTTCCCTATATCAAAACAAAAATAGTTATTATTTTAGCCCTAAAAGGCCGTCGCAATGCATTTAATAACGTTGCCGTAACTTTCGTTCTCTTCCAATAAATATATAGTTCTGAAACCCTTTACACAAAGGTCTACGTTGCATAAAACAATGAAGTTTCAAATGAATTTCAAATAACAAAACTTTCAATAAGATTTTTATATTAAAAGGAATACAAATAACGTTCATAATATCTATTTTTATATAAATTCCAATCTTTTTTGTCTCCAAATGCTCCATTCTCTCTTTTTCCTTTATGCAAGCCTTATTGATTTTCACATATAAATAAAAATTAGAACGATATATAATTGTCATTTCACAAAGCAATACATTCAATTTTATTAATGACTTTGATTTTGATTACATTTAACGAAAAATTATACTGATGTTCATACGCACAGAGATACACACGCATGTCTGTGTGTCTGTCTACCCACAAATCCATCCATCCATCCATCCGTCTCTCTCTCTCTCTCTCCCTATATATATATAAATATATCATCATCATTTCAGCCGTTGTCAATCCGCTGCAGGATAAAGGCCTCCTCTGCATCTTTCCAACGAAGTCGATCTTGTGCATTTTGCTGCCACTTGTGCCCAATATATTTAATTATTTCATCCACCCATCTCGTCTTTGGCCTTTCCCTTGGGCGTTTAGTGTCCAGTGGGATCCATTCCAGAATGTTTTTGTTCCATCTGTTGTCAGTTCTTCTAGCAATATGGCCTGCCCACTTCCATTTCAAACTTTTTACCTTCGTAATGATATCACAAACTTTTGTTTGATCTCTTATCCAACTACAGGTCTTTTGATCTCGTCGCGTGATACCAAGCATCTGCCGTTCCATGTTCCTTTGTACCACTCGTAACTTTTGGATACCTTTGGCAGTCAATGTCCATGTCTCACTACCATAAGTCAGAACAGGTAGGATGCATTGATCGAAAACTTTCCTCTGTAAAGAAATAGGGAGCTTTTTTTTAAAAATTATTTGTAGCCGGTAGAATGCTTGCCAGCTAAGCTTGATACGACGTTCGATCTCTTGATTTATGTCGCCTTTCATCGTAATTTGTTGACCAAGGTACATATAATTTTCAGCTTGCTGTATTTCCGCTCTCGAAATAAAGATTTTCTTAGTTTGTATAAACTTATTAAACATGATCATGCTTTTCTTCAAGTTGATTTTTAAGCCAGATGTTTCTCCTTTCGTTCTTAGATCTTCAATGAGTCTTTGGAGCTCTTCTGGATCTTTTGCGAAGAGCGCGATATCGTCGGCGAGTCATAGATGGTTTAAATAAGCTCCGTTAATTTTTAAGTCTTCTTGATCCCATTCTAATTTACAAAAAAATTCCTCAAGGCAAGCTGAAAATAGTATAGGCGAGATTGTATCACACTGTCATACATCTTTCCCTAGGTTAATTTCAACTTTGTGCCGGTTTATAGATATAGTTGCTTTTGTTTTATCATATATGGAGTAAGCTAACATAAGCTGGGTTCACACCTTGGTTACCTAGTGCATTTAAAATATATGGTTTGAAAATTGAGTCAAAAGCTTTTTCGTAGTGGATGAAGGCAATGCATAATGGTAAAGTGTATTCATTGTGTCTTTCTATTATTCTCTGAAGAACCTGAATGTGGTCAATCGTACTAAAGACAATTTTAAACCCTGCTTGTTCTACAGGTTGCGCATCGTTTAATGTTCTATAAATTCTTTTTGTAATAATTTTACTAAAAACTTTGTACATAACATTGAAAAGGCTAATTGGTCGATAGTTCTTAAGATCATACTGAACCCCTCTCTTATGCAAAAGAATAACATCGGCATTTTTCCATGCATTAGGAATTTTTTGTTCCTTAAGACATTTTGAGAAGAGATTTGCCAATATTTTGTGAAGCGTTTTACACCCAGCTTTTAACATTTCAGCAGAAATGCCATCTTTTCCTGTGGATTTCCCATTTTTTAATATATATATATATATATTGAGACGCACTCACTATGCTTCGGCTGTGATGGCTTTTTAAACTTTAGAACTGAAGTCAAGTGAGAGTTTATTCGCGCATGCACTCTGTCATCCGCCGGAATCCCGTTGGCAAAAATGTATCGACGCAGACCGACAATATTTTGAAGAATTTTAATGTACAGGTATTATTATTCTTAATAATGTAAATAATTTTTTTTTTTATACTTATAGACTTGGTGACATTACTTTCCGGACAGACCTTGTATATATATATTGTAGATATAGTAAAACATCTTTTAACGGACATCCCTCAAATGCTGCAGTCATCTCGCTTTTACGGTCAGATAAAAGTCCCCCGGCAAGAAATTCCTTCAAAATAATAACCCCCTTTTTAGGTCATATCTTATGTATGGGCAATTTATTTTGTCCAGTGGGCGTTGGCTAATGAGCGATTTTACTGTATATATAATATTTGTTAGTCTTAAGGTTTGGGAACAGCGTTACGCGAATACGCTTTTCAGCGACTTTGAAAAATACTTAACATCCGTCGATGCCTTACATATTATAGACCCCTTTTAAGAAAATTAGGAGTTTTTGCTCATCAGCATTTTTTAATGATCAAAATCTCCGAACTTTTCAGCCATTTTGCCTCCAATATTTATTAAACTAGGCTGCGTTCTACAGTGACTAGCTTACTCTTGGCCCTTGTTGCTAATCTTTGGTATTGATAAAATATAAAATATTTTTCAAAAACCAATAATGGTATCGATATTTAATTTCGAGTTACTCTAGGCGAATAAGTTTAATGAAAGCATTCAACGCTTACGCATAAAAAGTTCAATTTTGAGAACAGCTAAAAAGTTTATAAATTTCGTACATTATCTTCATAATTCTAGTTTATTCAATGTAGCTTAGCTTAAAATGAGCTTTACAATATTTAATACTAATCGATTTAAGCCCCATATTACTTATATATTCACGAAACCTGTGAGATTAGATTATATGTGAGAATCGTCATAATTTAGCATTGGCTACCAATCATTAGGTAAAGTTCTCCCCCAGTTATATTAGATTAGATTGTGCATGATTTTAATGGGAAGAGTAGCCGCTGAAAAAGAGCATTGTAATCCTAGGCAGGTTTTAACGTCAAAAGATCTTGTCAGCCAATGGGCAAAAGGGAGATTTGTCGATTCGTACTGGCGTACAGGGGCGCACTATTCGCATTGGTGTCGTCATTCAGAGTCAAGCGAAAACCAATCCACGAACAAACCACCCCAAAGAGCAGATGAAATAGATAGATGACACGGAAGAACACCCCTAGTCGGCCGATGCTCTTACGGGAGCCCGCCGGGCGCCATTGAACGGGTGCAGAGCCCTGCAAAGAGGCAGGGAGAGGGCAGGAGCCGGCCCTGCAACCAGAGCGCGCGGGACGCCATCCATCCCATCCAAGGGTCTAGCTGGTGTCCCACCCGTGGGAAAACGAAAGCTACTCCAAAGCTATCAACGCCACGTACGGGCGTAGGCTGCGTCCAAACAGCCCGGAGCGCAACAAAGGACGCCTGCATGACATGGAGATAAAGACCGGTCAGCGAGGAAAAGCGGATCCCGGTCCCAGAGTAGCGGGTACAAACATGAATCCTCGGCAATCCAGTGGCCTGGCCAATATCCTATGCACTCCAACAAAGTAAAGTCCGGACCACAAGTGACATAATCGTACCAGCAAAAACCAACGTCCGCCAGACCCGGACCGCAGGAAAAAGACGTCCGCACGTCACCAGAGCTGAAACCGAGCTGTCTCCCTGTGTGTGAGAAGTTAGCTGGGAAACTAGCACCGAGTTTGTCTGATTTGCGTCTATTCTATTTGTCTGCATGTTAGTAGATCCTTCGTTGAAGCAGTGACAAAATACTCAACTAGCATGCCGTTTATTTTGTCAACTACCAACGGTGCCAAGGAAAATGAAATGTGCACGGACTAACTGTTCACAATAGTCCTGGAGTTTGTTTCCTAGGATGTAATGGGTTCGTCTTCCTCGGAGAAATGTAGGTACATTGCACTACGACGGCACAGTGGTTACGCATTCGTCTGTCGTACCACTGCAGTCAAGGTTTAGTTTCCTAGGTCGAAAGGGAGTTCGTATTCGTCGGAAAAATATAGGCCCATTGCACAATGATAACGTAGTGGTTACGAATTCATTAATCGTGCTACTGCAGGCAACGGTTTAATTTCGTAGGGTACAATTTTCTAAGTCTCAAGGGGTTCTCATTCCTTGGAAAAATGTATGTCCATTGCACTATGATGGCGTAGTGGTAACGCGCCATCACTTGCAGCTCAGCTTGCCACTGCAGTCAGGATTTAATTTCGTAGGTCGTAAGGGGCTTGCATTCCTCGGAAAAATGTAGGTCCATTGAACTTTGATGACGTGGTGGTAAGGCATTCCTTTATCGTGCTACTGCACTCAGAGTTTAGTTTCCTCGGCAATGGAAGTCCGGATTCCTTGAAAAACTGTAAATTTTGTTCCACAAATGGCCTTGCGCCATAAGAAATTTTTTCAACATGCATCCCTTTACTTTAGCGGAAGACATTTCTTCCGAATCTGATGATCCTTAACAATACAGTTTTAAAAGATTTTTTTATCCCACGTTGACCAGTTCTTCTACAAGATGTCAAAACATTACGACATATGCCTTTTTCAAATCAATACTAATAACCTTAACCTTTGTTTGCTCTTTCTTACCAAGTACCTTTATTTTTCTCTCTTAGGTCAAAAGATGTATCCACAATTTCCACTTGCTTTCAATTTCGATACTGCTTTTTCCATTGGATCTCAAACACTTTACTCATAAGGAATGGCTGACTAGTTACAAACCTTTCTCTCAAAGTATAGGGGCAATTTTTCTTTCGAAATAAATTGTTTTGTCAAAATGCAGTTCTGTTACAATAAATCTATCTACGAAAATTTGTTATAATTTGCTTTTCTATTGATATGTTCATCGATGTATTGAAGTTAATGTCTGAACTAATAATTTTTTGTCTCGTTATTATCAAGACATTTTCAAGGCTATTGTAATCATCAAGACATTTTCAAGGTTATTGTAAAAAAATATTATCATGATGCTATCAACCTTATCCCAATATTATCAATATTATCCCGATGTTTTCAATAGCACCGCAATGCTATTGATATTATTTCAATGCCTCCTCACTATTATCAAATCGCCGGTTATATTCTGTCTCTCTCTCTCTCTCTCTCTTCAATATAAGCTTAACTCCCAGATTTACGTAAATAATTATTTTTTCAATATTGAAAAATAGAATATCACAAAATATCCAAAATTTAAAAGCTACGGACTCCTTTATGAGGGTTTTTGATTGTTCCCAATGGGAAATATTTTGAACGCCAACATATAGAGGAAACGGAACGCATATCGTAATATTAAGTAGAAATTGCTGTAACTATAAATATATAACCCAATAAAAATGTATAACAGATTATAAAATATATCACCCATTATAAATATGTAACAGACTACAAAATATTCACCCATTATAATTATATAAACCAATATAAATATATAACAGATTATAACTACATAACCCAATATAAATATATAGCATACTATAAATATATAGCACAATATAAATATATCACAGACTATAAATATAAAACACAATATAAACCTAACCCTAACCTATAAATATAGCCATAGAAACACCCCAAATGAATAAAGAAGAATCTAATTAGTTTTAAAGATACTCCAGTCATAATTATGTGTTTGTCATTAAATTAAAGTATATCCTCTCATAGAAATTATTGAACTTGATTAAATATAAATTAAACATAGAATTCCAAAAGAGATTAGTAGCTATATCATCGGCTAATATGAAAAAACTGTTGCTTTAATAATATTAAAATCTAGTTCGTTATATTAGACATTCTTGTTCTTTGATTTGTCGCTTTGGCAACGGTAGTCACAGTACTGCCACACCAATAGCGAACTTGTCCATGCAAAGTTATATATATATACTCGTAAGGGAGAGAGTGGTTGCGCCTGTAGCTTAGTAGGTACAGCACCTGACCGGCAATCAGGAGGTCGTGAGTTCGGGTCCCACCAGGCGCCGGAAAATCATTCTTTTCTTTATAAGTAATTTAACATCTTTTGTTGCCACATCATCAGCTAATATGAAAAAACTGTTTTTTTAATTTAACATCTAGATTGTAATGTCCTTTTTAATTTGTGATTTTGTTCGTCGTTGTGAATGGTGAAAGATTATGATGTCAATCTTTTTTTGACAAATAATACAATAAGAGTGAACTTAAGAAATTGTTTCGTAGAAATGACTACCATCAATTTCGTTCATAATTATATCACTTTCGAAAAATATGAAATTTTTTGTAACCTAATCTGATAAGCTGATAATTTTTGGTGTACCAAATTCTCTTATTGCCATGTATTTAACCTTCTAATAAATCTAATTAAATAGTTCTTATATTTAATTAGCTGACTGGTTTTCTCCAATATTTCCATTCATTTTAAATAACGCAGTAAAATAGTGGTTTGCGGCACCAATGGAGTTGGAAAGGAGAGAGTTCAACCCCCTCTCCTTTTGGACGTCAAGGCAGATTGCTATCTCCAACGCTGAATCACGTGACCTGCTTTAAAGCTCCTGGAATTTTCCAAAACTTTTTGAATTACCGTATCGCGGAATTCATAAAGATGGCTAAGCTCATGAGGTTACCTTCTTTGACGTTGAAAACGTTTTTTCCGAGATTGAACCCTTCAAAACCGCCACAGCTTTTGTAACGTTTTTATGTCATGTGATGACCGAGAGTGAACACGTAAAATGCGCCACATCGTTTCGTATCATGCGAAATGTTAATTTATTTTTAATTTACTTAAAAATTTAAATTTTCCTTTTCTCAGGCTGGTGTACTTTAACTCATATATCGTAAAGAGGAAACAAATGGTCCCGTTCTTAACTGGTATCGACAGAGCGACCCACAAGTAATTGATTTCAATGGTTGCTCATCAAATCGCTGAGGGACAGTTGACGAGGTCTTGTCGTCGTTTCCTTTTCACAGATTCTCGATTCGGTCTTTTATGGAAAGAGTCTTTTAACCATCGAGTGAAATTGACAAATGCTAAGAAAAGACATCAAGGGAAGAAACACCACAGAAGTACATTTCCGGATTTGTCATGCACAATACGACGTAAAACCTCAAGTACACCAGCTGAACTAGACTCCAGAGAAAGGGTCTCTCAACAATGAAGAAAAAAAATTGCATAAATATACATATATGCAGTTATACATACGTTTATTATGAATAAATTGAAATTTTATAAAATTACATAAAGTACATGAAAAGTACATGAAAGTAAATTATATTCTATCTCACTTTAAAAAAATTTCAGTTTTATATTTCAAAAAATAAATTGTTACTTTAAGGTTTATTATTTTTATATTCTGAACTGCTGTCGAAATCTTTTACGGCGGGTATAAAGAAACCGACGCCTTCGCTCATTGTATCCGGGTCCTTATTAAAACTGGGTTACTATTAAAATAAGATAAGAAATAGAAGAAAGAACTGAGAGGAAAGCGACGACAGATATCACTATTTACATATATATTATATATCAGATATCTGAATATCAGAATTTTATGTATTTTTCTACATATCCGCGGCATTATGCAAATTTGTGGTAGGTCAACTGATAAGTCCTCATTACTGGCATTATCCGGCTCAGTATGTCTGTCTTGCAGCTTGCACCTAAGCCATAATATCTTCAGCAGTAAGAATATTGGATACTTTTGACTACCTTTAAAAGTACTTTTGACTACTTTTGATAACCTTTTGACTCTTCATTGTAATAAGGGGGAAATTCTATTTTAATATATTTATCGTTTTATTTCATATTGTGTGTGGTATTTAAAACCAATTGTCAAATAAGTATGCAGATAAAACTCAGAATTTGTATTTTCGTTACATATTCCGTTCTTTATACATTCCGTTGTATATTCCGTGAGTTTGTTAGGAGTGAAATAAAAATACACATCCTCTTTTAAAACTTGGAGTAAAAAAAGCAATTTTTAAAATATGACACACACTTTACGAGAACATAGGAAATTGTTTGATCAAATAGAATGATTAACGTATTTATATTTTTTTAATTTACTATTTTTTTGATTACTTGCGAAGGTTTTCTAATTGTGATCTTTCATAATGAGTATCTCACAAATGAGTTTTTAATAAATATTTCTTTACTTAATTTGAAGCCCTCTATATTATGTCAAACAGTAGAATTTTAATAAACTCAGCTTGTAATATTTCACTTGAATTTGGAAAGCCAAGTTCTGCTGAAGTACATTAAATACTAAACCCAGCGGATGGGGAATGAACAACTTATGTAGCGTTACTTAAACTGATGACCAAAACCTCTGATGCCTTGAGGGCCGCCCATACCTAGCAGTGCTGAGGGAAAAGGTGTCCATCTCGATTAATGAAGCGGGAGACGCTGATTGCCTTTGCTAGTAAAAGACAAGGAAAAGTCCAACACCAACTAAAAGGAACTATCCAACTCACGTAATGTTCCTGGGCGAGGCAAGCAAGCGAGATAACCTTATCTACGCATTGGTTTCGTGTCCCCTGAGTAAAAAACTTGAGTCTTTATGGATCGCACTTCATTTTTCTTAGTCCTCACAGGCCACCTAGGTTTCTCAGTCCTCATTTTTAGCGGATTTGGAAATCACTTAGGGTATCCTTCAGTTCCATTTGCGTCTTATCGGCACCATGCTAGCCTTATTAAAAACGACTTTAGAAGCAATGGACGAGAAAAGTAGTAATGCATTTTAAAATATTGAACTATGTAATTGTTACAGATGTTTTTATTTTGGAACGTACATTTAGTGCATTGCTGATATAAAGATATAAAGATATTTGCATATATGTATATGCAGTCATTCCTCTTAATCGGGACACATTGGGACTAGGGAATTTTTGCCTAATTAGGCAGTTGTCCTAAATAATAATAATTTTATTTATTTTCTACATATCATATGCAATATATTATATTAAATAATAAAATTTCAGTTGCATGCTCTAGAAGGACTCGGGAAAATACGAGAGAGGTAACATGACCAGGACCTGAAAAATTATCGCCGAAGTGTTGAGTAATATATTTAATCTCACATATTATGAATTATATAAAATATATATTGAATTCACGCAACAAAACCATATAACCTAATGGAAAGTCATCAATATAAACGTCATATCATCATCAATATAAAATATCAGTTAATCATTCCCTATCTATAAGTATTAGAACATACAAAATATATTAATTTTTCACAATTATATTAATATCAATCCATATTATTATTCGTTAATTTTTCCTTCAATTTTTTTAATAATTTCAAATTATTTTTGTTTTTAATTCTGTTGGCAATTCATTCCATAATTTTGGATCTTTGTAATTATTGCCATCTCGGCCATTATTAATTCATAAACAATCTTAGTCTATTTCTAAATAGCCGAATTTCACATAAAATTAAACAATGAAATTTTTTTAGTACTACATACATAAATAATATATAAAAATATATATTACATAGAATAATACACATAATATATTACATAGAATAATACACATAATATATTACATAGAATAATACACATAATATATTACATAGAATAATACACATAATATATTACATAGAATTTAATTCTTCAAAACTTCATCCAGTGTAATCTGAATTCTGTCCTTTCTTTGTCTGCATTTCTACAAAATCAGCACAAGTATTCGGTACGGATATGGAGCTCCCATCACTACCTTCTGGTATAAAATAACACTGTAACCCGGCGATAATTTATTTTTTGCCTTCTGTGGAGTTTCAGGCATAGGTAGATCATCATCATCGTCTTCTGTTTCATCTAATTTTTGGTGTTCCGATTTAATGACTTCAACGATTGCATTGCCACAGTCTTCGTTTTCATCGTAACATACTAAATTGATATCAGTTGTTAAAAAATATTAATTAACAATCGGGACGTGTAACATGTCCTTAATTTCGGGAGTTTTTAAAGGTTTTAAGCCACAAACGGCAAAGCAGCGCCTCAAAGTTTGATTTTTATAGTTCGCCAACTGTCGGCAGCAAACTATATTGCTTCCAAAAGGGAAAAGTTCATAATAATTTCTGTAGGTGTTGAGGAACTTATTAATGAATTTGCATCAATTACTTCTAGTATGTGATTACAACATTTTTGTCGATACAATGCCTTCAAATTTTTATTGCACCATATCTATTGATTAAACCAATGATGTGGTCATAGGAAGATGAAATTCCAGTTTTATATTTTTTAAATTGTCTAAATGAGGTTGTGCCTCACAACAATTTACAAGCAGCAAACTTTTCCTTTAAGTTGTAATTTTTCACCCCAAATCCTAAGCCAATTCCGAAAATTCCAAATGTCATCCAAGCACTTTCGTTGGCATGGTACTCCACTGTTAAGATCTCCATTCTTAGCTTCTTAAAACATGGAGGTTTAGCACTTTTTCTTATGATCAGTACCTGACATATTTGCATATAATACAACACAGTAATACGATCCATCGCTTTTTTATAATCAGATACTTCAATGTATGTATAATACAGGGAACCGTCTGGTGTAGCAAGATAATTCAGGCAGGTTTCATCAGCATTGTAAATACCATCACAAATTTTTTTTAAACAAGTCCGCATTTTCGTATTTTCCCGCTTTTCAGCGCTTACAATTAAAAATTACAAAACTTTAAGATTACAAATTAATTGTAATTTTAAATTTTATCCCAATTAAGAAGAATTTTGTTCTAGCTAAGCGATGGAAATAACTATTAGTTCTTTTATCTGTGTTCCGTTTTTTTGAGGTTTGGCCCAATTACGTGGTTGATCCTATTAAGAATTGACCCAATTCATTATAATCAACTGTATAGTTATATTGAAGCACTACACGTGTTTATTCTTTCATACATCGTAATTTCTCAAACGAATCCATAAACCAGTACAAAATTTGTCAAACGTTAATTAATTCAATACAAAAGTTTCGATCTTTCTACAAAATGTGCAATCATTATAAACCTTAAATACAGGTAATCGAGGTTATTGAATGGTATTAAGCATAATTTCTAAAATATGAATCTTTTCCACTACATCACAATATATTACCTATCTGATGGAGCGAATTGCAGCAAAATGACTTTACCTCCTCCTCCTCCTCTCCTTTTCTAATCTACTTAGTGTACAAAATTGCCCTTCTATTTTCAGCTACTCCAACACAACATCATGAAATTCACACACTACCTGAATCTATTATTTTTCTTAAGTTGAAAAACAATTATATTATTATGTCCGTTATACATTGTTGTGTTACACAGCTTCAAGGAGATAATCACTATCCTCTTGATCTGGAGTTCTTGGTTCAGTTCAAGTCTCACCCAGAAACCTGAGAACTGTCCATATATCTTCTTAATATATAGGCGGTGCCCAGTAAGGCAGTTTTTTGTAGGTCTGTTGTCGTTATGTCAGTAATGTCCAGTTTTTCTAGGAAGTTCTTTAAATTAGGTGTGATGGCCCCCAGTGCACCTATCACAATCGGGATGACTGTTACTTGTTTTTTCCAGAGTCTATTAATTTCTATTGCAAGGTCACGATATTTGGAGATTTTTTCGAATTCCTTGTTTTATTATTAAATTAAATATTATTATACATAATATTACTATTAAATATCATTATAATATTACATTAAATATTATTATTAAATATTACTATTAAATATCTTATTAAATATTACTATTAATATAAATATTACTATTAAATATTATTATTAAATATTATTATATATTCTATAAAATTATTATTGTATTACTATTAAATATCATTATTAAATATTACTATTAAAGATATTTAAATATTAAATTATTATTATTAAAGCATTGGCTATTAGTAGTAGTAGTAGTAATAGTAGTAGGAGTAGTATTATAATGTCTATTTTATAAGATTATTATAAAACTTGAATTTATGCTTGTTTCGCTAAAAAATTGCTAAAAATCGCCCTATGCATCACAATCTATCTACACAGAAATTGCATATTCGCCTAATAATCCTATAGGTTAACTGAGTGACAAAATCCACACAAGTCACAAGTTAAACGAGTTGGTATTCGAGAACATGGTTTTGGTTCAGTTCGAAAATTAAATTGTTCAGTTATATTTCTACGCATAATGTGTATCACAACTTCAAACAATCCAAAGCCATCGTAATTTTGCTTGAAAAACAATTACTCTTTGCTAGTCCATAGAAAAACAGATTTGAAAGTCTATGACTGCAGATATAAAAAGAGGAATTGATGACATTGTCATCGCAAAAGTTGTTCTTAACGTGTCACTTGTATACAGATAGGGAAAATCTCGAAATAATTTAAAATTATTATAGTTATTTAAAAACAAATTCTTTAATATCATTAGCAAAAGCAATCCCAAAATTCCATAGCGAAAGTCATGTATATTTTTTCCAGATGTTTTAAAAAATGTACATATATTAAAACCAATAGAACGAACGAACTAACTAGCTAGCTAGATATCTAGCTAACTAACTACCTGGTTAACTGACTGGCTGACTGACAGTCAGACAGACATAGAGAATGAATGAATGAATGAAAAGTTATTGGTCATCAAATTTTAGAAACATGCTTAGGAAATCATACACAATAATTTTATTACAACTTTTTTAAAGTATGGAAGTAAACTATCTAATGAGTATAAAATTTTAAATTAAGATAATATGTAAAATTATTTGAACCAATTTCAATGCGTTTAAAATTTCAACTATAATATCAAAGTGATTTTCGTTATCTGGATGATTCGTTGAAAATGCGAAAAGTATAGTAAGGTATACTTTTCAAATAATGAAGTAAATTTCAATATCTCTTACATGGCTTTACAATTTTTCAAATTATCAACTTGAATAAGAGTATCATTTTAATTCACTAAGAAAAATTTGTGAAAAGTCAGTTAACAAAAGTATCCGAAATATCAAACTTAATTGCTGCAAGAATGCTGTGAAGTATGTCAAAACCGAAATCTTTTCGCATTTGATCAAAGATAGAAGACCTTTGATGTTTGAAAGATGCATTTGATTAGAGATTAACCAAACGCCAAAAAACCTTAAGAAAGGCTAATAAATAAGTAAAATCAAATAAATATCTTGAAATTTGAAAAAGAAAGCATGTAGTTTCCAAATACACGCAAAATTAATCATTAATTATCCTTTCGGTATATATGATGGAATTTTTATAAATTTAAGTCCAAATTGGTAACAATTGTTTAAGACTACCTGCATACGAGAATTTACCGAATTGAAAATGTTAATAGATTGTATTCTTTTAAAAACGTTCTGAGATGATATTTTGTTTGTTTGTTTGTTTGGCTTTTTTATGGCGCAAGAGCATCTGGGCTATACTGCGCCAAAAGATAATATTTTAATAATATATTTTTTGTACAACATATTCCATATTGAGTTTGAACTACAATTTATGAGGCGGAAACCCTTTATAGAAACATACTGTTTAATCGAAAATATTTAATTACCTGTTTAGTGAAAAAGTATTATTGATAATCATTCAGGCCGATGACTGGTTGGTCCCCGCACCCAAGGTCTTCCACACAATTCGATTCTCCGCAAGTCTTTTCACTCCACTGTAGGCGTTCATTCCAACCTCCTCGCCTACTTGTCCAATGCATATTTTTCTCGGTCGTCCTCTCGTCTTGTTCCCCCATATTTTCCCTTCAATAATTTTTGAATTAGTTTTTTATGTCTCAATATTTGTCCTGTCCACTTAAGTTGATGCCTTCTGATCGATTGGTTTATTCTTCTCTCCTCTCCTCTTCTACTTCTCGCAAGATTTAGGCATTGCTCTTCCCCTCAATCCAGCCTACCCTTAGCATTTTCCTCCAGCACCGCATCTCGAAAGATTCCAGTAGTCTCTACTAAAGGACAGTGACTATCTCTCTAACTATTATCTCTGATCCCGTTTACTCAATGTCTAGATCTCAGATGAACATAAAGCTATTGGCTATATATATACGTAAACACAGTCTTTCTTCTGGTTTGTATTTTAAATTGGTTCGATGCAATGAGCATTGAAAGCTCTTTTTGCCTGTGCTGTTGTACTTCTTATTTTTCTTTCACATCAGTCATCTTCCGTGACAAGTTTTCCAAGATACTGAAAAGACGAACCTTGTTTTACAGCTTTTTCTCCTATTTCAAGTTTCATTTGGTAGTCTGTCTTCCCTATTATCATTGTCTTTGTCTTTGTCTCTGCGTAGTTTATCTTTACTCCGTACCCTGTTGCTTATTTTCTTCAGCTTCCCTGTTAATCCCTTTTGGCTTCTCACTATTATTGCTTGGTCGTCCGCGTACTTTATAGCTGTAATTCCATCATCATTAACAATCACTCCATATTGCTTCTCTTCTAAGGCTTCCCTCATCATTAAAATGTATAAGAATTTAAATTATTTTATTAAAATAAGCATTTTAATATTATTTAACTCAGTTTACTACCCAAAAAACATGCATTATTTATCTATGTATTGTATATTTGTTATATATATATATTACATATTTATTAATTTTATGTCTTCACTTTAAAGCAGATACTGTATTCAAGATATGTAAAGAACCTTTAGAAAGTAATATTTAAGATCATAATTTTCAGTCAAATATATGAAAAGTTTCTTTTATTTATAGATATTTGTAATCACTTAACGAAAATTACTGTTCATAATAATTTCTGCACGGGAACATGGGAAAATAATATGAAATCTAGGTTTGTGTCTTCTTTCTTACTCAAGAAAAGCCATTTACTCTAAATCAGTGGCTTTTAAAGATTTTATTTTAAGGAAATCTTTACTTGGTACGAACCTAACTATGGAATCTCGCCTGCCTAAGCATCTTAAACAGGCCCTCCTTTCATATTGCATACAGTGTGTACGAGTGAGAAGGTACTTGTTCACCACCTTCTCTAGTGCCGAGTGGAGTTATTCAGGGCTTAATGTTAGGCCCTTTCCTGTTTCTTGTATTGATTCATGATGTTCCACGCATCTTGAGACCAATTCGTTCATGTACGTTTGCTGATGACCTGAGATTTTTTACCTCAATATCTACTTTCGAATCTTGTTATTCTTCCAAGCGCTCTTGTAACGATTTGTACTCATCGTGTCATGACAGTCGACTCGAGAATTTGGAGACTAAAGCCAGTCGTTTGCACTTGGGATACTCTAACACCCATTGTTCATATGCTATCGTGAATTCCCTTCTGTTAGATGTAAATCAACAGGATGATCTTGGGATCCTATTTACAGATGCCTTGAACTTTTCACCACTTCTGCCGACTGTTGTCAAGGGCCAACCAAAGCTCTTTTTTACTTATGAAGGCTTTCTCCAAATGCGACATAGCTACTCTTGATCTTGCCTTTAAAACCTTTCTCCTCCCTACTCTGGAATATGCTTCATCGGTGTGGAACCCTTATAACAAACGTGATGTCTGTTTGCTGGAGACACCGTTTCGGAGATTTACTAGGCACATTAGATCCCTTCATCATTTTTCTTATCAGGATCGCCTCGCAGAAATCGGTGTCCATTCTATGGAGTGGCGTCGGCCTGCAAATTGACCTTAAACTTTTTTATAAATTAATACGTGGTAGTTTCCACCTGGACAGTCAATATCCCAATGATCCAGTTGTTGGAGCACCAGACCACCTGAGGACACCCCTTGAGGGTTGAGATTCCCATTGCTAGAAAAAATTCTCCCTTCCTTTTTTTCACACTCCGAATTGGTCGAGTCTGGAATGCAATGCCACAGGAACTTACGACCTTGCCTTCCGTCTCGGCTTTTTATCGGTCTCTGAAGGTCTTTGATCTGTCATGTTTTTGAGTTTTTCCTTATTAGTTTGTGCCCTATGAATTTATTTATGTGTTCTAACTGTATTCCGATTGATGATTTTGAAATTTTGTGTTTTACTCCCAATGTAAGAGTATTTGTAACCTGTTGGATTTTGATAAATTTATTATTAGTATTATTAGTATTATTGTGGGTGTTCTCGCACTTGGCGGATTAAGCTTAAGACGAGTGGTGCCAAGTTCTCAAGTCTACCTTCAGTGTGAAAATATTTTTGTATGTTTCATTCTGGTGCCAAGTTTAAAAATTTTCTGACTGTTCGGCAGGTGTTTAATATTGTTGCTTTTTGCATATCAATATATGTGTTTGGTTCAATTTCAAGTGTCTCCAAGTTCTTTTGGAGTGTGGTTGGTATTATACCTGTTGCTGATAAGACAAGAGGGATAACGTTTACCTTATCCATGTACCACATGTCTTTGATTTCCTGATTTGATTCCCGATTATTTTTATTATTATTATTGTTACTTAAGGAAAACCTTAAGAGATATTATTTATCACGACTTGAAAACAAAAAAAAATAAGAGGAAATGAGTATAAAAAGTAAAAATATTTTTCTGTCGTTACGAGATGCTGATTAAAATTAGCTGTTCTTATATAAGGAACTACATGAAAAAATTACGAAAAGTTCATATTTTCTTGTAAATTTCAACGATATTTTACAAATATTTACAGAACGTTTGGAGAATTATCACAAAACCCTGAAATTCCACGAAAGACACAAAAAACGCTACTCTAAATGACAAAAAAAGACACATATCTTTAGCTATAAAAAAAAAGAAACAGATCTCTGAATATCGAATACAGTAGAGCGCCAATTATCCGAACTTCCAATTAACCGAACACCCTATCTCTCCCAATTTTTTTTCGTGATATGGCAGCATTGCAAATAATGTCTTCTTTGAAGCAAAAAACAATCGAAAGCTCTTTTGCTTAAATTTTAATCCCTGCAGTTCAGAAAATGATAAAAATAGAAAAAAAAATTAAAATCATAGAAAAGTTTAAGAAAAATCAAAAAATAAAAATGACAAAAAAAAGTTAAAAAATGTTAAGAAAAAACAATTTTCAAACACACCAGTACTAACAGCTGCCAGTCATAAGCCTGGATAAAGTGTGAAGGAAAATTGTACACACGCAACAGTACTTTTTAATCTACCTATCCACTACTAAATTTGATAAAAGCATACATTTGCTGTATTAAAAAACTTCTTACACATAAAAAATATATATTTCAACCGTTTTAGTATAGTCAGGAATATCGCTTAAGATGCCTGTCCGAACTGTTGCTTATCCGAACTAGAGCCAGTCCCGATATGTTCGGATAATCGGCGCTCTACTTCATCCGAAAGTGGTAATTAAAGATGATATAGTGATGATATCAACCAAAAAATTTCTAGAATGTAATTTCCAGTATATCCTGCTTTTCTGTTTCTAGTGAATTCAAGAGTCATGCTGAATCGATACCGTGGTATATTTGCAAAACCCGTCGTCTAGTTTCCATGTCCCAGATATAATCAGAAATGATAATTTTGAACATTATGCAAACTACGGAAGAAGTGCACATATCTGCCACTTTTCCCCTCTTATTTTGTTTCATGGTTGTCCGCTTTCGGACACCCACGGGTTCTTGCTTATTCTCATCTCATGTAAGTGAGCGCTAACGTGGTATTTGAAAGCGCCAATAACCGCCTGTAAATAAAGCAATATTTCACCATCCAACATGTTGTTGATGTGATCGGATCTATATTGCTGATAGTTTAGGATATAAATAAAATAATTAGTGAATTCAGTGGGGTGAATTAAATTGAATATCGCCCCATATCATAATGCTTTGTATTGAAACTGTAAGACATCTAATAACAAATTCATACAGTAACTATTCATTAAAACATCTGTGTGAAGGGTATATTCAAAATCCTTTAAATTTAAAAATGACTCAGTAAAAAATACTATATGCTTCGTTATTCATGCTACTGCCTCTATTCTTCAGACTGTTTTGGTCTCCGACATTTGAGGGATAATCATTAAAAGTTTCAGCGCATAATTTTCAACAATAAATGGGTCTTTGCATCAGTACATAGGGTGCCACTGGAACATACCTTAGAGTGTAACAGATCGTCTATGTTAACCACTGAGCTAATTTACTAGCATACTTATTAAATTAAATTAATTAATTACTTATTGTAATATAGGTCAGTGGCGTTAGCTTAATGTTTGAAGTATGATTACGAATATCTATTTTATGTATTCCATCCTCCTGTTTATTTCTCTGGACGCAATATCAAATTTATGATTAGAATTCATGACCTATTGAGGAAATGGCAATAGTTGCCTAAGTGTTGGGCCAGGAAAAGTACTAAAAATAATGCCAGATTGACTAACTTGGCCATCCCCAAATCTTTGATGTTGTATAATGAAAATACGGATTCCTTCATTTATTCGTGGGGCGTTCTAATCATGATTTACCTCGCTGGTAAAAACTCTCGCTTCACTCTCATATTCGAATCAATAATCTTCCTTATGACATTAATAGCAACATCAATGTTATTTTGTCCCAATCGATTACTCAAATTTTCATATTTATACATTATCATTTCATTTGCTATAGAGACCCGCAATCGAATAAATGATATGGTATAAAAACTAATGTGATGAATTAAGAAAGTTATTTTTCTTTTCATTCTGATTCCAAAATGCATTTGATTAGTCTAGTAGTAGCTAGTTTTACAAGAAAAACTCGAGTATACTGCTAATCCAACCATTTACACATATGGTGATCTCTACGTTTCCTAACGCTCAATTCTATCCCTGTGGCTCTTCTGAGTATTGCAATATTTACACATGGAAGTATACTTTACATTTCCAAATCGAAAAATTGATTTAGAATACAAACAAAAACCCAAAGATATGTGGATCTTGAAAACACATTAATATTTGTAAACCATTGCACATCAAAAAATTAAAAATGTGAAATTTTATTTTCCTATACGAAAATTTAAAATGAAGGTTTGGAGCACTTTATATAAAATAATATTTATTTAAAATATTTTACTCATTTAAAACCCTAAATAAATGTTCTTTAATTGTATATAAACTTTTGTCCGACCTAGTAATATTATTTATAACAAGTAAATGCCCTTTAATTAAAGAAAGCTAATGTAAATCCATGTAAAGTGTATGCCATCAAAAAAGTAGGCGTGTAAATAATTGATTTTTTATGCAATAAATTTTGCCACCTACGTGCTTGTAGCTCGGACTAAAGCTTTTTTGTTTTTTTGGAGAAAAGGAGACGCCGTCCTCATCCTGGATTCGAACCAGGGTCCCTCCGTTTAGCCCGGAGTGTCTTGGACCGCTAGACGAATGAGGACAGGAAACAACGCTCTCTTTCTCCGTATGTAAAGGTGTTAAGGTATTATTACCCTCCGCAGGGATAACACAATTGCCAAATATGGTCAACACAAGAAAGCCTCCGGGGCGAGATTTTTGTGAGTTTTCGTGGGGGAATTTATTATACAATAATTTTTGCCACCCACGTATAGCTTATAGCTCAAACTAGAGCTTTTTTTTTTGTTTTTTGGAGAAAATGAAGTAATGATATTAGAATAATAATATCTTACATCTTTACATACGGAGAAAGAGAGCGTTGTTTCCTGTCCTCATTCGTCTAGCGGTCCAAGACACTCCGGGCTAAACGGAGGGACCCTGGTTCGAATCCAGGATGGGGAAAGCGTCTCTTTTTCTCCAAAACAAATAAGCTCTAGTCTGAGCTAAATATACGTGGGTGGCAAACATTATTGTATAATAAATCCCCCCACGAAAAAACTCACAATAATCTCACCCCAGAGGCTTTTCTGTGTTGACCATATTTGACAATTGTGTTATCCCTGTGAAAGGTAATAATATCTTATATAATTAATTTCTTTTAGTTTCATTAAATTTTACAGTTTCAAAATGATGGCATATGCTGTAAATAGAAAACTATGTCTGCGGTTTGGTAATATTTGGATTTTTTAAGGATTATATTTACGCCATTTCTCGCCTTTTTACGCCTTTGTCTCAAGTCGCTGGTTTACGTCATTTTTCAGAGCAACGTAAAATTCGCGTTCTCTTGACTTTTAGTGTTCTTGACAAAAATAGAGTAAAGAATCTCTGGAAGTATAACCACTGAAGGATACAAAGTCCACAAAACGTTTCTTGGTCAAAAAGCATTACGGCAGGATGCCTTCTAAGAAGACGGCTTTCGAGTTGGTCCAGTGCTTTCAACAACTTGCCAAGAAAAATGATATATGGCAAGAAGCTAGATGGTAGAAAACTTACTTTTCGTTGACAAACCAAACAAAGATATTTTCGAAGCAATGTAAGAAATATACAGTGTTTGGAAACTTCGTTGCCGAACACATACATTTTCTTAAAAACCATTTCCATTTTTTAAGGTTTGAAATTTATGACCGTAGAATTTCTCATAATATTATTACTTGCTATTTGAAATATTTGTTGGAAATAAATAAACAATATAATTATAGTAAAGAAATCAATGATGCGTTAATTTCATTAATCTGGTGCCAATATTCAGATTTATTGTTATTATTGATAAACTGTTAATAATATCTATACAATGGCTGTAATAAAATCTACGCAAGAGAGAACGAATATAAATAAAAGTACAGTTAATAAAAAACAGGAACAAAGTTATTGAAAATGCATAAACCTATACATAGTTATTGAATATCCATATTAGTAGTAATGGGAAACTTGGGTCACGGAAGTGACCTCACCAAAACAAGATGGCTGCCATCGAAAGTGATGTCATCAAAACAAGATGGCCGCCCCAGAAATAACGTCCTCAAAAAACATGATGTCGGTGCTTATCGTCGATCCTTATTTTTCACCCTCCATCTCTCCTCGAGGGGCCTAAATGGATTTGTGTGTATTTTAACAATGGATAACGTCATTTTTTATTTCAATAGGATAATTTTATCTTTTGATTATATACTATTTTCATTTTTAATAACTTCAATAAGAGGATTATCCATTTCTCTATACCTACCATTGTTTGTTTTAGACAACAGTTTTTCATTTATAAGAACCTGTTTATACTCTCCGTCCAGCACGCCCTGTTTTAATAAAATAACTATTTTCAAAAGTTGATTGAAAATGCTATGTTCCTTTGTGAAAGCTGTACAACAGGAACACCCAACCACACCTATTGTTTTATATATTTGTTTTTGCAAGGATGTATAAAATATATTCTACAGTTATCACTCTCGACGTTATTACAATGGTTAATTTTCAAATGTATTTTAATTACTCGTTGGATGTATAAAAAAAAAACCATCAAAGGTATCTATTTAAAGAAATATGGGGGGGGCATATTTTTTCAAGACTTGTTTCAAATAGGTAGTTCCTCGTTAATTTAATATATTCACACGAAAAATAACTTACAAACCCAAATCCTGCACCCTGAAAGGTGGGTTGTACTACACGCATTCGGGGAAAGAGGGTCTTATATAAGCGGTTTGTTTTTTCAGTTAAAATGCAGAGCCCTAAAAGACGGGTGATTCCAATACTCATAGACTTTAGGGGTGAAAAAGGTCTTATATTGTCGGAACGCTACGGTGAAGAATCACGTTTGTGATATGTGTGGCCTTAAGGACAGTTTTAAATGGTAATAACCTAAGGTAAAGAAGTCATCAAATTTTTTGTTATAGGTAGCAAAACAGACTGTGTTTTCAAGTACACTAGTCATAAAAATTTCAAGTGATATAGTGCTAATACGCAAAATATATATCAACTGTAGGGTTTTTTCTCTCTAAGGGCGTCCAAAACAACAGATATCATATCTCCTCCAAAAAGCAATTATCAAAGTAGCTCATTGTGAAAAAAAGGAAAGTGTTTCTCTGTAGGCGGGTATGGTATGCCCGTAGTTATGGAAGAAGACGTCGAAAACGATTTTATAGATATCAATAAACAGTTTAGGTAACAATCGCTAAAAGTTTTGAAAAGAGTAAACTCTCTACAAATGATAGCCAAAGGCAAAGTATTTTGATAAACATCGTGTTTTAAACTGGGCCGAGAGTGAAATGGTTTTCTAAGTGTATGTATGTTATGCGAATCTACACAACTGGTTATTCATAGCCACTGGCTTAAGTACCAAACCACCCAAGTAAGTAGGTATATCTACAACTCAGTTGTTAGACATTCCTCCTTGCCCGAACGTTCGACCCGATATTTTCTATTCCAGCTATATTGATGGCTTAAGTATCCTAGGCCAATGAGTTTAAGTATTCGTTTTTTATTTTTTTCCACTCGATTTTATTCCACGTTCTAATATGATTTTTAATAACTTAAATTACAAAAAAAGAAGTGTCTATATTTTCAGGAGTTTTTCAATATGAGTTAATTTCAGGATTTTGACGAAAGTCGGGCTGACAAGGTCTTTTTCTTAAAAAATAGTCTACAACTAATTTTATAAATGTATCTTATTCTCAAATTTTATATGTTTTATTTATTTTATTTTTTATTAAGGACGTATTGTCTGATATGGGATTATTTTAAGAGTACGTGGAGAGGGAGGAGGCGACGGATGCATGTATCTGACGTCTTGAAAATGAACCAGGCTGGCCTGATATAGAATCGTTTCAAGAGTGTGTGGACAGGGTTGAGACAATAGATGCACATGTTGAACATTTCGAAAATCAGACGGCGTGGGTTTGTTTAACAAATACTTAATATATATTATAAGATTAATGTCTCTAGCGAATGTTCCTTTTTTTTCTAGACATTGACATAGTTATTATTTTTTATTGTGAAGGTTAAAAGGCCTTACATTTAAGAGAGCGTTCCAGGATATTTAACAATCGATTTCAGACTGAAAAAATAACATATGAAGCTCTAATCAATGTCCGTCAAGTCTCCGATCAATATCAAGGAGTCCCTCTCAATGCTTTTCTGCACTTCATGAGAATGTTGATGATAGCCTTAATAGCAGAGTCTACTAGAAAGCTAGCGGATAATGACTTTATACGGTTAATCTATCGTTATAACAACTGCTATAATTAGTTTATTTTTTTATATGATATTTTTCTCTTTTTTTTTCAGATTTTTAGCATAGCGTAGTACATTAGTATTTTAGGGTCAAAGTTGTTTCAAATACTAATGCGTATTACTTTTTTTTCTATAGATTCTGTTTTTATTTAGACCACTCAGACAAATCAATCTTTGTATGTTTAACGTGATTGACGTTACAGTGAAATAGTTATTGGTTGTCATTATGAAACTGTTACAGGTAAATAAGCGTCTTGCGTTTGGGATACTTTTTTTTTTCAGAGATTATGATTTAACTCTTCAAAAATGTTTTGTTTTTTATAGAGCAAAGAATCCCTTCCCTTATACGAATTCTTTAAGATTAGTATAATCACCATATATAATCCGAGGTGAGCAGTGATAAAAGACCTTTGGTTAATATGGAAGTTGACATAATAGCAAAAAGATCCATCTACTCTATTCCTAGAGAAGACAGCAATTTGTGTTGTACATGTACAGTCGTGCTAGGATTGGCATACATTACCGATAACCCCATACTTCCCCATATCAGACGGGGTGATAGACCACTGCAAAAACGAATAGCAAAGAAGTTACATCTAAACGCTGGAGTTATTGAGGGTCCTTGTGGATACACCGAAATACAGATATTCGAGGACCATCTTGATGAGAAAATTTATGTTGCTTCAGCTAACAACATGAATAAGGAATGTGATAATAATCTGTATTTTTTATTCAGGTTTCATTTCAAATTATAGTTAAAAACATCTGTGTTTTAAAATTATGGGGGTTTTTTTTGTTTGCTTCGTTTTCTTCAGGTTTCCAACAAAAGCCCTGAAAGAAAGAAAAAAAAATTTTTTTCTCCACAACGAACACTATGATGCCATAAGTTCAATGACCGGATTTCATTCAACAAACTACTATTGTAACCATTGTGATAAAGGTTTTAACAACATGCAAAAACATCATTGCCCTGTTCGATGCAATACCTGTTTCTCGGACTGTCCCGTCGGTATACCTTGGGTCTGCAACGATTGCCATAGAACTTGTAGATCTAACGTTTGCTTTGATAAGCATAAAGAATTGTGGGGAAAGACACTCAATTACTGTCAATAATTTTATTCGATGTAATACAGATTTGCAATCGAACTCGATGTAATACCGTTTGAACTCGATGTAATTAACTGGATGAATTGAGCTCAATGTAATACCGTTTTGCAATCAAAACAGAGATCTGAACATTTACATAGATGTGGGGAGAAATATTGTGCTTTTTGCAAAAAATATTTCCTAGAATTGCACTTATGCTTTATACAAAAACAAAAATCCAAAAGCTTCCATAATTATTATATTTACTTTGATTTCGAAACCAATCGAAGTACAGGATGTTATATCGTTAATTTTGCCTTAGCTACGTATGTGAACGGGACAGAGCATGTTTTTAAGGGATACAAGGCTTGTGGCGATTTTTGAGGATTTCTGTTTTCTAAAAAACATCATGGGTTCACAGCAGTCTCTCACAATATGAAATCGTTTGATGGAAATTTTCTTTTAGAGTATTTGCTTCGACAACGTCTAAAACCAATTGTCATTCCAAATGGGTCAAGCTTATGGAAATATCCCTCCCATCGCTTAAGATTTAAGTGATCAATTCATTCAATTTTCTCCCCATGGATCTCAGTAAAATTCCAAAAACATTTGGTATTAGCGATTTGATAGCTAAGGGATACTTTCCATATTTATTTTATACTCCTGAAAATCAAACTTACAATGGCCTCCTCCCTAACTTTGAATTTTATATTGCGGATATGATGTCGCCTGTTGACAGAACTAAGTTCCTGACGTGGCATCAGGAACATCAGAACGGAAATTTAAACTTTCAAGCTGAAATGCTTAAGTGTTGTCGGAATGTATGTTTTAAAAATTTAATTATATTTTTTTCCTACT
This sequence comes from Dysdera silvatica, assembly GCA_006491805.2. Classification (NCBI taxonomy): domain Eukaryota; kingdom Metazoa; phylum Arthropoda; class Arachnida; order Araneae; family Dysderidae; genus Dysdera; species Dysdera silvatica. Next base: position 9,855,470 of record QLNU02014802.1, on the reverse strand, counting down.
ACTGAGTGTAAACTTTTATGAACAACCATAGCGTTCAATAGTGTCTGTAAAATGATTTTTTGATAACGGTCTTTTAAAATGTCTTTGTTTCACAGAAAAGAACTTTGTTATCGCTATATTATTTTTATTATTATTATAGGTCTGATGTAAACATTTTGAGGCGTTGTTGTTCAATATTCAGGGAGGATTTTATCAAAATCACATATCTGGATCCTTTCAACCACGTTACAATAGCGAGCGTTTGTATGGCAACCTATCACACAAAGTTTCTTCCTGAAAAAGCAATCGGGTTGTCCCACAGCATGACTAAGCAAATGAAACCAACTGTAGTGTAGCCTCTATACACTGGATAGGCAGGGTTAGTCGCCAAAATTATCTGGCAATTCAACATGCTCTGAATGGTTTAGGGGAAAAAACCATATCATGGGTATCTGTGGACGGGTATTTTATGAAAAATAATACCATCTACCAATCTCAAGGCTATTTTTTTAGAAACATTATGTCATCATTATTTATGTATGTCGAATAACACACATATATATATATGCAGATATATATATATAAAAGGCATCAAATTCTTGGCTGGCCAAAGGCACTCTCCAGCCAGAGACAGAAGGATTCATGCTAGCCATCCAAGACCAAGTGATCGCAACAAGGAACAATCAGAAATTCATCCAGAGAAAAGACATAGAAAGCGACAAATGCAGACACTGTCATGCGGCATCGGAGACAATCCAACACGTGATGGCAGGATGCAAGATCCTTGCGCAGTCAGACTACAAACATAGACACGATCAAGTAGCGAAAATAGTCCACCAGAAATTGGCAGCGAATGCTGGCTTTCTGACAGAAAAATGCCCGTACTACAAATATGAGCCAGAGACCGTGCATGAGAACGAAACACACAAGCTTTACTGGGATAGAGCAATCATAACAGACAAGACAGTCCCACATAACCGTCCTGACATAACCCTCGTCGATAAATCGAATAAGACCACGTACTTAATCGACATAGCAGTACCCAACACCAATAACATACAGACAACCTACACAACGAAAATCACCAAGTACCAAGATCTCAGACATGAAGTACGAGATATATGGGGTATGGAAAAGATCCTCATCATCCCGTTAGTCATCTCAGCAACAGGGATAGTACCAAAAACGCTTGCGACGAATTTGGAGATACTCAACATTGACCCAAACACCTACATTGAAATACAAAAAGCCACAATCCTAAACACGTGTCACATTGTCAGGAAGTTTCTAGACATGGCACATTAAGAAGTGATGTAAAAAGAGGCTTGGGAACATGGCGCTCTGCCCGTCCCAAAGCCTGTTGCCTGTTATATATATATATAAAAGTTTTTCTCGCCCATTCTTGGCGGTAACAGTTGAGCTTCTGTCGTTCTAATTTAGTATTTAAGTGCACTTTACATCTCACCATTCGATGATCACTTCCAGTATTAAATCTGTTCAGTACACTGCAATCTTCAATAATTGATTTCTTGTTTGCCAGGATATAGTCAATTTCACTAGTTCCCCCATTTGGGTGTTTCCATGTCCATTTTCTTTGCGGTTTCTTCTTAAAAAATGAATTCATGATGCTAAGATTTTCAGCTTCTGCAAATTCGATGAGTTGATCGCCACGTTCATTCCTTTCCCCATATCCGTATTTACCAACCGATGTCTCTCCTTGTTCCTGTTGTCCAATTCTTGCATTGAAATCCCCCATGATGAGCTTGATATGTTGTTTCCCTTTGGTGTGTAACTCTTTGATTTCTTCATAAAATTCTTCAACCTCTTCGTCGGTATGGCTTGATGTTGGTGCATATACCTGTACTATTTGAAGTTGGTATCGCTGGGTTAGTTGAACAACGAGCCTCGCTGCTCGATCTGACGTGCTTTCGACTTCAAGAAGGTAGTCTTTAATTCTTTTGTTGATTAAGAAGCCAACACCACTTGTTCTTCCAGTTTCCGTTCCTCTATAATAAAACAAATGTCCACTTTTAAGTTCCACCAACTCTTCACCTTTTCTTCTAACTTCACTGAGTCCTACAATGTCCCATTTGATCTTGTCAAGTTCTTCTTCCAATTCCTGAAGTTTTGCTTCAGAAGCAAGGGATCGTCCATTAAACGTAGCCAAGGTCAATAACAAACGGCAGCCTGGGCCATTCCAGTGATTCTTAGCACCCCCTGCTTTCATGCCACACTGACCGCTGCCTTGATCAGGAGCACTCCAGCACCTGGAGACTAGGGGCCATGGTTTCTGGTGTGTCAACATAATGGAGGAATTAGCCATAATTTCACCACGCTGGCTAGACGGGTTGGTGAATTAGCCCTCCCCTTCCGCCTTTCTATCCGTGTAGCAAATATTAATTTGCCACATAAATAGAAAGCTCAGCCTGCACCACTTGAAGGCGGGGTAGGACACTAGGTTACTGGCCTGGCCGGTTCCACACATCGTCACATACGTTCAGCGTGTGGGTCTCCTTCCAGTTAGATACCAGCAACCCTTTTGCAGGCCATATATATATATATTTATTTATTTAAAAATGTTTTCGGGATGTAATCAAATAAAACCCAGCTTTCATTTGTCTCCGATCTGCCCCAAATGACGAAGATGTTTGCTGATCTGAAGGTAGAAGTAAGTATGTGTGTGCATTTCTATCATGTAAAACTTCAGTGAATATATGTCCTTTTAGGTGTCTGATGTCTTTTGACCGTCTGATAAAATTGCAGCCATCCGATGGAAATATGAACAAGAATTTACCCCTCAGACTGATAAAGTCAATAGTTTCGTAGCTGCTTTCGCAACGTGTCGGACCAGGCTCAAGTTATACGAATTAGAAAAACTTGAAAAGAAGAATTATAAAAACTGGACCTTAATATCCTTTAATTTGATACAGACAGGTCGGTTGTATTAAAACAACAGGTTTCCGACATTGTTTGTTTGTATTCTACCTTTTTTAAACATATTTTGTTTGTTATTACAGTACTACCTACATCAGTGATGGATACAATGATCCAAAAACGGGCCAAGCTTTTGGTTAATTTACGAATGAATTAGGATATCAAACGGTAAAAACATTCATCTCTGGTAATTATGATTATAACAGGGAAAAGAAATTTCTTCCCTTGTTATAATAGTTTGTTCAATTTTAGGCATACTCTTTGGTTTTAGAGCATGGGATGTTTCTTCTATGTCGTTTTAGGAGTTTAAAAAATTATTCATTTGTTCAAGACAATAGTGTACATGGTTTGAAAATACGTGGATTTACTTTAAATTATCGTAATTCACAAATATTAAACTTTGATTCCGTGTCAGCTCTCGTAAAGAACATGGATTTAAAATGCACCATAACGACACAAAATCCAGCAAAATTTACAATAGATCCAAACGCAGGCGAATTATTAATAAGCCTTAGGACAAGTTTTATCGACTTGTTTTCGACAACAGGGTTTTAAGCCCGACAGATTATACATCGCTTTTATTTGGTTATTAGAGCGTATGTAATTTTTTAACCAAAAAAAATTTGTTTGTTTTTTATTCAAATTACGTTATTTTTTATTTCATATTTTTACATGTTCATCTAATATTGTTGTTGTTTTTTAGGTAGATAAGTCTTTCCCCGAAACACGCTTCCCATCTCAATACCTGTTTTTTTTCACCTCCAGCATCGTTTCAAAAGTCGACAAGTTTCTTCAAAAAACGCTGCTTATTTCCATCCACGCCCCTCCCTGCATCCTTTAGGCATTTTGGAAGATAATACGAAGGGTCCTGTTTATGATGTAAGAACTAGATACTCCGAGGCAGAGTATTGGGGATATCACCCCACTTTCTCTTCGGTTTGCTAAATTGTTGGTTGTTAACGTCTTTGGTGTGGCAAACATGAAGTGTGAAAACGAAGAGAGTGATTCCACATCGTCAAAATATACAAAATCCACGGTAAGACGTGTTAGTTACATTAAATGTATTAAATATATTAAATGCATTCAATGTGATAAATATGTTAAATATAATAAATTTATTAAACATATTAATTGTATTTATTTAAAAAAACCTTTTTAAATATAATGGTTTGTCATTTAGCAAAATTTGTTTATTTTAAACCATCTTAAATGCAGTTATTCTTTGTAATCATTTGTACCTTGTAATTTGTACTTTGTAATCATTTGTGTAATCTACTGTATTTTAATTTCTTTTTTCTTTAGCATTGAAATAATAAACATGTATCAATGTCTAATGTTTTTTTTTCTCCCTCTGCTTTAGATACATGGAATCAACTTCTATGGGAGTGCCAATTTATCAGACTACTCGTATTTGCCAGATTCGGGTCCTTTTTTTAATGAGAGTGATGGACTGGGGGACGTTTCCATTCCAAAATCAACATTAGTCATAGATTTGACCAATAAGGTGCTGGATAACGCGCCTTCGAACTCTGATGAACTCGGAGATGTTTACCTGCCAAAACCGCTTTTAACCGTCGACTTTCCTGCTGAGAGCGTGGACAATATATTCTTGCCCTTGAGTCCAGCCGTCCAACAACAACCTGCGATGTTATTCCATGGTATTTCGACATCTACTGATAGTGCTATGGTAGACATTCCAAATATCAACGATATGAACGCCTTTCCGGACAATCCTCTTTCGTCTACAAGTGCTTAATATGTTAAACAGGACAGCCTACATTACTATAAACAGACAGTCCCTCCACCAGACGTCTGGCCATCGATAAAATATTGAACATTCCATCGCTTCCTCCTCAGCTACGTAACAAGCCTTCATTGGACATAGCCCCGAACTTTATAAAACTGGGTGATAATCTTCTCTTTGACGTGAACATGTTCCTAAACTGTGTAAAAATTCACATCCGTGAGTTTAGACAATGCGAGCAAGATTCTCAAATATAGGTATCACAATGTCACTTAACCTGTTTGCTATATTTAAAGAAAAAGCTAAAAGCTTTAAACATTTGTGTTTGAATGAATCGTTTATGATATCTGATTTAATTTTTTGTATGCACTGTGAGCATTCTGTAAATTTGCAATAATTTTATAAAAACAGATTGGGTGCATTACAACTCAATATGTATCCTTTGGTTTTATCCAGGTCCCAATTCACCACATTATTATTAAACATCGATCTAGTTGCTAACAGCGTTCATAAAATCATGGCTCGTCCGTCATTCAGATTACATATTTTCCAGCTTATAGAAAATTCACGAAATGGTAAACAATGTAACACGACCTATGATATTTTAAAGTTGATTTTATATAATCATATGGAGGAAGTATTACAAGATGAATTGTTTAAAAATGTTGAATGAAACGTGAATGTGTAAGGTGTGATAATTGTATGACATCAAACCAACCGTAGTTGTATTATGCCAGTTTGTTCAGTGAGGGAAATGCTGTATAGTTCTAAAAATTAGTGAGAAACGTGTTTTGGAATGGGTGAAAATCCCCTGAAACACGACTGTTCTTTTGCAGAACAAATATCTAGATATTTTAATAACCATATTTTTAGAGATATTGATGTGAAAAAGTTGGCTCAACAGTTTGTTCTAAATATAAATGATTTTAAAAGAGTTGCGATCAGGGCTTTTATAGATGATTTAAACCTTTGCGATTGTTTACACACAGTGTATTGAGACGCCATCATGTGTGAATTAAATATTTACCATGCATAAGAGCTATACATCATGTTTACTCATATGTAAAGAAGATGCCATCGAGGCCTGTTTTTTTTAACTTGAAGAAATAATTAAATCCTCATGCTTTTTTTAAACAGCATTTTGTATTTGTGTTTCTATAATTAAGATTTCTTGTTAAGATTGTTTCAGTTACATTGCCTAACTTGGAAAACATTTTAGTTAACATTGCTAACTAAGATAAAAAAATTAAGATACCTAGAAAGGTCTATCAAGATTTCTAGTTAAGATGGTTTAGTTTGTTTTTTTGTAGTTAAGACAAAAAAATAACACTTTTTATAAATATGATGCTACAAAAATAATGCATACAAATTTTCTAGAAAAAAAACCAATAATGATGTTTAATATGACAACCATTTTCTTTTTACAATCGGTTTATGAAAAGTTGGTTACTTCCAAGTTGTGAGACAATTTTCTTATTTCTGACAAGTCTTATAGGAATGTTCATTTCTTTCATTGCTAAAACCATCTGTTTATGGACGGAATAGGAAATCTTGCGTCTGTCACGTATCAAATTATCAATCAAGTCAGTAATGTGGGTGTTTGGGATCACATTCTTTTTGTAGATCAATTCGCTTTTTGAGCTCCACGAGATAATACGTGGATGGAGTTTGAAGAAATGAAGAACATTTTGTTCATTTTTCTTAAATGATTTTGGTAAGTTCTGCACAATAAATGCTTCATCAAACGGTTTCTCCGTTTTTACAGGTAAGTCAATTTTTTCATTACTTGTTTCTTCGTTACTTACCAAATATTAAAGAACTTGTGGTTCTTTAATATTTGGTTCAGGATGTGTAGGCAGATTTTTAAACGCTTTTGAAATATTTCTAGATAATGTTTTAATTTGATATGATCTTACCATTTGCTGAATAAAATAGTTTTTAATTCTAAGTCGATATCATTCAGTTTAGAATCCGTTAAGGTATGTTTGGAGAATCGGTCTTCAGGGATTAGAACGAGTTTTTTAGCGAATTGCATTTTATCCTTTATTTGGCAATAAAATTTGTCAAAGCAGTTAATGCAGCATGTAACAAAATACCTAGAAGTCCACCCTTTGGTACGATTATCTTCTTCTTGTATAATGTGATTTTTTTATTAGCCATTGTCCCCAAAGTGGATTTGTAAGGTTTCAATCTCTGTTTCAAACCGATTGTTATACTCAAGTTTCCTCTCAATGTATTTAAAACAGTTGCACACAAGGATCTTATACTGGAATTGGGTAATTTTTGCATCAGTCCTTTTCTCAGTTTTTTACGACACAAACATATAAGACATAATTGTTTTATGTCTGCATTGGACAACGTCATTTCTACAAATGCCGAAATGTGCTTGAATACATTGTTTTTTAATGCGTTTGTACGCAATGGGCAGAGAAATCCACACCCCAATGTGACGGTCCCTGCGACGAGGGGGGGGAAGGGTGGAGCCCCTTCTAGTACACTATGCTCTAGTAAAACTATTTTTTAGCCTTGCTATTCTAGTAAAACTATCTTTAGCCGTGCTATTCTAGTAAAACTATCTTTAGCCTTGCTATTCGAGTAAAAGTATCATTAGTCTTACTATTAGGAACGTTTCTGATAAACATATCGTATTTGATTGGGGAACATGTTGGTCCGTTGTCGAAAATCTTCGTGTGTTTTCGGATGTAAATCCACCATCAAATAAGAAGAGTCCTTGGTTGCATCAGCATAAACTTCTTAAAAAAACTTAAAATGTTTAGGATACAACTGTTTTCCTAAATGACTCACTTGTGACATATCTCGTCGATTTTTAAACAAAACCAAATAGTGAGCGTTTAACAATATTTCACGCATTTATTTTCGCTTAAGAACAGATTTTTTTGTATTATAAAGATGATTGATATATTCAAATGATGTGAACCTCTCGTAAAAATCTGAGTCACTTTCTCATTTTTTCCACCCTCAGCCATTAAATCATCCAATATAAAACGCGTACTGGCTCATAAATAACTTTTAAAAAATTCTTTAAGTAAACCCTCAATAAATTCAACGTTAGGTATGTCCTCATATAAACTCTGATAGATTTCATAAAACCACATAACCTTTTCAGGGGTGGATAAATCGAATCTTTCATGCGTGTTAAAACGTCTCGTACGAAAAACGTTTTCCCTATACCTGATGGTTCCAATATCACACAGGAGAAAGGTGCTTGTAGTGTAAAGGCTGTCTTGGTTGTAAATGATTTTGAAAAGGATATATATCCTTAACTTTTTGTTTTAATAATGTTTTATTAGAAATGCTTAAATTTTACAAGTACTCCAAAGTAGGTTTTGACAAAATTGTATACACGTTTATAATTGGTTGAACATTTTGGATCAAACATCGATATAATGTCTTTCGGGCTACGTCCGCGACATCTACAATATAAAAAATAGACACAAAATTGGTCGCAAACAGACGTGTTGAAACATTGTAGAGGTACATTGTTATAAACAATGGTTTTAAACTTTTTCATCATTTGGGAAATCGGTTCTTTAAAAAAACTAGACGCATGTCCGTAGGAGTAAAAAGAAATTACAGAGTTGGAATCTATCATATACATAGACAGCCAGTGAGTACCAGGTTTCGATTCAGGTTCCACGTTTGCTACTAAACGCACAAAATACGTTGTCAACTCTTTCAGTAATTTGTTACTCGGATAGACACCTAAAAACGAAGCTCTAGTATAGGGATCGCCCTTTAAAATGGTCGTAATCTGTTCCGTGTCCATGTTAATTTGAGAAATCACGTCACATTTCTAGATTTTGTAATTTCTATAACGTTCTGAAATTCTGCGCACACATAATGATATTTATTCGTTAAGGTTTTTTTAAATTTTATTTCAACGCGTAGATTTAGTTGGCGCTTTAAGTGCATATATCCACCATCGCAGAGATCGACGAGCAAATCAAACGCATATAGCGCGTAGCCTCTTGGAAAACCTTCTCGACTGGTGTGATTTCCACGATCTTGATTTAATTTTTCCGTGCCCGCAAACAGAGATTTATAGGCACATATGTAAGGCTTTTGGGAAAAATCGGACTCTAATGCTGTATCAGGGAGTTGATTCCCATCTATAAACACGCTTATAAAGATCACGTCGTGATGCTTGAAATGAAAGGGGTTGGTTTCGTAAGTTCCGTTGTACGCCTCATTTTCAGTCACGGCTAATATAATTGTTTTAGGCATCTGTCCTAAAAATATATTACCTTGTACGAAACTCATGCTTTCCTGAGACAAGGAATACACCTTGCACAACACCCTGTCTATGGGGTATTTTACAGCTGTTTTCTCCAACGCTTTTGCATGAACTATTAAAACACCTGGGCTGACTTTTAATTTTCTAACAAATAGCGACGCTTGTTCTATCGCCACCTTGTAATTAGCCCCTTTCGTCGGGGATAAAAGGCAAAACTCTGGTTTACTTCGAATGGATTTCAGTTTAACGTCCAAATTTAAGACTAACCAAATTTAAGAGCATATTTAAGATTAACCAAATTTAAGAGCATATTTAAGATTAACCAAATTTAAGAGCATATTTAAGATTAACCAAATTTAAGAGCA
>QLNU02014802.1:9819218-9846093 GCA_006491805.2 Dysdera silvatica | reverse complement strand
GAAAAATCCACGTCTCGTCCCCTGTGATCACTCTGTCCAAAAATTCTGGGTCCGTTTCGTAGCGTTCATGCAATTCCTGGCACTTCAACAAACGCTGCTCCTTCATCTCACTCGTCAGGACTTTTGGCACCATTTTCGAGCAGACTTTCCTCATTTGAAGATCCTCCGTTAAAATGCGATGAACGATTGTTTTGGGTATTCCACACTCCTCTGCAATCACCCGAACACTTAATCGTCGGTCATTGTCCAAAACTTGACGCACTTTTTGCACCGAGTCGTCCGTTTGTGATGTCGACGGGCGTCCAGAGCGGTCGTCGTCGTTGACGGACTCCCGACCTTCCCGGAACCGCTTGTGCCACATGAAAGTTTGGCTTTTTTTCATCGCCCCGTCACCGTAGGCTTTCCGAAGCATTTCGAGTGTCTCCGCCCCGTTTTTACCCAGTTTCACACAAAATTTGATTGCATAACGCTGCTCCAAAAACTGGTCCATTTTTTGATCGACGAGGGTGCAGTAGATACCTCTGCGCGGAGCGTGACCCTGCCTCAACAACTGCCCGCAGGCGACTGATACCGGTCTCGTTTCCAAGCTCAGATCCCCCACCAACTTCTCCGCCCGTCGAAAACTGACGTTTACCAACTTCAAAAATCATTACAGGAACTGGGACAAACCCTGTATACATTGACATGGTGAAACGTGTGTATAAAAATGCAAGTGCAAAATTTCGGTTACATAAAGATACCAAAACTATCAAACTTGGCAAAGGGGTGAGGCAGGGAGATACCATTTCTCCAAAACTTTTTACTTCAGCTTTACAGATGATTTTTCAGCTGATAAATTGGAATAACAAGGGAATAAAAATAAATGGTGAATATTTAAATCATTTGCGGTTTGCTGATGACATTGTTATTTTTTCAACGGACCCATCAGAACTCCAAGACATGGTACAGGAGCTCTCAACTAGAAGTAAAGAAGTTGGACTCAAGATGAACCTACAAAAAACTAAGATCATGTTCAATAATTTTGTAGAGGAAACAAAAATACAAGTTGACAACATTGAGCTAGAAATTGCTGATTCATATATTTACCTTGGCCAGCTGATTTCAATGGATGGCAACATTATGAAAGAACTCAACAGACGTATTAAACTTGGCTGGAGTGCATTTGGAAGAAACAGTTTTATCCTGAAGGGGAAATTGCCTTTGTGTCTAAAAAGAAAGGTCTTCAACCAGTGTGTATTGCCAGTCCTCTCTTATGGATCAGAGACATGGAGTCTAACAGTTGGAGCAATACGAAAGTTACAGACAACGCAAAGGAGCATGGAGAGGTGCATGCTTGGAATAACTAGGAGAGATCGAAAAAGAAACACTTGGGTGAGAGAGCAAACTAGAGTAGAGGACATCATTGTTAAAGTAAAAGGGCTGAAATGGCGATGGGCTGGGCATATTGCAAGAAGAACTGATCAACGATGGACAACAGAAATTCTGAACTGGATTCCAAGAGACCACCGAAGACCTAGAAAACGTCCTCAAACTAGATGGGTGGATGAAATAAGAAAACAGGTTGGGGTGACGTGGAAGCGAATTGCTCAGGATAGACTTGTGTGGAAAGCATTTGGAGAGACCTTCATCCAGCAGTGGATAGATAATGGTTGAATATGATGATGATGATGATGATATATTTTAATAAATTCTAATATGATAAAGAAGAAAATAGTTAACTAAAAAGAAACGGATATTCCTAGCAGCACATTGGGGATTTTGTACATGAATAATAACCTAACACAAATATCAGTAAAATATTAAAGATTAAAATGCTATGTGCAGATCATTATTATACTGCTATAAACATAAACAAAAGAACGCATACAAACGTATATTTTGCCAAAATTATATTCAATTGCTCATATTGTTCAATATTGTATTTAAAACTACATCAGTATTTTTAAATGTCGTATAAAATATCGCAGCGCCCATTTGAGTATCTAACTCGTCCAATATGTTAAGAAGACAAAATTAAAATAATTAATTAAATTGCATTAATTAAATTATGTTTTACCTTCCATCAACCGATCAAAATAATCACCTTAAAAGACTTTCTGCCCTGGTTAAAGAGGCACTTTAGAAACATTTTATTTTTCATTATTATCACATGGTTGGTAGTTGTAGGGTAGTTACTCTCTCTTTTTTATTTATTTATTCAAATATAAGGTTTGCACAGATGGAAGGTACTCAGCTGGTTATTTTCGAAGTAAATTAAAACTTATGATTCATTGCTTTAGATTAATAATGCACTTTTTTTCGATTTATTTTTTTTCATTTTGGCAAGTTTTTTGTATTTTGAAAAAGCTATTATTTTATTCATAAATTCTGTTTTAAAATGTAACAAAAATACCATTTCTTCTCTATTTGGGACAACGAAACAGAAGATGGTCACCGTGTTGACATTGACGTTTTCGTTACTTATTGTCTTGGACGCTATCGTGTCTGACCAAGGCTTTCCATATTTTTTAGCGATTTCAATTTTATCATAAATCTGAGTTTTATAACTTTTAGTTAGATACATGCTTTCATTTAAGAAAGTTAAATTTTCTATAAATGATATTTCAAAATATATCACGAATATCCTTTGGTAAAAATCTCGTTACCTGCATAGATAATTAAAATGGATAACCACATCCATAAATTTTAAATAATAATTTATAAATAGTAAAAAAAAATTAATATATATTTATTTTCATTTTAACTTTCAAGATTTTCCTAAATTTCATTCATAGATTGTTTGACGTGCGAAATAAATTTTTTCAATTAATATTTTTCTTTTACGTAATCATTAAAATTAAGAATATTTATTATTATTATCTAACCCATTCATTATTGAATATTAAATCATTTTCAGCAAAGCTTGAAATTTTACAATTAATTTAATATTTTGAATTTGAACTAAAATTAGCCTAGATAAAAAATAATTTTATGACCTTTTTGCTATATTTAATTTCATATTATATTCCTGGTTACTAACTTAATTTATCCAACTTTGTCTAGTAATAGTTACTTTGGAATTAGTAATCTAACATCAGTTTTCTAAAATTAGTTCATCTCTAATTTTTGTGATTCATAATCTACATTAATTATCAACCCTTAGTTAACTTCAATCATCAAGAATTAATTATCTTGTTATATATTTAGGAATAATTATTTTCTTAGTTATTTATAGCATTGGTTACATTTTCAGTTAACTAGTGTTAGTTATCTTAATTATGTATCATTGTCCCTAGCAAGCTGTATAAATATTTGAAAAGAGGAAAATAAGCAACCCGAACAGAAATCCGTCGATGAATAATATATACTGTATTATGATCAATTTCACGTCAGTAGATGAATTTAATATTCTGAATCAACTCAGTGGAATTTAAAATTTTATTCAACATATGTTGTGGTGGACGCTGTTTTTTTTCTTTGATACTTCTTGAGATTTCGCTTCATCTGTTTTTGTATTTTACGTTGCTAGATATATCAAGGTACTTTCTTGTAGCAGTTTCGAACCCCGAAAACAGGAATAAATATGTAGATGGTGTCCTGTTTATGATCCTAGGAATCAGTTTTATGGAAAAGTTGGGGTCCCAGTTATTTTACTCTCGGATATAAAGCCAGAGACAAGGGTCTTTGCCCAAAATGACACAGCTTTTCTGTGAGGGGCTATATATAGGCCAAATTTCCTAAATTTCTTTACAATATTCGCGATGTGAAATTTTAGAAACCTATATATAGTTTTGAATATCATTTTTGTTAGCATAATTAGCTTATTTCTATTGCGAATGGCACTTATTTATAACTATAGTGCAATTTATTGTCATTAAATTACAAATCTCTGACGTCATGGACAAACCTAAAACACGAGGGCCTGCTTTGCACTAAAAGTCACGAAATAGCAGTTTTGTAAACTTTTAATAACGTTACAGTTTATATTATACCTTATAAAAGGTTCTAGTCTGAGTAGCATGTCCTTTGCTGCCCTTGCGTCATAACACTTACAAATAAAGGCAAAAGGTTCTCGATGTTTAGCTTAGTATTTTATAATATATATATATATATATATGTGTGTGTGTGTGTGTATTAAAAATGGTAAAAAATATCGCTACTGAAAAAGTCAAATTTTAACGATGAAAATGTCCTTGTTGAGAACAATTAAAAGAAATGTTATTCGTTTCCGTCAGATTTTAATAAAGGTAGAAGGCTATTGTTAGATTCAACAACAGAAATACTGACTTTATTATTCGCTTTATACTGTACTTTATACTGTACAGGCTTCCTGAATTGGTACCTCTTGGGATACGAAGTAACGCAAACTTAATAAGTGAAATTTCTAGAATTGCAAACACGCCAAATTGTTTCCTTTTATTTGATGTTTTCCAAATGTTGTAGATAATGTCACTTTCTGTATCTGGCAACAAATAGTGGATAGAATTTCTCTTTATAAAGTTGGCAACAGCATGTTTTTTGGTGTTTGGAAATTCTAAAATAATAATTCAATCTTCCGTTTATCATCGACGTGTTCAGACGTATCGTTCTGCCAAAACGTTATATTATTTCCTCTAACGCTGTAGTCGCATTAATTTATCTTTTGCCGTGTTATCAAACTTTTATATATCTTACATATATATATATATTAACTTTAATTACCCAAACTTTTAAAACTTTAATAGAACATTAATTAAAATCTGATATCAGATTTGAAAATTAACAGCATACGTGACGGAATCATAATTAACAGAGTATTTTGTCGAGGATTAGGAAATATTAATTGTAGAAATTACATCTTGTATTTTAGCTATCATAGACAAATGATTACGTCTTTGTAAAGTCTACCTTCAAAAAAAAAAAAAAGCACATCTCAATGTTATTAAATATATTTTCAATTTTCTAATATTCAAGCCATTCAAGATTTTTTATCGTTCATAGAGGAGTATGTTCATTCAAGTGAAATTATACGACTGTATCTAAAAATTATATATCGAATTGCATTCATCATTTGGTAGTATAACAAAAAGGAAATTTTTTCCATAAATAGCTTTATCATTTTGTAGAAAACAAAAACTTATATTCCAGGACTAGCTCACGACACTGCTGTTTATGAATTTAGATGTGAATAGATCAAAGTGTACTGCAATTGAGAAAATAATATTTAATATACAAGACCACATTGTTCAAACCTACCTTTATATTTTTATGCGACAGAAATCTTTGAATCTGTTCTAGTCAAAGAAAATAATTGGCTAAAATTACCATTATTTTTTTTAAATCATGTGTTCCTATCAGCCCCTAGTCATAGATCAAAACATTTTAAAATATTAATTCCACATACAAACACCTTTTGATCTGCATAAGTACATTATTAAAAAATGGAATCAGTTTTAAATTAGCAAAAAGTTGCATTCACAAGACATACCATGCTCACTTTAAAATGTTCTCGGATCAGCTGAAATAATCTTAAAGTGTACATTCTCTATATTAGAATATCTTATGAAGCTTTGATGATCGAAAACTTTTTAAATTTTGGTTTTGCCCCCATTTACAAGCCCTCCTTTAGTCTGAAACCCTTGAACGTCTTAGATATGGCAGAAAATCTGAGTTACGACGATAACCGCGTTTGTCATGCGAGTTCCACGTCTGTATTTCCATCTTCCTCATTCTTATCCCTTATCGATCCGTCTGCCGCAAAAACACACATAAGATTTACAGCTTTATTCCTCGGCGAAACACTTTGGCTTCCAAAAACTTCGATTTTCTTGAGAAACAGATAAAGGCGTCACCTCTATAAAACAGCTTCCTCTGCTTTCGAATAGCTTCACTTTAAACGTCCATTGCTGAGATTGTACGTGGAATGTTCGATTTGAACTAAAAGCAATAAAATTGCGTTCGTATGAATATAACTGTATTTGCAATCAGTTACTGGCGCAGTATAGACCAGATGCTCTTGCGCCATAAAAAAATCCAAACAAACAAACAACAAGCAGCTACAGAACCGTCTACTCTATTGAAGAACAGCACATTAAGAAAATGATTGCTGCAGTCACTACACGAATACATTAATAGTTTATGCAATTAAGCATTAATGTGGGAATAATTAGTTAAATTAATACATATTGCTACAAAAAATAGGACTATGTTCTAAGTGAACGTATTCGTGTACATGTGATCTTTAATACAGTTAATATGTACCGCATATAGACCTGCGATGATTATGCAAATGGAATGATTCCACCTCGTCAATAAGTAATTTACTGATAACGGAGTAATTGAATGGTTCAAGAGTTACGGCCACTGCCTTGCCATTCCCTTAGGTAAACTAGGGCTATGGTTGTTGGATGCGTCGTGAGCTTAATGATATCAACGCATAGTTTTCGGAAGTTGTGTTAAGCCGAAAATCCTGTCTGTTAATCCTCGTTGTTCAGCCTCGAATTATCAAATAAAATAAATCAACAACACAAATTAATAAGGTACCTCGTTGAACAAGCACGGACGTACACACACACACACACACATATATATATATATATATATATATATATATATATATATATATATATATATATATATAAAAAATTTGGAAATACTCAACATTGACCCAAACACCTACATTGAAATACAAAAAGCCACAATCCTAAACACGTGTCACATTGTCAGGAAGTTTCTAGACATGGCACATTAAGAAGTGATGTAAAAAGAGGCTTGGGAACATGGCGCTCTGCCCGTCCCAAAGCCTGTTTCCGCCAAGAATGGGCGAGGAAAACTTTTATATATATATATATATATATATATATATATAATGTGTGTGTGTATGTATGTACACATACAGTGAATTCGCCATAAGTCGAATTCCTGGGGACCGATTAAAACGTCGAGTTATCGGAAGTTCAACTTAACATTTGTCGTTGATTGGACTTGTATAAAACGTAAATTACTTATCCTAAGTTAGACATCATTTTATACAGTAACTTCGTTTCCAAAACGCAGAGTATTACATTAATAATTAGAAGTTACTCATTTTATGTACTGTATTATTTATTGGTAAATGCAATTTTGCATTACCTAGCAATATTTTAAACACAGGAAACGGTACTTACATTAATTATGTTTTCTCAAAAAATCGGATTGTTTTTGAAGAAATTCTCCTTTTATGAAATTATTTACCTTTTGTAAAAATGCAAACAAATTTTCGACTAAGTCATTTCTACTTTCGAGATATCGCAGCGCGGTCGATACTGCACCGCGAAATTTTGCCTTTTCACTCTTCCCAGTCTTAACTGGACACATCTTTTCCTTCAAAGTCCCGAACACAATGTTGTGCCTTGTCTTGAATTTCTCAAGCCATCCTGTACGTGGGTTGAAGCCCATCACTTTCAATGGACTACCAAAGTCCACAGCTTTTTCACATAGCATCGTATCCCTGAATTTTACTGTTCTGGCTCCTGTATGATTCAAAACACTTCAAAAAGTGGATTCAACATCAGGAAAAGCAAACACTTTTAGTTTCTTAGATTTGGGATCAACATTGTATTCGTGTCTTTTCAATATTTCCCCTTTACTCACCAAAATGGTTAGTAGCATGTTGGGTGGAATGCAGTAATTTCTCTGCTAGATCAGTTTTTCTTAAGTTTGAATTCTTCTCAAAATCTCTTGTTACATCCACTTCTTTTTGTTTCAAATTAAGGATATTTTCGTTTACATATCTTAAAACCCTATGCTTAAATAACCAAACACCTCTCAGTATTCACTAACCGCTCTAACAAACGACCACAAACACTTTATTATCTGCAAAGTCACGTTTGGAAATGCAAGCAGGGAGCTGGAAAGATTCTGATTGGTTAAAAACTCTTACGGTGGATGACAACGCGACTGAAAAGAACTTCGACTTAAGATGTACAATTCGACTTAAGGAAAATATTTACGTTGAATTTTAATAGATGGGACCGGGACTGCGTAAAAACTTCGACATACACGAATATCCGACTTATCGGACTTCGACGTACCGTTGTCATTTGCTTCACAGACCTTTCGATCATTTGTTAGGGTGCAATAAAATTTTCATTCTCCTTTAATATCAATTATACGCGTATTTTCATATCTTACCTACTGACTGAAAACTTTTCAGTTTCCACATATTCTTGACAAACAAATTTAACGGTTGTAAGAAAAAATTTATGTAGTTCAACCACTGGCCTTTTTCGCACTAATTACCCGTCTATCTTCAAACTCACTCCAGGTATTTCTTATAATTGCAGTCTCCGGAATACAATACGGCCCTACAATATAGAAGTTCCGCATCCACTTACAGAAGCAGAAAATTGGTGCCTTCCCATATTGCTTTGCGAGGTACTGATTATACTGTTTATTTCTAGAATGTATAAAACAATTTTGCCACGTTTTGTATATGCTGTGTCCATACTTTTAATATGAATTATAAGTATTAGGTATATTCCACGATTACATTATGCAATCAAATTATTATTATTTAGTACCACTATGTTTAAATAACTATGCTGTTTACGTAAACATATAATGTAACTGACATCATACTCGTATATTCATATATATAATAAGGGACAATTGAACTTCAGAGCGTCGTGCAACAAGGTACCGTTCTTTATTTCTTTGAAAAAAAAACCAGTTTAAAAGCAAATTTAAACGCTATGAGAATAAAACTGGTTTTCGTGGCAAAAAATGATTTTTGGCTGAAAGACGTTACCAAACTTGATGTAAGGAAGATGTTGTTTTCTCATGTTCGTGAACGAGTAATGATGGCGGCACCTGATGTTTCAGGTAAGTGGAAGTTGCACGCATCCTAATGCAAGACTAAAGGTAGAATAATTTATAAGTTCTTAAAAATGTATTAAAAAATGGAAATTTTTCTTTTCATCTTTTAAATAAAAAGAGGACGTAACGATGTTCCTTGTGAATACCGTAGATTGCTCGTTAATCAAACTCCATTGTTTCCACCAGATCCCAATTTGTTTCTCGGCTTGGAGAAAAATTTCTTCGCGACGAAAAAAAGACATTAATCTTGGATCCTCCCCATGAGTAGTAGGCGAGTCAATTTCCATTCTTATTATTCGCTAAAAAACACTTTTATATCAGTGTGTCCCATATAACAATTCATACTCCTTCGAAATATAGTTTGTTTATGCGATTTTAAAATTAGCTGTGTGAAATTCTATTTGGGCAATTAGTAAAATAATGATTTTGGAAAAAATCTGTAAATATTTTAAAAACATGAAATTTACCTTTAATATTTTGTTTCTTAGAGGAGCGACATATCCATGTTGGAGCTTCTAAGCATCTTAAGTGCCGAAACCGAACTTTTGAGACGTACATTTTAAAATCTTACATGTGTAGCTAAAATCAATAAATTTTGCGGCAAATTTATGAACTTGATAGAGTTCTATGAAATCTAGAAACTTACAGTAAAATTTATTGATCTGATCTATCGGTTTAAACTTGGAATATCTAAAGGCGATAGAAAGAAAAAGTGGGAGTGAAAAGTCTTTGATGAAGGGGTGATGAAGACAAATGAGCCAATGAAAGCATCTGGTTGAAATCATTGGCAGTCATCGAAGTAAAGTACAACTTAGAAATCCATGGTGATATGAGACCAATGATCATGCTAAAAATTTCCATGAAAAGTAATTTCTATAAAAATTTCTGTAAAATTTCTATAAAAGTTTCTATAAAACATTTTTATAAAAATTTCTATGCAATTTATAGAAGTTTCTAAAATATTTGATGGACGATTCGGAACATTGTGAAATTCCGTATCTATTTCTTGTTGCTATTTTTCATCTTACGATTTCTAAGATTAAATTGCATGTTTCTATTTTAAAACATATTACACACAAAGGAAAATCATAATAGAGAGTTATATTTGTCATTTGGTTACTGTCATCTGAGATATTGCATGGGGATACCGGAAAGTTTGGGAAAATGAAACTTGAAAATGTTAGAGATGGACGCAGAAATATTATTTAGGGCTACTTAAAAACAACCAATAGATTACCTGGAATATAATAGGGGAAAGGAATATGGAATTTTACCAATAGGTGCGGTATATGAATAATGTATGTTTGTAATAATGTATAAAAGAATAAAAAAATATAAATGTACAGAAATGAGGGCGATAAAAGAAACATTTTGAAAGACGAGATTAAGAGGCTTGTAGAAATTATACTTACCAAATATAAGAACGGAAATGTGTCATGAGAGCATCGGTGATAAGGTACTGCTTACATTGTGAAAGTTGCTACTTGAAAAAAGTAAGAGATTAAATAGGCTGAAAGTGTTTGTGAAATCATAAAGAGGGAAGTTTATAGAAAAGATTGTGAGGGAAGGAGGGGTTCGAATTAGACAGGATTTGTAAGTGCATAGAGCCCGTTTTGTCAATGGAATTTACTTGGGGCCTACCATATGAGAAACACTAGTTGAAGTGGGAGAGTATGTAAAGAATGTGGTGATACAATAAGTGAAAACTGAATAATTATTAAATATAATTTCTAATTCTAATGATGTGTGTTGTTTTTGTAAGATTAGAATTACAAAACAGCATGGGTTAAAGTTAATAAACACGTTACCATTCAAAATTATTTAATTGTAACATGCGTTATATGCCATACGTTATCGTTGTTTGAAATATGTTTGTTAATAATATTGCTTAAAAAATGTTTCCAGTGTTATTTATATCAACAATAAAAAGTATCGTTATTCTAGAAATGTAAATCAATAAAACATACGTGACTCAAAAATACAGAATATGCTGGAAGATAAAAAATGAAAAAAAGGTAAAATTTTATGAAAAGTTACTCTATTAATTTATTTTCTGATATAATGAACTAAATTTAAAGTTACTCGTTTCTACTTTTTATTTCTCAAGGAGTGAACTCTATCAGTTTCCAAAGAAATAAGCTTATTTTCCAAAAGTACAGTCCCTAAAAATACGCAGTTACCACAAACCACGTTTTATAGCGTAAGTAACATAGAATTTAGAAAGTGCATAACACTAAAAACAGCAAAGTTACAATTATTATCGATTTTACGAGCAATTATCATTGATTTTACTGGTAATTATCATTGATTTTACTGGCAATTCACTTCTGCACTAAGTTCTTCTTAGTTGAGTTTTCTGAAATGACTTCTGGGAAAGCAAATAAATTTGTTGCTAATTTAACAGAAGTTAGTAAAACCGTCGTATCCAGAAATCATTCCCTTACCCCACCGTTTCACGGCGAATGATGCGCATGTACTTCTCGCGCATTCGGAATCTAATAATATTCAGAGAAAGTATAGTGAACTTCCGCTTATCCATCCATTCGTTGTAAAGAGGATAGCCGGATTAGCGAGTATATCGGATCCCCGTGTGCATGAAAAACCCAGTTCAGATTTTTATTAAATCTATTGCGCGTGACGTTACGTAGGCCTGCCACTTTTATACCCCAGCGTTGGGCAGGAAAACCACGAGCCTGATTAAAGGATCTTTTATATGGATTGTATTCATCATTTTCTCATTATCAGAGACATCATTTATTTCTTTGATATAAGAACCCGTCAAACAATTTTTATAGCTCGAATTTTATTTGGATCTCCTGCCAAGTCAGTAACATAGTGCTAATTTAATGTATTCAGTTGTATATAATTGCATGGCTTGGCGGAATAAAATATTGATAGATTGATTTATTATTTGATTGACTGATTCATTCATTCATTCATGTATTCGTTCGTTTATTCATTTAAAATGGAAAGCAAAACTATTTGGAAATTAAGTATAAAGTAGATTTAATGCAGTTACCAGACATTTGACCGGAATTATTTAGCTAAATAAAGTTTATTATTTTTATATATAAATAAATTATAAATAAAATAAATATAATATGTAAACAAATATAAATAAAGTTTAGTTTGATGTAAGATAATTCTGCGTAGCATCACGCAGATTAGATTTACAAATGAAGACAACGTTATTATGAAGACAGCGCACCTCATTTACGCTTATAACCTTGTCTTCATTTGTAAATTTAAAAGTTTAATTTGTTCAATGAAGGAAATATTGGTTTCAATCCTAGAAAACTCCCATGATGTTATGAACTTAGTAAAAAAAACTAACTATAATTTGCAAACTATATATAATGAACCAAAGAGTATAAATCATATCCTTTAATAATTAACTACAAGCATAACAAAATTCCACTACTCATGAAATCATGTACCGCTTAAGTTACGTTTCGAAATTTACGTTTGATAAATCAAATTCAGTACATCGAACGCGTTTTTATGAATAAGTGAACAGGCGTTCCCTTCAAAAAATGACAACACAACAGGAAATAATTTATGAAAGTTTCAAAAAATTTTTCCCAAAAATTGATATGCATCTACTTTAGTTTGTTATAAAACAAAGGAAATTACTTACAAAATCGCTCTTAAAAGAATACGAGAATTAATTTACAGTACAAAGGAAAATTAATATGGCGATATTTAAAACCATATTTTTTGCTTTACATTTTTGAACATCGTAAACGGAAAATAATTAGTAAACCGGAACCGATAAGTGGATGAGCAGTTAATTCCCTCTTTTTTACATAAATTTGGCAATCTTCAAAGTAATATAAATTATTAATTATCTTACAAATCTCTTTAATTATAGTAGCAAGTATGCATTATGTTAAACGAAATTAATGGAAAGAATGTTTTCCTAACTATCAATTTTTATTTAGATACCCTTCGAAGATTATTAATTAACTTCCTTGATAATATATTTTTCTGATATTTCACGTTATACATTTTTAAAAAGAGGTTACTATTTTAAGAAAGAGAACCCTATCTTCTACAAATATTGTTAATTCATTTACATTGTTATTATAACACATGATTTCTTTTCAGGAAATTTCCAGACCAAAGGCGTTCCCAGTTTTTGGAATTTCTAGATTTCTGGCTCATTGCATGAAATGCGCGGTTTCAAACAGTAATACACAATAAGTTTGGGTAAGAAGAACAATTCACAGAAGAATGGAATAAAACTTATCAAATATCCTTATTTACAACCCAATGCGCTTCATTTGAATAATCATTAAAATTTAGGCTTTTTTCAATAAAAATTTTTGAATTTATTTAAAACTACAGTCAGTATCATAATAAATATTATAATCTGTACATAGAAGATTTAAATGTACAATGTAAAATATTCACGCGTGCAATGTAAAGCATTCAAGTTTACTATGTAAAACATCCCGATGTACAATGTAAATCACTCAAGTGTACAATGTAAAATATTCAAGCGTGCAATGTAAAGCATTCAAATGTAAAATATAATAAATATTTAAGCGTACAATGTAGAAGATTCAAATGAGATAATTCGGTGTAACAATAATGACAAGATTATGAAAGACTGAGTATGTAAGTAAAAAAGAAAAAAGTTAAAAGAGAGAGATAAAGCTTCTGGATTTTAGATCCTTATAATCTTCGTTATTCCGAATAGTCGGGCCAATAATGTATAGTTTTTAGTAGTAGATTTAATGGATTATTCAATAATCCGAATATGCATGTTTTCTTTATGACTTTATAAAATTTACTGAGTTTTCACTTTCAAGTGCTAGCTAACTAGCTGTTCATCCAATATACTCTCCTTTTCGAGAGATGGCCTCGGTCTCCAAGGTGTAATTTAATAAAAGAGCGAGATATAAACGAGATAAAAATGTAGCACTTGACTAACTCTATTACAAAAGCTTTTCTGATTTTTTAGCTGTTTTCATTTAAGCTGCGCTACTTTTTCTTCAGTGGAACGTTATTTCCCTTTTTATGTGATTTCGTTCAATTGGCTTAAAAGTCGGACATGGCGAAGCCGCTGCAGAAAACGTCACAAACGATTTACGAGATTTGTGAGAACAAACTTCCCTTCCGCATATTAAAATTTCGAAGGGTGGTTTTTAAAAGCTTAAGCTCAGAGTACGTTTTTTTTCCATGAACTAAAAGCGTACATATTTGGTTTTCGATAATCTCCGACGGGACACCAAACAGGCCTAGTCATTATGGGCTTAAATGCCCGCCAAGCGTGGCCCAAAAATGGGTAGCAAACTAATTCCTCAGCTTAGAAAAGCAGATTCGGCTTTTCCTTGGAAATAAGCTTTAAAATTATTTTGCTTCATAAACTGAGAGTCCCGTCCCCAAGAACTAAGTGCCACACAGATCAAGATTTTTCTTATTTTAGAAAAAAAAAGTCTTTCACAAAAGAAATTTGATGATAAAGTGCCTTTATTTTGCGAACAATGATGCTTGTTCTGTAGTTTAAAGAAGTTATTGGAACTAAATAGATAAGGCCATTCTCCTTAAAACGATCACGAAACAAAAACAGAAAAAAATGGGCATTATGCCCTGAATAGAAATATAGGTAATTTACTTGTTTACCTCAATCAATACCATTATGCCTTATTAAGAAGGTTGGAACAGGTTTACGCGACAAATTTCTTAGCTTCAGCAGTTTTTAATGTATTTGTCAAATTATCTTCAACTATTTTCATAAAAAGCTCATTTTATTAAATATGTAATAAATGGTAATTATCGGAGGTGTAGAGATGGGTACGAACACAGAAAATACATCGTTAGTAGAAACCTTAGTATTTCTTTTCAATTCATTTTATGAAATAATCTTGTGTATGATTAATTTAAATCTTGCAACTGTTATCTGTACTGATTTGTTCAATGTGCCGAAGAGCCTAGCTTCATTCGAAACTTTGCTTCATTCTGGAATTCAAAGAGTTCATAAATACTCGTGGATATAAAGGAAGGTACACTATATTGTGACATTCTGTTAAATTTCAAGTCCCTTTTTTTACTGCAGAAACATTGCTGAAACCTTGCAGAAACCTTGCAGAAACCTTGCAGAAACATTGCAGAAACATTACTGAAACCTTGCAGAAACATTGTAGATACGTTGCAGAAACATTGAAGAAACGTTGCTGCAGAAACATCAACTGCAAAACTTGATAAAATAATCAATTCTTTCCAGGATTTTAAGACTCAAATCGCATTTTGTCTGCACCAAAAATTACAGTTGGAGTGAGACGAGCAAGTGTTTAATACACTTCATCTTATCAAACCACGAATTGAACTGTGGCAGTCTAACTACAGGAATGACCGTCGAAAAGAGATCACTTCCACCAGATATCACATCGGCTACACCCGCTTCTTCAGTCAGTGTCTCTTAAATTGTGAAGACTACATTCTGATGTATTCTACATATAACGAACTATTAATGTTTGCATATTTTATTCATCTGCGCCAATTTTTACCAACAGCGTTCAAATGCTTTTAACTTTTGTGGCATGCAATATGTGATGTTTTTAATCACGAAATAATTTTTAATTTTTTATCTACTATCAGTGTCTGAAAACTCATCAGGTTTCATTGCATCGTTTTCTTTCAATGTACTTTTAATGCATTTTTTACTATTCCTGGATTAACTTCGTCGAGTTGGGGAAAGGGGGGAAAGGTAGTATGCCTCTGATGTCAAACGTAGTGTCTGCGATTTACCAACGTAAAAGGCAACTAGGCCACCACAACATCATGTTGATTGGAATTCTGGCATGTCATTGACGGCGTGAATAATTGACGTAACTTCGTGTATGGCGTGAAGAAAGAGCAACGTACAGGTAGTTTGCAGAAACTTAACGATTTAATAATACTGACTAGGTTATAAGTGACAACAGAACTTCGAACTGCTTCGTAGCAGACAAAAAGTGTTAACAATAATTATCCAACGAAACATCGTTGCAACATCGTGCTCGTTCAATGGGCCAACAACTTCGAACATTGCATCCAGCATTAACAAGCGATGAGGGTACGAAAGAGAAGAGAGAGAGTTTATCACAGTATATTACAATTTAAACTATGTTTAGGCATTACCGCCCATGCGCAACGACCAAAAGGTCAAGGTACGTTTGGGATCGCGATTTCAGCTCCAAAGGTCGCTAGAACTTGTTTTCATTTTAAAACCATGTGCATGGCCTAACATAGTTTGGCGCAGAATGACACTTGCTGTCTCTGCGCTATAAAATGACAACCAACGAACCATAATTTAAATTACAAATAAAAATACAATCCAAAACATACTGACTGTGTATAACACTCAAAAAACACCCAATGAGTGCTGTACGCAAAAAATAAGTTGTGAATTGTATTTTTATTCATAACTTCGATTTTGCCTGGTACGTCAATAATCATATTTTCATAATTTATATTATAATTAAAAAAATTAAATAAATTAGATATAGATATAGAAATTAGAATAGATTAAATAAATCAGTATTTTGTCAGCCAAACGGTTGCATTTAATACGTTCATTGCTATACATCACATACGTACTGAACGATAAAATTATATAATTAAATATAAATAAATAATAATAATATAGTGCCATTACAGTTTAGCCCAGATACACACAGGGACGAATTCTCAAATATATATGTCCAAATTTCCAGATATACAACTATATGCAATATGTCAAGTATATAAGTGTGCCTTTCATATAACATTTATGGAATTTTTTGATTATTGGGCATCAATTTATATTTTTGTACATGTTTAATTGCATATATGTATCTGGAAAAAACTATAATACGTAAAATAAATGATAGAAACAGTAACGTAGAAGTTCAAAGTTCAAGGAGGGGCTCAAGTTACTCATGGATAGGACTGAAGTAACTTTAAAGAAGGTTATGTGATAGATCCTTAGAGAAAATATCGTTCTTCAAAATCCAATGGAAGGGTTTGAGCCCCTTGAATATTCCCGTTGCTATGCCACTGATGAGAAGTAAAGGTACCAATAATGTGTTGCCAAATGTTAGTAACTAAATGTGCAAATAGGTGACAGCTATTTTGTTCATGAATAAAGGAAAAATGTAGGTTATCGTTAATGAAAAAAAAAACCCATCTCCTCAAAATAAGCTCCAATGCATCTTTTGGAACAAAATTTAATATAAGACCTGGTCTTATTTTCGGGGCAATACGGTACATGAAACGCTAAACAGATGACTTTTCTTTAAACAACTTCCATGTAATTTCAAGAAAAAAGATGAGATGAAGAATTTTTGCTGTCATAAAAAACAAATACACATCCGAAGTACGTATTCCAATATAAAGTCTGGGTCAAAAGGAGGACATAAACCGGACAATAAATTCGGTGCCGAAGAAAACGGAGAAATTGGAAATGGTACTCCATTAGGTATTTCTGAGAAATATATCTCAGAGAACTTGAGTCGAAAGAAATTCTGAGGAAATGGAATGTACTTAATATAAATGACTATATGATTTTTTCCACTTTAATTATTTAAGACGAAGTTTGGTAGTTCCGCACTGAAAACTTTTAATGAAAAGCGTTTTTTCTCGTTTGATCCATTCATTGGATGAAAGGAAATTAATTGCATTTTTACTGGAGATACGAGGACGGGAATAACTTCGACTTGCGTATTCTTGTTCTTTCTCCTTGTCTGCACAAAATTCCCGGAGCGATTAAAATTTGTAATGTTCAGAAGGAGGTGAAACTAGATTTAAAACATTATATAATACTAATAAGACGATATGTATTAAGAATAATTTATATGGTTTGAAATAAGTAAAAATTAAAATAATATTTAAGCTTAAAAACCTATAAACCGGAAAATTTATCTCGTCGCAAATCATAATAATCTAGACATAGAAACCAAGCGATAATTATCATATCAAATGACGTCATATGAACCAATCTCTAGCCACGAAATTTGATAACAAGAAAGTAAAATAAGAGCAATAACTTGTACTTGATAAAATATAAATTAGGTATGCCAGTACTTTTAAATTGCAAATAAAATGATTAAATATATTGGAATAAATTATAAAGTGGCAGGGGAGAAATTTGTACACATAGGACTAAACATCAGTAAAATAACAAACGGAATAGATTGTTCAAACTTTCGGACGCATAAGCAGCAATCCTTTATCAGATGTAATGTGTTTTAGGACTCCTAACAAGCAATTGCTATTCAGGCATACGAAAGTTTGGATGATCTATTTAATTTCTATTTTACCATGGTTTAACCTTTGGTAGGTAAGTATATTAAAAGATAAATATGACATGTGTTACAACAAATGACTTTATACATATTTTCGGAATTAACTTCTGCGAACTGTCAATTTCAGCTATGGATACTTGCTTTATAGAAGTAGTAAAAAATTTCAATTTACGTAGCCTATCCTCATTCAGGTCCCGATTAAGATACATGGGGCTGTAGACACAGTATTAGTTGAGGACCCTCTAACGCGTGGTGAGTGACAGATTTAGAGGTGTGTCTGAAAGTACATAAAAATAAGTACTTGCATAATCTCATTCTAAAACATCTCAAATTTGTGGTAAAGTATCGACAACAGTCCAAAAAAGTAAGCTTTTACTAAAAATTTTGTATGCACTGATTAAAAGTGAGTAAACAAAAGTCAACTTAGAAAAAACAATTTGGGGCTCCTCCAACTGGGGCCCTAGTCCCGGGTCTTTTGGGCCTAGTCGGTAATGGGGGCCCTGGTCCCATCTAGAAGATAACTAAAATAAATGGTTAGATATTAATAATGAACCTCAAAACGTGTTTTCGATAAAAACCTTGGTTGGATATTTTTAAAAATATACGCATTTTAATAATTATTATATGATGACGTAAACGGATATTTAGATAAACAGATTGAATAAATTATTACGTGACTTATATTCTAAGATTTACCCTTCGAGTTCTTGTGGAATTCTACGGTTTCGATAATTTTCATTAAAGGAATAAACACAGATCAAATTAATGTAGCGTGTGCTCTATATACACTCTATAACAAAAAAATCGACGTACCAAGAAGGAGTTGTCCGATTATAATGAAATTTCGTTTGCAAAGACATTTTGACCGAACATGCAAATGATTAAAATTTGGTGTCCAATGAATGAATAGCGGGAACTCCAGCGCATCGGAACTGCGCATTCAGCAGGTGTATATAAGGAGCGATTCTCAATATGTGGTCAAAATTTCTGTTGCATTTTGACTGCGGATATCTTACGTCGACTGTAACAATGCCTCGCCGAAAGATTCGTGCTCATTACGAGCATATGTCAGAGTTTGAAAGAGGTCGTGCTATCGGATTGAAAGAGGCTGGTTGGACGAATCGAAGAATCGCTGGACATGTGGGTCGAAGCGATGCGGCGATTGGACGGTGCTGGCAAGAGTGGGTCAACAACGGCAGATGTCAGCGTAGGGATGGCAGCGGTCGACCTAGAGTTAAAACAGAACGGGAAGACAGAGCGATTGTCAGAGCAGCTGTCACAGCACCGGATTCGTCGTTATCAACTATCCAACGTGTGGCCCGCACACATGTGTCCAACATGACCCTCTGCAGACGACTGAGAGAGCGGAATTTACGCTCGCGCCGACCGTTACGCCGCTTACCTCTCACGTCCTCGTCCTTTACACCGTCAAGTCCGATTACAGTGGTGCCGGGCTCGATCAACTTGGAACTGCGCTGACTGGGGACGTATAGTCTTTAGTGACGAGTCCCGTTTCCAACTGTGTCCTGACGACAACCGCAGACGTGTCTGGAGACGTCCAGGGCAGCGTGGGGATCCTGCCCTTACTATCGCACGCCACACATGCCCACAACAGGGCGTTATGGTCAGGGGGTGCCATCTCCTTTGATAGCCGGACCCCTTTGGTGGTCATTTCTGGCACACTTACAGCACAGCGGTACGTAGACGACATTCTACGACCGGTTGTGTTACCGTTCCTTTTGCGACACCCTGGACTTACGTTTCAACAAGACAATGCCCGGCCGCACACGGCACGTGTTGCTATGAATTGTCTTCAAGCTTGCCCAACACTTCCTTGGCAAGCTAGGTCTCCTGATCTCTCTCCCATAGAGCACATTTGGGACGCTATGGGAAGGCGATTGCAACCATCCAGGAATGTTGACGATTTAGCCCGACAGTTGGAGACAATTTGGCAAGAAATTCCGCAGGACACCATCCGGGATCTTTATCAGTCTATGCCACGCCGGGTGACAGCTTGCATCCAGGCCAGAGGTGGACCAACGCCTTATTGACTTCCTCCCTTTGTAACGGTCAAACTCTGCAATAAATCATTCAATTGTTCTGAAATTTTAATCCTTTCTTTTTCTATGTATGTTCTTCACATCCACCAATTTTTATCGCAATCGGACAACCCCTTCTTGGTGAGACGATGTTTTTATTATGGAGTGTATATAAAACTATTATGTGAAGTTTCCCTAGATAGGGGCGTAGTGGTTCAAAAATTATGACAGGGCTCAATTTGCTTTGAAAAAAAAAAAGATCCTCTCCTTCGGCGTTAAGAGGGTAAAAATGTTCCTTGACATCCAATTGGAGGAGGCCGGGGCCCCTTGAATCCCCTTCGTTACTGTTTCAAAAACCTAAAAATTTTGTCTAATTTTCTTCCAAATTATATTGATTAAAAATGTCTGACCACTACAATTAAAATTACGACAAAAGAATTCGATGCATTTTCAAACGATGTCGATGCAGAAGGCAGGCAAGATTATAAGAAGAGATGATGAAAATTTCAAAAAATAAAAAAGGAATAATACACAAAACATTAATATATAAATATATGTTGACACTAACATATAATTTCTCGGTTATGTTCAGTTATATATTTAAAATTGGATCAAGGCGTTAAATCGTATTTAGGATAAAATATTGAGAAACAGTGTGGTATGGTTTCTGTAAATACTTTGTAACATTTTATGATATGCATATATGTTGGGTTTGAGGCACTGAAGTTCTCTCCGTATGAAGTTTTTGTCTAATGTTAATATTGCTCAACTACATTAGTTGCCCAATACATACGATCTTCCCTTTTCCCCACTGAAGTTGATTCAACCCACAGTCAAGCTTGGTTTAACCTCAAGCTAATCAAAACCCATTTGAACATGGATATATTTGATTGTGTCCTTTTCTTATCTTCATGTTAAGCCATCCATCTCGTACCAGAAGACATAAAGATCAGCACTGAAAAATAAAATATACAAGCAAAGCGAAACTACTTGGAAACTAGAATAACTTGAAGTAGTAACGGCCTATATTTTTCCTGGGGCATAGCGACACACTGGGGTCTATCAATCTTTGAACCACGGTACTGACTCTTATCATGGCGAAGAATTCCACGACGACAGACCTCAGGGTTGTAAAATTTACTCTGTCATGTCCAAACACGTATTTAACTACTATCAGCGTTGAAACAGGTTCCCATTCCTCACTACGTACTTCATTACATTACCTGCTATGCCGGATTAACACTTTACACTGAAACAGCATAAGTAGGACTGGATGGCAAGTTAAACAATTGCTGCCTTGTTTGCAAGCCTGCCTTTACCAATCGGATGGAAATTGAACAAGTCAGCGTAAGTGCCTCCTTTAACCATTTCTAACACCAAATTTGTGATAGCGGTATTGTGCTGGGCCAACATGTACACTTAAACGATGATATAGCTTCATGAAGCCTAATAATCTAACCCTCCTGAAAGTCGATTATTTGTACTATTCCTTGCAAGGTCCGTGTCTAAGAATTTCAACTTTTATGATCCTTACAAATTAACGTGAAAAATATAACATGAGGGAGAAAAAACTACTTTTTACATTCTAAAAATTGATGGAGAGACTGAACAATGATTTGTAGCACTTTTGTATTCATAAATGTTTTAGGACTTGTAAAAACCTTGCAATATAGTAAACGTTCGCCTAACTTGGAGCATCGTTCAGATTTCTTAGTTTGAATATGTATGTACGTATCAAATAGTATAAACTATGCCTTAATACTTGGATTTAAATATTATTTAATGTATAGTCTATACAACCAGTTTCCTTTCACCTTCCTATAGCGCAGATTATTCGCTGGTATACGTATTGTTATACAGACTCATCATATATATATCAATAGAGACCACAAGATTTTAACAAAAAAATGCAAAATTTAAGATATAGTGAAAAGCAGTGAGCGCAGATAACTAATTTCTCAAATTTAATACCATCGACAACAATCAAGGCTACAGATTCTTTGAATGGATGTCATTTATTCGCATTGCAAGAGATTCGAAATTTCCTAGAAAGTTCTAAAAGCATTCCAGTTAAAACAGTGCTATGTGCCTCAATAAGAACCCTAGATGTTTGCATGGGCGACCATAAGTGGGGGGGATAGGCATTTTTCCAACCTTATAGGCATTTTTCAAAAAATTTGCTTTGCTCGATTCTTCTATGTGTTTATTTTCAAAAGTAAAAGGATGAATTTTCCATGACAGTTTTAAAACATCTTATTATGAACCAATGAAACAGTAATGCTTTTAGAAGTGGGTGTGTTGTTTATCGTATGCGCATGCGTGTATTTGGGCGCCCAGGTTACGCATTTGACGCGGTGCTAGAACTGACAGCCCATTGACCAAAATTTATATGAATTTTTGATAAACCGTTTACGTTTTAAAATAAGGTACGTTTTAGTTCATTACTAATTGTGAAGCAGTACCAGTTTTGTAATATTTCAGTCCTTTATACATTTACTAAAACCTTTGATAGCCTTGAAGGAGGTAATGATTTTTCTTAGACCCCTCCCTAAGATACTAATATTGACACCGGTGCATGCACCGGTGCACCGGTTTGCAAAATATCGTATTTTTCGCAATTGCAGTCAAATTTTTATGTAGCAAAACAGCAAATATGGTACTAAGTTCAGTACCTGTTAGATGCTAAAGATTAAATTGTGGAAAATGCCAAGAAGTTTGTATGGAAATTCCTTTTATGTATTGCATTCAAGATCTATTGCATCTAGATTCCTTGCAATATTTTTTTTTGTCTTAAAAGTCGAAGCCCTTTAAAAATTCCGTTAAATTTCCTTATCTGTAACTTCTATCATAAATATTTAAATATTGACCAAACTGTTATTCAAACAACTGGTAATTAAGTTAACTCTGCTAACAAAAGATAAAGTAGAGTGCAAAGGAAATTCTGATTTTAGGAACTGATAAAATTCTAATATTTAAAATATAGTAGAATTAAGGGAAAGTTAAGCAGATTAGCTTAATTTTCACAGTGAAATGGAGTACAAAAATATATTTATGTACATCCACATTAATCTGGACAGTCCTTGAAGTAATTATATTATAGACAGGAATTTTGTATTTAGCAATTCAAAAATTGTAATTTAAACCTCTTTGTCTTCAAAATATTTTTTCTGCTTTCGACACTTCGTAAGTTAATTCTAAAAGCTTTTATATCACAGGTGTTTATTTCACAAATCTTGAAACTAAATCCAATTTCCGGAAAATGTTATATAAGGTTCTGTAATATTTCTTCACACAATTGTTCAACATTCATATGTTTTAAAAAGGAGTCGAAATATGTAAATACTAAATTTACATTACTTTAGAATTATGATTTTATAAATATGGTTTTCGAAATATGATTTTATTACTAATATTGCAAGTGTTTTGTATTATATAGAGTAGATGCTGACAGCTACTTTAATTTATTGTATTTCTAGAATTTAAAATGTGTAGAATGTCAACAGAAAGTTATGCGTTGATTTTGTAACAAGCTTGCTTTTCCTAATTCCCAGTGTGTTTTTTTTATTTATTTACCCAATTAAATTCTGAAAAATAAATAATAAGCTTTTGTTGATAAAAGAAAGTTGTTGAAAGAATGGGAAATACATTCAAATGTTTTCCTTAAGAACACAAATATGTGTTTTCCAAACTCTTCTTTTTCATTAAATGCGTTTGAAATATATTTGCATTGCAATTTATTATTCATGAAATTAACATCAGCTAGTCGTAAAATAAGCTTCTCTCACCGTGTCCAAATAAATTAGCATTTACTCATATTCGCCTTACTAACCTTCTATTTTTTTCGTTTCTTCATAAAATGATAAAACTTGTCGAAAAATTATTAGAAAACCATTATAAAAAAAAAAGTGCATATAAATTAACGTTCATACGAAACGTACATTAAATAAAATAGTACGATTTCTTTTCAAAAATCAAAGTGAGCTTTTTATTCTTAAAAAAGTGCATTGTATGTTTTACAAAATACGTTAATTCGAAGCGCATGTATTCATGTATGTCATGTAAAGGAAAATTAGTATTCTACAACATGGCTGAATGATTTATTTATAAGGAAAGTTTCAATGTCTTTGTAATTTATGCTGAACCATCTTCTAAATGAATTTTTTTGCCCCCCAAAAAATGACGCACTAAAAAATAAACACAGTATCTTAGATATAACCGCTATTTATAAGTAGTCCACGTCCGCGCAAGTTAAACCATTTACTTTAATTTCAAAATAATCCTAAAATACATTTAAAAACTAATTTTGCGTTTTTCAGGCATATTGCCTTCTAATTAAGTGTAAATTGCATATTATTATTGTGGCAATTAGAAGGAGAAATATATAATTTAAAATTTACAAAATAAACAGGGTATAGCATGGTATCTACCAATATTCCACTCCAGCACAATCTGACGTCAACCCACGTCAACGCGCTTTCGACTGTCTGGAGAAAAGACGATTCACGAACCGCAACGTTGCCAGCATTACCAGCTTTATTTAAACCCCGTTGTTACGTTCTTTAGTTTATTGGCCGTTGGTCAATGCGTTATATTTGTGTTATTTAATTTAAAGACGTAGGTCTGTAATAGCAACTAGGCATATTAAAGCATGTTATCATTTGGAACGAACTTAATCATGCTTTCTCAACTCTCATGGATATTTCGGATGAATGCGCAAACAAGAAGTGGGTTCAGTAAACCTTCATTAGCAGCTACAGCAGTCTAAGCGTTGTGAACATTACGTAATGTAACAAGAAATTAGTTCATTTTCATCGAATAACTAAAATAGTTATCACCATTGAGTAGTTTCAGGAATAGCTTGTGTTACATAATAGCAATACTTTGACTGGCATTACCGTTTAATCTTGGATTTTTTAATGAATAGGGCTAGCTTAAAGTATTTTGCAATTGACGAGAGATTTGTGCTCCAGAACTGAAGAAAACCTCCTCTTTTTCTCTTTACTCTCTCCATTTAGAAATGAACTTTTCTAAACAAAAAATTTTAATCTGGCAGCATATAAAATTGTGTACGGACTTGATTACTGAAGATCCCATTTTCAATATGAATGCATAAAATATTCAAGAATGTACAGCGTACTGATGTATACATTAAGAGCTTCATGCGCTTAGTTAATGAGTTGTCCGAATTTAACTCGTGTGGA
The DNA here is from genome assembly GCA_006491805.2 of Dysdera silvatica. NCBI lineage: Eukaryota > Metazoa > Arthropoda > Arachnida > Araneae > Dysderidae > Dysdera > Dysdera silvatica. The sequence continues at coordinate 9,820,770 of QLNU02014802.1, read as the reverse complement.
TATTATATTCGTATAATTCAATATTTAACTTTCGCTAGGGAATAATATGGGGCATGTTTAAATATATGAGAAAGAAATTTCTTTCAAAAAGTTCAAAAAGAAAAAAGTTTCGTTTTCATTTCTCCCCTCCCTCCCTCCACCCCATAATTTTTTAATCACGTCATGTTAATCATTAAGTGGTTGACATTGCAAAATGACATACAATATATGCGCATAGACAAATGTACACATATGACTAACATTGCAGTCATTCCATACTTATCTGATTACGGGCTTATCTCTAAATTTCCGCTTAATATATACTTTTAAAACGCACCGAATATATAATATCATGCGCAATTTTGTATGACTAATAAGACAGAAATATTATCAAACATTATCGTCAAAACAGTAGGTTGACTATTGAGATAAAACTGCCATCTTGAAATTGAAAATGCAGAAAATTGTGCTCATAACTTCCTCTTGCCAGCTAATATCATCTACCCTTTTAAAATAATGAAAAATCTTGTGTGATTGCTTTCCTAAAATTTAACTTTTCATCTCTCTCTCCCGTCTCTAGAAGTCTGGAAAATATGTTTTTCTCAAAACAAAATACGTCATATTTTAAAGAAATGAAACAAAATGCATAGCTTTTCGTTCGTAGCGTTTGAATGCATTCTTCATTTGATAGTTTTCTTTAGCAAAATATGGTTTTTATTTCGATGGTTTTCATCAGAAACATAAATTAGTTTTATCAGTTACTTACTTTTTTACTAACAATGTTTACTACCACACAAACTTACACATAACAACTATTACAATTTTACATGCATGTAACTAAATTTGTTATATATGTATATACTAAATATATTTTATTTTACGGTAGTGACTATACAAACAAAATAATGATAACACATGTGAACTAAAAGAAACCGATGTATAATAATCATAATATAGAAACATAACAGAATTTTACAGAAATTGTTATTTATTTGCCACTTTATAGACAAGTGTACTTGTGATAATTTTCTGTTCTAAGACTTATTTTTTCAGGATATGAACTTGTATCCCAAGGAAAATTAAACTCCGGGCCACAGATCAATAGAAAGACAATAAGCGTTCTTTGCCATTTGAATTTAATTCTGATTTTTCTACGCGAAAAACAAATGCCCTCCCACTTCCCTATTTCTGAAAATAGAGAGCTGTGCTTAAATCGTAGACTCATATCTAACTACAAATCCGATACAATGGATGGGATCAGGAATTCCAAATATTTTCAAATCATCGTGTGCTTCATCTTTGGAATGGATCCAGAAAGACCTATTACACGTCCGCGTGGAAAAAGCCGTCAAGGAATCTTCAAATGAAAAACGACCTTTCTATTCAATTCAGAGTTTAACGAGATGGACACGACTTCCTCCATTTCTAAAGACGCCTCAGAACGACTTGTAGTTTTTTCAACGATAAAAGCTTGAAAAATGAGCAGATTAGAAGCGGTCGGGTCGCGGTGTTTGAACATGATTTATAATGATTACACGGCAGTCTATCATCGTCTATATATATATATATATAT
>QLNU02014802.1:9799234-9819118 GCA_006491805.2 Dysdera silvatica | reverse complement strand
ATGTCGGAATTTTGAAGTTGGTGTCAAAAGTTGAAATTAAAGTCAGAGGTTTATAATTAAATAGGTGCATTAATAACTGAAAGAGTCTATTTCATTTAAATCGTTTGATAATGGCACGTGCTGAAAATATTAAATATTGTATTTAATAGGATGATTTAGCTGAGTTTGACTTTCCAGGCAGAAATAAAATTTTGATGTTGAAGTCATATTCGGAGCTAGATAAACATATCAGTAACCAAACAGTTACTGTATTTCAATCATATAAAATTTCTCGCAATTCAGTGACAAAAAATTAATTTCTAAAACAACTGTGTAGTTTAAAGTCCGAAATTGAAGTCAAAATTTTGAAGTTGAAATTAGAAGTTTAAAATTGAAATCACAAGTGCGTAACTGAAAAATTTAATTATACTGAATTAGCAAACATGGTAGACTACGCAATTCGTTCCCTGTCACCCTGTCACTTTTGTTAAACCTGCTTTTTGAAATGATTATAGGTGAAGGAAGACCCCTGATACTCACGTAGACAGTAATTCGTTCCCACTCAAGTGCCTTTGAATTTGTCGAGTTTGAAAAAGTGGTGAGAATTGATGTCCGCGCAATGTCTACGCTGCTATCTGTTAGATCTAGTTCAGTAATATCGCGTTCGATGATATCGAACTTATCGGAAATACGTTTCCAGAATAAAATCCCATTGTGAATTCTGCTGGATGAATATGGCTGTCGAGGTTGTTCTTGCATTGGTTTATGCAACGTAAGAAAGGCAACGCATATTCGAACTAGTAGCAGATTTAGCAAATTGCCGCTCCTGGGTGCAGGTAGAATGGCCGTCTTTCTTCTCCCTTATAAATAAAGGAATTGTTTTGAGGAAAAATCACGTTATGATTAGTCAGATTTTAACTTAAAGTATTTATCAATGTATTATTTGATTAACTAGCTATTTCAAAATTTTGCGGGTTTTTTCTGAAGCTTTAATGTTATTTTTCAATTTATTAAAACTACGTACGAATTTTAACATTTTAAGTTCAAATATGAAAAGAGTAATTAAAGTCGTATGAATAAATCATGCAAATGTTAAAAAATAAACGTAAGTGACTGTTAAAAGGTGTTAATATTTTTATTAGAAAATGTCAAAGTAATAGAGATTAAGCATTTTTTAATTAAATAATATAGTAGGCTATTGAATAATATATATTTTGCTCATATTATTGTATATTTAAATTCCTAAAAAATACGGGTTTTTTAAATATCGCATAAAGCAAAAATTTCATTATATATACTCGTATTAACTAATGTGTGTGTATATACATTAATGCGCTTTCCATAATTAGAAAAAAATATTTAACTCTGTATTTTTAATTATTAATTTTTATTGCTCATTTATATAAACATTGGAATTGTATAACACGAAATTAAAATCTATCAAAATGACAGTTAAATTTTGTATAATTTTAATTTTAATTGGAAAAAAATCATTCAGCCATTGGGCAATAAAATAGCAAGAATAATAATCCAGAATTCTTATTGTAAAAATGAAAACAATCGGATGATTTTTACGAAATATGAAGCTATGTAATAAATCTTAAATAAATATTCGACATTTCACGAGGAATACATCATCAGTTTTAATTTTTCACAAATGAATGATTATTTCCATGAAACGTAAAATAAAACTTAAAGGGTTCACTCATATTTATTACGCAATAAAAGACTAGCCATTAGGGATTGACTATACTGATGTTAATGATCGGTTCAACCATTTCAGGGAAGAAAAATTCCTCTTACGGAGAAATACGTGAGAAAAAACCACCTTTGCTTGACACGAGATAATAGAAAATATGTAAATTTTGCTATCTGAATAAAAAAGGCGATATAGAGACGCACGGTAAGCGCCTTTAGGAGGAAAGTAAACATATTAAAGTTACTTGGAGGAGGAAGGAGACCATATAGATGCAAATAATTTTTTTCAAAACTTATGGTTTCGCAATTTTTCCTCGCGAGGTTACCTCCATCAGGAACTGGATTATTAAGTAGAAAATAATAAGTCTATAAGATTGAAACATGTGTCGTTAATGAGACATACTTTAGGAAGAAGTGTATATTTGACTATGTTTTCTATAATAGTAAAAATATCAATAAAGAAGGATTTTAATAAAGGAATTTAATGAAGGATTTCAATAAAGGATTTATGATGGATCTCTACAAAGCAAAATCAGATCTCATCATAATTAATAGTGTTCCAATATCAAAAGCTATGCGAAGAAGAAAGGCATAACCGAGAAAAATGTATGAATATAAAGTACAATAAAATCGAAGTTAAATAAAGCCAAAAAAATAAAACTAAAAGTTAAAATTTAGATAAATTATGACAGGAGATATCCAGAATAGAAATATGGAAGTGTTGATGTAAAACGAAAGTAGTCAAAACGAAGGTGTGTACAAAATTAATACATATAAGTATGGAAATATTTTCTCATCGTTTTAAAAACTTCCGTTAGTAAAATACTGAGAAAATATAATTACTTCGGGGGTTGATACCCATAGTGCTATGAAATTCCCATGGTCTGAATATTTCTCGAGCAACTAACTTTCACACCTGCATTTCCAAAAATGGATTTTTGATCACTTCCCCTTCGACTTAAAGAAATCTGTTCGTATATAATCCTGTCACACACAAAATAAGATGTTTCTTTCTATCCCAATTTTACAACATTTCTCTGAGAAAATTAGAAAAAAATAATTAAGAATGGCTTTTAAAATGATAAGAGAATCGCGAGAAAATTGTCAATGTCAGAAATATCGTGAGAAAATCGTTATTAATGCTATTTAGGGTTTCAATATGAAATTAAACCGAGAAATTCTATTATCTCTGAACCTAGAAAACAGAAATTTAATGCTAGGGGCATAAATAGGGGAATAAATTTGATGCCATTAGGGACTCAATATTACTATTTTTGTACATCGCTAAGTAGCTGACGAAATGGGAAGTCTGGTTTGTTAATCCGTGAGCTGCAAATAATAGACTTAAATTCGAAACTCCATTTCTGTAGATTTCATGACCAATGCTATTTGCAGTATCCCTTGCAAAAAATGCAATATCATTGAGATATAATTTTTTAAATACAAATAGAACTTCCAGAACTATAGTTAAAAAATTTAATATTGAACATAAATAAAATTTGATAGCTAATTTTTTGTAAGTTATGCTTGCAGATCTACAAGCATAGGCATTCAGCAATCTACTATTTTTCTGCATATACAGTGTGTTCATTTAAAAATGTCCCACCTTATCAACTTTGGTTCTAGGGTAAGCACGATTTTGGAGCAAAAACAGGTCGATTTTATTTCCAGGGGGAAGCCAAAAATTAATATTAAAAATTTTTTTTGTTCAATCCCCGACCCCCCAGCACCCTTAAATTTGAATTTTTAAATGGCACCCATATCTTGTGATATATCACTGGAAACAGCGTAAAAATACAATATTTTTGCTCAAAAAAAAATGAAATTGCTTCATGCAATTTTGAGAAACAGCTAAAAACGTAATCCTTATTTTCCGTTATTCGTACTAATGTTTGGATAGTAATGAAGAACGCTGACTTTAGTATTTGTGGCTACCTACTATTAGTACCATTGCACATGAAAAACGTACAAAAGAAACCTGATTTTCTGCTTAAACGTCGCGTAAATTTATTCACGCACGTTTCTTTCAATCGAGAGATGTGTGAAAGCGCTCTCTCTCTCTCTCTCTCTCTAATATTGTTTGAACGGGTCAAAATAACGATTTCATATTCAGCTCTTTCTCACGAATGAACGGAGTAATTTCATTTTTTGCGCAGAAATATTATATTTTTACTGTGTTTACAACAAAATATCGCAAGTTGTGCGCACCATTTAAAAATTCAAAGTTGAAGGACCTGGAGTCAGGGTTGAATAACAAAATTCTTGGATATTAATTTGAGCTTCCCCTGGAAATAAAAATTGACGTGTTTTTACTCAAAATTGTGCCTATCTTAGAACCAAAGGTATGATTTCGGGGCGCTTTTAAAGGAACACCCTGTATATTGTATTGCATGTAAGCTATTTTGCATGAAATCATAACTGCTGTATGTTTCAACGGATGAGAATAATACCTCAAAGGAAGATTTTTTTCTCTCTCTAAACTGTTTTTATCAGTTGTAGACATTGATTGAAATTGCATATTTATAAATATTTTTGTCACAAGTATTGTGAAGTGGGTTGGTTTTTCTTAAAATTTTCTGAATTATGTTTTTAAAAAAAAATAAAAAATAGCATTTCCACGATGGTGTTAAAAGTATCTAAGTAGTAAATTGGAGGCTCTTTAAAATTCTATACTCATTATTTAAGAGACCCACCTCGAAGGCTGGTTCGATAAAAAAATATAAATTGGTATAAATATTAAAATTTCTTTTTTCTTAAATAAAACACGGATGACTGTGCTTTGCACTCATATACGTTGAAATCCGGAAAGACTTATTTATCTAAGATTTGAGCTTGGAACCTAAATAATCTATATGCTACTTTCACGAAGGCTTTCACTGCGCCTGTAGTATATTTACTATTTTCGGCACTTCATGGAATATTCCGCCTTGTCAATTCTATTGAGCTTAACGTTTCAATGCAACCTATGTACATCATCATCATCAGAAGTAAAATGTTCAAAATCAAAACAATAGAAGCTAGAAACAACCGACAGACAATATTACCGATCAACCAGGTGAGAAGTTCGTTCGCAGTCGGAGCTTCTCGGTTATTCTTAGTTTTTGGCTTTTATCTTTTTGATTTCAAACCTTTTACTTCCGATGATAATGCACACAGGTTGCATTGAAACGTTAAGCTCAATAGAATTAACACGGCGGAATATCCCGCGAAGTGCCGAAAATGGTAAAAATCTATATGTAATCTAAGTTCTATGAAAGCATAAAGTTAAATGAGTAAATTGATGAGAATTTCGAATTTAGATTTTTGAAAACATACCAAATTGCTTGTCTAATTTGTTGTTCTTTGACCTCTGCAGTTAACAGAATTCAGTGATTTGAACACTTAGCTAATAGCTACAGAACTATGAGGCTTTTGTCTTATAAAGGAACCTCCTTAGTATTTATTAAAGAATATGTAAAGCAACCTTTGTATATAATTTATATATGGACCTTTGCGAAACATATACATATAAACATAAAAGAACATAAACACATGCAAATATAAACGTACGGAAATATGAACAATTTCCGTACGTTTATATTTGCATGTGTTTATTTTCTTTTATGTTCATTCGTATATGGTTCCCAAAGGTCCATATATAAATTATATACAAAGGTTGCTTTACATATTCTTTAATAAATACTAAGGAGGTTCCTTTATTTAATATATGCGTGGAAAGTGTATTACGGGGCTGTGTGCAGTAGTCTATCTGTTCCGGAATTGTAAAAGTAACTCGAAGATGAGTAAATTGAGTGAAAACTGCAGTTGTTTTCCGAGCAAATTCCGCCCACCCCCGGTTATTATGAGCTAAAACTAAGGTTTCAATATGAGCTAATCAAAAGAGGGAAGTCATATTTGATCTTAACAATTATTGCTTCTTCACCCTCCTTAAAGGATATTCTTTCTTAATTTTAATTGAAGTTATTGATTACAAATGAAATAGAAATATTGGTGTTATAAGAAAAAACAACTAGTTTTATTCATTGAATAAGCTCCTTTTAGATCTGTATTTCACTTTAATTTACGTAAAATTATACACTGCCTATTGATTTAGGGCACCACTACCGAATGTAACTTTAACAGTATAGTTAGGCTACAAAAATAAATAATTGCTTTTTTTCTGCTCTTATTTCACAAAGCTTTCACCCAACTCAACAACCATAAACATATAAATTCGATTCTACATGCTGAGAAATTTTTCTTACTGTTTGAAATTTTTAAAAACAATATACTTATACCTTCTTTAGTTTATCTCACTTTAAAAATCACAATTATTTCACTAGATTTTCAAGTGCCTGACAGCTCACAGACTAATATTTGCATGGCACGTATTAGATATTTTGGACTTGCGATGCGGAATACGAAAGCACACCCTTCCGGCGGATTTTCGTTCAGCTAACTCATTTTTCTTAGTTAAATAATGTCAAAACCTACGCTTGTTGGACTCATGGTAATTTTCCAATTCCGCGGGCCATTTCCGTTTTACTACTTTTTTGTTCTCGTATTTTTGTCTCATATTTTTTATCCTCTCTCTTATTTTAGCTCCATTTTGTCCGTACCTCATTTTCTCTTATGTCCTTAACTTCTCTGATACTAATGCCTGTTTTATTTCATTCTTTAACATAGGAAGCACCGGTTTTATAAAACTTTATGCACTTTGCCCACTGCTACTAATACAAACCTTTTATTATTATTATATTAGTATTGTTGTATATATATCGCATTGCTAATAAAATTTTTGTATTAATTTGTAAATCAATTTATCTCAAATCAATGCCCAATTTTAACCGCAGTTTAAATGCGTTACACGAATTTATTATTCATGTATAAAATCCTTATTTCTGTTATTCATTTTCGGCAAGGAAAGGTATAGTACAATGGTACGGCAAAAAATATTTTCGCTACTGTAAAAAGTGACAAATAAAAAGCGTTTTTAAAACTTTTGAAAGAAAATAATAAATTTCCTTAGAGTATACATGATTTCTGTCACTTCGTTTATCTGTTTCAACTACAGGGCTAAAATTGGGTGTAAAGTTCCGGCATATGGGAAATTTACTCGATTTTGCTTTTGAAAATGCATATCGCAATGCATTTTTCATATTTTTATGATCGTTACTATTCCTGGTAAACATTTTGGAGAAGAAATTCACAAGAAAAACTGTATTCAAGCTTTTACCTCGGCATAAAAAATGTACGGTGGTTTTATTTGTCATTCATATTCTAAACACTCCGAAAATAAGATAGCTGGAAAAGAATTATAAATTATAGAAATTTGTTGAAAAGTCTTGTACAGTTCCCCAGATAAATAATCTAACCTTAATCCATTTTAATTGTTTCAAAATTCTCCATTAATTGTTATATTATTTAAAATAAATGATTTGTATATCTGCTCGACAATTTTGATATATATTTGTGGGGAACGTTTTCATAATTGATCGAAATTCTCATCTTAACCATGGACCTCTTTCGAAGAGTTAAGTAACAGCCTTAACGTGTAACCTACAAAACCACTCAATCATGTTTACCGTCATATATAAATTATGTGCCTATTCAAATAAACGCAGATGCTTCCAAATTAGACAGTAGATTATAAAGTCTTCAACGGCATAAGATCTTCCCTTATTTTTCAAAAGATATTTGGTTAAACACTTCAGAAACCTGACCACCCTTTTTATTCGTCCGTCTTTTCGTTTAGTCAATCTCAATTTTCTGCTCATGAAAAAACCATTTCTATTTATGGAAGAAAGCAAAAACACTTTTCAGAAAGGCGAGTAAAGGGTGCAACAAATTTTAAAGTGTGAAAGTGTCAAAATGAGCGACTGGAGCAAGTGGCCCGTTATAAATTATGCTTCCGCTATAATAATTTTTACTTTCCGCCATGCATGAAATACCTCCAGCAGAAAAGTCACATTTTTATAAATTACCGAAATATTCTCGAACAACTTAATTTTTATTTTATGTCATGCACCGATAAGTGCTGCCAAGGAGAACTATCTCAACCCTTCGCTTTAATACGCAAGAAGAATTTGAAGTCCTTTTTCAGTTTAAAAATTTCCCCTATTTTCCCTTTTCTGTTTCAAAAGTTTCGTTTCTTACAAAGATAATGGAAAGGACAGAAATAAAATCTTTGAATGCGTTAACAAATGCTTTTGAGTGGGTTATCAAATACCGTTGAATGAGTGAATTTATATCCTTGAATTAGTTAACTAATACCTTTAAATTAGTTAACTATCTCTGAATGGTAAACTATTATCTTTGAATGCGCATTTACGTATTAACTTTGAATGTATATTTATTATGTATTACCTTTGAATGCATATATATTACATATTATCCTTTAATGTATATTCAATATATATTGTCTTTAAAAATTCGTTTTTTATATATTATCATTGAATGCGCATTCATTACATATTATGTTTTAATGCTCATTTATTATATATTATCCTGGTTTTATTTAGAGATTTGTGTTAAGTGTGTTAGATTAAATTTGCTGTTTTATGATGTTACGTATTACCCTTTTTCAATGATAGCAAAATTACATAAAACAATAAGGGCATCTTTTCCTCGTGGCATGGTTGGTATGGCGTTCTATTAATGTGAAGTAGTCGCTGGTTTCGTTCCAACTCAGGACGATGTAATTTTCTCTTTTGTTTCTTTAGGACAAACCAAACCTTTTGATGCTAGATCATATATAGATCTACTTTGAACGTAAAATGTGGGTTGACAGAATACGTTTTTCTTAACGAAACTCGATTTGCGACATGTTATCTCATATAATAATCGTATAATATGTTTTCTCTCATTTATTAAATTACTGATCAGTTTCATGGAAGATTCTGGGATGTAACACTGATCAATTATTGATTATAGTTTCAATAAGATTATGGTTCGTGGTTGCTACGACTAAGAGCGAATATCATAGCTTCAAGCGTTTTACTGTGGGACTCAGAAAACTACAAGGGGTCCTATAATATTTCGGAAGGGCTCAGAATTCGTTAATATTTTGATGTAGATTATTATGTAGTATTTTTAAAAAATATGTATGACACTAAATATCTGAAATATGGACATAAAGTATACTAATGAAGTTAATTAATACACAATGTTAGTACTGTACGTTTCGACAAAACATGAAATACATGAAACAATACACATGAAATTTATAATTAATGTTATTAATGACTTTTGTGAACACATACTTTTTGCAAAGAAAGACTTATTCCATTTATTATTGATGGATATAATTCTTAATATAAACATTGCATTAAAATACTGTAGAGTTATTTTAAAATTTATAATTTTCCTTCTTCTTACTGTAGACATGGATAATTTATCCTTTATTTAAGAACCTAACGTGGACAAAGTCGGTCGTAAAAACTTATTTGGATTGGTTTGTTTTAACGTTACGAAACAATTTTCATTATCATGTACATAAACTTAAAAATTAAGAATTATAAACAAATTATTTAAATCAAAATTCTACATTGACTCATTTTGTGAAAAAATAAAATCAAAAGTATTTTCCAGGAGTGGATATGGTCCCTTTCAGTGTCTATCTACCGTACTGGAAGTTCTCTACTGGAAGTATTTAAAAGATTTTTCACTTGTTGACTGAAATTTTATGGAATAAAAGCCTGAAATGTCATTTTGTGTAAAACAATCAAACAAGTATTTTCTTGAGAGGAGTAATAATGAATTTGTTATTGTAAATCATATCATTTTGATAAAAATGATATGATTTATGGCTTTCGTATTTTAAGCTTTTTCTCAAGCATTTTAACTTATGTAAATACGAATATTTAATTATTCATTAATAGTAAAGTTAATATTCCCCCTCCTAAGCAATACTTATGAATCGTAAAATTAGAATTCTAGGAAAAATTTTCTACTAAATACACAAGGAAAAAATCGAAATACTACTGAAATCGTAAGAAAAGAAAATAAAAGCCTTGACATAAACGAGAATTTTATCTTCAGGCTTAAAAAATGTTTTCTATCACTCGATCTGATTTCCAGCCGCAGCCAATTTGATCTTAGGAAGATAGCTGCAGTTTCTTGAAAATGTCCCAGGAAGTTCATAATTTTAATGGGAACCTATTTATGTTTAAGACTACGTGATACATTTCTGCTTGATAATTTGAATATGTTTGAAATGTACAAAATTAAATATTCAATACCTTTCATTCGGAAAGTAATATTCATATGTTCCATATACACGCAATTTATTTATTTGTGGATGTGTTAACCGGTAAGCATAAATATTATTCACAAGTGATTACTCCCTCATACTTTTGCAATGAAATGCATGTATTATTAATGAATTTAAATTATAAAAATAAACCTTGCCTACTGTATCGACTTTAATAATGCCGAATAGAATCCTAGACGGAAATCATCACATTAAATGGTTCCCATATCAGCGGGGAACGACAAAAATACTCTATCGTTTTTCCTAAAAATATCAACCATTTGGTTGAAGAATTCTTTCGAATAACTCTTGCCTCGAGAAAATACACCAAATGGTCTACCAGGACTTATTTCTATGCCGGAGATTTTGTCCATTTCCGGGCAACTAATCATGTCAATGAAGCGGAAGATAGACTCAAATGAGTGAGAAAGTTTAGATGGTTCAGTTTTCTGCAAAACATTTTCTGAATCTGTTCCAAGTCATTTAATGGGAAGACTGAAGAATTTTTTGGTGGAACGCAAACTTGAGAAAGAAGAAATATTTATTTCTATTTTCGTGGTGACAAATTTCTGAATATTTTCTATACTATACGTAAATAATGCTTAGAAGGGGTTAGTATAACCTATTATTCAGGTCCAGATGTCGTAAAACCATATACTGGATTAATGATAATGATGTAGTGCTTGGTGGTTTGCCTCTTTGAGTATACCAGCAAGGTGCTGCTAAACTTCGGCTTTTTATAGAATGTATTAAATTTGGGGGACACGAATTGTTGTCGAATTTGCTTATGGAGCCATATGCTAAAAAGGTATATTGCTTCATATATACGTACATTATATTGTATGCCAATGGTTATAAAAGAAACTACTAAAAACGTCGCCAAATTCTTTAATTTTTAATATCCTCGCTTAATCTATGATAAGGACAAAATTCTACAGATATTTCAGCCACTGTAAGGAACATTTAATCCCTCTACCATTTTCAAGACTTCATGATCCAGAGAACACATGAGATCACTTTCGCACTTGAAATGTCCACAACATAGTTTGACCTTGTGTCCGGCATGAATTCTTCCTTATGTGTGTGACCCGAAAAGTTGGGAAGTAGATTCTTCCAATATATATAAACATGGAGAATAATAGGGTACCTTCTCTTACAAGGCCCAGCCGATTCATAGTCACAAACTGAAATGTTCACATCATCGCTCAACATTCAGTGTTGCAGTGTTTTCTGCAATTAATGACCTTCAATAGACGGGGGGGAAATCGTCGTCAAAGATAACAAGATGTCAATGAGAATGTGTGTACTTCTATCAGACGTTTGCCCGGACAGCAAAATATCGTCATTAACAGTTGTTCATTAGAGCGACGTTGTTAAGGGAATTTATTGCGTTCCGTGGATCGCAACATGCACTGCCATGTATCTGATTACTGCCTTTTTCAAATTTCAATACCAAACTTTTTCGAAGCCATACATAAATGTTCATATTTGGGAAGGGACATATCCAGTCCAACACAGTTTTAAAGTCAGTAGGGGTCATCTGTGAGCTACTCAGCCACTTATCAATAGAAATTGTATGTTACTACAACTATAATAAATTATATAATATTGGGAAAGTTAAGGAGGATGCTCACCAAAACACCGGTATGTGTACATTCTCACCCTTGAACTACCAGTCATATCGCAAGTTAAGAAACCAACCCCACCAATTATGAACCACACTCCCCTCATTCTTCGGATTCTATCATAACTTTAAATCCATTTAGAAATACTGAAGATAGTTTGATGGATAGTTTGATTTCCCTGCTGTTAAGACAAAAAAGAAATCGACAAGGAATTGTTGCAACTTTGGCAAAAAATAAAGGATAGGATATGATATATCGCCATGAGATGTCAAACATTTACTCCTGACTGTAATGCCAAGTCCATCCAAAACTCAAGTTGAGATATCCATGCATTATTTATTTCTGCGCCTAAAGCATTGAAATCATGTTTCCAATAGTGCATAAACTTATCACTGCAACGACGAATGTGTTCACTGTACTCAAAGCTAAGTTCGGTCTAACTGAATACCAAAGTGGGAAACTTTATCCCTGGCTATAAAATGTTATAATTACGCCGGTCTTTACATTCTGCGATAATATTATATATTTTGATATACACGACCTACAGAATGTTTTTCTATTCATAGCTTTTTTATATATAACGATATCCTATTATTTCTTCAACATGTAATTTATCTTATATGAAAATCTCATTTTGTAATTATACGATGGCCACCTGGTAATAGTTGCCCATTATTATGTCCAGATTAAATTTATAAAAATAATTGAAAAAAAAAAAAGTTTAAATCAAATTACACTATTTAGTAAATATGGTATTCGACTAATAGATAAGATATATGATTATAGTATACTAAAAATAATGTTCAAAAGAATAAAAGAAAACAAACACATAGACAGTATTGAAATTATAGAACATGAAAATAATTGTACTTCCAGAAGAAAGATCAATACAGTCTACCGAAAATTAGAACTGAATTTTACAGAAAGAGAACTGAATATTTGTGTATAAGAAGTTGAAATAAAATACCAAATACTCTTAAGAACATTAATAATAATAAACTATTTGGAAAAAAAGCTAATAGCATATTTACTAAAAGGCGATTTTTTGCCATTAAATTGTTAGAATTCTCGGCCTGTTAAACCGTATATTTTTTATTGCGGATCACGATAAATTGTGAGATCATCTAATTTTTATTTTTGAATTGCAATGTTTTTATACATATAAATATATATTTATTTTTTAAATTAAACGAAAAAATATTACAAACATCCTGGCAAATAAATAAAAAATTGATTGACTAATTTATTGATTGATTGAATGATTGATTGATTGATTGATTATACTAGAAACCAGAACAATGTCCGTAATATAGTCTTATATCTCTACTGGAAAACGTTTGTATTTGGTGATTATCACTCCAATAAAGCACTTCATAATCATATTTACATTGTTCCTTGTAAAGACGCTTGAATTAACAAACTACGAATACAGAATTCATTTTACAAGCTGGCACATAATAATCAGCGAATAATCGCTAAGATGTCGATTGTTACGAGATAGAGATGCAATTATTGTTCAAGTACATCACGAAAAATTGCGTTTTTAATTCCATACAACCGCAATAAAATGGGTCACACGAAATTTTGAGTTTTCAATGCATCTAAAAGTTATTCTTGAACTATATAGCAGTTAAGCATTAAATGCGCAATAGTAGTACTAATTATTTTATATAATTATTATTCTCCACAATGTGACTCTAACTGCGTGTTGTTGGATAAATGGTGTCCATATATTTGTTCGACGCAGGATTACTAAAGACTTTCAATTTGTCAAAAGCGCAATGAAACATGGTATGGCTGGATCTGCGCTAATAATGTGGACATATGCTTTTCTTCCCATTTTTCTTACGATGGCAAAATCAAAAGGGTTTTTAGTTAAGTCATCTTAAAGTTTTTTTCAAGGCCAAGCTTGAATTGAAATAAACAAAACTTCAATTAAAAAACTCGATTGTTCTGTAAAATATGCATTCTCTATGACTCCCCCATTCTTTTAGTAATTTAAATCTGAAATTTATCTTTTCTGCGTATTTAAATTTTCCACAGTGGATAGTTTTTCAAGTCTGACGGGTTCAACTTCCGAGTTTCATGTAAGGAGCTTTGACTTTCCGTATTTGTTGCTTTGATCCTACGGGGTGAAATCTTCTTAACAGCTCACTTAAATATATTTAATATATTAAATAGATATTAAATATAGTCATTGCCCAATATAAAACTCATCCGCAGACATAAGTTGGAGCGAGAAACATGATATTATCACTCTTTCTTAAGTTATACGTTCTATACCTACATTAATAAACCAGTTCTTTGATTTTATTTACTACTTTATCACTTTTACTTCTAATTGTATCCAATTCAGGGAAGCGGCAGGGGCTTTGTCAGAACCCGCAGTCTTTCTCCCTTGCTGCCCAGACGGATGAAATTAATTAATAAATCGCAAATTAATCATCACCTCATGAAAGTAGTTGTATCCATCTGAATAAAGTTTGATTTTATATAAATTTTTCTCATAGCAAGTGGCGTAAAGAAGGCCAAGAACGTAGTACGGGGTTGCTGTTTTTGTTATGTTAATTAAAATTAATGCCTTTGTAGATGCAAACTTATATTGTGATATTTATTTCGAAGTTGTCAATTTTGATGAGAGAAACTTCGTTCGATCCTTTATTCCCATTGTCATCTTGTCATCTTTGCAGCGGTGGAATATCATGACGATCCTTAGTAGATAAATTGAACTGAATTGGATAATTTTACCTATACATGAGTTACTAAAAGTGCAGGTGAGAGAAAATGAAAAGTCAATTTGCACTAAAGCCCTTCTAACGTTTCTTGGTCAATTAGTTAAAATTCTGGGTAAATACCAAATTCTCTAAAATGTAGAACTTGGCGAAGAATTTGCATTTATATTCAATACATTCAGTCCTTCGTATTTCTTGGAAAATTCTTTTCGTGGAACTTGTGTCATTTCCATCATTGTGTACAAAATAATAAAATCTGTGAAAAAGAATATCAAGCTACGAGGGCGAATCAGAAAGTCTTTGCCCCTATTTTTTATTAGCCAAAATAAGGTACATACAAGTAATTACAAATATACGTACTATTCTACGTACCTTACACTATTTTTCCACATAGTCCCCACACCGGTTCAGACATTTGTCCCATCGCAGCACTAAATTTGAGATGCCCCTGTGGTAGAATTCGTCCGGCTGACTGTGGAACCACCGTCGGACTGCTGTCTTGGCTTCATCGTTACACGTGAATTGCTGTCCTGCCAGAAACTTCTTCAGCGGACCGAAAACGTGGAAATCACTAGGGGGCGAGGTCCGGACTGTATGCAATCAGAACCGCCGACAAGCTCCGGTCATTTCACTGGGAGAGTCTGGACCACCCACCATACAGTCCGGACCTCGCCCCTAGTGATTTCCACGTTTTCGGTCCGCTGAAGAAGTTCCTGGCAGGACAGCGATTCACGTGCAACGATGAAGCCAAGACAGCAGTCCGACGGTGGTTCCACAGTCAGCCGGACGAATTCTACCACAGGGGCATCTCAAATTTAGTGCTGCGATGGGACAAATGTCTGAACCGGTGTGGGGACTATGTGGAAAAATAGTGTAAGGTACGTAGAATAGTACTTATATTTGTAATTACCTGTATGTACCTTATTTTGGCTAATAAAAAATAGGGGCAAAGACTTTCTGATTCGCCCTCGTACTTATAATAAACAAATGTATACTATATAGAGCAACTATTAGTTTTGTGTACAAAAGATTTATATAATATATGTATTAATTATTTGTTTTATCAACTGAATATACACACATATATACTTCATGTGATTCAAGTACCACTTGCTACTTATCAGTAATAGTTTAAAATTTGAAAACGTATAAATGGTTTCTAAGAATTGCATTACTTCGGAAGTACTGTCAAAAAAATTAAACCAAGTAAGTCATAATAGTTAGTGCTTAGAATTTACGCTCACTCATTTTCGTTCCAAATAGCTTCTAAGAGGATTTCGGTACCTACATTTTTAAAAGATTTTGACAAATTACTCAAATAATCTTCCATAATTACTCACGTCGGTATTAAAAATGCTTTCATAATTTTCAACAAATGTCTCGTATTCTAACTTATTACTTATTTTCGAAAACATATTCTGTTTAAAAAGTCGAGGTACGTTAAATATAATGCCATTAACAGTTCAAAGTCAACTGGGTAAATGCGTAATATATATTAGGAAAGAAATTCTTAGAAAGAAATAACACCCGTTTGAATAAAAGAAAAGAACCACATATTATTATAAATTTCTATCTCCACAAATGTAAACATTATTTGCACATTCATCGGCAAAATTCTATTATTATTAAATGCAAAATGAAAGCTATTTCATTATGTCGCAATTTTTCAATATACGTAAGAATTGATTTAAAATTTCAATTCGCGTATCCTTTCTGTTCCATGAAATTTTTCTATTTAATTTAGTCATACGTTTTACTTTATGAATAAGAATTATAGTATCAAGATCATTTTGAATTTTTAAGCAATCGTATATAGCGTAAAAAATATTTGAAGAGCTCCATTTTGCATTACAAATAAATTGTATATGCAATCGAATTTAATATTGCTGTCCCATTACCCATTAATGATAGTAATAATAATTATTATAACCATAATAATAATTACCCATTGATGTCCAGGTAAGTCAAAACCTGGACAGCAAAGGGTAAAAAATATAATGTCTGATAGAGTCAACGCTACACCAGGTAGAGATAACAAAAGATAAAAAAGTGTTAATTCAATAAGTGTTTATAAAGAAAATTTTTAAACAATATAATAAATACGTCTTAGAAAAATGTCGCAAATATTCTTAAACAATAAATAAATATGTATTATTTAATTCACGCAACTTCATTTTATTCAGCGATCTGTGTTATTTTTTTAATAAATTTAGTTCGTTACCTTGTAGTAGTGTTTTTAAATGTCATCATTTTTGTAAAATTATCAGTTTGCATGAAATCTAATTATGTAAGATCTATTTTAATATAATTGTCAATTTAATTATATAGAGTTAAGCTCATACATAGGTTTACGATGAATTTTCAAGTCGACATTTTGAATTCGTAGTCCCGAGATTACATTAAGCGCAGCATATATAATTGCAGTACTACTCGTTAAATCGGGATTGTAACCCTTGGAACAGAAATTTCGGAGATGTAAACTAAGTAAATTGCAATAAATTAACTAACTATAGGTCCCTATAATGGAAACTGTAAATCATTTTAATTTAAAAGGAATCGTAAATTTACTTATAGGTTATAGAAGTAAAACATATGATATTAAATATTTTCTATCATAAATCATTAGAACATTTTAAAATAAATCTAATTCGCTTACAAGTAAGGACTAGATTTAAGTAAAGCGAGTATAGAAAGGCTTAAAGTAAAGGAGTAAACATAAGGAGTAAAGTAAATATAAGGAGTAAAATAAAGATAAGGGGTAAAGTAAATGTAAGAAGTAAAGTGAAGATGAGGACTAAATCAAAGTAAGGAGTAAAGTAAGGATTAGTTGAAACATGCAATGAAGGCGTTGTATGAAACTCTTAAACTATATTTTGTAAATTTTAAAATACGGTGCAGTATGTAGTTACCGCATAGCACACAGGTTCGTATTATACTCGTTGAAAAAATGCATCTCTCATGAAAATTGCACTATAGAAGACAGAAGAGTTAAAAAAAATCCGAAAAAAATATTAAAAAAAATAAAACAGGCTTTCGTTTGAAAATGAAAAAATTTTTGGAAAAAACATAGCACTTCTTCCGATTGTTGTAGGGATTTGGGGCCCAAGAATAATTGAAACTACTTCAAGATATTAAATATTAGAAAAACCAACTACAGAAAAGAAAGTACTACAGAAAATGGTTTATATTTTATACAGCTAACTCTAATTATCTCAGCTCCCTATGCATATGTGTACGCATAAGTATTTGTGCGTGGGAGGTCTATGGAAATAAATCTATAATCAGCAAGATAAAATGATTGTTTTAAATGAAAAGTCATTAATAGTCATAGTTGTAGATAAAATAAAATGTAAATATCTCTGAAATTCCATTTAAATTATTTTCACAGTGTCCTTCGCCCATACTATTGTCACAAAATGAATATTGTTATGTATATTGAATTTGTTCTTGTAAGAATGAATGTAATTTGAATTTGTTCTTGTAAGAATGAATGTAATTTGAATTTGTTCTTGTAAGAATGAATGTAATTTGAATTTGTTCTTGCAAGAATGAATGTAATTTGAATTTGTTCTTGCAAGAATGAATGTAATTTGAATTTGTTCTTGTAAGAATGAATGTAATTTGAATTTGTTCTTGTAAGAATGAATGTAATTTGAATTTGTTCTTGTAAGAATGAATGTAATTTGAATTTGTTCTTGTAAGAATGAATGTAATTTGAATTTGTTTTCTTGTAAGGAATGAATGTAATTTGAACATGTTCTTGGCAGAATGGTGTACTTTGAAGATATGTTCTTGTAGGGGAATGTAGATATGAAAATTTGAACATGTTCTTGTAAGGAATAGATATTACTTTGAGATATGTTCTTGCTTATAGGAATGAATGTAATTTGAATATGTTCTTGCTTGTAAGGGAAGACAGAATGTAATTTGGAATATGTTCTTTGTAAGAATGAATGTATGTAATTTGAATATGTTCTTGTAGAATGAATGTAATTTGAATTTGTTCTTGTAAGAATGAATGTAATTTGAATTTGTTCTTGTAAGAATGAATGTAATTTGAATTTGTTCTTGCAAGAATGAATGTAATTTGAATTTGTTCTTGCAAGAATGAATGTAATTTGAATTTGTTCTTGTAAGAATGAATGTAATTTGAATTTGTTCTTGTAAGAATGAATGTAATTTGAATTTGTTCTTGTAAGAATGAATGTAATTTGAATTTGTTTTCTAATGTACAACAAATAATTATTAGTACTAAGCTATTATCCCGACATTAGAATAACAGGCACGTATATGACTTTAGCATGAGAAGAGTTCCGTTCCAACGGCTGAGAATTTCCGATGCTACGTTTAATTGTTTTTCTGCTTGAATTTTGTGGCGCTAGGGCAAGTATGATCATGGTACGCTTCCGACAAATGAGAACGCCTACCATCCAGGATATAAAACACAGGACTACGTACTTGTATAAAATTCAAGCACTGGGTACCTGCCTGAAGCGAACCCAGATTGTTCGCATTAGGAAAACATTACCACTTCATGGTTGCGGGTCAATATATCTACATTAAGGCCTAATCTAAAGAGAGTAGCGGCAAAACAAGAACGATGTTCTCTTCTGAGAGATTAGGTGCACAGCATAATATGGAAATTCAATTTATTGTCACATTAATTTACGATAAAATATATATTTGTTTATCAATGAAATATGTTTGTCAACTTTAAAAAAAGTCTGACTTGCACAATCCATCGAAATATTCATTATATAAACGTATTTTATGTCAAAAAGCATTTTAATGCATTTGGATCTCTCAGTTTTTTAAAGCGGTGAAATTCACTTCATTTTAATTTTCGCCATCTTTCATACAAGAGAGATTGTGGCTCTATTATATTTCTGCCATATTTATCATCATCGCTGCTTCAATACAGTATGACTTCTATATATAAAACTCCCGTATGCCGAAGTTTTGGTGAAGTCCATAATTTAAAGTCCCCGTTCAGCACACAGATCAATTGCTTATTTATATCCACAATTGTTATGAAACCTTTGGCTTCGATACATGGAGGATTTACTCTATGATACAAATTATTATGATTACTTTAATATAATATAAAAACATTAAATATTATTGATGCCTCATAAAATTTCCTTTGAGTTTAATTACGACAAAAAGTTTGATGAAAATATGAAATATCGGAATTTAAAGGCACCTAACCTAAAGGAAAATAGAATTACGTTTTATTGTAGTTTATATCAACTTGGCTTTTTAATTTGAATGATAGATTGTTTTATGTATTTGTTTAAAAACTAAAAGTTATCGTTGTCGCCGGAAAACAAATTAAACTTCTGGTAAGCTGTAAACAAAAGCTCTTGATTTAAACACATGCGTGCTGCCGTAATTGCACAAAAAATCGAAATAAAGGATACGGAAAGGAGAACTCTAACTTTTTCTTAATTATTTCTTCGAGATAAGCGGTGAGACTTATATTTAAAAAGTAAGAAAAACGCATGAAATGAGGGAAACAAATTAAGCTAGGTATAAAACATTTTGTAGACGCTGAAATGAATTTAAATATTCAACATTAGGGATGGGCCATTAAATGTAACAGCCCTTGCCTTTTGTATGT
>QLNU02014802.1:9782308-9799134 GCA_006491805.2 Dysdera silvatica | reverse complement strand
CTGCTGTTCTTAAAATACACTAAATTTCTTAACTTTTGTTCCATTGGATCCTTCTTTTCTTCTCCCCTCATTTGCTTATTCGAAAACAGCTTCATTGCATCGGTGCTTTCATTGTTACTGATTGGAATAACTTGAAGTGTCAAGGCACCTCAAATCCTGAAGAACGTTTATGCCTGTTGTTAACCTATATCTTCCTATTCTTCTGATTTTCATATCCTGTGGTTTTCTTATACTCAACCTTCTCACACATTGTAGTAGATGATTTTCTTCGTTTGCAGAATGCATTACCTTCCAAGTTTTCTTTTTCTGTTTTTTTTCCTATCTATCTTTAATTCTCTAGTCTTCTTCTATTGGGTACTATAGTAATAAAATATATGTTCTAAGATGGTGGTTACGCTACTTTTAATTTTATAGCAGTAGTAGTTGTTTTTTCTTCAGAGTATATACAATATTCTGGAAAGAGTAAGTGCAAAGATGCAATCCGTTATCGTGAATTTTAAGCATTAGTATATAATTAAATCGTATATATATATATATATATATATATATATATATATCCGTTGAGGATTTCAAAAGTGTGTTAACGTCCTTCATAGACCGTAAATAACGGTCAATTTTCTTTATTATTTTAAACAAAATCCGTAATATGAATTTTTAACATACAAATAAGTGTCATTTCCCTTCTGTCACTTAGAGATTCGTATTTTATCACTGTCTTCGTACTGACGGTCACTATTTATATAGCTGGTTATACAATATCAATAATTAACCCATTAACCTCCAATCATAGAAATTTACGTTGAAATTGCATAAAAATTCATATGTTTTTATTTACGATCATAGTAATATAATGTTTTATTGAAAAAAAAATCTAGTGTATGTGGGTGGGCCAGGGCAAAATGTTGCGTTAACGCAACGTTGGCGATTAACAAGGTTAGTTCATATCTAAATACAAAATTCAGTATTTCTATAATACGCATAACATAAGAACAATTTTATATGTTATTTAAAATGCTTTTACAGATATTCCCATAATTATCTGAATAATTATCTAATAAAAATCCAATTAATAAAATTTTAATTATCTAATAAAATTATATATACCTAATAGAAGTCTAATTAGCTAATAAAAATTCCAATTCAGGAATGAAAATTTCCTATATCCCAATTAGCTAATGAAAATCTTAAGTAACTAAAAAAGTCCTAATTAGTTAATGCAATTCCTAATTAACTAATAAAAAGTTTTAATAAACAATCGAAAATGAATAGCATTTTGGTTTTCGGAGATGTTGCGTTCAGCCGTCGGTTACATCTCAGGTAGTTGCAACGTGTACCTTTGGAGCGTAAAACTACTTAAGCCAAACCAAATCACAGCATGTGGCCCCCAAAATTAAGGGGAGTATTTCTACTTTTATTTTATTTTTTTTATTTTTTTACTAATACGAGGAAAGTGTACTAATGAACTATAATTACAGCGAGATGTCAAGAGGGGAATGAATGTAGCCAGGGCGCTTGCCCCCCCCCAAAAAAAAAAATAAAAGTTGAAGTACATTTGGGTATATTTTAGTATTTTTGATAATATATTTCGGGTTACCAGTGGTTTGTTCAACGAGATGGAAAGCTGGCTACGCTCATAAAGGAGGAGGACGAGAGTTTCAGGAATACCCGTATTTCATTTTCTATATATATATATATTACTTTCTTAATAAACCAAATAAATGAAAACTCTTTGTTCATAATACATGTTGAATCAAATAACTAATTATTACATTTTATAACCGTAAAAAATTACAGTGTAAAAATCTTGGAAAACGTCAAATTCTGAAATATATAAATGTTTATAGAACAAAGGAAACAAAGTAGCAAAAGTTAGATTGCATTGTCACTACTGTCAACTGTCGATAATGCTAGTCAAAGTAAACATTCAAAGAAAGAATGGTGAGAAACTAAACTAAACCCATGGTCGCCCCGAAAGGATGGAGGGATAAGCCGACCCCTTATCCGGCCAACATTGCGTTAATGCAACATTATTTTCTTTCTTCAATATTGCGTATTTATAATTATCATTTTTTGTAATTTCCATTTTTCACAAACTGTTGACATCTGAAAGATTATGTTTAAAAGAAAAGAACGTTGATATTCGTCAATCAGCAATTAATATACTTTTTCAAAAAATGGGTCTTTGAAAGTCCCTCAAAACACTTAAAAATAAAGAATTATAAAGCAAGAAATTT
The DNA here is from genome assembly GCA_006491805.2 of Dysdera silvatica. Lineage (NCBI taxonomy): Eukaryota > Metazoa > Arthropoda > Arachnida > Araneae > Dysderidae > Dysdera > Dysdera silvatica. The sequence continues at coordinate 9,796,900 of QLNU02014802.1, read as the reverse complement.
AACTTGTTTACATTATTAAAAAAAATATATTTAGTAAAATCAAATCTTTCCGAATATGGTATGCTAAAATTTGAGGGGGAAATTAATTTGGATATAGAAAAACAATCCCGAAAATAACGTTGCGTTAACGCAACATTGGCCGAAAGTAGGTTAAGATTGCGGTCGAAATTGACTCGATTGCAGGAACAAAAACAAATATTTATCGTAAGCATATCTTAATTGCATTTTAAGAGAAATTAATTACACGCTTGAGTGGAACATGAAATCATGTAAGTTTACTTTATCATATATCTTCATTATCATCATTTTATAAATTTATATACAGTTTTTTACCGATTCGAGGGGCCTGTTTTCTGTGGGATACTTGCAAATGCGCAATTGATTAATCCACCGTTTATGTCTCCATGCATCATCATCAACGATGTTTTGTTTTTCTTTATCGAATTCCGAACACCCACCTCCAGTGGAAGATCGAACTTTTTTTTGGCCTTCTCTCATTCCCTATATATATTTAGTTCCAGATTTTAATTTGAATAAGGTATCATTATTAATTGCGTATCATCTTTATATGTGTTTTGTTTTCCATTCTATATTTTTGTCTGTATGAACGAGAATTACATCGTTGTTCTGAACAAATTCATCTTTATCATAAAATCCATAGCAATACTTGCCAGAAAAAAAACAATAGGTAAGTAATTATTTAAAAAATGGCAAATGGAACGAATTTTTTCTATACTAGTATCCTATTTCACCGCGACACTAAAAATGTGGAATATTTAGTCCAGAAGATAACAAATAATAAAAAACCTCGGAAGAGTAATGTCAATTACGTGATTAGTGAAATCTATTAGTTTCAGCTCAGAACGTGAAATCAGCGTGCTACTTCAAAAAAAAGGATGGAATTAGAAGACTTGAAAGTAAATTCCACTATTCACTTCAAAATAAATAAAATATATTCAAAAATAAAATTATTTTAATTCGCAGGGAAGAGAAAAACGAAGTCGAGACAAAATCATCGAAAAACATCGTGTGAATGGAATTTTAAACTCGATTTCCATTTATTTTTCCCGAAAAGTTCTGCCATTAAATTATTTTCGTGAACACTGAATATATGAAAAACAGAAAACAAATACTCAACTGTTTTCTTCTGTAACAAACTGTATTAACAAAATTCATGAAAGAATATGTTTTGTTATCCTGTTTCACATTTACGTAACATAATTGCGCTTTACATATACTTGTCAATAGATAACAAACCAAGTTTTCCGTGTTGGACGATAATCTGTTGGAATCTGATGGCTACGAGAGTCTCATGCACATTCAATCGGGTATAAATTTGGTTAACAGGATGGTCTGTCAAGAGGCTTTATATTCTCAGCTTACGGTATGTTTTTACCAACCGCGTCATGAAAGGGCTCATATAATAGTCGATTAATGAATCCAGGACGAAGCGCACCATTCAAGCACCGCATATACTAATGCAGGATCACTTTTCTATAAACTTCACCTGTTTTAGTACGGCTGTCGAACACATGCAAAGGTGTACGCGACACAGAATAAGAATGTAACGGTTCATTCAATAATACTGCCATAACGTAAGAAGAATAGAATTGTCCAGAATTTCTTGATGACAGATTTAAAGCCATGGTACCAGATATAATCACCAATGGAACGAGCCCCATCTGCGTAAAATGATCTCATATTATCCTGAAACTATCACTGTAGTTGCTAGTTGGAGCAACCAAGTCCTCCACAAACCGTACTGCGGGATGTTTCTACATTAAAATATATTTATCGCAGCGGAGCAGTTTATAGCGTCATCCATCAGTCCAAATAATTGATTTCCAGTAACCTATAATCCTGAAATGACTCGCATGATACCAATCCAAACGTCGCTTCGCATTCGTAACTGTGATATTTAGTTCGTATGCAGTTTTTGTAATATGATAATCAAGGCAAGATGTGGATGACCATGGCACTGAAGGAGATGCCTGAAGCATTCCATACAATAATAATGAGATTTATTGCAAAAAAGTGAAGAGAGATATAAGAAATTTGTAATTAAGGATGGTCCCGCGCATTCGTCGAATTTTCGGGGCTACTCTGAACTCTTTTCTGTGCATCAGTATTACGGTGGTTCTACTTTTACTGACATCACGTACCTTCGAATGATATGAATATGTATTCATCAGTTTCTGCGTGATGTTCGGATAAGTGACACTGAAACTATGATGTACGACTGACTCAGGTTGAAAATCTGTAAAATCCACCTTCAGGTGGCATTTTGGCATTGACTCGCGGGCTATACCCAACGAAGTGATGTTGTGTTCATATTCTGAACCTTTAAAGTTTATTTAAAGTTATTTACTAAACAGTCTTTGCAAATTGATAGATGGTTTCTGAGTACACATAGGTCCACATTGCTGTCCCTCTGCCTATGAAACAGTCCTCTGGGAGGAGATGTCTCAAAGTCTCGGTGACCCCTAAGAGTCCAGTTGACGAAGTTTCATCAAAGCAAAGTTAATAAGGGAAACGGAAAGAGGCTCAAAAAGCGAACAAATTTGTAAAAGTAACATTAGATTCAAGAGTAAAGAATAATAGGAGAGGGGGATTATAAGATAGAAGAGTTTTTAGAAGCCGTTAGGGACGATTGGCTGTTTAGGAAAAAATAGGTAAAGGAACAGCTAATCAAAAAGTAGCTACCAAGTGGCAGAAATCCATCATCTGTGGGCGTGGTGACTTCATCCATCCGACATCCGGTTGGCTCTCGTCCTGGGGGTTTTCTAGTCCCATTGGCCAATGGGAGAACAAGCTGCAACCCTTTTTTTAGCGACTTTAAAGTTATTGAAGAAGTAGCGTAATGACAACTTGTTTATTTAGCATGCCGGTATAATAAATAAATAAATAAATAAATAAATAAATAAATAAATAGTAATAAGGTTTCCAACGATGGACAAAGAATAACAAGCGCTTACGGACTAACTGATCAATCGTCAGGAGGTTGCTCTTCGAAGTTAGTACTTCTTAACCTTTGTGAGGCTGTGGCTCGGTAATTTCTTTTTATAAGTTCAGAAGCCGGTTCTCATAAATTTACTCGTAAAAACCTTTAGAGTTTTTTTTTTATTCCTACATAAAACTATAATAAGTATGAATAATTGATTATGGCATAATCATAAACGTTATTAGCAAACTCCTTCTACTAATATGAACTTTGCTGATACATTTCCTTGCTGCTGGCATTTGTAATACAGTTGTTATTTCGTTCGGTTTTAAGAACAGAAGATACACCGCATATTATTCTAATCGGTCTGTAGCACCTGTTGCAAGCGGTTAGAGTGCGCGGTATACTCCTCCTCAAATACTAAAAGATTTCAATATCCGAAAATTCTAGATCGTTCATGAATACTTACATATTTAAAAATAAACACCTTGGACACTAGCATTTGCTTTAGAGACGTTATTTAGACTTCTTTAGGTTGCAGCATTTTAGTGTACTCATGACGACTATTATTCTCCTCAAAATATTTCCACGATAAAATATTGTTATATGTAGTCATGCAGATTATAAAATCAGGTTATATATTCATGAATATAGTCATGAAGATTCCTTGGAAAACTAAAATGACAAATTCCAAGAGAATCTCTGACGACCCTGTATAATTGATGCCAGCGGGCCTCGATCCGGCGGTTGGGAAACACTATTCTAGGTTTTAAGAGGTTTTCATTGTGCGGTGAACATGTAGGTAAACTATGCTACGGTGGCGTACTTATAACCCATTCGTCTACTAACCCTGACTCGAATTTAGATGATTCCGCAGAACACATGTTGTGTTTCTACCCACCGTCGTCTAGTGTTTGTTCTCCTTAGCTTCATGTATTTGGATTCCTCGAAAATCTCCAAGTCCCGTCATAGCATTAACTTTGTTGTTCTCGTAAAATCATGACTTCGTGTGTTCGCAATCGTGTCTTTGCAAAATCATGAACTCCCAAAATCACAGCAAAAATTCAATCCCATCCGTAAAATTTTTTCATATCAATTTGGTGTAATGTCTAATTACAGAAATTTAGACAATAAAATATATATACAGTCTAACCCATCCTCCTACCTATTTAGTTCAAATGTAAGGGCCTACCGTATGCTAAGTGACCTGAACAGTTATCGTCTGTTGAAACACACTCCGGGATATGGATTTTTATAAAAAGGACAAGTAATCGGTTCCAACCGAATTCTAAGTAAGATTTTCCTTATAGTAGTCAAATCCAGAGCCAGGTTTATAGCCTATAGCTCATTATAGTTCGCAAGACAATCCAAGAACAATGTGCCACCCCCAATGTCGAATTAAGACTTTATGGGCCTTAAGCTGGGAGGATACAATTGATGGTCCTCGTTATTTTTAGTCAATAAATCTTGAGATTTAATTTGATATTCATTATCTCCAATATCCTGATTTATCAATAAGGAAATTTTCCAGGACATTTGTAAGCGATCAATGTTAAATTAACTTATTAATTAAAATAACAATATACTTAACAAGGCTTCTTCAAGCGCCTCCAAGATCCCGAAAGCCGCCAGGTTTTAAGCATAGGCTTACCTGGCTTATATTGTATGTAAATCGGTGCTGCCTATCTCATGTTCAAACAAAGAATTATTTTACGGACGATTCTCAGAATTCTAACACATGCAGGATCAACAATGAACTAAAACCCTAATTCGCTGACTATAGTGAATTCCATGTATATATATGGAGCCTAGGTCTCTTCAATCGCAGTGGCGTTTCCAAAAACCGTGTTATCCAGAATGCGAATTGCATGTAAAATTTTTCTGAAAATATATTTATGCTAGACACGGGCGCCCGTATGAGTACTTCTAGTGGAGAGGAGCTGAGAAAGATTATTAGATTCTTCTTAAGGCTGACAAGCATTTTAGTAAATAAGCAAGATCTCAAAATGCTACAAAAATAATTGATACTGCTTGACAATTAGTAATGAGCTAAAAAGTACCTTATTTTAAAACCTACTTGTAAAACTTTTGAAACTAAATGCATAGCAGAATTAGGCAAATAAAATTTTTGAATGGCTAAGGGCTCGAGCCCCCCTCTGTCACCCATATAGGCGCCCATGCTTCTAGACGAAACTGTGGAAATCGCAAGATGTCGCCTCTCCGCCTTCTGATTCCATCCTAAAAATGAATAATCTGGTATGTTTGAATAGTGAAAGGCATAAATTTATTAAAACAATACACCAAATATTGTACAGAAAAAAATGGTTTACCTAAACTTACACAAGACTATTCTGTTTAAATTAAAGCCGTTGTGTTAACTTCAAGCTTCACCCTGATCAAAACTCCAGTTTCTCAAATTAGGCCATAAATCAGCAAAACAAATTTGCATTGCGTAAACAAATTATGCCTAATATTCTCCTCATCGTTAATATAGTAAAAATATCGTTAATGTCGTAAATGTAATATAAAAAAAAAACATTGACGTAGTAAATAATACCAATTGGAGACAACTGCATACTGCAAAATATGATTCTTATCTGAAAAGAGCTTTTCTTAACAAAAAAAAAGCCTTTTCTTTCTGCTCTATTTCAAACCTAATCACCAATCGGTGTTCTAATGTCAAAAATATCAATGTAAATTTGAAATATTAGGCACCAGACGTGAGAGTAAGATACGGTACAAAATGGTGAATAATTACGCTGTTTATTTCAGTAACACCTTATATCTAAGCATTGCGTGACTTTAGTGTACAGACAATGAGGAATACATCGAAAAAAAATATGAAAACGGAAAAAAATTAAATACAAGTATATACATATGCGATTGCCATGTTTACGTTGCCTGGAAGAATTCGAAAAGGTGAACTTTTATGTAAAGGAAGAAACCAGAATTGAAAATACTATTTTTAAAAGGAAAATCTTTAAATCGATATATGTCAGGAAAGTTCCCGAATTCACCCAAGAGGTTAGAAAATTCGAACAGAATATCAAATAACGTAAGTCCATGCGTATCTATATCCATCCTTATGAGGGAAGTAAATATCACGAGTTCATGTTTTTGCGATGCAAGGATAGAAAAAGTTCATGTTATGCAGAAACATAATTTTCCGGGGAATTCAAACATCTTAGGGTTTAGGCGAACCGAGTCCTGGATTATAGTGAGAAGTCAATCCCTAAGCGTTCCTCATTTTCTGCCACTGGCGTCAAAACCTTGTTAAAGGTGTAATAAACGATCGCATTACTACTACATTACACCCAGTAACTTATTTACCAACAGGCTAAGTTGAGTGAAGCCTACGATTTCAAATTTTCAACGAAAAGTGTGCAAAGGAAGGGGCTGAATTTTTTGGCGGCAGACCGAATTAATACCTTTGAATTGTTATTTTCAGAAGCGTAAATGTGGATTGGAAAAGAAAGAGCTGTTCTGGGTGACGCCTCCGGAGAGGATCAAACGGCGCCAAATTCGTGAACACTTACTTGCACAAAGACAAATTTGAAATAACTGCCATAGCTGACCGATGAAAAATTTGACAAAAACACCAAAATCTCTGTTTTTCTTTTAGCTACGATTGGTAGGATTAGGCGTCAGCTTAATCGTTTCTAATCGTAACTGAAGACATTCTGCCTTCACTTGACAAAGGGAGCAGTTGGCTCCCGAAACGTCGTGTTTTTAAACCTTACGCCAGTGTCGAAATAACTGTTTGTTATGGAATCTCCTGGTGAAGCTCTGTATTGTTTCGTTATTAAACGTCAGAATATCTCAGCCTACAGAAAGAGAGAGACCACCACACACACACACACACACACCGTAAAATCACAAAACCAACTCTGGCCGCGGCAGGACCCAGAAATAACAAGAAAACGGGACAGATAAACATAGAAACGTATGTTGAAGACAGACACGCGTGGAATACAAAGAAAAGTTAGGAAAGTATTTCATCAACTGGTGGCTATTACATTTCAAAGCAATAATATTTAATTAATTATTATCTAAGTTTTATTTCATATTTGTACGAAAATAAACAAACTGCATGTGATAGGTTTGACATGTGACGCTTAAATCTTCTATGAAGAGAAACTTTTCAAAAAGGTCTAACTGGCGTTTTCCTAATGATTTGCAAACCTTCTTTTAGAAAAGAGGAAAACCAATTACATTATATTAATCAGACTTTGAAAGTGTACTAATTAATTGAATAGCAGTGGTTAGTCAATTAATAGATATGCATTAATTATTTTATAATCATGCAAAAGAATAGCTCAGGAGAACATCTCCAAATTCGCGAATATTTACTTTAGATTTTAAATTTGAGAAAGGTAAATAGAAAAATTTTCTAATTCCTTGCCTCCTGCTCTTACTCGAAGCGTTCCTTTCCAATTTGAAATATAAATTGAAATATATTCGTTAAATTTTGGGAAAAGAGTTTCTTTTGATGAGCGGAAGATTTGAGAAAAACAGTTTGGTTTCTGAGAATGGCCTCCATTTCCATATATTTGCTTTGCTTACGAATGCCGTTTGACAACAAAAGAGCTCGTTTTGTGAGGACTTCGCCCATTTTTTACGGTAACAAATAGGTTTAAGGTCCAGTAAAATATGATGAATGGTGTATCGAATTTTAAATAAAGGGACATATATCATCAAGATCGTAATTTTCGGAAGTTTCTAAACAATTCAAAGACAACCGCAGTGCAAAAAATTGATTACTGGCAAAGATTGATTATAACGCTCGTAAATTGCAAAACCTCCCCAATCCTAAATAAGTAAATGTGATACTTAGTGAATTACTCTTATCCTTTGTAGAAATAAAGATTTTAAATTGACAAAAATTCCTTGATCGTATATAACAATGTGGTTATGAGAATATTAAAACATGATGGGATAATTATATATTCATTGTTATTCATACGGTTTATTTATATTCTTCTTCCTTCTTGCGTCCTCGCTTTATTTACATTATTCTTGTTTTATCCTAAAAAAATTTAAAGGGGTAAAGCTTTAAGAAAATTAAGCGCCCGGTACTCCCGACATTTTGTTTTATAGTTAAGGATTTAAAGTGCCCCGACGGGCGGCGTGAGGAAGTTCGTTTTACCAATGGTAAACAGCACCCGTGGTGACGAACAATTTCATCCTAAGCAGGTATTCTAGAACAGCAGCGGCTATGGAATGTGATACAGCGATGTTGTGCGCTATGCAGGGTTGCTGCTTAAATCATAAATATATGAGATAAGAACAAAAATACCTATCTACGATATTCTCCCCTTTTATTTTGAAATTGAATACTGATTTGTCATTGTCAGTTTGAGGTTTCAAAATGCCATTATCAAAATGGCTTCATAAAACATACGTATAAAATAGCGACACTTGAATTAATTTTCTTGAAAAAAAAGTAACATGTAAATTGCGTTTAATCGCTTTCTTACTTCCTTAATAACCCTTTTCTTAATCAGATATCCTTATTTTTTCTGATTTCTTTAATAAACACGCTTTTCTTACTCTCCCTTTTACTGATAAATTGTATATTAAAATTGTACAAATTGTATACTAAAATTGTATGCCACAATTGTATACTAAAATTTTATCTACAGGGTGTATACAAAATGGCAGGAAAAGAATTCACTACACGATTCCTTGTGAAAAAAGGAATAAAAAATGTCCAATACAATTTTTGCTTAAAATCAATAGTTAATAAGTTATTTCAAATCATAGTTGAACCAATAATAAGGAAAAGATAACCCACTTAATATCGCTTTAATGCAATGACACATGCATTAGCTCAAGTACGTCCCTTCCCACGAAAGCGATAAGAAGCGGAAATTTCACTGGTTTTTAAAAACTTGCTAATGGTCACGTGTTACTTGAATTTCAGAATATTGAAACTCACACCCACGTTACGTCATAATCAACAGTAAACACCACATTTGGTGATTTCTCGTGCCAAATCAATCATACCACTGACGGGAAGTATACGGATCAAATGTGCTGTTTGCCACTAGATTCAACCTTTTTTCTTCTTCCTTGTGGGAAAAATATTATAATTAATAGTATTTTTCTCTTATTTTATAAGCAGTCGTGTCCCAGGGACATTCCGTCGCGTGCCCGTCTGGCAGGCTTGCGATGTATTTGCTATCAACAGTATAGTAAAGTGAACTCTAGACCCGCGCCTCTGCCCTTGAAATACATAATCCGCCACTGCTACCGACGAGCACATATTCCAAAATTTAGACAGAACTAAAATTAAAAGTCATTTTGTTTACCAAGTTCATTGGCGGTACGAAGTTGTTAATGACCTTCCCCTATACCATTTGGAGTAGGTTCATGCTGCTTCTGAGTTTGCCATAGGCTATTTCCTTCTATTTGGAAACTGATGATCGCTATTTCATTTTTAAAGAAAATTTCATACGATTAATTTTTTTTAATAATATACTTCTTAAAAAGTTAATAGTATACTTTTTTCCCCCAAAGCACTTACTATAAGTTTTGTGGAAAATGAACAATGACGAACTGGGTCCTTTTCCTCTCGGGCTTTCCTTACTGCAGAGGTAATCAGTACGCCACTGCTGTCATATGATATGCGAATACAAAAACAACAGGATTAAATGCCGGGAAAAGGGGCAGATGGCTTCAAAATGGCTATTCCCCTTCCTTATTGCCGTACTTCTGCTCACTTTCCATAAAGAAATTACCTCAGCCCATGGTGGCGGCAATGGGATATTTCGAATATTATGTAAGTAACATTTTGGCCAAATTTTTCACCTCCCACATTAGTAAGCAAAAATTAACATTAACTAACATAGGAAAATAAGCACAAAAGCCACCCACTCCCGCAAAGTTGCTTACGTAATACTTGAACTCTGCCTATGCCAAAAGATACATTTTTTATAAAGTTACCAGATTTAGAAAAAGATTGGTATTCCATTGGCTTTCTTTGGTGATGAAGGAACCTTCACTAGATTGCCATACTTCGGAATTCCAATGACGTATTTGGACACTCAACTAAATTTTCAGGTTTGAAGTTAACGAATAAGATCTGTTGTGCTTAGCCATGCCTCTCTAAGAATTTCTTTGGTTTGCTTTTCTAATCATGTGCGTGTCTGGCGCGTGATTCGTTCATCTTTGGTCTTAATTATCTTATTAAATATTGATTTTAAGCAAAAATTACACTGGACATTTTTTATTCCTTTTTTCACAAGGAATCGTGTAGTGAACTTTTTCCGCCATTTTGTATACGCACACTGTATAAATAGAAAACACTCTGCCATTAAAATTTATCTGTAGGTAAATTAAATAATGCGTATCTACTAAAAGAAACCATGTACTCCACTTGTAGAAGCATGTATGTTTATCACCAGGAAAACTGACAGATAACAGCAATATGTATAAATATATATATATATAATATCATACGTTTTCTGATATATAATATTTTGGCAACAGAGTAACGGATAAAAATAAAGCACTCTAAGTTACATGCAAACTAGCAATATAGCAGCTCGATACGCTATCCTCAATTAGGCATAACATGTAAAATTTCAAGAAATTTAAATACTGTATATACAAAACTTAGACGACATGTATGAAAGGCGTAGTATTCTCTAGCAGATGAATATACAAATATACTCAAAGTTATATAAAATAGCAAAAGTTATATAAAACATTGAGAAATTATCATGCCAAAATGTTTTGCCTGCAATTGTTTGTTATAAAAGAAAATAAAGAAATGTAACTTTCCAAAACCTTTTGCTTAAGATATAGTGAAAGCTTATTTCCGCTAAAATATTTCCATGATCAGCATATATAAGAGCCACAGTTAAATATAAAAATATACACTAGGATCCGAACATAACGTGGAATTTTGGACAAACAAGGTTGCTCGCAATATTTGATTCCCACCAAATCTGTTTCGGAATTTAAAATTCTAAAATTCTAAACTAAAATCTGCATATTTAACATAGGCGCATGTTATATGCTTATAAGAATATAACATGCGCATATAACATGTTATATGCTCATAAGAATACCCGGCTTTGAATTCGATTAAAATTTGAGGACTAACGTATTATATTAACAACCTACACGTATCGACACCCCTCTTTACAGTTTGATACCGGAAATTGGTAAACGACATTCTTTATTTAAATACAACCAATCGTTTATACATCGTGAAAATTGTTGTAGGTACAGGGGCGCCCTTTGGTCAAAAACAAAAATCTCACCAAATTTTTGTGCGGTAAGGAAATCAATGGTTTCTTTAAAACATAAAGCTGATTGGCTGTTTTGATTCGTCCAATACGGGAAGCGCAAAATCTTGCTCAAGTCTATTAAATTATATTGCGCTTTAACATTATAACAAAAAAAAAAACAATATTTCCCTCGCTAAACCTGTAAATTAGCTGCGTGTGGGATCGATATAAGTGGATTCGACTGCATCTTCTTTTAAATTGTTGGATAAAATATTTTAACTTGCAAGCATTTTTAGTTCATGCAGTAAAGAAAAGCTTCAAAACGCTTAAGAAATTTAAACCAAAATGTTAAAATATCTTATACTTTTCGAATTTGGACTTGCTTTTGATGCATAATTTGCTTCTAACGAGAAGTATCTAAAAACTAAATATGACTCATGCAGTTTTGTTGAAAACTTCCTGACGATCAGTATGAAATTGTTTGTATGGGTGGATAAAAATTATAAATAATTTTAGAGCAATTATTCGTAGTTTTAGATTACAATTTCATCATGTATGTTATCACGCATGACCCACGACAGCCCATTGTTGAAGACGTCAGTTCCCGCCCGATCACTAAAATTAAGCGACATTACGCGAGGTCGGTTTTCGAGAGGGTGACCCTGCTTGAAACTGGCAGATTGCTGTGGGCCGGGAGGATGTCGGCCACATAATATAATTCCCTGGTACCTTACAGCATCTGACAGCTTAGCCACTGGATATCGAGCGGTCGAAAAAATAGTCATTGGACAAAAAAAAATCATTTTGCATTGATGAAACGGGGTAAAATATGTGCAGTTGCATATTACCCATTACAAATGTAGACCTACTTGATTTTAAGTCATAACTAATAGATTAGATCTTAAAAATTTCGAAGTCATAAAGGAATTAATTTCTGTTTAATCCGTTATTGAAATCTGAGTCGGTTCTCTTTCCCTTATTTGATAACAGTTAATATATTTTCAAAAATCTCTATTTTGGTGAAAATCCAAAGATAAAGGTGCCTTGTACTTTTCGTGTTGTGAAATGCATGGCACCTTTGTTCCGAAGGCGTGTTTGTTCTTAATGTAAATAAGTATTTATTTTCCATCTTCTTAATGCAAAGCAGCTGATACATAAGCAAATGCTGATGCAAGTATTTACGGAGAAAAGACTTACGTTTTGAAAAGGATTGCAACTACATATCACAAAGGTTGAAACGTTCTACAACAATAGTCAGTCAAATTAGATGCAAAATTCTGAAACAAGCTTTACAATTCGAGTCTTCGATGAATAATATAACACACAATAGGCACAGTTTTTGAAACGAAAATTTATTCGGCTTTAAACGTTTTCGAAAGCCTTGAGCTTTCATCGAAGAAGCAAGAAATCTAAGCGTACATCGCTCGTAAGGGCGAGTGTACGATTGTTTATTGTATAAAGGGTAATGTTGTGGGTGATGTTGGTGGATTGGCGCCCTCTATCGGTCGAACCAGATGAATATGGACTGTAGGGGGAAAGTTGGCTGTGTGAAGGATTGTGTTAAATGAAAAAAAATTTTTAAAGTATATGACAAAAGATTATTGGTGAAATTTTAAGTGGAGAAAACGCGACAACGCCGGATGGATATTGGCCGTAATTGATATATCATTCACCGGGTGCTCGATGTTTTGATGGATTAAAAAAGTTTCAAAAAAATTTAGATCAGCGGGAGACGGAGGTTTGTAGATTAACTTCGTTTCATCGAAGTTAAATTTGTGGTCCAAAGTCCAGCAATGAACGGCTATGGATGATTTAGTCAATTCTTGTTTTTGTACGTATGCCCGGTGTTCTTTAATCCTGAAACGGAGTGCACGACGAGTTTGGCCGATGCACGATTTTGAGCACGAGCATGGGATTTCATAAATACCCCCCATGAGTTGTGATCCGAAACCGAGTCTTTTAGTTTTGAAATACAACGTTTATTGATGGGCGTGAAAGCGACTTTAAAATTAAACTTGTTAAGAATAGTTAATTTTAGTGCTGATATAGGCAATCATATTTATAAAGAAAGGAATTTCACAACAAACTTTTTCTGGACCTTCTGGTATAAAGGTATTGTCATATCGTTATAATTGTCATACCATAAAATCAAAATTTGCTCTACTGAAGAAGACCGGAATAAGGAACTCCAGTTCATTAAAAACATTGCCATATTCCGAGGCTGCAAACCGTCTATTGTTGATCGGGCCGTAAAAAATTCTCCTCCAAAAAACCGGACACACATCTTTCTCCCAACAGCATTCCTATTTTATAGACCATCTGCTTACCGTTCGTTCCCAATATCAGCACTAAAATTGCTACTATTCTTAACAACTTTAATTTTAAAGTCTCTTTCACGCCCATCAATAAACTTTGTATTTCAAAACTAAAAGACTCGGTTGCGGATCACAACTCATGGGGTATTTATGAAATCCCATGCTCGTGCTCAAAATCGTACATCGGCCAAACTCGTCGTGCACTCCGTTTCAGGATTAAAGAACACCGGGCATACGTACAAAAACAAAAATTGACTAAATCACCCATAGCCGTTTATTGCTGGTCTTTGGACCACAAATTTAACTTCGATGAAGCGAAGTTAATCTACAAACCTCCATCTCCAGCTGATCTTAATTTTTTTTTTAAACTTTTTTAATCCATCAAAACACCGAGCACCTGGTGAACGATTTATCTATTACGGCCAACATCCATCCGGCGTGGTCACGTTTTCTCCTCTTAAAATTTCACCAATAATTTTTTGTCATATACTTTACATTTTTTAACACAATCCTTCACACAGCCAACTTTCCCCCTACAGTCCACATTCATCTGGCTCGACCGATAGAAGGCGCCAATCCACCAACAACCTTACCCTTTATACAATAAACAATCGTACACTCGCCCTTATGAGCGATGTACGCTTAGATTTTTTACTTCTTTGATGAAAGCTCAAGGCTTTCGAAAAACGTTTAAAGCCGAATAAATTTTCGTTCCAAAAACTGTGCCTATTGTGTAATATATTATCCATCGAGTGTTTAGCACAGTGAGTCGATCTACTATTACATAAACGATATATATTTACTTAGAAATTATAATTTCTTATAATAAACGTATTTTGATTGAATTATTCCTAATTTCGATCGGATGTTTTCGACGAATTCAATCTTTGCAATGCGTTACAAATTTCCAACTTATTTACTCATATTTTTGCAAATATTAGAATTATCAATTTATATGTTAATATAAAATACTGCTGTTGCATAATATGTTAAAACAAACAAAAGTAATATTATGGATAATTATTGTACGATGTAACTTTCATATCAATAACCCGTATTTGGAGACAGATAAGTATTTTTTGGTTTAATGTGATTGAAA
>QLNU02014802.1:9750643-9779151 GCA_006491805.2 Dysdera silvatica | reverse complement strand
AATACCTTAACACCTTTACATACGGAGAAAGAGAGCGTTATTACCTGTCCTCATTCGTCTAGCGGTCCAAGACACTCCGGGCTAAACGGAGGGACCCTGGTTCGAATCCAGGATGGGGAAAGCGTCTCTTTTTCTCCAAAATTACACAAGCTCTAGTTTGAGCTGTAATTAAAACGTGGGTGGCAAAAATTATAGTATAATATGTGTATAAAACAAAATACACAAATAACTTTTTTATAAGAAATCAATATTTTCTGAAAGAAGTGATTAACGCCAATCATAAAAACCCTTTCATCAATTTCTTCTAATAAAGAGCAGCACGACAAGAAACGTACACTGTTTACTCTACGTCTCATACGCAGGTATATCGGTGGTGCTATGCTGCTCTATATGAGAAAAAAAATACTTTCTTTTCAACATATATTTCTTTCTCTTTATACAAAACAAATTACATGGAATTCCATCTTTCTAAAATGCACATAAGAAGCCATGTTAGCTAACAGTATAAAGCTAAATAACTTGTTTATTTAATTACAACAGACAACTTAAATGAAATGCACAACTGATAAACAGCACGCACACATATAAACTAAATATAAATAATGCAGTTACTTTTAGTCTTCTTTTCTCCTCTACCAATAAAAGCTCCAGTATGAGTTTTAATTGTGGGTGTGAAGTTTATAATACAAAACCCTCGATAAGATGACAATTTCCCAAGACCGAAATAATTTTTAACCCAATTAGGTCGTATCAAAGGCTTTCCTATAATTTCAGCGTAACTGAAAACTGAAAAAAAAAATTAATTTTAAAGTACAGAATAGATATAAAGAATAAAGAATCATGATGTTAGAATTTCGCGAATAATAATATTATCATTTCATAGTCTCCATAGTTTTCAACGTATCTACAAACTTCTTCCACAAAATCTCACAATAATGAAAAATTCCTCTCATTTCTAATAAGGGTAAAATTACTGGGATTTGATTGCTTGCAATCACCGTTTTTAAAGCTTTTCTCCGTCGAATAATGTGGATAAGTGTTTTATGAAAACATAGCATGTTCCCATCTCTTAGAGAAGAGCTTGGGTGAAAGAAAGAAATATGTCGACTAGAAAAATTAGTAATCAAAAAGTTTACTTCAAGTTATTTTTTAAACAAAAAATGTGTGGGAAGTATTTATGAAATTAATGTACCGCAAAGTAAGATTCGATTATTACAATGTGTGGGTCCGTATTGTCTTTCTCTATTCGATATTTCCTAACCCTTTTTACGGACCCCCCCTACAACTCCAAGTGCACTCGATTTGCTCACTGTTCCTAACAGTTTGTTTGTTCAGTTTTAGTTCAGGCACTTCGTTGTAAAAGTCAATTCGCGTACTTTATTAATAAAAAATAAATTTAGTTGCGGTTTAAGTTCCTGTTTTCTGAGTACTTAAATTCTATTATCACTAACATCATTTTCAGCCATGTGAAATCCATTTCTAAATTATTGCTGGCAATTTCAATTTACCAAAAGTACTATTGTACGCACCGACACACTGGAATGCATCCGTTATGGAGTAAGTAATTAGTTCACATGTTTTAAGCATATTTATGACTGTATCAAGACAATAAATACGAAATTGTAGACTTAGAAATATTTAAAATACGAACTTTTAATAGGTTTCTAAACGGTCTTGTACATCCGTAGCCAAAAATTTATGTGAATTGTTTACATGTATTCCTAACAAGAGGCTATCAACACCTTTCGAAACATATTCTTAAATTTTGTATACTACATATTACTACGTTTGCAATTCTGAATTTATATTTATGATTTATTTTGCGTGGTCTTGCATCGTTATATTAGCTCTACGTCAATAAATGATTTGGGAAGGCATATTATCGTCATTCTTATAAATTCACCATCATGATTATTTAATGAATTAATGTCATAGTCTCCATCTCAATATATTCAGCGTAACGATTATTGGATGGATTAATGTAACGTTCTGTATTCCTCGAAATTCAGCAGTATAATCTTTGGCAGAATTAATATTAGATCCCTCATTACTATGAGTTTAATATCATGGTATTTCTTTTTATCGAAAATTTATTTGATCACGATATTTAAATGATCATCGAACTAATTATTACAACTTACTTCATCGATTTCAATACGTCATCATGATTTTTGGATTAATCAATATTCCATTCTTCATCCTTATTAATTTGGCCTAATGATCATTGGACAGATTATTATCACACCCTTCATTTCTCTGGATTATAAAGGATAATGAACATCTGATGAATTAACTTTACATCCTTCATCCCTATGAATTCGTCGTAATGGTATTTTTTATCATTAGTTTTTTTGGTCACAGTATTTAAATGATCATTGGAATAAAGAAATATCACACCTTTCATCCTTTTCAATTCGGCATCATGATTATTGTATGGATTTATATCATATACTTCAGCCCTATGAATTCATAATTGATATCATTGGATGAAAAATTATCACATTCTTCTCATATTTTTAGAATATATTTCTCGTTTAATCTTCTGATTTCACTCTGCTTCCCCCATGTCGGTGTGGCATAGAAATAAAATTTTGTTTGATTCATTGATTGATAAATATGATTTGGAATCGTGATCATTGCATGAATTAATAGGACTGAGCTTACGGTGTTAGCGGCCCTGGGAAAAGCAGCCCTGAAAAACGCTTTGACAAAACAAAACTGGTTTCCTGGTACTTGTACATTTCTGGCGGCACTAAATTTTAGCGGCTGGGAGGCGGGCTCCCAGCTCGCAACCCCTAAGCACGGCTCTGTAAATTAATATCACATTATTTATCCCTATGAATTCGGCGTCACATGGAAATAAAATTTTGTTTGATCCATTGATTGATGTGAATCGTGATCATTGTATGAATTAACAGGGCTGGGCTTACAGTGTTAGCGGCCCTGGGTAAAGTAGCCCTGAAAAACGCCTTGACAAAACAAAACTGATTTCCAGGTAATTTCAGTACATTTTTAGCGGTCCTGGGCGGCCGCCCAACTCGCACCCTCCCTAAGACCGGCTCTGTGAATTAATATCACATTCTTTATCCCTATGAATTCGGCGTCGCATGGAAATAAAATTTTGTTTAATTCATTGATTGATTAATTGATATGATTTGGAATCGTGATCATTGTATGAATTAACAGGGCTGGGCTTAACGTGTTAGCGGCCCTGGGCGACCCGCCAACTCCCCCAAGCATGGCTTTATGAATTAATATCACATTCTTTATCCCTATGAATTCGACGTCGCAGTATACGAGCGCGTGCCATGATAAACAACAATAATACATGGTAGTATTTTTTGTTGCTGGTGAATTTTCTTTATAAAGGGTTTGGGAGTCACCTGCTCCCCTTCTCAAGCAAAGTAAGGCGAGAGAAAAGAAATAGGAAAATACAAATAACATAAAATATAAAAAGATTAAAGTGTGAATCGGAAATACTTTACACTTTAATTATTATTATAATTAATTTTTTATTTCGTATTTGTATTTCTCAGCTATTTTTCACTCACGATTTCAATATTTACATTTTTTGCATTTCTATTTCTAATAAATTATTATATTTTCCCGTTTATAAAAATAAACGAATTTTACTTTTTGAAATAGTGCTTCGAATAGTTGATGTATAATCCTCTCTATATTTTTTGTCAGCAGCTTTTTTTGTTTTGTTTTAAACTTGAAAACAAAATGAAAAAACAGAGCCTATCTTTTTTCACAAGAAAAACAACAGTTCTCTATAGAATTAATTATCACCATCAAAAAAAATCCATTCAGTAAACCAAAATAAAACTATATAGATTCTGATAAAAAATTAGTTTATTCTAGCGGAATCCCTCAGAATTTTCAGTGTAATTTTTTTTCTAAATGCCTTATTTTTTTTATAAGACGAATATTTTAAAGTAAACAGAGATGAGTTCAAAGATAAAAGATTATCATCTTTTAAAAAAAGTCAGTTGAAAAAATTTAAGGGAATATTTTAAAAAAAAAGAAGTAACTAAGTTGAGATAAATCGTGCAATTTTGTTGCAAAGATTACATTCTAAGTATAAAGTAGTATTGCAAATTGTATAAACCGTAGCGCTTTCCTAGGAAGAAAAAAATCCCTAAAAAGAAAAAATCCCTAGAAAGAAAATATTTTCGTTAACAGATGGTTCACAATGCTTATTCCCGCACAATCTGCAAAAATATTTGCTGGCTACCAACATTCATATTAATAACTTTCACTAATGTTTTCATTTGGTAACAGGTTTGCACATTTGTGTAAGTCGTGTAAAGGTAATTAAAAAGAATAGATAATACTTCGCTAGAATTTATGTTCATTTGTCAATTTCAAAAATACAACATATATCGTTTCATTAGAAAGAGACATTGCTTTAGTAATATATAAAACATTATTTTTAGCTGATATTCAAATGAGTTTTGATATGATTAATGGAGCGTAAATATCAAATTATGCAGTATTTCTAAAATGTTTAATATGGATGAAGAAATTCACTTTTCGTGAACGTTTTGAAAGTCCCTAAATTCAAAATATATAAACAATGGAATAAATATGGAAATTTCAGGAAGGAAGACAACAACAAAACAAAGAACGCGCTATCTGACAGTTTCAAGTTCATATTCAAATAAAATCTGAAATGAAAGGAAGGCTTGATAAAGACATTAAGCCGCTACGGAAATAGAAAATTTAAGCCAAACAATGGTACTTAAAAATCACGTTAATCTTAATGTGGGATAAGTTAAAGTATACTCTTCCATACTATGCAATGTAGAAGCCCTTTTTCCGAATATTAATTAAGTGCTGTATGATTAATACCTGATTTACTTCATTATTTAAAAGAGGTAATTAAGTAAATGCCTGCTGAAAATTTATTAATGAACAATAATTTTAAATTTTAATTACAGAACTTAAGGATATTAACCAACGGAATCTATTCCAATGGCAAAACCAAAAGATAAAAGGAAAGTAAGAAAGGAAATGGGTAAACTTGGAAATAATATTTGTTTATTAAATTGTTTTTAAGTTTTTGTTTAATATTTGTTAGATAGGGAACAACAGATAGTAATAGGCTGATGATAATAATAATAATAATAATAGAAATCATGTTACCGGATAATATTTAAACATAATTCACTTTACAAGGACGCAAAACAACATATATTTTTAACCAGTTAGGATAAACGTAGGGTAAAGATTTTAATATTACAATTTTCTGCTTAATTAACAAAATTATTTAAAATTAAACGACATGCAAAAAATAATTTAAGGCAGTCTGTACAAGAATCTGTACAAGAATGAAATTAATTATAACAACATTTTATATTCTGTATGTTCTTAAATTAATTTCAATTACATTTCGGAGACTAAATATTCGTTGTGCAAAATCGAGGAGAATTTATTAAACGGCAAACCAGAATTTTATCTCAAATTCAATAAATTATTGGGCCCAAATGCGCAAATAATTACCCTATGTTAATTTAAGTACAAGCGTCAACTTAATTTTCATCCCAATATCTTAGATTTTCAAATGAGGCTAAAATCCAACAAAAAATCACATAATCAAAAATAAAGTGTCGCTTATATTTAAATCCGCAAAGCAATTTGAAATTGTATGCTGACAACTATAAGCGGGACAACTGTATCGAGGACTACTATTTATGTAATCTATTACTTACCCTGATTAGAACCTCGTAACCACACAACTAATGCCCCTCTACTTGCCTCCATTTCAAACCTCTAACAATCATTCAATGTTCTCTTATTTTAAACACACCAGTATGACGTTCTAATTATTGCACCAGATGTACCATTGAAAAATATACAAAGGTTGAATAAATTTATTTACCTCAATTTATATTCTTGGGTTATTAAAATAAAGGGCTTCATTACAATTTTAAAATTAATACTGAATATCATAAATATTGAATTTACATTCAATAACTACATAAATCAGAAGAAAGGACATATCATAAACACAAAATACACGGTGTCCCATAAATATATTGAAACATGCCAAAACGAAATAATTTTTTCATTATTTGAAATTTACTGAACTCATTTAAAGAGTTGTGAGAGAAAACGAAAGAAATTTCCTTTTTGTACGTAGTTTAATGAACCGAAAGTGCTTACTTTTTACGTTTTTAGTATTTAAAAATATGGGTTGGAAAAAAGTGTCTCAGAATTATGAAATTTCAGAAAAAACGCAAGAAAAAGAAGCGGAAAGATATGAAAATTTGTCTGACCAGAACTTTTTAAGTAAGAGTTAAAGTAAATACTCTAGAACGGTTTAGAAGAGTTTTCAAAAATGCCACATGGGAAGAAGATATCGTTCTGTGGGACAATTCAAATTTGGAAGTTGCATGATGAAGGAATGAAATTAAGTGAAATTTCAAGATAGTTAAAAGGATACAAATCTCCTATTTATAACGTTATAAGTGGAAACAGAAAGCATTCACTGCAGAAGCGAACTAGACGCAGTAATAACATTTTTCCTCGAATAGAGAGATTGGTTCAGAAACGTGTCGTTCGTGACCATATGTCTGTGAAAAATAAGTCACTTTGAAAAAGTGAAAGTATCCAAAAGTAGTGTTCACAGAGTGTCGAAAAGCTGCCACATTTTATATGGGCATTTTCTTTAAAGAAACCGCGTTTAACTGCAAACAAGAAACACGAGCAATTACAATAAACCAAGAACCATATGTCATGAAAGAATGCTGCAAATAATATTTAGCGATGAGAAAAAAAAATCAATCCCGATGGGCCGAACGGTGACAAACATTGCTGACATGATTTAATAAACAACAAACGACAAAAGATCAGTCGACAAAATGGAGGACGTTCAGTTGTAGTAGGAACATTTTTTGGCTTCAGTGGTCAAGGTCATATTTGGCTTTTGTCCGGACATTAAAATTCATTAACATATCAAAAACATTTAAAAGGCAGTCCTCTTCCTGATGCGGAGAAAATAGACAGTCCTGACTGGATTTTCCAGCAGCATAATGCGTCTATTTATAAAGCAAGTTATATGAGTCATAGTTGAAATCTAAAAATGTGAATCCATTGTCGTGGCCCCCGTTTCCCGAATCTCAATCGTATTGAGAACCTTTGGGGCATTTCATAGTGTCTACGCAAATTAGAGGCAATTTTCAAACGTCAAAGAACTCAAAGCAGAAATAATAAACTGTTGGTATAATATTGACTGAACGATGACGGGCGGTTTAATGGACAGTGCACCAGAACCCGCGCCTCATGTTGTTAGATATGCAGGAGGCTCAATTAATTATTAGAAATTTATATAATATTTTTTTACTTGTTTCCATATAACTATGGGACAGTTTCTTTTGACTGGATTTGAAAAGACATCATACTATTCCATTTGTATATGTTATTAACAATCGTTAATAATATAGGATATTCAGCTTTTTATAAAGTATATATTATGGATATAAATCTGTTTTATTTTCCTTATTAAACTGCCGTTTTTTCAAAGAATTTCCCTTCGTATAATAATTCAATAAAAACCGAGGACGCACTGTAGTCCTGGTTTAAATTAACAAGAATCTTCTGGAAGCGTAAATATATTTATTAAAAGAGAAACAAAATTAATCAAAATAAAAAATGAAACCTCGATGGTGAAAACCAGACCCAACAGAATTAATTTAGCCATAAAATAACCGAATGAAATAAGTTTAATTCTCGTATTGCAAATAACATTAACATCAATCACAAAGAGAAAAACCATGAGAATTCCAAGGAGCAATTTTGAAGAAATAATTTTCTAATGCGAAATTTGAACTTTTCCCTGTCAACCTTACATCCTTATCATTTGGCTTCTAGATTACTTGGTCGAGTGGGACAAAGTTTATGGACTATTTTGCTTCACAAATTGCCTTAGCGGATGAAGTAAAATATTATATGGTAATTGTGTGATTCAGGTTGCTGGCTTCTCAATCTTAATCCTCAAAACGAAGGGTAAAAATTCTTTCAGTTGATCTGTTCGAACGATTAAGATGTCGCCGACAAATATTCCAAAATACGGCGACCTGAGTAAACGTAAAATCTGAGGTTTTGAATTTGAATCAAGTAGAAAGCGATGGATACAATTATGGTGAAATAATATGTGTTACAACTGCATATAAAATTCTGCATAATCAAAGAAGAAGCACGTGTGTTTAATAAGCACATAAACAGAAAGCAGCCACATGGCTTGACCAAAGATAACTCTATATCCGCAGCTTTTAAAAAATAATTTGAATTAGATAATTACTAATTTCAATTTCACGCATATTTGAATATTCTCAGCAGAGAGTAGTCCTTACACGTTCATTGCACGTAATTAGATAATTATTCGCTTCTGAACTGCTAATTCATTCAAGAAGACCTGGGAGGATACTATTCATTCTTGGTGAACGAACTTGTATTGTTAAAGCAATTCCATTTTCTCTGAAATTTCATAAAGCACAAATATAATGTGCCTCTGTATTCCCATATCCGACGTTCTGAGCCATTTAGAAACAAATAGGTAGGTTTATTAATCTTTTCACCAGATGTTTTAAGGCTGTAAACGCTTATCCAAACCGAATCTTGAAACCAAAAGGGGATCAAAAAGACAGACTCATAACATTTGAATTCAGTTAAACTAAATAATTAACTATTAAAATGGATTTAATTTTAACGGTTAAACCTTTTAATGTACATAGAATTTTTTTTAAGAAGAGTTACTTCGAAAACGGCTGCTGGTTAAAATTAAATTCTACACTTTGATTGACCTATCCTGCTAAGTAACTTACCATCCTGTATCGAACGATAACATCATTTATTAAGGATGGTAAAACTTACCTATAAAACATTTATTACTCGCGTGCATTAACGCGTGTTTCTGCTTTTACGGAACAAGGGCGGAAATACTCTGAGATCAACAATTCTCTGAGCAATCTGAACTTCCGCTATCAAGAGATCCAAACTCTGGCAACTAATGCAGAATTAAAATCACAACGTGTTCTATAATATCCTTAGAAGTCCAATATGGAGATCTGGTACAATGAGTTACAGCCATTTTAACCACAAGGCTGTGGACCTAAATTTTTTGGAGCAATTAGGAAATCTTAGGGCAAAGAAGAGAACCGTTTCATGTCAAAAGGCGGCATCAAGTTAATTAAAGTCAAAGAAAGCCGCATTCAAGAAATTTCAATGAGATACAGGGGTGTAGCTATTCAAAAATCATAAGGGGGGTACAAGTTGTTTTTTAGCAGCTGATGTGATTTGGCTTCAAACGAAACAATGTATTTTGCTACCTAATTGGAAGCTTGGACCCCTTTTCCTCCGCCATTGAGTAGATATAAGGCTTTAGCAGAACCCCTCTAATTCGAACTTCGTTTATCCGAAATGGAAAGATGCACTTGTTATTATTATTTTAGTAGATACTCGTTCAATACTTTCGGTAGAAATATTCTTTTTAGTTTTCTGATGTAGGCCTATTCAGTCCTTAAGAGAGAATAACCAATACAAATGGTAGATATTGAATATGTAAAAATAACCCTTTTGGTTTCTAATGCTTTAACCTTTAACTGTGGCGGTGAGTCTGGGATAAGTATTTCATGACTAATGCTTTTATCTTCTGCATTTTAAATACGTTAATTTAAGAAAATAAAAAAGCGACGTAAGAGTAAATAGAAAAGAAGATGAAAAAATCATATTAATAAAAATAAAAGGATTTGCTTTACAAAATTTGGATTGTTTTGAAAGGCCGCAGGTTCCCACCCCTGTCTTGTAAACTCGTAAACCGACCCCAGGAATAGACTGAGCAATTTTTCTGCAAGTGTTCTCTCTTTTATGTGACTTATTCATTTTTTTTTAATCGTTTCAAATCGAACCCAGATTAACAGCATGAAAGGCTAACATATTACCACAACGTCTAACAAGGCAACGTGCATTAAATAATAGGGTATACACTAATTTTCTTACGTATTTTTAATTAATTATTCTTTTTCTAATTTCGCTTTGAATGAAACTGGTTGGAATACCAAATAAATCACATTATATAAAATGTTGACTTTCATCATCATCTTAATCATATCAATTTATTTACGACAAAGAAACTTAAAAACGAACTATAATGGAATAATCCACATATTAAAAATAATATTCATAAACCAATACTACTTATTTTGCATGTATTAGATTTTATCCGATCGTATTCCACATCGTTTATCACGGGGCTTAAGAAAGTAAGTTAAAACACAAAAATAAAGCAATACAAAAATGATAATAATAACAATAAAATATGTTAGAACAAATTATTCGTAATAATTATTATTATAATTTTTACGAAGGACTGAAAACAGAACAAGTGTATATCGTCTTCAATAATACAGAAAAAGCTGGCGACCAAGAAGTAAATCGTTCCTTTAAGGTGGTCCGATGAGTATATCTCAGCTGAAGGTTTTGGTCATAATGTAGGATAATGTGTTCAATGCTTTTTTCACTGTTCCCACAAATTCAAATTTCACTAGCAGAGAATTTATAACGC
Source organism: Dysdera silvatica (assembly GCA_006491805.2). Taxonomy (NCBI): domain Eukaryota; kingdom Metazoa; phylum Arthropoda; class Arachnida; order Araneae; family Dysderidae; genus Dysdera; species Dysdera silvatica. Next base: position 9,768,584 of record QLNU02014802.1, on the reverse strand, counting down.
TTAAGATAGCTTCCAAGATTTCTTTGGTCAATCAAAATTTAGGGTAATTAAGCGTTTGTTGCAAACGAATTTAATTTTAGTAATTTAAAATTATTACCATTAAATTAGAAGGAATAAATAAGCAGTTTCTGAATTAATATTAGTAGTATTTGGATACATTTAAAAATTAACCAAAATATAAACGCAAATTGGCAATGCAAGTACATTGTTTTTTTCAAATTTAATTCTAAATTTGTCCTAAAAATTGCTAATAATATTTTATGGAAATTTATCCTCCATTTTGAATTAACTAAATAAGTACTGGTTTAGGCTAGGCGTTTTGTTTGCTAGAGTTGCCAGTATTAATGCGCCCCTAATTTATGCAAAATAAATACATTTAAAAGAATTCAAAATAATCCATTTAAATTGAAAAAGTTGACTTAAAAAAATTGACAGTCATTGAAAAATTAATTTCCCTCAGCGTTGTTTTCAGTTCAGCTTCGTTAACCTTCCATTTTGGAAAAACAATCACGGGACATAAACAAATCCTTCAGCACCAGTGGTTTGCCTCCAAACGGTTTTTTTCATTATGGCTTTTTTAAAAATAATTTATTTTTAATTTTAAATATTCCAAATTCTAATTAAAAAAGAAAATTGTTTCGTTAATTACTGATGCAGCGGAATTTAATTAAGGCAACAGAGTCCATTCCGCAACTTTAGACGTCTGAAAACAGAGAAACGCAAACTCCTCGATTTCTTCCCCTTCTTTTCAGCATTCCCAGAGGAGGCTGAAAATGTTCAGTGAAGAAGCAAAACCAACGGGCAATGTTCTTAAAGATCACATCGCTTTGATATGCAAAAACTCTAGCTTTGGGGATATTCTTTGGAGAAATTAATTTTTGCCTTCCAGGTCAAATCTGAAAAGTAAATTTAGAGTCGTTTTATCTCCAGAGAGCAAAAGAGCGAGGGAGAGAGAGAGGCGTAACTCATTCGAGAAAGAAGGTTTTTATTAGAAAACGTATTTTCATTAAAACTTCTAAGAGAAATACAGAACTTCAAAGATAAAAATATATTCACTTTTTTTTCGTAAATAAAATCGCAAATTTTGCTTTCATGTTACAGTTAAAAAAATATTGAATTGATAAACACTCTAAAAATATAAATTTTACGAAAGTTTCCGATAGGTTGAGTGTATGTTCTCGGCAGCAAACTGAATGTTGCACCTACAACATGATTAAATAATAAATTTTTCCATTTATTAAACTTATCAGACTCGTATAGCTGTCAGATTAGCGACAAAAAACTGCAGCCATAAATAAGAAAAGTAACTCCATGCTGCTGATGAAAGTGGTGAAGCATGAATGCCTTTAATGATGTGATAATAATTCCCGCAATGAGCCATACCCCTTCGCTCAAATATTGGGACAGTTTTTATTATATGTTTACCTGTTTAGTTGTTAAATTATAAACAGAAATATTTTTACAAGTCACCCTAAATCCTCCTTTGAGAATTATGAATAATTAATCTGTTATTGGTAAATACTTTTGTTTTCTATGATACTTTACATATCTAGTAAAGCAAGCATTCGAAACAGTATAACTTATACACATTTGTAAAAAAAAATAAGACTTCTTAGTATTTCTCAGACATGACTTTTGAATTTCAAAAGTTTTGACACAAAACCTCGAAAACATGCCGCAATTTTGATATGCAATTTTAAAAGGCATCAAAAGTTTGTGCAGGTTGTTAAAATTGATTCACCAAAAACTTCTTACTATTTCAGGTACATCTTTAAGATAAAAATTTTTTCGTGAACTGACATTTCCAGTGAAAAAAATGATGAAATAACAAGATAAGGGGAAGAGTCGAATTGTTGCGGATGTATCCACTGTTCGATGAGCAAACACAAGTAAACAAAATGTGCTATTGCTGTGGTCTTTACATTTTTGTGCAAAGAGTTACATATATAAAGATCTGAATAAGTTTTAGCATAATTGGGTCCAGGATATTACATGAAATATCCTGAATTTTATCTGCAAATGGCAAAACGATCTTACATCGGAATACACGATCAAACTAAATGCGATTTCTGTTATGAAAATTTCACAAAAGCAACAGGAAATTTTAAACACGCGCAAAGTTGAGACTTGTTAATGCGAACACTTACTGTTACGCAATATTTGCTTGTGGTAAAAGCAGACTGGGATATCCGGATAAGATAAAACGGCGATACAATTCGACGTTAAAAATGCGTGTTAAAAGGAATTCGTTTCGGTATTCGCTTAAACAAGTCCAATTGTGAAGTGAAAAGTACATAAAAAATTTCATGACATGACAGGATATTTAGTTTCTGCAATTGCGTCGCTTAACTATCGCTTAAGTTATTTAATTGATAGCAAACCTCGCAACAAGCTTTGGTTTTCTACTTTCCTCCATTTCTAACCTACTATTGTCGCCATTCTCTATATCTAAACTATTTTAATTTTTATCCTCAGACTGATATCGTAATAGATGTATCAACAGCTACTGTATATCGGTTGAATCAAAAATATATCTATTCTATTAAGTAAAGTTTAATTCTCATGAAGCTCATCGTTGTATGGAATATTAGCCCCATAAAAATAAGCTATATAAATGTATAAAACTTTGTTGGGCATCTGAAGAATTGAACTTTTTAATGGTAATTTATGCTAATTTATTTTGACAGACAAATATATACAAACAATATTTAGATACAATAATTATGATAATGACTCTACAAAATAATAATGAGCTTTAGAAGACATTAGAGAATACCCACTCTAATATATAATATAAAATATAAAATATATAAAATATGGGCAGCAGATTATAAAGATGAAGTTCGACAATTGTCGATACATTTTATTCAAGAATAAAACTTCTTTATTCAGCACCTGAAGAATTAAACTCTATTGGACATCTGAACAATTAAACTTTATTGGATATTTGAGGAGTGAAACTATTATCTTCATGAGCATTAACTGTATTTGACGCCTTAATCATTTGAATGCGGCATACAACTTTGCTAATTTACCATTTTTGGGCAAATATTACAATTAATGCTAATATTAAATCAAATACGCATTAGGTTATGTTGAGTTTAGGGAAGTATACAAAAATTCAAAATTACTCTGTACATTCAAAAGATATATATTGCATGCCAACGGTTGGGAACTTGCGGCCTTTTGAGCTTTTAAGTGTCGCCTTTGGAGCTTTTAAGTGCCGCCTTTGGAGCCCTAAGTGGGGCTTCTCGGATAAATCCAAATTTTACCAAAAGCATTGAACGACTATCTACTAAAATAATAAGCACAGTTGGCAATTTCGGTTAAACGGGGTTCGTATAATCGGGGTTCTGTTAAATCAGTGGCGTAGAAAGAGGGATTCAAGCCCCCCCTTGGGTAGTAAAATGCATTGTTCCCTTTAATGTCGGATCACATGATCTGTTAAAAACCACTTGAGCCCCATAACGTTTTTAATTGCTACACCCCTGTATCTAATCGAAATTCTTGAATGCGGCCTTTCTAACTAACGTAATGCGGCCTTCCAACATAAGAAGGTTCCCCATTCCCCACTTCTACACAACAGTCCATCTGACTATACTCTCCGTTTATTCTGGAAAATTTACTTTTGACATATTGGAAATGTTGTATATTAAAAGAATATTTTATATTAAGAATACACACATTTTATTCATAATAATAACATTTATATTCATAATAATAATATATTTTATATTCAATAATAATATTTCATATTCATAATAATAAGAGTATTTCGTATTAATAATACGAATGTTGTATATTAATAATAAGTATACTATATTAATAATAAATATTGTAGCCTATATATTTTTTTACTAATAGCCTGATGACTGAAGCTATAACACAATGTGAGCAACATAATATTCCAAATTCTTTTGAACGAAAGTATCGATATTTTTAAACAATCTTAAAATCGAGGAATAACAATGGACCCGTTTTGCCCAATATTAGTTTACAAGGTTAAATCTGCAAAAAAAAAAAAAGAGTTAAAAATGGGTTCCTCGCAGCAACCATTGCTGCCAACAGCTTTTTCTTACAGTGCAGGTAGCGGCTTATTGCTCAGTAGGCCAGCCTCACGCATCCCGATTATGCTACTACGTTCGAAGTCATCCAATTGGTTATAAGGTCCTCGTCAACGTCGTAACGGCATTATTGGTTGCGTCTGCAGCGCCGACAACGAGGAAAAATAAACCGTCCGCAATTTTTCTCTCTTTTATAAGATACCTGTTGCGCAGTAGAAATGCGCGCTATGATCGAAATTAAAACTTGTTGGCTCTGTAAATTTAACAGTTTGTATATTTGGTCAAAAGGACTTTGCTTGCAAAATTTCGAGATGATTTGATTATTTTTTAGATGCGCTATGTTTTTTTTTTGCAAAAGAGTGTAAATAGGAGTTGATATATTTTTCTATTATGTTTCCCCTCTTTTTCTACTTTTTCTAGGATAGTATGGCTACTATAAAAACGGTTGAATTGATCTGCACTATCCATTAACATACGTATTATGCGATGACATAAGGAATTTGTCTTTTTAAACTCATGCTTAAGGGGATATAAGGGATTATCTTTATAAAACATTAACGTTTTTAATGGAATTGAAGAGAAGGACTTTTTTGGCCTAATTAATATGACGCTTATTCATCACTTCATCCTATATTAATTTCTTTTCTCATGGGATAGCGAGGAATTACAGAACAGAATAGAACATTGCATCGTCTAAGTTTATGTCGGCTATTGGCTTTTTAATCTTTTAATCTCTACGTCATTTCATTTTAATGGATAAAATAGAGATAAATACAGAAAATTTAATCCATGGTTTTAAACGTCCTTTTTTTTTCAAAGATTTTCAGCAGCTGGGGCTGTTAATGAAATAGAAGAAACATATCCCTGAAGACGAATAAAACGTAAAATTTCATTACGTTTGAAAGAATAATTTTTTTCTAAAGTGAAAAAAAAAGAAAAACGTAATGAAATAAGGCTTATTCACTGCCTAATGGGTATTTATGATCTAGTGTGAAAATTGATCTTTGATTATTTAACTATAGGTTTGAGGAATAATTATCAAATAACGGTTTGATAAAATCCTTTTGCATATTCCATGGCTTCGTTTTTTTCACGCACTTGAGAGAATTGAGATAGATAGAGACTTTTAATGGATTCCATTACTGGAGCCAGCAAAAGGCCAAATGATGTAATTAAGAACCATTTTCGAGCATGGTTTTCGTAGCATTTTGTTGCTGGCTTTTAATGCTGCTGTCGCTGAAAAAACTTGCCAGCTAACCTTATTCATATTAAGCGAAATTCGGGTTTTAAGTGGGAAAATCCATTTGCAAATTTAACGACATTAATTTGCCTGATGTCATTTTTATGGTGAAAGCGAAGCATTAATGGCCAGAAATACTCGCGTTTTGGCCTCAAAAAATGTTATGTAGTTTATGAGAGCAATGCTGAAAAATTGTATAGTTTTTTAGCCTTTCATAGAGAAAAATTGTTGTTGTTAAATAAGTTTCTGATAGAAATTGTATTCTTAAATGACATATATAAGAATTTACATGAATTATGGGCGTGATTAATATGCAAAAATTTAATTTGTATACTTCGGTTGTTTCATGGAAAAAAAAGGAAAGCTTTCAACCAAATATTGGCGGATGTTGTATCTCCCACATTTACTCCTCAATCGCTATTATAGTGTGTTTCAAATTTTTCTATGACATTGTCCGTTTCAGAGTCCTTTACTTAACGCCGATGATGTCCGCAGAAGGAGGTATCTTTGCTTTCTTCTCGAGATAAATTGAAAATATATTTTCTGAAGCTACAGTTGCCAAATGCACTTAATATTACAGGGCTGTCTACTCTTCGCTGTTTTCTACGAGTTAAATAAGTTTATTCTGCGCATTATTTACACAAAATTACAAGCATTTGGTGTCAAATTTTCGTATTCCGACATAGATTTCTTAAATTATGTTGATATATCCGCTAATGTCACTTTCTAGAAATGTTACCATTCTCATCAATTTCATACTTATTGTAGATCAGCATTTTCTCGAGCAGCATTGCCACATTATTTTCTTATTTTTTCTTATAATATTTTCTGAAAATTCGGCTAATACCTTCATACGTCGTCACAAGCAATGCTTTGTGAAACAGTGCTCCATAAAATAAGGGATAATTTTATTTATTAACTTCAAGCTTTAATTGCGTAAAATTGTAAACAATTAACCGTATTGGAACTTTGTATCCCATTTTCTTTGCCATAGGAAATTAAACACATTTCTTTTGACATACGCCATTTGGAAGTTCAAAATTCAGTTGTCCATAATTGATCAATTCTTTTTTCGATATGCCCACCCCATCGCCATTTCAGCCCTTTTACTTTAATAATGATGTCCTCCACTCTAGTTTGCTCTCTTACCCAAGTGTTCATTTTTCGATTTCTCCTAGTTATTCCAAACATGCACCTCCCCATGCTCCTTTGAGTTGTCTGAAACTTTCGTATTGCTGAAATTGTTAGATCCCATTACTCTGATCCATAAGAGAGGACGGCAATACACATTGGATGAAGACCTTTCTTTTTAGACACAAAGGCAATTTTCCTTTCAGGTTAAAACTCTTTTTTCCGAATGCAATATATATATATATATATATACTCTTTTGCAAAAAAGCGAAGCACCATGAAGAAATTATCCATTTTTGTTGAAATTAAATGTATATCTGGCACATACACATATAAAGACATGATAACAAATTTAAGTTCATAGGGCCCATTGATGTTGAGGAATTGTACATTGAATGCTCAAACCAATAGTTGGGAAAACCTCCCCGGAAAACCTTGGCGGCAACGCATGTTTCTATACGTCTAGATGAGGAGTATATAAGATTCCTAATATCATCTTACGATACATTTTACCAGGCATTCACGACTTGTAGCTTAAAATCTTCAGCATTTTAAAGTGACATTATAAATTTTCAAATCTGGCGGCCCACCATGTCCTATACATGTTCAGTTGCCGAAAGATCTGGTGACCTTGCTAGCCAAAAAATTGTGTCAACAGCACTGGGGTAGCTCACAGATATGCGAGCCATATGGGGCCTGGCATTATCTTGTTGGAAAATGGTCCCACACTTTATTGTCATAAAGGGTAACGCAAATGGCCACAAGATGTCATTAGTATATGGTTGAGCAGTTAAATTTGTACGCATGATGACTAGGGGCGTCCTGTTCTCGTATAAAATACCACCCCACACCATCACTCTAGTGGTAATAGCTGTGTACCTCTGTAAAACAAAGGGTGCTTCGGACCATTGGCCCTGGCACCACCACACAGGATTCGATGGTCATCTGCTCTAAGACCGAAGTAGGATTCATCTCTGAACACTATGCGATGCTAATCTGCTGGCAGCTATGATGATCGGCTATGACACCACTCCAGACGACTCTATCAATGGTGTGGGGTTAAAGGCAAACGTCTTAAAAGCCGCTGTGATCATAACCTCACCTCCGACAAGCGTTTTGGGATGGTGAAAGGTGCCACAGGTGGTATGGAAGAGAATGTAGCACGTTGAATGGCGGACAATGATACCATTGGATCAGCTCGGGCCTATCGCACAATCAACCGATCTTGTCTCGCATTCGTGAACCTTGTCCTTTCAGAGCCTTCGTTCCGTCGATGAGTTCCTCGCAGCAACCATTGCTGTCATCACCTTTGTACGGCAGTGTTCGTACTTTGTAGGTGGTGACCTGTTGCTCCTTAAGACCCACTATCTTCAAGAATCTTGGCTATGCGACAACGTTGGAAGTCTTCCAGTTGGCTATTAGAGCTTCGACAACTTAGTAACGGCATTACTGGTTGCATCTCAAGGGAACTGCAATGCCGACAACGAGAAGAAATAAACTGTCCGCAAGTTTTACCTCTTTTATACGATACCAGTTTCGCAGTAGAAATGGGCTCTATGGTCCAACTTAACACTTATCGGCTTTGAAAATTTAGACATTTGCATAATTGCTTTAAAGGCATTTTCTTTCGAAATTTCGAGATGATCGGATTATTTTTAGCGGTTCTTCTTTTTCTTTACTCTTTTTTTTTTATTTTGCAAAAGAGTGCATATATACACCTAACTTTTTATACCGGCTTTTTTACACGATTTTGATTTAACATAGTCGTAGGAAAAATGGCTTCCCTTTCTCATACAATTGACGTAAGTTCACATAATGTTTACAAGTATGTATTGTCTCAATCAACTAATTCGTTTTTTAATTATAATTAGCTCACAACATTTTCTCAACATCATGAAGCACATATATCATGATATTGGGTGTAAGAATAAAAGGAGAGATTTATGTTTTACAAGTTTACGGTAAGTATTGTAATTAAAATTTTTACGGTGGATTACAAATTCGAATTATCTAAAATTACAAAAAAAAGAATATGACGACCATTTCATTAATACACAGTCACTTTTTTACATAGTTTTTCAAATGAAATATAGTTCTTTAGTTCTCCTTACGCGCTTTTTTAATAACTTGGAACGCATGTCCCATATTACTGTATGAAGAGTATTTGTTGCACTGATTTTTGATGAAAGTATTTTCCGTGTAAGAAAAGAGTTGTATGTCTAGTTAATGCATTTTAAAGGGTAACTGCAACGAAATGTGTTATGCGTTATTTATCACCACTTTTCCACTTTCATTAAGCGTTCCTAAAGTAACGTAAGAAACCGTATTACTTCGCGAATGTAATTTCTTTAAGAGTCCAGTCTTTTATTACGTTTTTGATAGCTGGATATGCTTTAACATAATTCTGCACTGTCGACTTATGCAATCAAAGGATCAATTTATCTTTGAAACAGTGTAAGTGAAGTATTTTTATCAAATAACAAGGTTTTCCTCCTCCCGAGAAAGAACTTCTCTTGAGTAAATGCATGATGGATGGAGTTTGGGAACTTCCATGCCTGTAGCAATCAGTGTTAAAAGCCATTTCCGAAAATCCACCATTATGAGAGTTGGTCGTTTATCTTCCCTGGAAAAATAAATATTGCTGGAAAACTAACAACGTGCTCTGTGCTGACGTTGGAGTACACAATTGAAGCATCAGTAAATGATTGCGATGAGCCCAATGCATAATTTATTTGAGTTCCGATGGAAAACTGTCCATTTGTTTTGGGATATTGGTGAGATATGGCCACAAAATCTTGGTTGTTGGCAATTAATCTGTGAAGGTAAGAAATGAAAAGTATTGGGTATCTTTGATTGCATAAAGACATTTTCCGCGGAAAAGTTATTGGCACGTAGTAGTGGCTTTCAGAAAAGCTCAGTTACTAAACGAATATACTGATTAAGAAAGGACTATAATTTCCGATGAAAACTCGCGCAATTCTACCAAAACATCAAACAAATTAATATTTAATGTCTAAATCCCAAGAACACATTTAATTATTTAAACTTTTTTCTCACAGTAGGCCCATTTTACTAAATAAGTGTTTTTTTATATAAAAACACATTAATAATATCATTTCTGTGTTTATAATTTCTTTGCATTCACGAATTAAAATTTGAAAAATAAACAATAATGCGTATTGATGACTATTTTGAAATTTTCATTCTCCACCCAAAGAGATATAGCTCTATATATATATATATTTTCCTATAGAAAATTAAAATACTTTCTGAACAAAATAATAAAATTTTCCTCGAAATTTACAATATTTTCTTAATGAAATCAAAAATATGTATTCCAAAATGTGAATAATTATTATATATAAACATACTGTTTAAGAAAAAGACCGCCGTGGACATTATTTCTTAAATTAAATCGAAAGCACATTTCTGCGCAACTGCAGATCCATACCTTTTGAACGTTTACCCAATTCCTGCAGATATTGAAATATATATACAAGGCTAATAAATAATAATAATAATATATATATAATCAATAAATAGTACATAAGCGGATAATATACACATTCCAGGTATGTTGAAAGAAAATTTAAGTATATGTGGTATTTAGTGAGAAATTTTCTGTCAGGGAATACTACAATTTGTCTATTAAGTAGTTTATCTCGAGCGACCTCTTTTTCTTCCGAAAGAGAGCTGTCCAGAACAATAACGAATTAACGTTACAATATAAATCTTAGAATGCGATGTTTTTCATGTAACCATTCATCTAAAAATGGAATTAAACCCAATACAATCAACACTGAGAAAAAATTATTGAACCAGCACTCGACACCAATGGAGCCAAAAAATGGAAAAGCTGAAGGAAGAGTCCTTTCCAATTTCCATTATGAAACAGTAAGAAAGATATGAATATGGCTAATATATAATTATTGAATTATATACATATGGTCAATTTAATTCGGGCAGTTTTTCTCTGAAGGACATAAATAGGATAAGGAAACTATTGGGCTGGTCTCAGTAATTCAAAAATCAACACATGAAAACGGATACGCAAACAACACTGGTTTGACTAAGCTTGGGACTCAGTCATTTTCTTACCTTCCCTCTTTCTCTCTCTCTCTCTCTCTTTCCCTTCCTAGAATATGTAGAAGGTACCACAGATAGGTTCCTTAACCTCTGTAACATGAAACAAAAATGTTTGACGAAGAAAATACGTTTTATATTAGAAATAAGATACAAGATAGCAGGGAAGAAATTAGGTTAACCACTGTTAAAATAGCAATGAAAAAGATCACCCAAGCTTTCGGACTCGTCAGCAACAGTCCTTCATCAGGAGTAATGACGATGTTATGTTTCTGTCCCTTTTTTTATACTTGAAATTTCTGGAAAAAACTTTCATCAGAACAGTCCCGTAGAATAGAAAATCCCAGTGGGGTTTCCAATAGGAATCATGGAAAAATTCAATGGGAACCAATTAGAAACCCGCATTGCGGGGCACCTAATGATGAGAAAATCCCATACATTTCAGAGTATGAGTTGCTTGTAAGTTTATGGAAGTGGTTGTGATGTATTATTAATGTCTTTCTCATGCAGTTTGTAAGTTTCCAAGATTCTAAGAAGAGTCTACTATTCTTGTTTGTGATATGCTGGTGTAGTATTTTTGTTGAGTCCCAGTCGGGTTCGTGTCCGTGTTGTAAAGCGTGTTCTGCCAGACATAAGGCTATGCTCTTTTCGCAAGTACTTGTTTGTGTTCTTTTTTTGTTTTAATCGTTCTTTTTGTTTATCTTATGTAATGTTTGTTGCAGTTTTGTATAGCATTTGATATACGGCGCCTGTGAGATCTTTGGGTGAAACTGGGACTTTAATTTTTGTGAGTTGTTTGCAAAGTGTTGTGACAAGGGAGTAGAATGTTTGGTATTTACTTCCTTGAGAATATAAGAGACTGATTCGGAAATGCCATGAATATATGGAATGGATATGAGGGCATGGGGTGTATGATATTGGATCAACAGTTTGTGATTGGTACTTAAATGATACAAGCATTCACGCAACAAAAAACAGGCCTTGGTGGATTTGTTTCTTATTTATGTCTTGACCAATATTTAACAAATTTGGAAATTGTCTTATCCCCGGGAAGGGCAATATTATCTTACAAACACATTTTACTAGTATTGTGACATTCGTATTTTGCGGAAACACAGTAACTTATACGACTTGTGAACTTAAAGGAAATAGATTTGCAGTCCCTAGAACGAAACTCACTGGACTGTTATTAATTCCGGCTTCTAAAGCAATTTAATCCAGATTGATGTTGTGAAGTATACTAAATATAATTATGATACCAGTTTATCACGTGCGTAAATAAATTTACGTCAATAAATAAATGCACGAATAAATAAATAAATAAATAACCTAGTTATATTAAACCTATTTAATATTCTCCAGCTTTAATATGAACATGTCTTATTAAATTTATCCTATTTAACCTACATACGACGTACTATATTGTGGTCAGTAGAGCGATGAATTTGAAAGAAATTTTTTTGAAAGGACATGTTTATTTACTTTTAATTTTATACAAATAAAAGATATGAGAATATTTCTAAAATGTGAATAAAGTAAAAAACAATTAGTGATTGAACGGAAGTTAGTGAATTAATGAAATGTGCAGAATAGATGCGATTACGGGGAAGCATAAGAAGATTCTCCTATAGAAATAAAATACAGGGTACCAGGGAGGAAATTACATAAAAAGGTTAAACACTGGTAAAATAGCAATGAAAAAGATCACTCAAGCTTTCGGACGCATCAGCAGCAGTCCTTCATCAGGAGTAATGACGATGTTATGTTTCTGTCTCTTTTTTATACTTGAAATTTCTGGAAAACCCTTCATCAGAGTAGTCCCGCAGAATGGAAAAACCCAATGAGAACCAATGGGAGGCCTCCAATAGAATCATGGAAGAACCCCAATGGGAACCAATGAGAAACCCATACTGCGGGCTACCTAATGTTGGGAAATCCCATATATTTCAGAGTAAGAGTTGTTTGTAAGTTTCTGGAAGTGGTTGTGATGTATTAATGGCTTTCCCGTGTAGTTTGTAAGTTTCCCAAGATTCTAAGAAGAGTCTACTATTCTTGTTTGTGATGTGACGGTGTAGTATTTTTGTTGAGTCCCAGTCGGGTTCGTGTCCGTGTTGTAAAGCGTGTTCTGCCAGACGTGAGGCTATGTCTCCTTTCGCGAGTGCTTGTTTGTGTTCTTTTTTTCTTGTTTTGATCATTCTTTTTGTTTGTCCTATGTAATGTTTGTTGCAGTCTTTGCATGGTATTTGGTATATGGCGCCTGTGAGATCTTCTGGTGGAACTGGGTCTTTAACTTTTGTAAGTTGTTTGCGAAGTGTTGTGACAGGGGAATAGAATGTTTGGATATTTGCCTCTTTAAGGATGCGAGAGATTGTTTCGGAAATGCCGTGAATATATGGAATAGATATGCGGGTGTGAGATGTATTGTTTAAAGATGTACTATTGGGTCTACAGTTTCTGAGAATGAATCGTTTAGGGTATCCATTATTTTTAAGTGCCGTGTGTATGTGTTTTGTTTCTGTGTTTGAAAGTGTTTCATTACTGCAGTGAGAATTCGCTCTAAGACTTAATGTTTTAACAATGGAAGCTTTGTGGCATGTTGGATGATGCGATTTGAAATCCAGATATTTATCTGTGTGCGTGGGTTTACGGTAAGCTGAGGTGAAAGAGTTATTGTGAGATCTGTGTACAAGAACGTCTAGGAAAGGGAGTTTATTGTTCTGTTCTGTTTCGTATGTGAATTTTATATGTGAGTTTAAGTTATTAAGGTAATGGAAGAAGCTTTGGAGTGTATTAGTTTTAAGTATAACAAACGTGTCGTCGACGTATCTTTTCCAGAATTTAATGTTAAAATTCAGTGAAGACAAAGCAGTTTCCTCAAATGACTCCATAACCAAGTTAGCTACAACACTTGAGACCGGAGATCCCATGGCAGTGCCAAAAACTTGTCTATAGATAGAACCATTTGAGGTGAACACAGCAGAGTCTAGACAAAATTTCAACATTGTACATTCGGATGTCGTTTTTGTTTTTTTTAAATTTTTTTTGTAGAAATTTTATTTTATGTAAGTAGTCTTAGTATAATACTTACATAAAATTTCTACACTCTTATCTGATACAAATACATACACCCGCATCACAAAAGACCCTACACAAACAATTCAATCCAAAATGAACTCTCTCCTTCTAAAACTCTATAAATCTAAAAAACTTACATTTAATCTCTACGACTCTTTAAAATGCACTTCCGGCCGCTTACCATCCTTCTACGGATTACCTAAAATTCATAAACAAAATATTCCTCTTAAAACTATAGTTAGTTTCTGCAGCTCTCCTACATATAACCTATCACAACACCTCTCACGTCTACTCTCTCCTATAATCGGTAATAACGACTACACTGTTTCTACTAGCCAATCCTTCTGCACCTCTTTAAATAACCTACAACTTGACGACGACGACCTCATGGTCTCATTCGATGTAATTTCTCTCTTCACTTGCATTCCCACATCACTTGCAATCGACACCGCACTTACACGCCTCCAAAATGACACAACACTACATGAACGCACTTCACTAACACCTCACGACATCTGCACATTCTTGAAATTGTGTCTGGACTCGGCTGTATTCTCCTCAAATGGTTCTATCCATAGACAAGTTTTTGTCACTGCCATGGGATCTCCGGTCTCAAGTGTTGTAGCTAACTTGGTCATGGAGTCATTTGAGGAAACTGCTTTGTCCTCACCGAATTTTAACATTAAATTCTGGAAAAGATACGTCGACGACACATTTGTTGTACTTAAAACTAATACATTCCAAAGCTTCTTCCATTACCTTAATAACTTAAACTCACATATAAAATTCACATACGAAACAGAACAGAACAATAAACTCCCTTTCCTAGACGTTCTTGTACACAGATCTCACGATAACTCAATCTTCACCTCAGTTTACCGTAAACCCACACATACAGACAGATATCTCGATTTTAAATCGCATCATCCAACATGCCACAAAGCTTCCGTTGTTAAAACATTAAGTCTTAGAACGAATTCTCACTGCAGTAATGAAACACTTTCAAACATATATAGACAAGGCTTTGCTTTCTGGTTTTACGGCTCAAAGACTACAATGGTCATGCTGCACCGGAACCTACTGTTTTCCGAGGAATCCGAACCTCTTACCTAGGGAACCAAACCCCAGACTACAGTGAGCAGTGCGATCTTTATGAGATCTCTAAGCATTCTTTGCACGGTTGGGAGTCGAACTATTATCAGGACTATAATCAGAATTAGCGGCGTACTAGGCGAACGCGTTACCACACTGCGCCACCGCAGGGCATATAGACAAGGCACTTAAAAGAATGGATACCCCAAAACGATTCATTCTCAGAAACTGTAGGCCTAATAGCACATCTTTAAATGACACGTCTCACACCCGCATACCCATTCCATATATTCACGGCATTTCCGAAACAATCTCTCGCATCCTCAAGGAAGCAAATATCAAAACATTCTATTCCCCTGTCACAACACTTCGCAAACAACTTACGTAAACTAAAAATCCAGTTCCACCAGAAGATCTCACAGCACAGTATACCAAATACCATGCAAAGACTGCAACAAACATTACATAGGACAAACAAAAAGAATGATCAAAACAAGAACAAAAGAACACAAACAAGCACTCGCGAAAGGAGACATAGCCTCACGTCTGGCAGAACACGCTTTACAACACGGACACGAACCCTACTGATTCAACAAAAATACTACACCGGCATATCACAACCACTTCCAGAAACTTACGAACAACTCTTATTCTGAAATGTATGGGACTTCCCCAACATTAGGTGCCCCGCAGCACAGGTTTCTCATTGGTTCCCATTGGGTTTTTCCATGATTTCTATTGGAGGCCTCCCATTGGTTCCCACTGGGTTTTTCCATTCTGCGGGACTACTCTGATGAAGGGTTTTCCAGAAATTTCAAGTATAAAAAGAGACAGAAACATAACATCGTCATTACTCCTGATGAAGGACTGCTGCTGACGCGTCCGAAAGCTTGAGTGATCTTTTTCATTGCTATTTTACCAGTGTTTAACCTTTTGTATGTAAAATGATTCTTCTAAATATAAGCTGATTAATGTGATTTATAAAAATGGCGAAAGTGTATTAAATTAGTTCCTCTCAGAGACAGACTTGAATTTAAAGATTGTGCTTTTAAATAACTTGATAATTTATAACATAAATTATAGTTACTTGATAAGCCGCAGATATGCGTTAAAAATGGTAAATGTGGAATGTGTAAGGTAAAAAATTAGTTTTTTTTTTTTTTTTAACGAAGTAGAACTAGTACTTGTAGGGTGTATTAAATGTAAATAGTTTTAGTAAATAATTTATGTTATTATTTTATATTTATGAATTCCGATCATATTCGACGTTGGCATGTGAGATTTTTAATTGCGAAGAAGCCACGAAGAGAGTTCATTGTGTTTTTGACAATGCTCTAATCGCATATTAAAATATCAGTATATGATCACAATAATTATTGCGGCCATCCTCTCAAAAATTATTTTACAACAGAAATGAAATGAAGCAAATAAAATATATTCTGGAAATATAGACTCTTTAGGCCCGGGTACTGAAGAATTTCTGACTTTCGCATAAATTTAATATTTTGAATTATAATCCTAAGTAAAATTATCGCTTCAAAAGCTGTCTGAATTCAAGTTTTAAGCTGACTAGCAATGATATGGGACCCTGAGGGAACATTCAATTCCAAATGCCGAAAATGCCAAGTGTCCTAAATATCGCCAAAGGAGTTGAGACATTCAGACCGGAAAGTAAATTTTGGAGTATATTAAACCGAGAATCTTGACTTCATTTGCTATAGGTCTATTGAGTAATATGCGCCAAATTTTAGAAAATGTCGCCGTTCTATTTTAACTGGAATTTATTTTAATTTTCACGGTGGGGAATATTCATATTCTAAATTCATAAATTACAAGTTTCCATCAGATGATAAGGCTTTAAAAAACTACTTACACCAAGAAATATTCCTAAGAAAAAATCTCCCTCATTATTTAATCTTTTACTAGTTTTAAGATGAATAAAAAAATTTCATTCGATTTAATTTTAGCGCGGTTTAATAAGTCGGAAAGTGATCCGCTTTTCAATCTGGTGATGATTCATTATTCCCTTAATAATTTATTATCATTAATCATTAGCATTAATGGTATTAGTTCGCTATCCGGTAATAAATCATTCTGAATACATTATCCTTAAAGAGTAATTTTAAAAATTTCAATGAAGGTAGTTTGGGTTAAGACAAACTTCCTCAGCTTCGCTTATTCTGTTGTTAAGCTGAAAATTATATTAAAATTTGAAATTTGGGCACAAAGAGGGTGCTTCATAAGCTCAACTCACAATAGCTTTTGCTGACATAGCAGAAGGGGACTTTGACGTCGTTTGAAAATTCCAATAAATGTAAATGCATACAGAGAGAAAGAGAGAGGGAGGGAGAGAATAACTTTAATCGTTTAACCATGAGAAAAAAACATGTACTTGTCAGTTTTGAGGTGTAAATAGACAGCTGTAAATGTCAGAATTCACCCAAAGTGGTAGCAATTCGAAAAGCCATGAACGAATGCAAATTCAAGTTTCGCTTTTAATCACATGCTTTAAAGATAAGAGCAGAAAATGAGTCATCAATTTCCAGAAATTGGCAATAAGAATGTCTTGAGATATGAACAAATAACAAATTGGAATATTCGAAAAGATATAATTTAAAAATCTTACAAACAAACTCACAATTTTCGACACTGATGGTGATTTGGGGTACAGATGAATTTTGAATAGAAATTTACACAGCTAACGTTGCGCCTACAGAATTATATTGTTTGCTTATTTGTTTAATTTTCTCTGCTAGTTCACTGAAGCTAAGTAAATTACTCGATTTATGTTTCCTTTTAATAATGTGAAAACAGATTTAAACCATTTCTGAAAACACAAAATTTATTATTGTTTGCTTTGGAAATGAAAATTCATTGTCACGTGTATATTATTTGTCACCAAGAGCGAATATTTTTCTTTGAATCTTACATTGGTGATAGCATTACAAATCTGGCTGGCAAATAAGCTTTAAATAGGGAAGCACACTAATATGGTTCATTTGTGTTTTGCGGCCCCAAAGCAAAAAATGCTTTGCTGCGATAGGCGAAGAACGATATGCCTCAATGGCGCCGTTGGAAGTCATATCGAGTTAATACAGTCGAATCGTGCTTTAACAAACCTCAAGGGATCGAACTTTTGGTTCCCTATATCTGGGAGTTCGTTACATATATATGGGATAACACATAGGACAATGGACGGGACCAAAAATTTCGTTCGTTATATACTGAGGTTTGTTATAAGCCGGGTTCCCTATAG
>QLNU02014802.1:9725466-9750543 GCA_006491805.2 Dysdera silvatica | reverse complement strand
TATCTTTCAAATAAATTCAAGTTTCTAGCAATGGGTTTCCAATCACATTTCTCAAATCTTTGGGAAGGAATATATCCACGATAATTCCAATGAGAAGAATTATTTCGATCGACATCAGTTAACGGACTTTCGTCCTGTACTTTTTACATACCAATAATATAGTTTATACGCTTATTTGTTATACAGGGTGTCTATAATATGTTTTTACAATTTCATTTAACTCTGCATTCGCCTAGTCGAAAAACCTTCATCTACAATGTTTGTTTGTTTTTAAATCCAACGCCATTTTCCAGCCTTTCGGCCATTAGTGTTCTAACGGTCCAATATCAGTTTGACAAGTTGGAAAAAAAATGCATTTTCCACAGGATATATGTTCATGGTATTTTTTAGTTTTGGACATGAAAGAAGATGGTTCTCTGTCATTAGGTCAAGTTCACACAAACCGCATGTAGCGGAATTAATCACATTAATTCGATATAGATGCTCTTGCAGGTAGTCATGTGCAGTCTTCTATCTGAAGCAAGCTACACCTACTTTCCTTGGGAGATCTTTGTTTATTGTGTATTTTAGGAGACAGTCCCATTTTAACCCAGTAATTTTATCAGAGTAATGTAATCGTCTTTGTCGTCTAAAATTAGATTTGATAATTCTTTTCATTGATAGTATTTACAATATCGTTACCCCAAGTTCGATTCCGGTATTATCGCAGAACGCGTACGGTTTGATGTCCAGCCTAATCTGAGATTTGGTTTTATAGACAACAATGGTTCGATTTCCTCGGAAAATTGTAGGTTCCAGCGCATCACGAACTTATGTACCCTTAGGCCTGTAGATTAAAGCAAACAAACAAACAAATACTTCCTTATAGTAACACGAACATATACACACTCTACCTATACAGGCATTTCGGGAAAGGAAACTTTCGAAGCGGTCAATATAATTTGAAAAAAAAAAAAAACCTCTCTTACTTACTCTGTGTTTGTTTTCGTGTTAATTAGGAATAAATCTTTAAGAATAATTTATGGACACCCTATATATATATAATAAGCATATGTACAAGATATAAGCTATTTTATGCATAAAACACCTTTCATGAAAATAAAATTTAAAACTAAATGAAAATCTTTTAAAGAAGCCCCATTTTAAGAAACAGAATGTTTACTATGTTCTGCAAAAATGCGTTTCATATTGAGCAAGGTATTTCATTTGTCTGAAATCGGACTTAATTTGAAAAACATTTTCGCTATGTTTACTTATATAAATACACAGTTGAGTCACATTAATATAAATTCCTCCTACTTTTGATGTCAACAGTTCGCAGATAATGAAATGGGGCACACACGTGTAATGAGAGCTGGCTTGGTGGCAGGGGCGGCTTAAGGGTCAATCGACCAGGGTGGCCGCCCCAGGTCCCGTTTGGATGGGGGAGCCAAACTGAAGCCAAGTTAAAATTTTTTTAATTGACCCAACAGTAGAAAATCTCTCTAAAAAAAGACAAGTTTAGAGAAATTTTTAGAGACATCTTTAGAGAAATTCTTTCAGAGACTGTTGGCCACTTTTATCGCGTAGGCTATATGGCTCACTGTGCATCTGTGAAAATCTCCTGTTTTCACCAGCATCCTTGCCGGGCCGCCCGGGTTCAAAAACAACCTCGAGCCGCCCCTGCTTGGTGGGTATATAAGATGAGCTGTAGATATTCTGTAAATATATCATTCTATAATGCCGTGAATGAAAGACATGAATTATCAGAATTGAGAAAATGGGATGAATATTGGCACTCGGTCCAACGGTGATTTCTGAAACGGTTTTTCTGAAACAAAACAGTTTGTGAACTTGGCATGCTGCTTTGTGAAAATGCGTTGTGATTGGATCAACGTTACCATTGTGAATAACCGACTACTACCACCCTGCAGTAGAGTAACGTATCACCAAAATGAACCAGGACTACTAAACGTGTAAATTAATTGAAAAGGAACAACAAATTAACACAGTTTAAAAAGCTTAATTGTTTACAGATTGTTTCAATAGCCCTGGGTTATTTTCATCGGAACAGCCAACGATATACACACAACGTATAATGGGACACGCAGATGAGATTACACGATGTGTGTATATCTTTGACTGTTCTGACAAAAGTATCCTAAGTCTATTTAAACAGTTTGTAAACGATTAAATTCTTTTAAACTGTGTTAATTTGTTGTTTCTTTTCTTTTCAATTAATTTAATAATGTGCAGTGTCGTCGTCAAATTATTTCAAGTACTAAACGTGTGTTTAAAACGACAGTTCAGAGACTCCTGCTGCTTAAGGGGAGTCACAAATTAGTCTGATTGTCAACGCACTTACGCTAATCGAAGGTCTATCAGAAGAAAAGGCTTAAACAGTGCACGATAGTATTAGAATTGGATATACGCTGATTGATGAAGAGTTGCCTTCTCTAATGAGTCTACATTTTTCGCTCCATCGAATAGATGGACTCTGGTGTGTCTGGAGAGAAATATCGAGAAAAACACCCTGTTACCATTCTGGGAGAATACCAGCTAGTGGCGGCAGCGTTATAGCCTGGAGAATATTTTGTGGCATTGTCTTGGTTTGCTCATACCTTTGTAAAACACTTTTAACCGATTTGCGTATGAATCTGTCTTTGCAGATCAGGCACACTTATTCATGCTGATTGTCCTCCTTGGAACAGATGGAACCTTCCAGCAAATGCGATATATCCCAGGGCTAGAAGTTGCAGACAATAGTTTGAAGAATTATACCATGACTTCCAAGCATTTTCCTGGTCTATTAATTGCCCAGACTTGAACCCAGCCGACAATTTGTGGGACCACTTCAGTCGTCTTGTTCTCTCTGTGGTTTCTCTACCATGCATCCTCCAGCAGCTGTTGGATGTGCTGCAGTCAGCAAGGCTCCATATATCTATGGCAACCCCTTAGCATCTTATTCAGACACTAGCAGCCCGTCTAGCTGCTGCCGTGCTGTGCACTGCGGTTCCTTTCGATATTAATTTGTGATCACATTAGTGTAACTCGACTGTATACAACCGATTGTATTTTGAAAGACATACAAGAAAATGAAAGAGGATATAAGACGTTGAACAATACTCCGTGTTGCGAAATGGATTTTTCTCGTTTGGAGGAATTAGATATATATGCTCTTTTATTTTTCTATTAATATTTCGTATATACATATTCGGAATATCAAAGTTTGGTTATAAACTGTTTCACTGGTAGACAAAGAAAGTGAAGTCGATAATCGGTATTTCTATTCCGTCATTTTTGCACTAATAGTTATTTTGAATGTGAATAAACATTCATAATTTATTAAACGGAATATAATGGCTCTACAAAATCAATTTATGGATATTTTCTCTCAATTTATTTTTGATGCAATAAAAATATAAAAATATTTATACATTATTAATTGAAATTTATAATTTTAACTACACTTTTAAATAGTGTCACAAAAATTATGTGTAGTGTCTGAAAGCGGGAAGTTATATTGAAGTATTATTGAATTTAAGATTCATCACTATCTCAAAATATTTCCACGTCTAATTCAGTATTGTTTCAGTGTATAATGCTCTTATTTATAATCGATAGGTTTATAAAAATAAGAATAATAATTTAAAAAATAAATATAATACCCAGGGCTTGATTGCCGACTAGGCCCGCAAGGTACATGCTTAGGGCCCCGAGTTAGAAAGGGGCCCCAAATTGTATTTTTTTTAAAGTTGACTTTTGTTTACTCACTTTTGATCGACATCTAGAAAATTTTTAGGTAAAAGCTTACTTTTTTTGGGCTATTTTAGATAGTTTACCAGAAATTTGAAGAGTTTTAGAATGAGTATATATGTAAGTACTTACTTTTTGTATGCTTTCAGACCTTCTTCTAAATCTGCCACCGCGCGTAAAGGGGGGCCCCCAACCAATACCGTGCCTACAGTCCCCATGTGCCTTAATCGGTCCCTGATGATACCGATTTATCTGCTTTCTAAAACTTTAAAAACCTATCTCTATAAATTTAAGCTGACTGTACTCAGGATTTTAAAAACGAAGGCTCTTTTTTGTGAAAGGAGGGGTAATAAAAATTTCATTTCTCTTACAAGAAATTATATTTTAAAGGAAATACTTTCTTTTCAAATGAAGGAGTATTAACGAACAGAACTTCCCTTATGCGCGGTCTTGACGTTTTATTGTCTTGGTTTTTGTATATTTTAACGTCTGTAATAGAGCATAAACATCATAATGATTGTAATAACAATAATTATAAGAAGAAGGAGGAGAAGAATGAGAAGAAGATGATGATGATGATCATAATGAGTGAAAATGACAAAGTTTATGGTCCTCTCGAATCCAAATTGAAAAAAACAGATTTCGCATAACACACCTGACTTGACAATAACGTAAAAAAAGAATAAAGCACGTCCATTAGGTGTGGTTGCTTTGAGTGATTTAAGAATTGTTGAAAAGAAATTTGACAAATCACCAAATATAAAGATCTGCAGATCGAAATTGAAAACTTGTTTCATAATATAGCAATTGTCATCCCTCATATTAATAGGAGTATTAGCTGTAATTCCATCAAATCTTAAAAATCATCTCAATCGATTGAAATAGACAAAAAATTACCGTATACCAATGCTGATAGGCCACCTTACTTAGGACTGCCTGCGTATTACGAAAATACCTAGAATATCTCAAGCCTTTAGAAAGAGTCCTAAATAAGAGGATAACTCCCACTCATTATATTCAAGACGAGATGTGCCCTTATATCATGGCAATCAAAATTAATTAACAAACAAAATTAATTACAGGAGAATGCATTATTGAGAGCAACCCACATTTTACTCAGAAAGCTTGGATTATCTTAAGTTCCTGAAAAGGGCTCGATGATCAAAGAAAAAATCTAGCTACGTGCATGTGGGCAGTAAATTGGCTAGTAAAATGATAGTAATACTATAAGAGGCAGATGATACGATGAACCATATAATCTAGTGCTATAAAAAGCTGTCGCACATAAACTACTTAGTTCATTGCAATAAAATCTTGTACACCGTAAATTATGTAAATTGTACTACGTACCTGTAAACAAAAACTATTTGGACCATAAAACCAAACTCATTGAAAGTGATCAAATTAAAGTATTTTCATTTTCGAGTTTATGCTGATAAATATCCAACTGATAAACAATATTCAGCAGTAGTTGAAAAGCATACGGATGTTCCATAGATATTGTAGCACCCTTAAATGCTATAGTAGAAGAAACAAAATTCAACAAGACCACTAAACACGTCTTTCAGATTGAAATAGAAGTATTATGAACGAAAAAAGCAAATGTATTCTCTATCGAAACAGGTATATTATCCATAACTCTAAAAACTCTGAACACTATCACAAGACCTTATAGATATTGAGACAAAAAGCCATCAACTAAATTAAGACGCCTTTTATGGAATTTTATATACATATATAATAGAAATACTTTTGGTATTTCATTGGAAAAGCTCCGATGATGGAGTTTCTTTCTGGTCATCAGAAAATGACTGATGGTAAGAAACGAAAGTTCCTTCCCTAAAATATTTTTATTACGCCTTTGAGATTTCTGGAATGTATGTGTGCAGATAAAGGAAGCCAATTTTAAATAAAGGAGATATGCATAGACTACTAGTGAAGCAGAATATGTTATATATGGCATAGATGAAGATCAGTTTTCAAATTTAATTTTGCAACTGTCTTTCTTACGACATCTGGTTTTATAGTAAGGTAATTTTAACTACGTGTTCAAATTAATGATTTAAATTTTTATGATTTTCGTATGTGTGATAAATAGTATGGCTACGTATTGCGATAGCCTTTAATTCCGTTATTTCTTTGAAACTCTACCTCCAACCGAAATTTCTAAATTGCTTCTTACTTATTTTAATGTGATGGTTTGAATGAATTAATTCCTCGTGCTCGCTCAATTTACAATAGAGTAAAAAATTTCGATAAACTATTCTTTTTTCTTGAAATACATTTACTCTATAGTCTCGATATGTTACTGATCTTGTCTTGAAAAAAGTCACTCTATACGCTCAAGAAAAAAACGTGAAAACAACTAGCAAATATCGTAGTTATGTCAACTTTTATAACTATATGTTTTGTATTATTGTACTTAAAATTATATTGAGAATGCCCATCATTAAATATTCGATCTTGTATTCGCTATTCCTATTTCTGTACCAACTATAGTATCTATAATTGTATGTTAAATGATTTGGTATGCACTTTATGTAACAGACCGATATCTCTAAACCATTTGCAAGATGAAGTGCTTAAATTATTTTTACACTAGAACATGTTTACTTCGATGCTCTTTGTCTCGTAAACTCCCAACATCTCGAAATCTGTGTATTTCCTTGTATTTTCTGCCTGCACATATCTTCTTCATACTTATACCTCTATCCTCTATATATCGAAACTTCCCCATCTCCAATTTTTTTCTCATTCCCTCGAGATTCGTGGGACCGTCAGGTTATTTGCTCTGTACTTGTATGTATTTATCCATAATAAATATAAATTTTAGTGTATATTTTTGTCATTCCTTGAATTTACACAATGCAAACCATAAGAGTATATTTAATTACATTAACGGACATATCACACACCTTTCCGGAAATCTGTAAACATTATCTCAATAATTATTTACATTTGGTTCGTACGAAAATAATATTTGCTCACTAAAATAAGAATTGTTTATGATAAGGTTTTCACAAAAAACATTAAGGTATTTTTCTCTTTATATCAAACAGTATTCATTCAACCATTTGAATTATTTGCTACAAAGGTAACAAAATTAAACTTTCTTTTCGTTATATCTCCATCTAAATTATTTTAAGCACTTTGTTCATAAAGTGTTAAGAAGTTTTCGCAAAATGTTACCATATTTATTTCAGTTTTTACTACTTTTTGTTTACAGCTGTTCATAAACAGATTTGACATGCAGACTCATTAAATCCTGGGGCATTTCTCACAAAGCAAGAAAAACAAAAGACAAGTGGGAAGTTTGGAAAAGAAATTCGGAGAAAGATTTTTTTGGTTCTGTGCGTAAGATTTTATATGATGGAGCTCTCGAATCATCTATCACGCTGAAGAAGGCGCCTGGGAGAAGTTTCTTAAAAACAAAAAGAACACTCATCGTAAAAACAAATAATTTCTGACTTTCTTCGAAGAGCTTATAAATGAATGGCAGGCATTCCTTATCACTTTTTTCCGCGTCTTATAAAATGCAGACAAGTATTTTCGGAATTGAGAAATGTAAACCTATTTTATGCATTTTCCTTTTGATATTTCGTTCATAGAATGCGAAATACATTTCAAACATTCGTTTTTCTCCCATTTTATTTAAAAATAGCTTCTGGATCAAGAATTAGTTTTTACGGAATCAGCAATTGCGTGACATAATATAAATCATATTCCTTTTCATACGTCGAGTTCACGAGAATGTAATCAATATACGTGAGAAAGCAATCACTTCTTAATTACGTGCATCGTCATAATCACCAACATCATTATATTCAACTTCGCTGTTCTCCAGATCATCCAAACTAATGAATATAATGATCTTCTCATGAAATGCCAAAACACGAATAATTAGCCAATGGATACGACTAGGCATTCAAATTACAAGTTTGCCAACTCATTCACTTGAATGATGAGATGGACATCATTCCATTAAAAATGAACGATTTTGCCATCGTTCAGGAACGAAACTCTCGTTAAGTGGGTCACCTTTTGAAGGATTTGACCTACCTGTGATTCAAGTGAGACGGAAGTCTAATAGTTTGCTATCGTGTACAATCTAAAAACTTCTGAAATAAATGAAACATTATACAATAATTTTTGCCACCCACGTTCATATAGCTCAAACTAGAGCTTTTTTATATTTGGAGAAAAAGAGGCGCCGTCCTCATCCTGGATTCGAACCAGGGTCCCCGCGGTGTCTTGACCTACTAGACGAACGAGGACAAGAACAAACGCATTTTTCTCCGTATATGAGGATGTAAGATATTATTACCCTTCACAGGGATAACACAATTGCCAAATAATGGTCAACACAGAAAAGCCTCCTGGGCGAGATTTTTGTGAGTTTTAGTGGTGGAATTTATTATACAATAATTTTTGCCAAATAATTTTTTCTCCAAATATAAAAAAAGCTCTAGTTTAAGCTACTTAAACGTGGGTGGCAAAAATTATTGTATGATAAATTCCCCCACGAAAAACTCACAAAAATCTCGCCCCCGTGACATTCCTGTCTTGACCAATATTTGGCAATTGTGTTATCCCTGTGAAAGGTAATAATATCTTACAAATAAAACATTCTTGAAAACAAAAATAAAGAGCATTAGGGAATTATAAAATACAAGTATCTTGTATTAATATATGTTCATATGTTGCTTTGCGTTTGTATCTTGAAGGTTCATTATTCATATGAATGGTATTTGCAGTATTTCACTAAACAGCTCGTACTAAATAATAAATTATTAGCCAATAGAAATAGAGCCAAGTAAGTGTTGCACGTTGAATCTCGCATGGCCTGCGTATAGATACCATGTAATGGTTCCTTCATTTTACAGCATTTAATTTTATCTTGCCTCTGTTATTTTAACATTTAATTTCGCGCAATAACGCCTACGTATTGCCCCGTGATCAACACCAGCTACGTAAAAACAATTCCATTTTCGCTTATATGCAAATCACGGTTTATAATATTAAACCTTTAAATAATTTCCACCCAATTTAGGCCCTGCGGTGGCGCAGTGTGGTAACGCGTTCTCCTATTGCGCGGCTAATCCGGGTTCGACTCCCAGCAGTGCAAAAAGAACGCTTACTCAGAGATCTCATAAAGATCGCACTGCTCACTGTAGTCCGGGGTTTGGTTCCCTAGGCCTTAAGAGGTTCGGATTCCTCGGAAAACAGTAGGTCCCGGCGCAGCATGACCACTGTAGTCTTTGAGCCGTAAAACCAAAAAACAAACAAACAAACCACCCAATTTATTTGGAGCAGTAACTTTCAAGTTTACTATACTATGTCATTTTGCACATACTTTTATAAAATAAATTTCAAGTACTGATAATCCACTCAGGGGACACGTGAGCATAGTAAACTCAGTACACTATATTGTCTATTCTCTAGTATACTTTTGTTTCCCTTCTACAATTTTTCAATACATTTGTGGACACCGAATTGTTCGTCAACATGCAATTTTTAGCTGCTTTTTTATCTTGTGTATGGACGTTGTTTAGGGCGTTGTTTATGGACGTTGTTATCTTCGATGGTAACTTGATAAGTATTTCAGTTATGAATTATTGATGACTTTTACAGGTGTGAAATACCTGAACCATTGTAATTTAGCTTTTCCGTCCATATTAGTACATTTAACCCTCATTTCTGGCGCACATTATTCGTTTATCGATTTCTTATTTTTAGTACAAGACACCATACTTCTCTGAGTTGTTCCGTGTTTGTGTACTGTGAGGTTTTATATGACTGCACGCTCTAGCAGTTAAATATTATAACCGCATGTAGGTACTATGGCTCCGATATGTTTTATCCATAAAACGAATTTCTCTTTACATTATATGCAGAAAAAGTAACCAAAAACTTGCATCCACGAAGACTTTCACGGCGTCTATTAATATACATTATAGAGCTTTGCGGGATATTCCGCCGCGTTTGTTTATTAAAAACACTTAACGTTTCACTCCGTGTTATGCGGGGCATTCTCAGAAGCAACAGTCGACCAAGTTTCCCTTTGTAAAAATACAAGACTTTCGAGTGGTTGCTCGGCAGAAAATTCTGCCGAGCAAACATGTGATATTAATATTTCCATACGTATACATTTTATTTTAAATACGTGCATAGAATTACAATAATTATATATTATATTTGGATAACCAACATAAATCATTTACGCAGAAGTTTATGCTTATTTCAATTTCATGTCAAGTATTGAATGAAGTCCATGCATGACAGGGGTAATTAGATATTTTGGCTATTTCAATAGTTTGAAAGAACATTTGAGAATAAATAATATCCAGAAACTCTCAATGACAGAAAAGGCGTCAGAATCGGACTAAGAAAATAACTGAAATTGATATCATCGCAACCTAATCCTTATTATAACCAAATAATTTATTTTATAGTACAATGAAACCTCTCTAAGGCAGAAACTCACGGGACCGAAAAAAATTCTGTAGTATGCATGTTTCCGCCTTATGGAGGTCACATGTAAAATATATGCATAGTTAAATTCAGTGGTAAGAGCTGCATATGCTTTTTTTTTTCTTTGTCTCATCTTGCGAACTTTAAGACTACATTTATTTTCCTTTTGATAAAAATATTTATTTTATCACTGCATTTTATTTTTATTAATTTTAATTTTTGCACTATTTTGTGGTTTTAGTAGTTACGATCAATATGGTGCAAAATTTCATGCTAACTGTACATGCTTATTCTATACAAAAAGTCTATTATGTAAGCTTAAATTGTAACGATAAAGTACCTCCCTTGTAAAGATAATGATTCCCTTGTATAAAGATAATCTCCCTTGCGGTGGGTTTATCCATGAATTGATAAAGTCGATGTGAGTGACTTTTCGTTCTGGTTAATAATGAACGTTTTTATTTAAGAAGTGGGTGGCACTGTCATACGCAAGGGGGGGGTGGTCGCGATTATGATTGTAACCCCCATTGCGATGAAATTGTTTATAGTATACATGTAAATACAATGGAGTTGTAGCTCTGTAACCCCCCATTGTAAGCCTGTAACCCTCTCCTTATGAACTTTCTGGGTATGCTATGGTGGGTGGGTGGTGTGCAAAATGGTGGTCACATAAGAATAAGCATAGGCAGATAGTTCATGCGGGGAGTTAAAGGTTTAATGGGAGGGGTTACAGAGCTACAACTCATATATTCCTATGTTAAATATACAAAATTTCATTACGATGGGGGGTTACAACCCCCAAAACCGCCCCCTGGCTACGCCTATGCGGACAAGGGCATTCTATATCTGTAAAATGTCTTTTGTTCGTCATCCCCCACTTTGCTATTTGCATTGTATTACAACCCTCTTTCCTTTTTCTGCTGAGAAAATTTTTTTCCTACTAACGATTTTCCGCTTTATGAAGGCTTTTCTCTTTAACGGGACTAAATAGTGCTTTCCGTTTCCGCGTTAGAGAGTTTCCGTAGCTAATGTTAACTACCATTGACTTTTGAAGGGACCGTAAAAAAATTCCGTGTTGAGCAAGTTTCCGCTTTATGTAGGTTCCGCCTTAGACAGTTTTCACTGTAGCACTTTTGTCATCACAGTTCATTATAGCTTACTAGTATCATATTTTACACCCACATATTATATGCGCAATGATATTGCTCGCCATATGATTTTATTCTTAAATATTCCATTCCAAGAACTGAAATATGCCGAGACATATTTAAATTTTTTTATTTAAGTAAATCGCACAACTTTCTCCTACATAATTGTATATAAACCTACTCCTCAAGTTTAGAAACAAAACAATAATGGAATTACCAAACTACTTATGCTATTACTTATATATATATATTTTAAAATTTATTTGCATTAATCATTTAACCTTTAACTAAATACACCCGTGGTTTCAATGCTGCTCAATTTGAATACGTTACAACATAATTAAAATCAATTGAATCTGTTACAGGTAAATACATATCGCTAATTTCGGAGGAACAGTTCCAGAGAGTTAACGAACTCAGCCTTTTTATATAACCTAATTTCCATTAACGGGTTCAAATCAGTTCAATAATGTAGAAAAATCGCCGGTTAATAAAATCAATACTGCCGTTTATAAAAATCAAAAGATTTCAGTAACGACATCCAATAACGTAGCAACTGAGCAAAAAAATTATGGTCAAAAGTACACCTGAAACCTCTCAAAATTCTTTAGTACTATTCAACTAAAATTACAATATAAGCGTCCAGGAACATTTGGCGCAGTATTCCACAAAATGCTCTTGCACCATAAAAATCCAAACAAACAAATCCAGAAACATGAAAAAGATACCCGTATGAGGTTCATCTTCGTATTTTTCGGTCTTTTGTCTACTTGTTTATTAAAAGAAGATTGGAATGAAGAAAATTGTTGAGAGGAGAACGTAGAGGAGACTGACCCCGAAAAATATAATAAATTTTAATTTTTTAACGTTATTAAAAATTAATCAATCACCCACACCAATAAAGTGAAATAGGGAAATTTTTTTAAAAAAAGGGCTGGATTTTGGTTTGTAACGTTCGTTGTTGTAATAAATGGATTTATGAATAATTTAATGAATTTGATTTACTAGGCAATAAGGACTAGACTGTACGTTTCAAAACTATAGACACCAAAATCACTTTGATTTCACCTAATACGAATTAAATTAATTTATTATAAATTGATAATACATAATTATTAATTTTATTTATTATTAATTAGCTTTATTATATTCAGCAAATTAATAACAATTTATTTATTACGTGAAGTAGTAGCAATGCATATTTAATTTTATAAAAAATGTCTAAATTTTAATCTGCCGGTTATAGAAGTCAGTCGCTCAGTAAAACCAAATTTTCTGAAACGGAAGTGATTTTATTAAGCGGCGGACACGGAAAGTACGTTACTCTGATAGATAGAAGTCACCAAGAATGGCCGTGTAAACTAATGTAGAATAAAATATACATAACGCATCAAAAGTATAATAATGTTTTGCGTTGAATCAAATAGAAGTTTTAAAGTTTCAAACTACGTTTTTCTTTTGGTCTTTTACAACAGTCTTTGATTTTACCATGTTTGGCGCAGTATAGCCCAGATGCTCTTGCGCCATAAAAATCCAAACAAACAAACAAACAAACTTTTGGTCTCCATGTACTCTTAATATTCTCAGAGAATCCACATAAACTAATTATGTACGTCATTCTTTCAAAGTTTATGCTAGATTTCTTTACTTCAATGTATTTGTTGAAACATAATTATATAAATAGCTTATACTTCTATATATCATAGCTTTAGAAAGTGGGCCATCATCAATTATTCAACATCCCGACCTTCTTTCAGGGGAAAAAGGGCCAATCCATGCCTATACCATTGTCATTATCACCATCGTGATATTATATATATATATATATATATATTATAGTATATACTATATAATAAGGAAACAGGTTGGGGTGACGTGGAAGCGAATTACTCAGGATAGACTTGTGTGGAAAGCATTTGGAGAGACCTTCATCCAGCAGTGGATAGATAATGGTTGAATATGATGATGATGATATATATATATATAAAAGGGGAGAGATGAAAATTTAGGGATGGCCCACTTTTAAAGTCACAATACGCCCCTGATAAATAGGATGACCTCCATTATGGAATCAATTTGTGCCAATCTAATATCGGTAAATCGAAATTTTTGAATTATGGGAAAAAATGCGCTTTTTTACAGATACGGCAACAATTATAGTAGTTATATGAGCACACGTTTCCTTAATAAACATACATTCAACTTAAAGCGAATATTGGTATTTCGAAAATGTATAAAAAGTTCTGAAATTTATTGTGAAAGTATTTATAGTCTTTTACTTTCTTACAGATCTTCTACTTGCCGAAATAAGGCTTTTTTCCAGTTCTTTTTTCCAAAGACATATCATAAAAGTTAATTACTTGTGGAAAAAAATGACACCAATATTTTACGCAATGTTTAATAGCCCCTAGGAAAACTCAAAATTGCGATTTCACACTATTCGGAATATCTCATAACGGTTTGAAATGAAACTTTGTTGGACGCAATTTGAATTATCTTTTCTTTATAGCTCTATCATAGGCCTTCTTTAAGAATATTAGTTCTGTTGAAACAAGTTTTTTTTTGCTTTTCTAGCCATGTTAATTACTCCTTAAAAAATTTGTTGCAAACTGAATATCGGTTAACAGATGTGTCCGTATAAAGGAGGGTCGAATAGTGGAGGTTATACTCTATACGCATGTATATAAAATTCTTTACGAAATGTACCTTTTCGCTTTTAAGAGTTATTCATTTAATACACGTAAAACATCTAAACATGTCATTTGTTTCTGAAAGTCCTCTGTTACGTGTGCTTCATGATAAAAAAATCATTGCACCCTGAAAAATTCATAAAAAGTTGTTATCATTATTATTCGCTTTTTTTAAGTAGAGTTCATTCTTTTATCGCAGCATGTAAAATTCATAGTTCCCGTTCTCATATTTTCTCCGCAAATTAATATAAAATTTGTCGAATTCGCGGGCAAGCATAAACGAAAGAAATCATCACATATATATGAAATTGTACTTACCGCTTGCAACCTCCGAAGAATTCACGCAAACCAGGATGTGAAAAATAACAGCAGTAAATCTCAGTAACAGTGCCATGGACGACATAGTCGGAATCGTGCAATTTCCTTCAGAAGCGGATTTTCTAAAAATTACTGCATTTGCAGAATGATCTTATACAGAAAATCAATTCTTTGAAGTACATTACACTTTTGGAAGTATGTATTCTTGTCTTATACCGAATGTTTATCTTTGGAGAACTGTATCAATAAAGAGTATTCCTTCAGTGGCAGTTAAAGTTTGATGTAAGATTTTATGAAAGACAAAGTTATTCAACTTGTCATGTCAGGAAAACGTTTGTTGAGGCAACTGACAACGTTCGATTTCTTAAAACCTTTCAATTGATTTCATTGACTTGAAATCCGGATTCTGTACGTGTTTCGTTTTTCTATATTTTATTTTTTAGTGCAGCTATTAGTAGCCAAAATTTTGAAAGCTTAAATGTTATATATTATTTAGTCTTTCTTATCCCATTCGAGTGAAGTTCATAGGACTGTAATCACTTACAAGTATATACACATGCCAATAATCCAACACTCCTGTATAAAAATATACATTATCCTTAATTTGTTTTACACATTTTCATGTTCATAACTTTTGTATGAGCTTTGCCTTGGAAATGAGTACCTCATTTCAAAACTGTCATAACGGTACAAAGAAGCAACATATCTAATACCGATCAAGCCTGTTCAAAGAACCTGCGAAGAGTATAACAGAAACGGAAAAGTTGTTTCAAACTTATGTTGAAAACAAACTTTGTTTTCGAGGAGCGAAAATGTTAGATATTGTGGACATCTCTCCGAAATTATTGCACATTTCTCTGGACAATTAAACAAACGGATATTAATGTCCCCAAGTTCACAAAAAGAGAAAGCCGTTATTTAGAAGACAACAAGCGCTAGTCACTGTTGACTTGCTCATATGCACAAGAGTCAGTTCCTCAGAGGGAGCTAAAAGATTCGTACAGAGCAGCTTTCAATGGAACTCAAAACTGAGATGACTTTGAGAGGCTGAGGGCAGATTTGCGGCTGGAGAGACATCGGTTGGCAACAGCGACCCCTGGCGAAGACGATCCGCGTCTGCGCAGATAGGAAACAAAGAAATCGTATAGACCATCACTCGCATTATAGCTTGGACTAGATCCGAACTGCATGAATTGATTAACTGAGGTCAAGGGGCGTGATATGATGTTTTTATTGATGTCTACTGCCATTCACGTGTATAATAGAGAAAAAATAGAGTAGCTCTGATAACTGTATATGCTAGATATGAAAGGGCAGACACATTAAACAAGGCGTCTACTAGAGCTTGATAAAGTAGTCTTCTGCTAAGATTTATGACATAATTCCTTATAAAAAAGATGCCATATTTACAGGTCTATGTTTTTCTATACACAGCGAAATCAATGAAGTACGTAAAGAGTATTTTAACGGCAAAAACTACACAAGCGTTTAATAACCTATCGTTATTTAATTTTCGGTTTAGAACAAGTATAATTCATAGAGTGTTTTATATAGTGCATACACATATATTAAAGCATAGAAATTATAGAATAAGCATTGTGACATAAGCAGTATAGTATAAGTATTTATAAGCAAAATCGTTATAGCGTAAGTATTTATAAGCAAAATCGTTATAACATAAGTATTTATAAGCAAAATCGTTATAGAATAAGTATTTATAAACAAAATCGTTATAGCATAAGTATTTATAAGCAAAATCATTATAGCATAAGTATTTATAAGCAAAATCATTATAGCATAAGTATTTATAAGCAAAATCGTTATAGCATAAGAATTGTAACATAAATATTTATAAGTAAAATCACTATAGAATAAGCATTTATAAGTAGAGATATTTATGTATTTTCTTTAAGAACATTATAAATAAATGAGCGAAGATTTTACCATACACAGAATAGAATACCCACAACATAATACTTTTCAAGATCGTTCCCAATTTCATGAAATCTTTTACCGTGAATATTTATGCATTGTTGGTTAAATAAAACCACCTAAAAGACAAATTTTATCAAGTATATATGTATGCATGCTTAGAAACCAGAATTGTTGAATAGTTAAGTAGGCTTTTAAGTCGAAAATCAATATAAGCAAGCGTCTTTAGTCACGTTTGCCGGGTTGACATTTTTATTTGCCTGATAAAATTTCATTTGCAAATAAAATTGTCGACACAGCATCCGCGTCGGAAAGTATTTACTCATAACGGAACTTTCAGCTTAAGAAATAAGTTTAATCTTAGAAACTGGAAATGAAGATTCACAAGAATAAAAAATATTCTTCGGAATTGCGCTTGCGTCCGCATTAAGCGTCGAAATCAAAACCACTATTTTTTGAACGAAACATTGATACTTCTACCAATTAAATCAAATTTAAATTTATCTAAGGCTTTATGTTGATTTGTAAAGAAATTTTTCTCTTTTGTATAAAATACAAGGATGATACTAATATTATTTTATGGTAATTTCACTTGCATTTACTGTTAATTAGTGATCATCCAATTTGATTAATTACCTTTTCCCAACTTATGAAAATACTAGCGTATAAATATTGATATTATTTATGAGTTTTTCCTATGACTGGTTGGCATACTGGTCCGCACATGCGGACTCTTCCATTGAAGTCTGCCCTGCATTATTTTTCACTTCGGCGCCTTTGCATAGAGGTTCGTTTTATATTCTTACCTAATTCTTTCAAATAAAAGTGAAAAGTTGCAATCAAATCGCAAAATGCATAAGTTTGTTGTAGTTGCTCTTGTATGAATCGTAAAAAGAATTGGGCACGGTTTGTTTGAAAAAAAAAACAAGCTACGTCTTTCATCCCAATTTAAATCGAGAACTTACGATTATGGATACATTCCCTATACAGAAAGGAAATAAAATTTATTTCAATCTTTTCGTCCCGTATTGAACGAAATATAAAAAAAGAATAACGGAGGTTTTTTTTTTTTTTTTTCCAGGAAAATAACATACAGTTTTAAGCCATTTGATATATTTAGTTGAATTTGCCTCTCGGAAAGGTATTCATGCATTCAAGGTCTTCCTAGCTATTAATTTAATCATTTACCAAATTTAATAATCCGGATATTTAATAACATCATTTGTAATAAATTTGAAAATCCTTTTGTAATAAGTGAAGTAACTCAATGTACTTGCCATATCTAAAATTACTATGGATACTGTGGATCAAAGATTTTTCCATAGAAAGTTTTTAATCGACTGTAGATTATATTACTCATAATGCTAAACTGTCAAAAACAAGCGAACATGAAAATATTATTACTGATAGATTTTTTTTATAGAAGTAGACTTTAATTAAAAATATTGAACAGAAGGCAGGTTTCTAATTATAGTAATTAAATAAACCACACCTGCTGATAATTTTTTCATATTATAATTAACTTTTCGCAAAAATTTTTAAACTAGCTTTGTTTAATAAATCGGGGTGACGTATTTTAAAGCATAATTTTTCTCTTTATCACTGACGTATCTAGGGTTTGATGGGACCATATACCCCCATTGTGATGCAATTTTGCATGCACACATATGAATATATGGAGTTATAACTCTGCAAGCCTCACTTTATAAATATGTCCCCTTATGAAATATCTGTGTATGTCAATTCTCCCATAACCCTAGGTAGATTTCGGTTACCAACCAAAACTAAATACACTTCCAATTGCAAATTAAAAAACTGACTAGACATCGATTAATATTGGTATAGTCAAAAAGACGTGAATTAAAATTGGGACATACTTTACCGAACATGTCCATGATTATCCATGATTTGCAGTTCATATCCATGTTTGTCCATGATTCATGCAAATATCTGAAGGGCATTACTATGAATGTAACCATTATGTATCGAGGAATTAATATGTCGGGAGAGAGAGGAATACACATACAGATGACAGTTACGAAATTTACAATTAGTCAAATAAACCTTAGCGTATAAACAGGCGAGTTATACATCAAGCAATTTCAGATTGATGGTTTCATAATCCCTGATGTCATTAAATTCTAATAATATTTCCTTTCTATGAGGAAAGATCTTCATTGGCGTAGATTATAAATTGGTTGTTTGACCATTTTTTTTTCAAATTCCGATGCAAATCATTCGAGTAATATTAGTCAATAATTATATTTACTAAAAATTTCATTCAATAATTTAACAATAACAATAATTATCTTATTCCATTTTTTAGAACAGATTAATTAATTACCGACCTGCATCTGTTTTTATCTTTTATTAACGAATATATCAACGCAAGAAACACTATAGAACTTTTTTTCGTCTTTTATAAATATTAAACACATTACACAGAAAATAACATCTTTCTACTAAACGCCATTTGTATTTAATTTATAATATTGTTTATATTATTTATCATTATTATTATTATTATTATATTATTTATTTTTATTTATTTAAGTATTTAAACACATCACTTAATTTAAGAAGAGGGAGATTTACAACGTTTTATTCTTAAAAAGTATCAATTATTTTAAATTCATTGAAACATCACCATCCCCAGATAGCAACGATCATCTTTGAGACATCGTGAGGACGTTCTGGACATCCTTACGACTTCCCTAGTATGGAGAGCCATAAACTGTGTATTTAGAAATTTTAGGAGCTTCTCCTTCGTGGTAAAGAGATATGAATTATTGAAGGATTAGTTGTATTGGAAAGGAAGCGGCAAGTACGGTGGTCAAACAAGGCGACCGCAACTCCCAGCCTAGGCGGATTTTACGATCAAGAGGCGACAGTGAAAACCGAATATAACAAAGGCAAAATAATAAAATTGACAGTCGGTTTATAGGGGTTATAACTCCTCGTGGTTTTCGCTGTTTTAAATCCCGAGAAGAAGGAAGCTGTTAGGGACGTACTCAAGTCGGGCCGTGCTTGTTTGTGGTCTAGCATCAGATAGGTCGTAAGGAGGAGCCATAGTTGAGGGCAGTAATTGTGATTTGTCTAGAAATATTGGTTGAGAAGTGATTGGTACGTTCTAGGTGATGGACAGATCGAGAAATGATTGAGAGGTGATGTAGGAAGAGAGGGAAGGGAGAGACGAAGTTAGGAGCCAGAGAGAAAAGATTCGGAGAGGTCGGTTGGGAGTCGGAATAGAGTCGGAGAGAATGACGTGTTGAGCGTAGAGTTGTGCCGGGGCCAAGTGGCTCGAAATTAGAAGTATAGTAAACCTCGAGCGTGAGATGTTAACAAAGTTGATGCGAAGTGAGAAAATTTGTGGAGCAAGGGTGTGGAGCACGTCTCAGCGTAGATTGTTTACGACTGGCATTTACGGTGCAAGGAGTATCAGTGGCAGTGCGTTATACCATCAAACATACAACACCGAGACATACCTGGAGCAGGCTTGTGGCCCAAGAATGAGGAGTCATCGTGAGACACAACACGTGAGTTTTTCCCCTTCTATTCTCGAATGAGGTTGCAGGTGCATGAGGTTAGGCTCGATTAAATGTTGTTTATATATACGGCCTAGAACGAGGGCTAGGCTAAGGAGGGAACATAGTTTAATGGTAGACACGCATTATCAGAATCAAACTGGAATAATTTATGCATATTGATGATTTACTAAGGTGAGCTATTGCTAGCTATTTGTCAAATAGCAGAGTTTACTCCTCAGATTAATCTTAAGCAATTTTCCTGTTAATCACAAAATTGGTAGTATACGATCGAATACAATCAGTCCATTTGATAGCCATTTCGCGCTATAAATATGAAATAGATTGTTGGCCATAATTTAATTGTTCTTTACGATCACAATTATGTATTTCCAGTGTTTTACATTTATTAAATTATTGTTTGTTTTACGAATGTTTCACATTTAAATAAGACTGGCTCATTCACATTTGCCTTTCCAGCTAAGCTTAATCTAAACGTTTAATAAAACCCAACTAAAGGTTTACGCTATTATCAGGATCCTTTCTATCTGGCTCATGACCGCAGGCAGCTGGTAATTTCAAATTATTCATATTTTAAATAATAAATATAAATAATAGTAATAATAGTAATTATTCATATTATACATATTTCGCCCTTTAACCTTTTGATTTCCAAAAGCCAAATTGTTGGATAGTGGAGAAATTTTCATTCGATTATGGGGCGGTCTATCAGACGACTAATATCACCCCAGTTGCTAACGCTCAGCCTATTTCGTTAGTGGTCACCTTCACGAAAGCTGACCGCGTCCAATGTTGCTTCATTCCAATGATGGGACGGGAACCGATCTTTCTTACAATAGGCCGTCGTGGCTCAATAAATAAGATGCATAAAATTATCAACGCTCTAGCAAGTTTGAAAAGGAAATTTGAAAACACAGAAATGAAATAGCAACTGCATAAACCTGAACGGAGAGAAACAAAAAAAGATAACATTAACATGAATTCGCTGGACCATCTCGACAATAATTATTTACGTCAGTAAATTAATATTCTTAAAAAAATAAATGAAAACTACAGCGGTCAGATGCAAAAAAAAAAACATTTTTGAACAATGCCAGTAAAGGAAAACAAAATAAATGATAACATTCTAAGAGTAATGAAATGCAGAAAAGAAATAAAAATGAAAACGCAAGAGTTAAATATTTACAATTCGTAGATAAAGAAATTTAGAAACTAAAAACAATTCCGGGACGACCGGAGGAGGGAAATACATTATCCGTTGAACAAACTTAGTAAAAAAACTGTTTCTATGATAATTTTTTATGCCGT
The DNA here is from genome assembly GCA_006491805.2 of Dysdera silvatica. Taxonomy (NCBI): domain Eukaryota; kingdom Metazoa; phylum Arthropoda; class Arachnida; order Araneae; family Dysderidae; genus Dysdera; species Dysdera silvatica. Next base: position 9,729,396 of record QLNU02014802.1, on the reverse strand, counting down.
ACTGAGGTCACTGGTAATTCCCGTTGCACTTACCTTAGTTTAGTTTTTCCCTTAGGACGATCTCCTGACATGTTTGTTGTAACAACGGATCGTTAGTCATTGTGAGTTTGAGCTGAGGAATGGAGACATTCATTGCTTCTCAAGGGAGACATTGTACAGAGCAGCAATCATTTAAGTTTGAAGATAGACATTAAATAGGCGTTTATCGTAAACTGTTTCCTAACTGCAGACGAATCAATATCCATGTTGAATATTCAAGTTTTTAGATAGCATCGCGATATTAACTTTTCAGTTTTCTGGATACTTTACGAAGGAGCGGCCCGTTTATTTTTTATCTATTATTGAACTGCTGCACTTTTAGCACATATAGTGAAACATATCTGGAAAGGGGCTCTACAGGCAGGGAGAAGACATCGTTACAGGCAGTTTATTATTATAGACAAACATGCACCAGACAAACTCCACATTGAAAGTTATTTAAATTGGATGTCATACTAGTTTTACTAATATTATAAGTTAAACGAATTATTAAATAATATTACAGATTTTGATTATGGATGGATATAAGGGGAAAGGTCGCACCGTTATAGTGTTATTCTAAGGTAAAAAAACTAAAACCTTTTGAAGATCTGAGGGCACGAAAGCCTATTATGAAGACCCTAGAACAAAAGACTATTTATTATCCCTATTATAAGACCACCTGCACTTGTGTATGCAATATTCCTCAGCATTAATGGATTATAAAATAGTGTGCCACTCTAAAAAGTGCTGGCTATAATATATGGCCAAACAACAAATAGAGAAACAATGTTTATAAGAGTGGTAGACATTTTATTAACCTGATCTCAGTGGGTTGTGTTGCCAATTGGTGACCAGTTTCGGCTAAAATGAACTGCATATGGCTAAAACTTATAAGGTACAAAATCATATATATATATATATATATATATATATATATATATATATATGGCCTGCAAAAGGGTTGCTGGTATCTAACTGGAAGGAGACCCACACGCTGAACGTATGTGACGATGTGTGGAACCGGCCAGGCCAGTAACCTAGTGTCCTACCCCGCCTTCAAGTGGTGCAGGCTGAGCTTTCTATTTATGTGGCAAATTAATATTTGCTGCACGGATAGAAAGGCGGAAGGGGAGGGCTAATTCACCAACCCGTCTAGCCAGCGTGGTGAAATTATGGCTAATTCCTCCATTATGTTGACACACCAGAAACCATGGCCCCTAGTCTCCAGGTGCTGGAGTGCTCCTGATCAAGGCAGCGGTCAGTGTGGCATGAAAGCAGGGGGTGCTAAGAATCACTGGAATGGCCAGGTTGCGGTTTTTGACATTGTTATTTTTTCAACGAACCCATTAGAACTCCAAGACATGGTACAGGAGCTCTCAACTAGAAGTAAAGAAGTTGGACTCAAGATGAACCTACAAAAAACTAAGATCATGTTCAATAATTTTGTAGAGGAAACAAAAATACAAGTTGACAACATTGAGCTAGAAATTGCTGATTCATATATTTACCTTGGCCAGCTGATTTCAATGGATGGCAACATTATGAAAGAACTCAACAGACGTATTAAACTTGGCTGGAGTGCATTTGGAAGAAACAGTTTTATCCTGAAGGGGAAATTGCCTTTGTGTCTAAAAAGAAAGGTCTTCAACCAGTGTGTATTGCCAGTCCTCTCTTATGGATCAGAGACATGGAGTCTAACAGTTGGAGCAATACGAAAGTTACAGACAACGCAAAGGAGCATGGAGAGGTGCATGCTTGGAATAACTAGGAGAGATCGAAAAAGAAACACTTGGGTGAGAGAGCAAACTAGAGTAGAGGACATCATTGTTAAAGTAAAAGGGCTGAAATGGCGATGGGCTGGGCATATTGCAAGAAGAACTGATCAACGATGGACAACAGAAATTCTGAACTGGATTCCAAGAGACCACCGAAGACCTAGAAAACGTCCTCAAACTAGATGGGTGGATGAAATAAGAAAACAGGTTGGGGTGACGTGGAAACGAATGGCCCAGGATAGACTTGTGTGGAAAGCATTTGGAGAGACCTTCATCCAGCAGTGGATAGATAATGGTTGAATATGATGATGATGATGATGATATAATAAGTAAGATTAAAGTAGTATAAGACCATTTTCACCATTACATAAAACAATTTTTCTGCAAGATATCAGAACCAACATGGAAAGAACTATATCGACAAGTTATGCACAAATTGAAAAATACCTAAGTGCAATGCAAAACAAAACATATACAAACAATAAATATATTTACAATATTTTACATACAAACCTTTTTCGAAAACTATGAAATATTGCTAGGATACAAATGGCAATATAGTAAAATTGTAAAGAAATGAACCCAAAAGTGGAATAAAAAATTTAAAGTAGGAGTGTAATAATAAATGAAATATGAGAAACCCATAGGACAGCACTTTTTCAAGAGATTCTCTCTCTCTCTCTCTATATATATATATACATACACACATAATAGAAAGAAGGCAGCAATCAGTGTGATCGAAAAATTATTTCGTTTATAGACATATATATCAGTATACTAAATTATTCGATAGGGTAATCCGAATGTAATAATATTTTATATGTAGTAGACCCCTCACTTAGAATTTTCCTTTTCTGGGCTCACGTCACCGCTAGAAGGGATCTGGATGCGGAAATTTTTTTGTCCCGTGGATCTGTCCAGTATAACTTTTTTGATATATATTTCGTGTTGTTTTACTATCCCTTTATCTATCAGATACATGCAGCAGTCGAATCGATCGTTGTCAAAAGTTCCATTTTTATGTGTTACGTTAGAGATTCTCTATCGTCCGGCAAGCCGACTTTTGCCTCCTATATTTCAGCTTTTTTTTACTCTCAGTCCAAGAAATTACTAAGCCTGGTTAAAAAATGACATGTTCCACGGATATATAACCGAAACGAACGGCTACGTTTTAGTTCTCGCGTGAAAGGACACTTAAAATTCATGAGTTTAAATGGCATTACATAATCATATGGAAACTCCGTGCAACTTTTTTCTTAAAAATTATCTTTCGGTTGAAGAATAAAAATCCTCCTTTTTATATAAGGCGGCAATTTAGACTCACGGACAATGGAAGTTTCGCACCAAGAAGGAAGCATAGGGTGAGAATGAAATTTTATTGATGGAAGGATACAGATAAAAGATATACATGATCAAAAACGCGTTGCAGCAGAACAATTACAGAGGGAGCTGTGGTACTTCATCCTGTCATTTTGCTTGTCATACCTCCTTATGCTGCGATACAAGCATACGATACGGTCCGGCATGGTGTGGAACAGCAGGGTAGGATCCAGAATGTTATTACGGGGGTTCGGGGTCCCTCACCGGGAAAATGCTTAGTTTTGGACTGTTAAATAGTTTAGGTAAATGTTGTTATATTACTAGCCTTCCTTTATACTCACCAAAATATTTAATTTACGACAATGAATTAAAGCTGGGCTTTTCTTTAATTAAACTATATGGTTTAGGGTAGATTATAGTCAAGTATGACAGAAGGATAACCTAGTAAAGGAGACATATACAATAACCAAAACGATAATTTACAATGTAATTAATAGAACAAGTTTAAATTTAAACTACAAAAACATCGTAATTATTTTACTTTTTTTATAACAAGCAACTTTTTAAAAAACTTGAAGTTTATAGTGCAAAGTCGAGCCATCTTGGTTTCTTTGAAAATTTGTCAATCACTTTATTTACATCAATATGAATGTCTCTATGGATGTGTATTAAAAGTCTCTTCTGTCATCCGCGTTCGAAGCCAAGTTTGACGGCGCTTCAAGGATAAAAAACTACGTTATGCTGAAGTAACCCTTACTGAAAAAGTAGTCTGAAGGGCGAGAAACTTGTAGATTCGTGGAAAAATGTCTGGATC
>QLNU02014802.1:9693278-9722401 GCA_006491805.2 Dysdera silvatica | reverse complement strand
AATAAACTATCAGAATTTCTGGTAAACGACGTATGCATTTGTTTTTAAATTTTTAGTAATTTCTTCAATGCCATTATGCACACTATAAACTCAGCAGTGATGTGTGTATACGCTATGGCCAAATATGAACAGTATAAGAAACTGTATCCTAAATAAAATGTGTCAAAATAAAACATGTCCTAAATAAGGTGTGTCAAAATAAACCGTGTCTTGAGTAAAATGTGTCAAAATAAACTATGTTAAATCTAAACTGTAAGAATGTACTATGACAAAACGAAACTGCCAGAATAAAACTCTAAACAAAAACAAAAGCATAAAAACAAAAACAAAAATTGTTTAAAAGAAAATAAAACTGGCTAACTTTTAAAATAATATGTTAAAATAAACTTTAAAAAAATAATATTTTAGCTCTCTTTCTCTAGACTTTTATACTCAAAATAATAAAATATTTACATAAGTGAGAAGGGAAAAAGAAATCACACCTATATTTTAACCTCATGACAACTCAGCTTAGTCATCGCGATGTTAAATTACTACAAATTTTTATATGATAGGCTTTATCGCGAATGATTTGTATATAAAATAAGGAAAAGGTTCTAAATAACATGAAACGAAGAATATTTAATCAACTAAAAAAATGAAGGTGCGTATGCTAAATAATTCAGTAACTTATTCATAGCATTAAAATAAATCCAATATTTTATTATACTATAATTTTTGCCACCCACGTATTAATTACAGCTCAAACTAGAGCTTATTTGTTTTGGAGAAAAATCCCTGCGGAGGGTAATAATACCTTAACAAAATATTTTGTTCATAACATATTTAGTAGCTTTCTGTAAATATTCGTTTTACCAGTTATGAAACAAGGAATAAATACACGATTATCGGCGTTTTTTAAATTACATCAAAACATTTCAACTAATCACCAATTTAAAAAAAAATTATAATAAGCATGAAATAGCTTTATAAAATGATAATGATAAAATATATAGTCCACATAAATGTATCTGAATGGGGATAATTCAATTATAATTTTTCCCTAAATTTCAAAGTTCTTTGTGTTCTATTCAATTATATACAAATATAAGATTAGATTCGTACACAATAAGATACCTTGCGTTTGCATAGGCTGCTCTACTGATATACAGAGGGAAAATTTTAGGTGAGCACTGCATCTTTTATCCCTAGGGAATTGAGGAGGGTGAAAAATCCCTTCACGGAGGAGTTAAGCAAATTTTTATGTAAATCCACTAACACAGTTGCGCATGGAGGGGGCCCTTAATTTCGTAGTCGGACGCGCAAGTAGATTAAGCTGGCGAATGGAAAGGAAAATAAAAAGTTTCTAGGCTCTCACCATGACTAAGATTGTTAAAATGTGTGTGTGTGTGTGTGTGTGTGTGTTCCCTAGTGATGGCAGAACAGTTTAGACCTAAATCCACCCCCGGGCCTAGCTTCAACTCAATTCATGCCTCAGGCGAGAGCAGGAAGCACTCCCGCTTGCTGGACGCAAGTTATTTGAATATTAAAAGGTTTTATAACGGGTTTTTTCTTGAATGGGGAAGATGGCTTTTTCCCACAACTTTATAGTCGCTTATCGCTAGGGTGGTTCTCTTCACTAGCTAAAAAAACTAGCCGACTTGCTTTTTTCCTCATTCTGGCTATATAGCAAGTGGTAATAATGGAAACTGGGAATGAAGAACTTTTTAGGAATACGAAATTGAACGAAATCCATTTTATCAACTTGTAGAAATTGCAATTTTGGATTAGTTTTTCAAAATGTAAAGTTTCATAAAATTTTAAAATTATTTGCAATTCAGAGAAATTAATGAACAGTAATTTAAAAAAAATATTTCTGGTTTAGAAAACCGTATCAGAACTGTAACTGTTGAAACAAATTTCAATTCTAATGCTAGAATAAAAAAAAATAATTTAAAATAATTGTTGCGCTATTTGCAATTTTAATGTGACCTACTGTACAGAGAGCAGTTTACATTTATAACTAAGTTTCAAATATATAATCAAAAAATGCATATTGTAAGTTTTTGTTAGAGTCATTTGCTAAAATAAATAAGCAATTTCATTAGCTGGTTTATTTTTATGATAAACCACACATGAACGAAAAGAGTTTAAAGATACTCCTGAGATTTTAATTGTATTACCCTTACTTCTAACTATTAGAATTATTACAAATATTTGTCATCACTAGATATAGAAAATAACTTTGCTTGTAATGTTAATATATAACTGCATCAAATGACTGAAATAAAGTAAAACCCCTCTTAACGGACACCCTCAATTAGTCATCCTTTTCTTACAGTTATATAAAAATGCAATGGCAAGAAATTCCCTCGCAATAATTTTCCAATTTACGATCACCTCACTTTTGCGGACAAATTTATTTCTCTGTTCAGTAGGTGTCCATTAATGAGAGGTTTTATTGATTACTTTATCGGCTTGTATTTTAAGGTTTAATATTATAAGAATTAGCCAAAGTAATGAGTTTAGCCAGTTAAGACTAAATTATAATCATTTTAAAGTTGATATGCTTTTTGATGGCTGTCTTCTGGAATGTTTTTTATTCATTGTATTAGGGGGACCGAAAAGTAATGTCATTTTTACGCATGTCGATATTCATTAGTCATTTATCAGCTCATTGTGTACTTCAAAGTCGTGTAAAGACATTTTAAAGTTAGAGTGACTTGTTTACTCGTAAATAATAAATCTTAATTTTTTTTTTTGCAGTTTATGGTGAAATGGCCGGCCAAATACCAGAAGAGGTACATATCCGGCATTGTATGCTTTTTGAGTTTCACAAGGGTAGTAACGCAACGGTTGCTACCAAAAACATTTGCGATGTTTATCCAAACGCATTAGATGTTCATAAAATCCAAAGGTGGTTTTCTAAGTTTAAATCCGGTAATTTCGATTTTTCCGACTCGTACCGATCAGGGAGACCAACAACTTTAGACAATGACATGCTAGGGAGGAAGTGGAAGCAAATCCACGTCAGACAATCGAGGAACTGTCAAACACTCTTAACCAACCTTGGTCGACCATCCAAGAACATTTGCAGCAGATTGGTAAAGTAAGCAGAGCAGGTGTTTGGGTCCCACATAATCTGTCCGAAGAAAACAAAGCTAACCGATCCATCACATGCAACTTATTGCTTCAGCGGCACAATACAGAAGCGTTTTTTGATCAATTGATCACTGGAGATGAAAAATGGGTCCTCTATGATAACCCAAAACGCAAAAGGCAGTGGCTCTCTCCAAATGAATCGCCACAAAGTACAGCTAAGCCAGGTTTACACCCCAAAAAGGCGCTTTTGTGTGTTTGGTGGAGTAATCGCGGGTCGTTCACTTTGAAGTGCTGAAACCTGGACAAACTGTGAATGCAGACCTTTACTGTGAACAATTGGATCGAGTAAATCAATCTTTAATTGAAAAGTGCCCAGCAATTGTCAACAGAAAAGTTGTTATTCTGCAACAGGATAATGCAAGGCCACACTGCGCAAGATGAACCCTGGAAAAAATTAATGAATTGGGATGGGAGGTATTGTCTCACCCACCATACTCATCCGATATTGCGCCATCGAATTTCCATTTATTCCGATCGCTACAACATTTTCTAAGTGGCAAAAAATTTGAAAATTCAGATGATGTCCAAAATACCATCTCCAGATATTTTGCTACAAAACTAATTGAGTTTTATCGATCTGTCATTGAAAATTTGCACACTAGATGGCAAAAGGTTGTTGATAACGAGGGTGATTACATTATTGATTAAAAATAAAAACTTGGTAAAAATTTATCTGTTTGAATTTAATGTAGAAAAACGACATTACTTTCCGGTCCCCCTAATACTTCTACATTCTATAAGACAAGTACTCAATAGAATTGAAAGCCTATGGCACAGAATATTTCCTTAGGTTCCTAACAAACATATCTGGAATAAATTATTTATCTGACCGTTTAGTAATATAACTGAAATGGGGAAAGATAAAATGTTTTCAATTTATAACAGTTTGGACCAAGTTTGTAATTTCAAATTTTGCACCAATATTGTTGCAGAAATGTATATATACTCATGAGTAATGGCGTTACAAGTTTGTTTGCATTATAGGTGGTTTTAACGAATCGCTAAATAGAGAGAGAGAGAGAGAGAAAGAGAGAGAGAGAGAGAGAGAGAGGGAGGGAGACCATGTGCATTTTCTCAAATTTAGTGAGTTGGAATCATTGAAATATTCATGAATTGCTAAATCAGTTTGAATCTTTCCATGAATTAAAATTAACTTCATCTTGGTGTTCTAGTTTCTGCTTGTGAACTCCCATACCTAATATCTATAATATATCAGCATTAATTAAAGAATATGTTTCTTTTATCTATGATTCGATAGAAAAAATAATGTACTATTTCCACAGCAATTTCCAATTAAATTTTGCTTCCTTATGATCTGTGTAAATTCTTTTTCAATGTCTCTCCTTCATTAACTTCAATAACAATATTTATCCTGCAATCATTTTTGGATGAATTTGCAATGTTAACATTTTGAAAAATACACTTCCTTTTGTTAACAATATCTGTATTTTTCTAGTGTTTATACTCTTCGAAAAATGGCTAGCATAAAATATATGGAAACATCATGAAAAATGCAAATATCAACATGGAGAATGTGTTAGAAAACAATTATTGCTAATTAGTATTTGTTTACTAATTTGGTTCCCTAAACACTGCAATGTATCCGTGACAGAAAATATTTTCTGAATAGAACCGTGTCCCTATTTAATATCGAAAAAACTTACCAATTATAATTAGCACTTATGAAAAAAAAGAATCGGTTTTCATCAGCCGAAGTGCGCTCAAAATAGATTGCATACAGAAAAGCATCTTTTGAATAGACCAGTTTCATTTATATACAAAAATGCAAAGTCGAAACATCAGCTTGATCAATGTTTTATTGAGTCACGGCATAAGGAAATTATTCTTTAATTCATTAATTAAATTTTTATTCACGTTGGTTTTCATGATTAATTCTATGTTTGTTCTTGGTATTTGATCTCTTCATTTTCCTTACATTTATTGTCATCTTATTACTATGTGGATAGAGAACCGAATGCTTCCATTTACGCAATGAATGGTTTGTGTGCCAGTTAATGTGGATATTTTGACCGAGTTTATGAGAAACGAAACTGACTGAGCAGCTGGTAAAAGTTATTTTACTTGTACATTATTTCATTTATTTCATTCCAAACTTAACGTTAACTTTGCCATTAATTTGTAATTTTCGTTATATCGGTTTCGCTGACTCAACTAACATCCAATTATTCGGCGTCATTTGGTTGGCCTTTATCAAACTTCAAACATTCGAGTTTTAGAACTTTCCGTCTGAAAAATTCTCCTAACACTCACTCGTTTCTTTTTCTCTCCAGTTTGAAAACTGGCACCTCCATGAAATATCTCCAGCCATTATTCGTGCGTGACCAGTTGATTATTTCGTGCTAATTTATGCTTATAATTGTACCTTTAGCACGGAGCTTGTACGCGCTTGCTCGTGATTTGCTTATGTTCTTGTTTTGTTGTCTTTCATGTATGTTGACACATGTTTTCTGCGTGTTATCTGTTTTACTTAATTATATTTTAATAATTCGTTCATCTGGCGTTCAGTTATGGATTTGTTATGTCCGCTAATATTTAAAAGGAGCATTAAATAGCTAATATATTGTGGAGTGTATCTACCCAATGCTATTTCAATGGGTCGCGACCAACTGGGTCCGTAAAAAACACTCGGACCCAAATACGGGCTTAAATAATAATTTTTTCAAAAATTTTTGGGATTATTTCGGGCTGTCTTTTATCCACAGATTATCGCACGTTAGGGCAATATAAATATTTCGTTGTAAAATATGAAATTTAAGAATTTGTGCAAAACGACTTCCCAATTGTGTGAAAACAGCTCTTTCTCTACGAGAGTTATGATTGCCCTTAGCCCGAATAGTGGATAGCGAACTATGATCTTCCATTAATTTATGGTGATACATAATGGCCATCAATAATGATGACCACTATATGGCACTTGTACTTTATTGCTGGCTTCAGAAAAAGCCACTGCTTACCCTTAAAATGGGAAATTTCACCCATTAATATTTTTAAAATTTTCCGATGCATAGATAAATTTTATGAGCCGCTGCTAATTACATCTTCTCTCCTAAAGCAAAGTGAACGTCAATCAAGATAGTTCTGACTTCAGTTCTTACTTCAGTTCTGACTTCAGTTATTTTAAAGATAACAGAAGCAAAGTTTTGCCAAGGAAAAGCCCCTCTATTTCAGCATGAAGAAGCAATAACGTGACTATATTTCATCATATGTCATCACGTAATTTTTGAATAGCCTTTTATTCTTAGGTCCGATTTGATAAAATTCATTATTTAATTAATTATTTACTAATAAGCAAATAATAAATAGGTAATAAATGAATAGCTAATCTATTTGCTAAATAATTTCTACCCAATATTTATCTATACATAATTCATCGTCGCACCAATTCACAATCTTGAAATCTATCACATCCATTTTTATATATTTTTTAATATATTCACGAAACACTTGGAGATAATTCTCGGAACATTTATTATTCCGCGGAGTATAATTTGAAAATCACTTGTATGAAGTAAGTGCAACATATTATTTTATAACTTGTAATTCTTTATTTTTCGTTCTAGTAAATAAAAATGTTCACGTTAATAATCGTTTGGAATTTTAATTTAAATAAGTATAGTCTATAACACTTATTTACCGATGAAATTAAATATTTTTGCATCTAGCGAAAGGTGGATATTATCTTTAGTACACAAATATTATCTTTTTACTAAACATATTAATGTCTACGTATGTCAGACTCCCATTATTGATAAAATTTCGCTATAAATAATTCACTTCGTAAAAATGCAAATAATCAACATGTTTATTTACACATTGGAGAGTGAGGTTATGGATGCCTATATATTTTAATAATAACTATATATAATAATTGGTTACATCAAATAGAAAAAAGTATTTCGTAAGTTAGTTTAATAAATAATATTATACGTTATGTTATTACTTAATTCTTACAGGAATGATTATTTTTTTTATATAATTAACATAGTTTCTAAGTAATTTTTTCTGTACAAGCGTGTATAACGAAATTTGGACGCGGTTTTGCTTAGTATAAAAGTAATTTAATTTTATTGAACATATAAATTTTATTTGCCAATATAATTAATTCCATTTTTGCTACCATATCCTTCCCTATAAAAGAAAGGAAAAATTTGTATATTTGGTTATGTGAAAGAGAAACAAAGAGACGTTATGGGTAAATTACATGTATATGTTGCTAATAATAATAGTTGGAGGTATTAACGAACTTAATCTATTTTGTATAATTTTATGCTATTATAACACTCATTCATATTTGGATGTACATTAGAACACGTGTTAGATAAATATGACCTTTTCAACCATAAATAAGAAGGGACTAGATTGTGAATATGAAAATAGGGTTTTTTCCCTCTCCTCTGTCGAACAGATTTTGTTATGGCTACGAGAAACAAGGACGTCCAGATTTACAGACGAGAGGACACTCGTGAGAAAAGAGAGAGGAAGAGAAAATAGAAAAAAAATACAAAATTTTCTGGAACTAAAGAACGGTCGGAGAGGAAAAGGAAACAGGATAAGAAAACGAAAGGACATTTGAAGGAGGAAAAACCGAAAACAAAACAAAACACGTATCCTTCGAAAATCTCACCCCGGCTTAAGGGCTAAACAAGGACTTTATCGATCCAAGCAAAGAACACAGAATATCGGTCCTATTTTGGAGTTCAAGCTTCTTTCCTTACAAGCCCCTACCAGAAGCAACTAAAGATCGCAATAAAAAATTCAGGTGTTTCTTTAAACTGAAAAACAGATTCATGTGCGGCTCTTGCATGTAAATACTATGACAATGTACAAGAATGGTAAAAAGGCTGAAAGCTTTTGTTCTATTATCTAGAAATTGTGCCATTTTACCATATTCAGAAAGACTTCACTTCCATATAGAATATGACTATAACACAATTGCTTGATAACCAAAATATTTTGGAAATCGTTGAAAACTACATTAATGTATACTTTAATCGTTGGAAATAATAATAATAATTTATTTATTATTATTACTAATAGTCAAACTATGTATAGTGGCGATAAATAAATTATTATCGCTTCCAACGATTATGGCAACAATTATGTAATTATTATTATAGTGCCATATCTTTGCATATTTATGCCTACCTAACATTAAAAATATCCTGTCAGTTACATATGGAAGCTCTCATGTTTTAACAGAAGTTTCCTTTAATTGTATTTATTATTTGCTTTAATTCGAATGTAATTATTATTCTTTAAAATGTGTTTACTATTTCAGTTAAATTTGAATTTAAAATCAGCATAAAGTGAAAAAATATTCTGGATTTATATTTAACATATAAATCTCTCTAACTTCAAAATTAAACTTCGGATATAAGTCACACCTCATAAAGTATTTTTATAAAGTTGCTGCAAACTTGAAATCAAATCGCTCTAAATTAGCTTAAATCTAAATTTGTTCCAAAGTCACTAATTTTCATAAAGGATTTTTTCGTTTAAAATGCTTTCTAAACAGACATAAGTTGAGAAGTTAATTTTTATTTATTTTTCTAAATTTATTTTAAATTTTAGAGGGCTTGTTCTTGAAGGTAAAAATGAAATAAAAACAATAATGCGATGCGCCCGTCCGTATTACATAATGGCAATACGTGAAGCTAGGGGTGGACTGCGTCTTCTCATAGGGCTCTTCCGGCGCAGCATGACCATTGTAGTCTTTGAGCCGTAAAACCAAAAAACAAACAAACAATCATAGGGCTCATACCTTGGATATAAGGAGGGCACACCAGCCCCCGGGCCGCTGCGCCCTCATATGTAGTAGGCGGCCCAATCCGCCCCTTCGTGAAGCATATATGCGGAAGTGTAATATAGCCTGAATCTATCAGTTCTCCGTTTTCTGTGCGCTGTTGTAGCTCGAAGGCATAAGTTCTTCGTTCCAATAATGTAGACTTTCGTGAAAGCTAAGTGAATAGACCACAAGTAAAAAGTTGGAACATGCCGTGTGATGACAACAGATTATTTAACTGTTGTCTGGAAGGTAAAGAATAAAATAAAAATAACAATTTATTTAATATAGTTCTCATGCGTTCACATATATTTCAAGTTAAAATGCATTCTTCTTTGTAATATGTTAATTAAATTATTTAATTTAAATATTTAATCTCATAAAGTACACATATACAAACATATTTTTATTTTAATTATATTTTGTCTTCGAGCACTTTTTGCCCTTATGTGTATTGCTGAATAATATACTTTTGTTTATTATAAATTATATTAACTGGGAAACTTTATTTCACTTTACTCAGTAAGCTAGCGTTCTCAGCAATGGGGCGGTAAGCCAGAGAAGTCGCTGGTTTAACTCCCATCTGAGTTTTTGTGGTACGACATCGTTTCTCTTCCTAAGAGAGAGAGACTTCTTCCTTAGAGACTTAATGACTGTGAGACATAGATTAACGTATGTATTATATAATAGCGTGAATTACTAAATTAAAATAATCAGTATTTTAAAGTATATGTTTAATACCACACCTCCAAAACATGGTTTGAGAGAGAGAGAGCCTGCAACGCCAGCCTTGGAGCTGCATACATGAATTTGTTGAATATAATCCTTTATATAAAACTGTTTAACTATTAAAGTTCCAAGAACGTTTCAATCGCATACTAATGCTCGAAACCCTTTTGCTGCTCACCTTACAATACCCCACCTGTTTTATAGATTGAACTGATGAAAGTTTTGTTAAGATTCATTTTACGCTTAATCAATTTGTTTTATAGGCATCATTAATTATTCATTATTACAGCATTGTAATAATCCTAAACCATTTTGGTTTAATGTACATAATTTTGTGCATACCGTCGGACCATGTTATAACAACATTAGTGAGACCGCATAAATTTAGATGCCATAACCGAGAAGCATGTTAGAGATTTTGGAACGGAATAGTAAATTTCGTAAATGCAAATTCCATATTATTAATGCATTTATCTATTTTATTTTTATGTATCCCCTCTATTGGTAAATAATATAAACTAATTCAACAAGAAATTGGATTTTGAAAAATGCAATTCAAAGCTGAACTATGAAAAACAATTTCCTACATATTACATTTTATGAGAAAAGTCAGCAGTTTTCTTCATGGTATTTTGTCACAATAGTCACTTTTTAAGAAATTCTTATGGTGCTATAACCAACGTAAAGGCAATCCCTATTGGCCTTATAAAGGCGTTTCAGGAATTTTTGGCGATAACCGAGTTCTTCCTAGAACCGAGTTTGTTCTAATGAAGTTCGGCTTCGTATGCAGTGTATGCAGTTTTCACAGTATGTATGCAGTTTTCACAGTATGTATGCAGTTTTCACAGGCAATCCGAATGTGACCCTATGGCGGCGTAAAAACAACTCATTTATCTACTGTAGATAGTATTTTTGACGCACACACGCCTATAGGCGCAAACTATTACCATTTATGGAAAGAAAAAAAAGACACCGTCCCGGAGTCTAACCGGAGACCCCCCCTATTTGTACCGGAATGCCTTAATCGTTTAGAATACCTAGAAATGAGAATGATGCTCTCTTTCTTCGTATTTAAGGGTTGTAAGATATTATAACCTTTCACAGGGTTAACACAATTGCTAAACACGCCAAATATCGGTCCATCCGGGAATGCATTCGTCAATCGTGCCGTTGCCCTCGGTTCGATATCAAGGGTTCCATAAAACGCTTACCCTTTCTTTCTGCTGAATGTATACGGGGATACCTGGGTAACAACATTAGGGTTCCGCTGAAAACTACAGTCCCGTCGCAGCATGACCCTTAATATCCTTGCGCCATAAAACAAAAGAAAACTTATTCCGAGCGGGATTTTTTCTGTTCCAAAAATTACCAAAAGCAAGACTTTCATGTTACACCTAAGCGTATTCGGGGGTTCTGCTTCCTGGGTGACAAACTTTCGGTTTCGTGGAAAACTATAGTCCCGGCCCAGTATATCCTTTAATGTCCTTGCGCCATAAAACAAAAGCAAACTTAGCCCAAGTGTGATTTTTTCTGTTCCAAAAATTACCAAAAAAAAAACAAAAACTTTCGTATTACACAAATCGCACGCTATTTATTTTATTTTTATTCGCAGATAAACGCTGCTACTTGTTTCTTTACATTTTCAACTACAAAACAAAGAACAGAATTTGGTCATAGTTTTATGTATTTTGTAACGTTCATCATTGAATGCTATATATTCACAAAATGATTTTAATTTGTATAAAATATGCCCTTAGTATAAACTGCCCATCAAATTGCTTATATAGGGAGTACTTATAAAAAGTCTTCTAAAAGACACTGTTGTTTTTTCTGATGACCAATCAAACTGCTTTACACATGTAAAATTACTTTAACCTCCTTCATCTTAATAAATTAAATTAATGATAAACGTGAATATCAATAATGTATAGTTTATGGGAAAAAATTATGGGTTGTTATTGATAGGTGACGTTAGATATATTGTATAGTAATTTTTGTGCATTTTTGAGTAATTTTCGCAAATTTTTGTGTAATATTTGAGTACACCAAATGCGGTAAATAAACTTATTATTATTATTACACAAATCTATATGAAATTCATAACTGTTTGTTCTCCCTGCCAAACTAGAGTGGACTCTTCCGACAACGTCAATCTAATTAATGAATATTTCCGTTTAGCGAAAAATGTAGGGTCCAGAAAAATATTTCACATGATTTCATAGATACCAATTAACTGTTCTTTCTATATGATGGCGGATTTCTTCATTTATTGACTGTCGTTAGTAAAAAATACTACGGCAGTTCATTTTACAATCTTTTCAATTATGCTCTATGTGCTAAAGGACATTGAAATGGTTCGTCACAAGCATTGGGAAGACCTTCCCAAATGTCATAAATTATATTAATTTACGTTGACAAACTACAGTCTTCAGCTACATCCGTTTATTAAGCTGCACATACAAATATCTGGGCAATGTGTTTGTGGTTTATTTGTCCAAACCCACTTCTGTTTCCGCTTTGTAGTTAAATAGCCCCCTTTAGTCAAATAAACCCTTAATTTAAATAAAGTAAAATACTCAATTCTCATGTCTAATATCATTAAAGTAAATGGATTTTCTGTAAACATTATTGCACAGATTTGAATTTAATTATATAATATAGACCCGTATTTAAAAGATTTCTTATAAATTAAAGCATGCGTAAAAAACATAATTAACGCAATGTTAAATTAAAAATATATAATTATCGAAATTTGTATTTTTTTCTTGAGGAATTCCGACATGACCGAATAAGTTATAAAACATTTACAAATGTAACGCCATTTCTTTACAAACTATGAAGTGGTGCACGTATATATAAATTTATTAATTTTTGATAGTTATAATTATTAATCTACCGTCTAAAACGTGAGTATAAAATTTCTAACTGCTATTTTATCAGAAGATAAAATGTTAATTAATGAATTAATATAAATAATTAATTACAATGGTTAATAAAAATATGTTTGGTTATAGAAATATAGTTGGTAAAAAACTACAAAATCCACTTCAGTGAAAAAAAAACCACTACTTCACGAAGAACAGCATTTACGCGATATACAGAACGTAAATTGAATTTTTTTATTTACTGTCTTTATATAAAAAAATCAATTAATTTTCTTCAGAAATTAAAAATTTGCATATTTTTCTGAAGTAAATAAATATTTAATGTGTATGACTATATTTTTACCTTATCAACTACGGAATCTCTGCATAAAAAAACCCATTTCAATAACCAAACTGGCTACTGCCAATCATCGATTTTCATAACTCATTTTCATCAATATAATTAAATATATTCTAAATATATATATCGAAGAAAGGATGTCATGTCTTTATAAGTTATAAACAATCACTCTGACGGTAAATTTTATATAAGCTTGCTATACAAGAAACACCACGTAGTCCCCGTCCTCTTGCGTACTAACATTAATCTACTATAAGAGGAAATGCGTTTTAACAACATTATATCTCTAGTAAGGGCACTGGATTAACGAATGTGCGGCCGAATGATGCCTTAACCGATAATCAGACCATTACCTCAGCCCATTAGCTGCCTATTTTCTGAGTGGAAAAATAATTTCTGCATTCCTTCCTCGTTAGACGGGCATCCGCAGTTAGCGGGGCCGTAACAACACATCAACCAAAGCATTTCCCGCCCTCCGAAAAAAAAAAATATCAAACGTGGGAAAAATTCAAATGACTTTTTAACGACTTTTTTAAACTTTTAAGTTTTTCTTCATTTTGTTCTTCGCGTGCTCTCGAAAACTCCTGTACGAACGTGTAGAACTGTGAGCATGTTTTTTTTCCGCAACTTGACAACGAGTTTTTAGTTTTTAATTTTTTTACGGTTCAACGTTTAATTGAATTCTTTACGATCCTTTGAGTGCTTTTGCATGTTAATGAAGCCAAACTGAGACGTGGGTTTTGCATCGGACTTGAATGCATTTGGACGGACTTACAATGTTATTAAAATAAATGATGGTTTGTCCCCTGCGATCGCTTTGTATTTGATATGTGAAATAAATTACAAAACAAATTGGTTTATTGTGCTGTAAAAACTAATTCACCATGCGTCCAAAATCTAAAAAACAGATTACTCTACGCTAACGTTTATTTTTTTTATTATTTATAAGACAAAAAATATAAATTCACTTAAGAAAAAGCATTTTTCAATGTGGTTTATTTATTACTTCGTAGTGCACAAAAATGCCACAACTCCATATGCACCTTATGAAGGGTTTTAGACTTTTCTGATTACAGATAATTATACATTGTGCACTGCTTTTCTTTCTACATCAACAGCTTTTTCATTTACCTCACGCCTTTTGGCCTAATCGTTTATTGAAATGCGAACATCGATAGTCAAACACCTTTGATGGAAAATTGAAATTCTGCTCTAGAATTTCCATAAGCAAACATATATTTAAATATAAAATTTGTCAATTCCATCAGCGTATATGTTCTTTTGTGGTTCCAAAATTTCAATAACTCATGCAAAATAATTTTATCCTCTCCATGAATTCATGTAAAAATTTGTGTCATACTAAATCTATAGTACGCGGATCATGGTGGTTTTGCGTGTTCGTTATATACAGTGGAACTTAGTAAAAAAAACCTTGGCAAATCGACAACCTGAGAAAAGTAACCACTTTGTGTAAGAGAGAACTGGTAGGGACATAGTCATGTCCATACAAAAATCTGCTACCTATAGTGGTACATTCCCAAAGGTGGTCACATTAGACAGGTTCTACTGTATATATATATGTGTGTGTGTGTGATTGTTTTATTTGCAGCATGAAATACAGGCCTTTCAACAAGTGCCTAAATTCCCATCTCTCTCTTTGTCTCCTTTAATTTTTTTCTTGGGCTTTTAACAGCCTAATTGTATCGCGTGGTTGCCTGGTGTGACGTCAATTTTGCGCAGATTCCCAATAGAGCAAGCGAAAAAGAAAAAGAAAAGTAGCCGAATAAATATGTTCATTATGGCCAGGAGGCTAGTTCCCTAGGCCTAGAAAGGATCGGGTTCCTCAGAAAAATCTATGTTTATTTCCCTACGGTGGTGTAGCGGTAACGCAATCTTCTATCATGCCATTAACTCTGATTCAACAATCAATGGTACCGCGGAACGTGTATAGTTTATTTATCTACTATAGCCCGTGAGGGCGAAATGTGGATTCGTATCATAATTTTAACGTTACGGGAAAATTCACAAGCCTGATTGGCTGCTAGATAAACAACGTGACGCTGTGTTGGCGAAAAAAAATAAGAGGTAACAAAAATTTCGCCAAACACAAATTTCATTTGGTCAATAAACAATGAACTCGCTGATTGATAGACTTCATTTTGGTCGCAATTCCGTAGTTTGGTATCTAAAGCGGTAGCGTCATCATCGATAACAATTAGTGATTCAACATTTCAACTAATTCAGGCATAACTGAAAGTCTATCCAAACGGACAGCGAGGGGGTTTGCACTGAAGTTGGGGGTGTGGGGGTCTCCATCAGTAGCCCTTCTCTGATTCAGGTAAGAGTAATTTGTTTTCAGGTATGGTTCTTATAGAAAATGCGGTATAACATCTTTCCAGCGATGTTCCAAAAAATGAGCGATGCTGTGCCGTAATATCCTTTACCATTTCTCCTACAATACAACGAGATCACACGTGACGCAAAATTTGGCATTTTTTCGCCAATACAGCGTCACGTCATTTCGATAGCAGCCAACCAGACTTACGAATTCCCTAGTAATGTAAGAATTGGGATACGAATCCAAAAGTGGCAATCCCGGGGTTTGGTTCCTTTGAAGGCAGAGGTTCGATTTCTTCTAAAATCTGTAGATTTCTGTGCAGTATTACTATTTCTGTCCTTACGCTCCAAATAAAACAAAAAAGGCTGTTTCTTGTTCATTACTTTAAAGCAATTAAAAAAAGATGATTGTTTTAGAGGTAGATGCGAACTCTGATTCGAACTAAAATTTTTGTCATACAGTATATTCCTTTAGTTCGAACTAAAATTTTGTCACACGATTTATGACTTCAGTTTAAACTAGGGACTATTGTCATATGATCTACCACTTTGGTTCGAACTAAGACTTTTGTCATATGATTTGTCTTTGGTTCGAATTAAGACTTTTGTCATATGATTTGTCTTTGGTTCGAACTATACCTTTTTTTTATATGTTTAGTGACTCTTGAGAACCGTGAGAACAAGAATGAGTATTCCATAATCTTGAACAAAATCGGTATTATTTAGGTTTCCAGAGTAACGCTTTTGCTATGGAGCCCTTGCAGCCTGATGAACATACACATTTCTCTCTTTTTCTGTTATTCCAGAGCAGTGTTTCCCAACGTGGGGCCCACGCCCCTCATGGGGGGAAATTTGAATGTTAAGGGGGGCAATTTGAAAATGGACTCCACTGTACATAATGTAATAAAACTGTAATAAATGTAATAAAAATGGGACCACTGTACATAACTAATGCAATATATATAACTAATATAATGTACATAATTAATGTAATATATATATATATAATAGAATTTTGTAGTTAATGTGTTTTGGGGGGGGACATAAATAATTGTGGGGGACGCGGATCCTTTGGTTCTTATAAAAGTGGGTCGCAGCTTAAAAAAGGTTTTGAACGACTGTTTTAGAGGATCTTTCGTACTAAATGGGAAATTATAGGATGTACCTTCAGAAGAATTAATTCGTCACGTTCTCAACTTAGATTTCCACTAAACGAAGTAGGACTGCCCGCAACAATTCGAAGTTTAGTTACTATGACATCAGTTTCTCATCTCAAAGATTGCTTGTTCGATACTATGACCATTTTGTTAATTGTTTGTCTGGAGATGAATGAAGTGTTCTAGTTTGAGCCGAAGTTATGGTTGGGTCTGAGTAAGACCTTTTAGCTTAGACAGATCTAGCTTATATAACACCTAGTGCATACCCGAAGTTTTGCGCCCCCTTTTCCCTCTAAATATTAAGTGTTTTCAAAATAATTCCTTTTGTGGTGCAGGTTTTTTCTTTTTTTTTTGTTTTAAAGGGATTTTCGCACTAAGTTGCTGGATGTTATTACGAGGCAGAAGCTAGGAAAACGATTAAAATTTTCTTTCAACAAACAACATGTAACTAACCAACACGTACTTTATTTGATGAGACGAAAGATAAATTCTTTTAATATTAAAATTAAAACCTTACGTGTGTTTCAATAATCTGGAATATCCTCTGTACGGTCAAATATGTTCATCCATTTTAATGCAATTTTCACTCTCCAAATTTCTTACTTGGAATGCCATATTGTGGGCGTGTTAAAAAGAAAGATTTTCATTTTCTTACACGCTAACTTAATTAAACATAATGTAGTAAATAATAATTTATATAAGGATTGAATAAGGGATAAGAATAGAAGGAAAATGAATTTATTAAAAAATTAAATAAGGCTTAAAACACTTTAAGTTTTAAAAATTTAATACGATAAATTTTTATAAAATGCTTTTGCACTTCGGTGTCGTTAGGCCATTTTGATTCCCTGCTTAGCGCCTAATGCGACTGCACCAGTTGCACCGCCCTTAATTCACTGATAAATGTAGGTTACGTTCCTTCTGAAAAATTTGATTTCGTCGATGCAAATGTAATTTTATTCTAAATGAATACCTTTTAATGAATTTTCACCTAACTATATATCTTCTAATAAATTTTCTTCTAACTGAATTTCTTCTAATGAATTTTCTTCTAAATGAATGTCTTCTAACTAATTTTCTTTTGAATGAATATTTTCTAATGAATATTCTTCTAAATGAATACCTTCTAATGGATTTAGTTCGAAATGAATATCTTTTTGATCCGTGATCGTGCACACATAAAAAATATGAAGTTATGATATTTTATATTCAGTGAAATCTTTTTAATGAGGATCGTCATTGGCCGCCGATTTTTACCCGTACAGACGGAAGTCGGCATTAAACGGAGGGCAAATTTCAGTAGTTAAAACTTTAGGCTATTCAGCAAAAATTCATAAAACAATGTAGTATACAACATAGATGAATATTTTACTAAAACAGTATAGAATGTTATGAACGAATACATCGGAAGAATTTACAACGAAATAAAAACTTATTTCTTACACACAGTGGAAACTCGTTTTAATTTACTTAATACTGTATAAAAAAATTCCAATTTACACTAGTTATTTTTATTAAAAAATGCTGTAAACATCCTTTGCATCAGAAGAGAGTGCGATCTTATTTCAACATCGTTCTCCAGTGTTACAAGGCAGTCAATCAATTTCAAGGCATTCAAGTTTGATCTGTAACATCATCTTTTGTCTGATAATATCGACGCAGAGCTGTGAATATGTTCCGCACTCTATGCCGCAGCCACGTCCACCTTTCCAGCCCAGAGATAAATAAAATCCGAGAAAACTTTTTAAGTTGCTTTTGAAAAACAAGTGATCACACACCTAGGGGAAAAAATTATGGTCTTCGATACCTCATGACGATTTTCCTGAAAAGGGCATTTTTTCCTCTGCACAAAGGACTTTTGTCAACATTATCCGATGGGCCGTTCGCATTAAGAGAAATCTTTGACATCGAATATACCTATGCCACAGATGAGGAAAAGTAATTTGTTTGAGAAGTCCGCCTTAAGCGAAGCCGTATTAACGAGACTTCACAGCATCCAATAAAGATTATTTGCATTTTATAGCGCAATGGCATGGTGAATTATATTATATCGATCATGGAAAGCATGGAACGAAAGTAGTTGCAGATTCGTCTGTCGATTGCGACTAATTTTAAAAAATTAAGTTCTTGAGAGAGTGTAGAGGAGGTTGACCATATTTTTAAGGCACGGTTAGAATATGGCGCCCTACACACACATACACACACACATATATATTTATTTATTTACATTACCATATTACATTTCACTATGGTCTTTTCTCAATCTTGTCGCACTTAATTTGAAACAATGCCTAATATTTATTTATACATTTTTTTATCAATTATTAACATATGCAAATAAAGGAATAAAACTTGACTTCCTACCTAAGTGTCAGTGCATTAACACATTTATAAATATTTAATGCTTTTACGCAATTTCATTTAAATTTTCCAAATTCCCCAAGTGCCTTAACAAACCCGAAATGAATTTTATAAAAGCCAAAATTGAACTGTCTTTCTCTCGTTTAGATTATCTTAAATATAATTCAAAATAAAATGCGAATTGTCTCTTTGATGTTGAGACAATTCGCATTTTATTTTGAATTGTCTCTTTGATGTCGAAAACTTATTAATATAATTATTAATCGAGTGGCGTCTAAGTCTGGTGACTCTTCAAGCCGTGTTCATTTGCAATGTTAATGAGGGAAGTACCTGTCACTAATAGTAATTTCAATTCCAAATCCTGAACCCAATTTGGGACCAAAGGTAAGAGGGAAATAATTATATTCTCTAATTTTCGGCCAAAATGGATCGTAATTCTTAACATTCATTAATTTCTATTTAATTACGGAATAATGATGACGATGAAACTTTAGCTCAAATTGTGAAGCCGCAGAAAATTAGGGAGCTGATAACAGCTCACATAAAATGTCATTTTGTTAGGCCCTGTGAAATAATAAAATATTTCTGTGCAGCCATTGCTTCCAAAGTCATAAGCTAAGGTATTATTTTCAATAGATCAACACTGACATATTTACATAAAAAAATTCAGAACTACAAACTAATCAAAATAGTTCGCGATGTGTTGAGATATTCAATCCACAAATTGAAAACTATTAAATTTCTCTAAAAAAAGTTGAATTGAAATTTAATTGTCTTTAATTCAAATCTCAAGGATGTAAAAATTTAGCGTTAGAGTTAATTGCTGTTAACGGTGATTTACTTTTAACTTAATCTATAACAGTGTACTAGCTGTTACAAAATAATCTATCTACCTGAAACATGGATAGTTTTTTTGTTTTTATGGCGCAAGAGCATCTGGGCTATACTGCGCCATGAAAACATGGATAGACTAAGTATTTGTCGCCATTGGCAAATAATATACAGGATTGCGAACAGGTATTTATTGCACTCTAAAGACCACAATAGTAATAATAATGCTCGAGGTAACACTTTATCAGTCCATTTCTGGCGAATATCTTTACCGGAAGCGTCAATCAACATACCAAAACCGCATCACACTGTAAACTCTTTGGAACTTCTTATAAAATCATCCAACTTATGAGCTGGCCAGACCGGGATAGTTATGTACAAATGTTTAAGCAAATTAACTAACCAAATAATGCAATACCTGTCTAACATTTCAAGTTATTTACAACGGTATTAAATAATGTTAGTGTGTAAAAGAAGAAGAAAACGAGACAACAACGAGATGGAACGTGGAAGTAAGAATCAAGAATGAATAATCAAAGTTTAGTGATGTTTTAAAGCAACCGCTCTGGTAGTTTTCCTCCTAAGTAGATCACAACGGATAACAAGAATCAGAAGTGGGATTGATTCACTCGTCGTCCAATGTAAACACGAATCAGGCAAAGAAGAATGCATAAAGACGAATAACGCAAAGACGTAAAGACAAATAACGCAGAGACGTAAAGACGAGTAAAGTAAAGACGAATAATGCAAAGACGTAAAGAATAATTGTGTAAAGGCGAATGACGCAAAGACGAAAGTCGTAGACCATAAAGACGAGCGACGCAAAGACAAATGAGTAAAGACTAAATGGTTAAAGACGATTAAAGACGAAAACGGTTAAAATCGATTAAAGACGAAAGATGTAAAAAGATTAGATGAAAGTAAAATAAAAAAAACAAGGTTTGCAAATTTGACGGCATTGGCGAGTTTGGCTACGAAAAGACAGGAAAAGTTACCTAAGACGTAACGAGATTCAATGAAAACGAGATAAGGAAAAGGTGGATTACACGTGAGTTGTTTACCTGTATTCTGCTGGAGTTGGAGTTTTTAAATGGGGGAGAAAAACCCCAACTCCAGCACCACCGAAGTTATTTATTCAATACCTTGCAGTAACTGTGTCAACAAATATTATGGTAAAACTAAAATAACCCTCAAAACTAGACTCTAAGAGTATGAAAACAAATTTAGAACTCAAGATTTTAGTTCACTTCTTGTCAGACACTGCGCTGAACAGAACCATATCCTATCCTGGCATAATGCGAAAATCTTGCACAAAAATATTCATAACTACAGTGGACTAATATTCCTTGAAAGTTGGCAATCTATCAACAATAGCCATCGTAACGCGTTAAATGAATTCCACAATCTACCCGCAGAATATGTAACGCTCAAATAATATTCCAGCATTTTAACAATTTTCGCACTGACGATGAAGCTGCGATAGCTTCGAACGTTTGCCTTCAACTTGTTCTATGTAGTTTTAATGGCTGCTTCTCAAGATGCTAACATAAAAGTCCATTATTGTTATTAACTGGATGGTGATATACGCTGCTTAATGCGTAACACACGGAATAGTTTAATGAGTGGTTCGATTGGCACAAGGAATGGCTCTGCAGTATTACTTCGAGCACAAAAGCATTACTTCAAGCACAAAGCTCCATAAATATTGCCGACCACGGGCTTACATTGTATAATTTATTTATATTACATTGTTGTTCAGAGCCGTAGCCAAGATATGGCTAGAGGGGGCTGAGTCCCCAGGAATTTAATATTTACGCATTAATATAAATTAATTCCATATTTCCATATTTCATTATAATTTTTGTATTTTGTACAAAATTGTACTTGGCAATGGAAATTATTATTTGACAAAAATACTATACTCAAAATAGATTTCAATTGTAGATATTGTGTATACCACGTGCGTGGTTTTTTACACGTTCTCGAGTCTTTATCTAATCTACAATAAGGATAGGGTAAATTATAAGTTTTAATATAGTTCTATAAGTTTTCAATGAAAAGTTTACGTTAAGAAATTTATTCATTAATGTTAAATATATTAGCCTACTTAGATATTTACTATTATTAAATATATTAATAAATACATCAAGACATTAACAAATTTTAATTCCCCCCCCCCCTGTAACTTTTAAAGCCTCCCCCCATGTAACAAGTGTTTGGTTACGGGCCTGGTACGATTTATAGTGAATGGTTTTTTGTGAATGGCTTATAGTGAGTGAGTTATAGTGTATATTATTTATTGGGATTAAAATATAAAATAAAGGCTAATATGAGTTTCTAGTGTTTTCTTTCTTTTTGAGAAAAATTTATTCCTTCGTATTAAATGCATATGTGTATGCGCTTGCTTATGGATATAAATGAATTATGTATAAAGGGAACTTTATTTTATCTTATTTTTATCACTTTTTACAAAATATAGGACGCACATTTAAATATTTGCCTATTTTTGGTGATCAGTATCTAAAACTAACTACATTTTTTTAATAATTTAAAGAAAATATTTTATTCAGATTATTCACCAAATTTATTTTTCTACGAAAACATAACGACCCAACTTAAATATATTTCAATACTAGACATTCTTTAAGCGAGCCTAAATTTAAGTAAAGGTTTGAAAGATGGATTTTCAGAGCTTATTCTTTCCAAATAAAAAGACAAAGTTGCTTTGTTCGAAATTTCAAACGCATGTGTTTAACTTTCTAATTTAAATTCACTACCGGTTGTATTTCTTCTGCTTTAAATAAATGTCTTTGCAGAAAGTTTTAATAGTGTACTACATAAATCTCACTGTTCTAAAACTCTCTATCCCTTTGCAAAGTTTTAAACTTCCTTACTGCAAATTTCCTTTCTGTAGGAAAGTGGGGTCATTTGATCCTGTCTTGTCTATTCCAAATGAAAGGGAGAGGGGGAGAAATCGATAAAAAAATTTTGCGGCATCGAAGTAAAATGGACGATTCACTGGCGCAGATATGAAGCGAAATGGTTATTCTCGTTGCAGAGTCTTATTGAATGATGCATAGACCTTGTCCGTGCATGGATTACTACCTATAAAATAAATGGGATCTGCAATGTAACCGGATAAAGGGATCCTGGCACATCAAATGAAGTGATAAATTCCATCCGCATCGATCCGAGCTCGGAATATCCGTTCAACAAGGTCGATATGATCACCCACAGACAATGCGATGATATCCCTTCAATCTTCAGGAAATTTACCGAATCTAAATTTACAAAAGAGGTTTTTGTGAAGCTGGATGATTCTAAATGCGATTCTTAAATTCTAAGCTCATTTGGGTATCCCTACCTTTTGCGGGTGACTGTGGGGATTTGCATCGATCTAATTTACTCTGTAAAGTAAATTAGAACGGCTCAGTGAGCTGAGTAAATTATTTGTGAAATTATTGGTGGAATTGTTCCACCAATTTCCATAATCTAGTACATTACGATTGACATAAATTATATTATCTAAATTCATTTTTTACTAAGCCAAACTCTTTCATCGGCGCAGTATAGCCCAGATGCTCTTGCGCCATAAAAAAGCCAAACAAACAAACTCTTTCATTATTTTGATATTCTGATACAGGGGTCCTCAAACTTTTCCTCCGGCGTACCCCTTTCGTCCTGCCCGTGTGTGCTGGCGTACCCTTTGAGAAGAATATGGTATAAAATATATGGATGTCATACAGTAGATAACAGAGGAATAGTATTTCTTTATAATTTTGATCAATACATAGTTGCACATTTAATCAGATAGATGAGTTTGACTGTTTTTAATAAGTAAACCAATCCTGAGAATTGTTTCAGAGAGAGACACACACGCATGTCATTTTCAATCAACAATTTTGCGCGGTATTTAATTTTCGTCACACACACAGTGTTGAAAAACCTGGCTAGCAAAGGTAAGTCGATAGGAACAGCAAGAGAGAGTATGGGAGGAGTGAGGCGAGGGGAGGAACGAATTTAGAAAGCAAATTGCCTCTTTCTATTTTGGAAAAGGGGCAAAGGGCAAGGAACCTCAAATCATAAAAAGGGGGAAAGTGCTATTTCGTTCGCGTACCCCTTGATTTTCTCTCACGTAACCCAAGGGGTTCCCGTAACCCAGTTTGAGAAACCCTGTTTCTAATACGTATGATATTCTTTACATTAAAATGCTTTTCAGTAGAAAGGGATATTAATGCTTAAAAAAATAAAATAAATAAAAAATAAAGGGATTAAAATGCTTTTCAGGGAGAAAGGAGTGATAACCTCGTTCTAAAAGTCAATATCTATATTTACAAAAAAATACGTTAAATGTTTAATTAATTAAAACGCTAATTAAAATTCGGAAAAACTTATAAAAATTTTCAAGGTTTGGCGCGAAATTTGGCACAAAAAAAACAAGTGAAGGAAGAAGATGTTACAAAAAATTGTTATGAAGAAACCTAACGCTTTTAATAAGTTTAAGCTCAATGAAAATATTTCCGACGTTATTTTATGTACGCAGCTTTCGAAGTCTTCGTTTTTCGAGAGAATTACAGAATTACAATTACTTACATTAATTAATTATTACAAGATTACGATTTCTAAAATATTAGTGAGATGTGTAACAAAATAAGTATTTAAGCACTTCAACAACTAAATATATATATTATTTTCCAAGTGATTATATTATATTCCAATTTTGCAAGTAAAATAAGAAATTTATATTATATTCCAACTTTACAAGTAAAAAGTCTATAGAATTATTACGTTAATTTTAAAATTTTATTTTTGAAAGGAACTGATGTTTCATGATTTTCTTAGATCAGGAAACGAAATATTTTACATTAATAATAGTATGTTTAACGATTTTAATAGTAGAATATTTAACAGTCACAGTAGTAGTATATTTAATACTTATAATAGTAGTATATTAAACAGTTACAATAGTGGTATACTTAACACTTATCATAGCAGTATATTTAACGGTTATAATGGTATAGTATATTCAACAATTATAATAGTAACATACACTGGCGGAAAATAAAATCCCAACACCAAGAAGAAATGAGTTTAGAAGTATGAAATTTAGGCAAAGAAGTTGTCTGGGGGAACATATTTATTTGATTGAAGTTTCAAGGTTACAGGTTAAAGTATGCGCGAAAAGATCCATTTCAAATGTGAAATGGTAGTACATCAATAACCGCTGTAGTCACCACGATTTTGAATGTAAGCATGCAAACGTGCATGCATTGTGTCGTACAGGTGCCGTATGTCATTTTGTGGTATGAAGTGCCATGCCTGTTGCACTTGGTCAGTCATATCAGCAACGCTTAATGCTGGTTGTGGATGACGCTGGATTTGTCTTCCAATAATGTCCCATATGTGCTTGATGGGAGAAAGATCTGGTGATCTGGTAAGCCAAGGTGATATGTCGACACTCCGTAGAGCACGTTGGGCGACAGCAGCGGTATGAGGACGAGCGTTATCCTGTTGGAAAACACCCCCCTTGAATACTGCTCATGAATGGCAGCGCAACCAGTTCAATCACCAGTTCGACGTACAAATTTGCTGTCAAGGTGCTTGGGATAACGATGAGAGTGATCCTGCTGTCATAGGAAATCGCTCCCTAGACCGTAACTCCTGGTGTAGGTCCAGTGTGTCTACGCCGCAGACAGCTTGGTTCCAAACGCTCACCTGGCCTCCTTTTTACCAATATACGACCATCAATGACACCAAGACAGAAACGGCTCTCATCTGAAAACACAACAGATCTCCACTCCGCCCTCCAATGAGCTCTAGCTTGACACCACTGACATCGCAGATGGCAGTGATTCGGAGTTAGTGACATGAATGCTATAGGCCGTCTGGCTCAGAGCTGTCCGTTAAGTAATCGATTTGTTACAGTTCGCTGTGTGTCACTCTGAAGCCAACAGAAGCTCTAATTTCTGCTGAAGATGCAGTATGAGGCGCTACAGCCATACGGCGAATACGGCGGTCTTCTCTCTTAGTAGTGGCCCGTGTGCGGCAGGACACCCGTTTTCTTGAGACAGTGCCTTCTCGTGACCACTGTTGCCAACAATCATGCACAGTGAGTGATCCTGCCAAGTCTTTCTGCAATATCGTGGGAAGAAAACTCACCTTCTCATAGCCCTTATTACACAGCCTCATTCAAGTTCAATAAGCTGCTGATACTGCTGTCTTCTTCGTCTCCTAAAGGCATTTTTGACTCAAATCTAGCTCACAACGTCCAATCCGGACGATAAATAACGCTCAGGAAGTTTACATCGCGTATTTAAAGCAAACGTGATTTGCACGATCATAGTGGCGCTACTAGCGCCATTCTTATTCGTCTAGCGCGAAATTTGAACAGGCATCACCTTTCAGATGTGCAAATACGCCCCCCCCAAATTTCGTTTATCTAGCACAAATCCTTCTTGGTGTTGGGATTTTATTTTCCGCCAGTGTATTTAACAGTTATAATAATAGTAGTACATTTAGAAGTTATAATAGTGAATTTAACAAGTATATCAGCAAACGTAAACGTCGTAATAGTAAATTTAACATTTATATTATAAAATTTAAAATTAATGCATTATCAGTTCTATAATATAATTTTAATCAAACAAAATATTTCCTTCGAGAGCTATGAACGTTTTTTCTTTTTACGCCCTCAATTTGACAAATGAAGGAGGTGTGCTAATGTTATTTTAACAATTTATTTTAAATGAAATATTTACTTGATATAGAGCACATGACTATCAAGGAAAAGAGCTATCATGACTATAATTCCAAGAAGAAAGTTTATTGCAGACACATAGTGGCAGGAGGAATATGCAAGCTACTTCAATTGGCACTGGAGGGAAACAGCATAAAGAAAAGAGATAGAGGCGGAAGAAGAAGAGGTTAGATTAACGATTCAAAGGTTTGCACTAGACTAAGCAGAAAAGGCATTATCCTCACAAGTAGAGACAGGGAAATGTGATCCATATCGGTCGCCAACCTATAAATCAGGCAAGGCACTTGGCGATAAATTTAACTAATACATAAGTAAACAATAAAAAATTCAATGTGAAGTATTTCGACACTCCTTACATAATTAATTGCATAAGGGATGTTGAATTACTAAGTAATTCGACATTCCCTATGTAGTTAATTACTTAAGGAAGAAACTTCATTCTAACCGCATTAGTTCACTCTTTCTTTCTCCTATAACATATAGTGTATATTATTGGCATTTCTAACAGCTTTCTCAAATAAAGTTCTTTATTTGTCGACTTTACTTACATGAAACACGTAATTGGTTTTGGAATCCGATCTTCTAAACTGCCTAGAGGACCGTGACTCCTTTTATAACACTGTTCTATGTGGCATGGATAATCATATCAATGGCAATTAGATCATTGAAAACCATCTACTTATCTTCTAAAGCAGTAATTATTTAGTGTAGCCGAATTTATTTAAAATGTCATCTCTCCGGAAAAAAAGCGAAATCTCTACTTTTCTCACAAATAGAAAAATCCTGTAATGAATTATAATTTGCTGACTACTTATAAATCTGGAAACTTCTAAGAGCTTTTCCAGCGCCTGGCCTCCAACGAATGAGCAGAAATTTTTCTGTAAAACTGAATCATCTCTCTCTCTCTCTCTCACTCTTTTCTCTCATTGAATCGAAGCAGGGGTCCTTTATGTTCCCTTCTGAAGAAAAGCTATTAGAATATATGAGCGATTGCATATACAGGCCTGCACAAAAGTTTAGACACAACACAAATTTGAGTATAACAAAATACTATTAAAACTGAAGAAGTAGGAACTTTAATATTACGAAGTATGAACACATGTAATATGCAAATTAAAAATTTGAGAACAGAAATCACATCAGTAGCGAACTTGCTGCAATATATAACTTAAAATAAGTAAAATATGTGGCACAAAAGTTTAGGCACAAACATAAATTTTAGCACTTGCATAAGGAAATGAACAATTTTAATAATCAATGTAGCCACCATTACTTCGTATTAGATTAAATACGCGGTCGTTCATTGAAAGCACAAGATTTTGAAAGGTTTCTGGTTCAAAATTAAACCACGCTTCTTCTATAGCCTTTTTAAGTTCTAAAACGGACGGATATTGCTTTCCATTGGCATACACAACATTCGTTAGTATGCCCCATACATTTTCGATGGGATTACAGTCAGGACTAAGAGCAGGCCAATCGAGAACTGTAATATTTTTAGCGCTCATCCATTCTTTTGTTGACCTGGATGTGTGGATGGACGCATTATCTTGTTGGAAAACCCAGTTTCGTCCACATAAAAGTTCGCCAAAAGGTAATAGGTGACTTTCAAGAGTTGCCTGGTATGCCTTGGAATCTTGTTTTCCATTCAAAAACGCCAAAGAAGTCTGTCCATTGAAGCTAAAGGCTCCCCAAACCATGACTGAACCTCCTCCTTGACGTCTGCTGAACCGACTTAAGGGGCGTTTTCGAAGATCGTGCCAGTAGTGCGAAAGGCCATCGGGACCATCTAAGTTCCACTTTTTTTCATCACTAAATAACACCTGCAGCCATTCGTCACTGTATGATATGTGCTGCCTTGCCCATTGTAGTCGTGCTTGTTTATGATGTAATTGCAAGCAGGGCTTGCGGCGCATTTTTGCATATCTCAAATGCCTGCATTCTACAATCCTTCTACGTATGGTTTCTCTTGACACTCGCATTGCTAACGTGTTTTTTATTTGATTTGCAGACAGGCTTTCATTTGAAGCCAATCTTCGTATTTGTCTATCATCCCGAATGCTGGTCACTCGAGGCCTCCCAGATCGTGATTTTGGTTGATACTGATCACCCCGGGATAACACTGGATAAATGCCTCGCTTTGAACGGTTCAATGCAACAGAAATTTGAGTAACAGATTTACCTTTAGTTTTCTGCCTCCAAATCTTCGAAATCTCGTCATTCGTAAATTGCTTTGACTTTGGCATCATTCCAAGCATTCTGAATTATTTCAGGCCTTATATAACAACTCTGGGAAATGCCCCTTTGATCACTTGGGAACTTCGCGCCGTTAATTTCCATAAATCTGACATATGTGCCTAAATATTTGTGGCATGCAGATTCCAATATTACGGTGTTGGGATATTTTGTTTCAGTACTTTTGGTAATCTTTTAAGTTGCACAATTTATTATTGGTTCTAGGATTATTTAGATACAATATCGGCGAAGTTCAATGCAAATTCTCGCTTTTATTTATAATTTGCCTCTGTGTCTAAACTTTTGTGCAGGCCTGTACAAACTTTTAATTTGGGTAGCATAAAACAATGAATTATAATTAGAGAGTGATTTGTGGCACAGATATATATAGAATTAAAGGTCGTCAGTAGACCAAATTCAAAAGTGGGGAGCATATCGAGTATTCCCCCTACCGAAGCAGAAAAGAAAAGTGTAAATTATGTAACTCACATAATAATGTAGACACACAAGCGATTACTTATAATTAACTGGAAAATAAATCATATAATGT
>QLNU02014802.1:9654235-9693178 GCA_006491805.2 Dysdera silvatica | reverse complement strand
CATTATCAGTTCTATAATATAATTTTAATCAAACAAAATATTTCCTTCGAGAGCTTTGAACGTTTTTTCTTTTTACGCCCTCAATTTGACAAATGAAGGAGGTGTGCTAATGTTGTTTTAACAATTTATTTTAAATGAAATATTTACTTGATATAGAGCACATGACTATCAAGGAAAAGAGCTATCATGACTATAATTCCAAGAAGAAAGTTTATTGCAGACACATAGTGGCAGGAGGAATATGCAAGCTACTTCAATTGGCACTGGAGGGAAACAGCATAAAGAAAAGAGATAGAGGCGGAAGAAGAAGAGGTTAGATTAACGATTCAAAGGTTTGCACTAGACTAAGCAGAAAAGGCATTATCCTCACAAGTAGAGACAGGGAAATGTGATCCATATCGGTCGCCAACCTATAAATCAGGCAAGGCACTTGGCGATAAATTTAACTAATACATAAGTAAACAATAAAAAATTCAATGTGAAGTATTTCGACACTCC
Source organism: Dysdera silvatica (assembly GCA_006491805.2). NCBI lineage: Eukaryota > Metazoa > Arthropoda > Arachnida > Araneae > Dysderidae > Dysdera > Dysdera silvatica. Next base: position 9,692,680 of record QLNU02014802.1, on the reverse strand, counting down.
TTACATAATTAATTGCATAAGGGATGTCGAATTACTAAGTAATTCGACATTCCCTATGTAGTTAATTACTTAAGGAAGAAACTTCATTCTAACCGCATTAGTTCACTCTTTCTTTCTCCTATAACATATAGTGTATATTGTTGGCATTTCTAACAGCTTTCTCAAATAAAGTTCTTTATTTGTCGACTTTACTTACATGAAACACGTAATTGGTTTTGGGATCCGATCTTCTAAACTGCCTAGAGTACCGTGACTCCTTTTATAACACTGTTCTATGTGGCATGGATAATCATATCAATGGCAATTAGATCATTGAAAACCATCTACTTTTCTTCTGAAGCAGTAATTATTTAGTGTAGCCGAATTTATTTAAAATGTCATCTCTCCGGAAAAAAAGCGAAATCTCTACTCTTCTCACAAATAGAAAAATCCTGTAGTGAATTGTAATTTGCTAACTACTTATAAATCTGGAAACTTCTAAGCGCTTTTCCAGCGCCTGGCCTCCAACGAATGAGCAGAAATTTTTCTGTAAAACTGAATAATCTCTCTCTCTCTCTCTCTCTCTTTCCTCTCATTGAATCGAAGCAGGGGTCCTTAATGTTCCCTTCTGAAGAAAAGCTATTAGAATATATGAGAGATTGCATATACAGGCCTGCACAAAAGTTTAGACACAACACAAATTTGAGTATAACAAAATACTATTAAAACTGAAGAAGTAGGAACTTCGATATTACGAAGTATATGAACACATGTAATATGCAAAATAAAAATTTAAGAAGAGAAAGGCACATCAGTAGCGAACTTGCTGCAATACATAACTTACAATGAGTAAAATATGTGGCACAATAGTTTAGGCACAAACATAAATTTTAGCACTTACGCCAGAATGAATTAATTTGGCAATCAGCGGGTGTAGCCACCATTACTTCGTATTAGATTAAATACGCGGTCGTTCATTGAAAGCACAAGATTTTTGAAAGGTTTCTGGTTCAAAAGTAAACCACGCTTCTTCTATAGCCTTTTTAAGTTCTAAAACGGGCGGATATTGCTTTCCATTGGCATACACAACATTCGTTAGTATGCTCCATACATTTTCGATGGGATTACAGTCAGGACTAAGAGCAGGCCAATCGAGAACTGTAATATTTTTAGCGCTCATCCATTCTTTTGTTGACCTGGATGTGTGGATGGACGCATTATCTTGTTGGAAAACCCAGTTTCGTCCACATAAAAGTTCGCCAAAAGGTAATAGGTGACTTTCAAGAGTTGCCTGGTATGCCTTGGAATCTTGTTTTCCATTCAAAAACGCCAAAGAAGTCTGTCCATTGAAGCTAAAGGCTCCCCAAACCATGACTGAACCTCCTCCTTGACGTCTGCTGAACCGACTTAAGGGGTGTTTTCGAAGATCGTGCCAGTAGTGCGAAAGGCCATCGGGACCATCTAAGTTCCACTTTTTTTCATCACTAAATAACACCTGCAGCCATTCGTCACTGTATGATATGTGCTGCCTTGCCCATTGTAGTCGTGCTTGTTTATGATGTAATTGCAAGCAGGGCTTGCGGCGCATTTTTGCATATCTCAAATGCCTGCATTCTACAATCCTTCTACGTATGGTTTCTCTTGACACTCGCATTGCTAACGTGTTTTTTATTTGATTTGCAGACAGGCTTTCATTTGAAGCCAATCTTCGTATTTGTCTATCATCCCGAATGCTGGTCACTCGAGGCCTCCCAGATCGTGATTTTGGTTGATACTGATCACCCCGGGATAACACTCGATAAATGCCTCGCTTTGAACGGTTCAATGCAACAGAAATTTGAGTAACAGATTTACCTTTAGTTTTCAGCCTCCAAATCTTCAAAATCTCGTCATTCGTAAATTGCTTTGACTTCGGCATCGTTCTAAGCATTCTAAATTATTTCAGGCCTTATATAACAACTCTGGGAAACGCCCCTTCGATCACTTGGGAACTTCGCGCCGTTAATTTGCATAAATCTGACATATGTGCCTAAACATTTGTGGCATGCAGATTCCAATATTACGGTGTTGGGATATTTTGTTTCAGTACTTTTGGTAATCTTTTAAGTTGCACAATTTATTATTGGTTCTAGGATTATTTAGATACAATATCGGCGAAGTTCAATGCAAATTCTCGCTTTTATTTATAATTTGCCTCCGTGTCTAAACTTTGTGCGAGCCTGTACTCTGGGATCACACTGATGTGGAGTAATACAGCTGCCCACAATATACATGGACAGTAAAATATTATGGAAACACCATATTATAATGATAAACAGATCGTGAATATGATCACCAAAGGCAAACAAGTAATTATATCCCATTACTTTTTATTCACAGAGAAAATGAATTAAACGGCTTAATAAAGTGTCATTATGAACAAATATTGCAAGAATCTGTACTAAAAAACTTCAAAATTTCAGCAAATTTTTTTTTTAAAAAATGGCTACTGCCCCATAGTATATTTGAAATAACACGGTTTGTAATAACGCTGGAATATTCACATTTATTGCTCAAGCAAATAAAAACGAGATCATATTCTTTTATATCACTAATGCCCATATAATAACTTAGTTATTGTGTTAATTTTTTTATTAGTTCATACTCGTAACTGAAATCGCTTTAACTGGATCTTAAAGCAACGGATAGCATCTGATTAACGTAAAATCCATAAAGAGTAGTTGAAAAATTGTCTAATGTTTAATATTGTATGATGTTTTTGTTGTTGCTCACCCATTGAATATTTTACAGGCTCCACCCACTACCAGTCGAAGACTTTGGTCTGCAAGCGGTACCTGCAAACTGCCCTTTGGTCTACACACGGTAGAGTTAAATATCACCCTATGGAATCTGACGATTAATGGCGATTTCGTGACATTCAGAGAAATTAATAATTAGCACGAAGATATGTTTTCAGCTAAGGAAACTTTTTAAGGCGAGAGTTTTAAGTTGTTGTTTGAAAGCTATCTATTTTTTGAATCTGAAATACTCCTTTCCCAATCCCCAAGTGCCTTGTAAATAACGATCAAAGATCAAGTTTTGTTTCGAAAATTGAATTTCTTTATTTTTACTCATTTTTCGCAGAAAACACGAAGAAACAGCATAGTTGGCCCAACTGCCGAAAACAAGTCCCCGTGAAAAGTGTTATTTATGTACGTTTCTGACATTTTGAAATGTGATACGAAATTTGCAGTTTAAAACACCTCATTTCTCTCGAGAAACCAGGACTGTAGTATTCAGTGAAGTATTGTCCACTGGGAGCGGAGTATTGGAGAATGTCCAAAATAAACTTACTGTATATAATCCCAGAAACAAAGAAGCAGCTAACCCGAGGGACTTAGCAAGGAAGTAAAGGTGGGTCGATAGTATTGAAATCATTAATGGCCAAAACTTCGAATATTGAAGCCTTTCTTTCCGAATAGATTCCTCTTAAAAAAAAACTTTACTTTATTTTCCAATTGACAGATAATAGATAGTTGTTTTTCGGGTGCGTTCTTGTTAGCAATGCTCCCAAGAGTATAACCATAATTTAATTTAGTACGTCTAAAACCTTATTATGTTAATTCATTTAGTAAGACGACGCAAATGTATTTTAACCATACCCATTAAACTATGTTTATGGGGAAGTATTCATACTTAAAAATATTCCCAATTGCAGTGAGGTTACTCATTAAAGAAGTTTTGATTCCGAAGTGACAATTTTGTAAAGAATTCATAAAACTGTTTCCCTTAAATTAGAATACAAAATAAATTTTCTTATATGTAATTTAAATTTTCAAATGCTACTAATAAAAAAATATTCTACCAGCCCTGCTGATTTTAAGGCCTTTCCGGGCATATGTTTATTTTCTTGAAGAATGTATATATAGGCAAAATTTCATTCGTTTTATTCTGCCTCCAAATATACTTATACGAATAACCGATTAGGGATGTATTCACATAATTTACTTAAACAAATGCAAGAAATCTGTGGGTATTTTTCCAAATTTGCTAAGGAACGACGCACATATCATACTCTTGTATTTTTTATTTCACATTAACTTTTATTGAAAATTAGAGAATGCATTTAAGACTAAAACTTCGTTAAACTAACATTACTTGAATAACTTCATAATTGTAAGCATTTAATTGAGATGTCTTAATTAACCTCTGCTTTTATTATGATATTAGTTCTATAATATTGTTCAAAATAAGAAAAAATATGTTATTGCAGGCAAAGATTTATATATATTCCCAATATATTGTAAAAGTATTGCTATAAAAATTTTACCTAAACAGCATTAAGTAAAGACTTGAACCACTGATAAGCTCATGCTGTACAAGTTCACCACTAATTGATCTAGGATAGATAATTCACTAAAAGTTATGTATCCTAGAAAATATATTTATAAACTTTTTATATATAAATATGAAAAAAAAATTCTAAAATATGAAGTGAACGAAATTGTTTGGATTCGTTTTGGGGTCTATCTTATACCCTATTGCCCGAGGAGCCAATACATAAAGTATCAGCGTCAGTCCGTATTCGGTTAGCATTTGTCAAAATTCGGCCCAAAATTTTGATCTAGGCGGATGTTATAATCCTTTTCCGGACGGTATGTTAAAAAAATACCAACATTGTTAAAATTTCTAACATTTTCAAACATAAAAAATATAATTTTGTCGTCCAAAACCTCATTTATTATTACTATTATATTGCATTTGTGAAGAGTTTCTATAGACAAATAGTCGTTATTAATATTAAGCAACCCAAGGAATGTCTTCTGCAATATGGAAATATGACGAAGAGAGATTACATAAGGTCGTAATTCCTCAGGTGAAAAAACAGTGACAAATATGGGAAAGAATAGTAACTGCTGATAAGAATATTTATTGGGAGAAAGAAATTGACGTTACGTATGACACACAATACGTACACACAAAGCTATCTGCCGATTTTAGCATATAAGACGAATATGGGAATCCTATTTAATTATGAAATTATAAGAAAATACTCAGAATTTCAGCTCAAATATATGTTATATTATTATCAATTTTAATTATTTAACTGACCAAAATTTAGTTTCAGCGTTTAAAAAAATCATTTACGTTTTTCGAATGTCCACAGCAAAATAACTCAGTTTTAAAATTTAGTATGGCGCGCGATTTCTTCATTAAATGTAACGATTTGATAATTAACATTATTATCCATAAGGAATGTCTTCATATCATGAGCAAAGCAAATTAATTTGGGAAGAATGGCCTAAAAGAAAATAATCATTAATATACAAACTAAATAATGAAATTATATCATATTTTAAAATGTCAATTAACATAGCTTAAATGATATTCCCGAATTGACACACGAAACACTGTAACGGTAAAAAAAAACATTTTGTCAATGTTTATATAAAAGCAGTGGTGGCATCGTTGTTTTTTAAAATAATTGTGCTAAGATTATGCAAATAAAACAATCTTTTATATTTTTACAATTTCAAGAGTACAACAAATTTTACATAAATTAAAGGAACACAATCGAACATTTACGAAAATGGTCTTATCAGGGATGACAAAAGTATCTCAAAGCTTATCCATAGAAACGTATTTTTTCAAGCTATTGTTTTACACCCAGTAAGGATTTTGAGGTATTCAGATTTTGTCGTAGATTAGTGTTCATTTTAGTTTATATTCGTTTTTTATTTCTGTTGGTATTTGATGGTTTCTGTAGTTTGAAGTAAACATTGGTTGTTAACGAAATTTTAATTTAGTTTTATTATTTGGAGTGTAATATTTTAAAGAATTTGAATTTTGGTGTTTCTAATTTTGTTTCTATAGTCTACAAAAGGTCTTTACATTTTAACTTTGATACCTTTTTCCATATTCAAAGTGGGATATTTAGGAGTTTAAATGTTAAAATTACACACAAAAAATATTGCCCTTGCATTACTGTCATTTTTTTAGCTTTGCATTTGGTAAGTCGATCAGTTTTGTTGTCTAATGTTTGTAATTCTATTCGCAGCAGCGTTGCAATTAAAAACTCGTGGGGGAAATGAAGTGGCTTTAAAGAAAATTACGTGATGCGGCCTTAGAGAAAATAATGTATTGTGATATTCAATGGGGGGCCTGAGACCCTTGATCCCCATTGTCTACGCCACTGACTACTCGTATATATGTTAAAATATTTGGAATAGTTGAAATATTTTTTGATGTAATTTAAAATTGCAAAGGAAACATAAATGCATATATATAATTATATCCTTTTGACTCCCCCTCACAAATTTTCTTCGTATACTACGCATTGAATACCCGTTGAATACCCATCAATGACTCCTGAAACTGACCGTTATATCTGACTTAACTGACTAACCAAAGCAAATACAATGCATTATCATTAACTGAAGAATTCCTTTCTTCTAGGTCATTAACTCCATTGTTAACGTACGATCACGTGGTATCCGATTGTGGGAATGCTTTAACAAGTGCAGAGATGAGCACGAGAGAGGACATTAGCTTAAGTACGGAAACAAGTACTTTAATATGTACGAAAACTTAACAGTTACACTAAACAGTGCAGTTGATTAGGTCTTTAAATTACTTTATAACTATAATATAAGGAAGGTTAATTTACATTATATATAACATAATTGATCAGGTTTTATGTTAAAAACATCCCATCATCTAAAAAACTGCTTTTTAAAGGATTTCGATTTCATTATAGTCATATTTTTATTTCTGATATACTTTTATCATTAGAAGTATATCAGAAACAAAAATATAGCTATAGTAAAATCGAAATCCTTAAAAAAGCAGACTTTTAGATGGTAGGATATTTTAACCATTGTTTCGACAGCGGAGACGTCCTATGGTCCTCAGAAAACCTTCCAGACTAATTTATTGCCAGCAAATCAGAATCGATTAGCGTCTTAAAGTACGACAATTAATGAGACAATAATCGATTCGGATTTGATGGCAACTAATCAGTCTGGAGGATTTCCTGACGAGGGCAGGACGTTTCCCTGTCGAAACCATTGTAAAATAGTCATACCAGCACACAACAAAAAAATGTGTTTTTGTGAATTTAGATTGTATTATATTGTTGCGCAATGTCGCTCATTTACTCATGTAAATGAAATTTTAGTGGGAAGTTTGACGAAATAAAAGAACAGCTTTATATACATATACAAATTTCTATAGATACAAAAATTGAATATTGCATTTCCATTTAAATATAACTTATTCAAAATCTAATCGTGCCCTAACTTACCAAATTTACTAAAATATTTCCAATTGTTCAAACTCTGAAGGGATGCATAATAAAAATATCGCATATATTTTTTAGAGTAGTGTTACCCAAAGTGAGGTTCATGGTAGGTTATAAAATGTTCTTCAGGATCATTAGGATATTTCATAAGTACAACTAATAAAGTATGTGTGTGTTTAATATCACGGTTGGAAACGTCCTTACGTCATTTATTAAAAATTTAATTTTTACAATAAATTCTCTAAAGGTGACACTCGCGCGGATATCTTGCGATTTACGACACCTTTATTGGGATGTAAAAGCCTTTTTCGGTATAATTTTAATGCTGTTTTAATGATGCCCTAAATAAGATAAGCCAGCGTACAGCTGATTCTGATCATCCAGGCCTAATAATATTAAGCGCACTTTTTGTGTTTATTTAGGGACTATTTTGTGTTTAGTTAAGGTCTTCGTATCTTCACTTTTGATGATCGGCGACAAGTGAAGAAGTGTTTGAAGAATGACCGTACGCAGATGGGGGATCTTAGGGACCGGTTCCCCCCGAAATTAAATTTTTAATGGGACTTGGCTACGGACTTGCATGCTGTAATTGTATCGATACATGCTGTAAAAATTTATGAACCCCCGAAATTAAATCTTGGCTACGGTCTTGGCTTGAAGTGTTTCACGAGCGACCAAAATTTGAGAAACATGGCTTTAGAATTTAAACAAAAATGTTTGCGCTCTTAACTGAGACTAAATAAACAATATATAAACAAATAAAGGTTTAAACATTCCCTTCTGCGCGAAAGTCGGTAGATTTTAACCATCTTTAAAGATCTACTAAATATCTAAACAACACAATGAAGCAGGTGGAAGAGAAAACTTTAACCCTTCTCCACGAACAAAACGACTTTTATGGAAATCAGCCCTCAATGCCTTTACTAAAATTATGCATTCCAACCTGAGTTTTTTAAAGGGCGAAAACATTTAATAAACGGCAAAACTAAGCGCCCATAAATTGAATTTCAGTCGGAAATTCAAACAAAGTATCACTTTTTCTCCTATTTTATGCATTCTTTATGCCTAATCCTAGCCGTTGTCTTCTTCCGTGTGACAACGGAATATTCCCGTGAATTTCCAGTGAAATTATTCAAATGTAAACAGTAAAATTTTTTGTTGGGTAAGCAGGGAATGTAAGTAAGAAGATTGTATCGGATATATTTAGGTTTTTGGTGAATTTTTATAAACTTTAAAATTTAATCTTGGCTGAATCTATATGTGACATCTGTTATAAACGTTTTTTATGCAGGACAGAACGTTTTGGAAACTACCTTAAGACATACGACGTGTTTCACATGAATTTATTGACATGAAAAACATCACAAATCTTGGTAAAAAACCACAATGGGCACAGCTTTTAGAAGTATATGCTTTAACATGGCTTTAATACGTTTCTTCGAAGGCCTTTAGCCCTCTTCAAAGGAACTTTTATAATATTGGAACAAATGAGTTTATGATAATAATAAACTGATTTTTTTCAAATTATTTCAGATTATTTAAAGTCACCTAAAATTGACTAAAGTCAATTATTGAAATTATTAAACTACTTTAAAGTATGGTACAGAATAAGAAAAAGAACGATAACCAGTAAGAAAACAAAACACTTGAAAAAGCAAACAACCGAATACAAATAAATAATAACCTAAAATTGAGAAGAACGATGTAACCAAATGTGGAGGGAACGGATGTTCTGATGAACAAGGATCACTTGGTAATCGATATGGCTATTGCCACCAACTTATATCCGTCATGGATAAGTTTCCACCATATTAGGTTACACTAATTTTCTCTATTTTAGGCTATCATTTATTTGTGTTTGCTTGTTTTCTTCTTTTAAGTGTTTTGTTTTCTTCTTTTAAGTGTTTTGTTTTCTTCTTTTAAGTGTTTTGTTTTCTTACTGGTTATGCTTACTTTTCCTTTTTTTCTGTACCATCTTTTAAAATATTTTAATAATTTCAATAATTCATTTGGTTTTAGTCAATTTCACGTGACTTTAGAAAACGTGAAATCATTTGAAAATTCAGTTTATAATTGTTCTAAACTCATTTGTTCCAGTATTATGTAAGTTTCTTTGAAAAGGGTTAAAAACTTTCAAAAAATGTTAAAGCCGTATTGAAATGTATACTTCTAAAAATTGTGCCCATTGTGTTTTTGCGTTTTGCCAATATTTGTGATATATTCATCAGAGTGGTTCGCTTTACTTCCATGAAATACATTTTTAACTTTACTTACAGAAATCGTTTATTGTACCTATATATTTTCTTAATACAAAATTAAGGAAGCGAAGTAAATATCACGATGATTTAAATATTAATAAAAAACATTTATCTGCTTCAAAAAATGAGCAAGTTCTAAAAATAAATTTACAAATATTACTATTAAGGACAACCCCGACTTATCGCCGGAAAAAAATGTGAGATAATGGTAATATGGACAAAACTACTCTAAACTTACGTTTTTTAGGAAGCTAAATATAAAAGTGAAATAAATCATACGAAGTGTAATAGAGGAAAAATTTCGATGCAAACAATGAAATATTGATAAAATAGCAAATGAACTCTTGGGGAAGGTCTGCTAATAACGTGTCAAAAAACTTGGGTGATTTAGTTTATTCGGTGTTTTATCAGCTTTTGTCATTTCGTCCGTAAATATATAAAAATATGATAGCAGCATATTGTCTTTTGATTGAAGAAAAACTTGGTGTTATAAAACCTATTTTTAGCCAAATCGCACAAAACAAAATATTTAATATTTTGTGTAATGAACAAACTGTTATTAGAAATATAATAAATATTCCTTACATTGTAAGTATTCTTGTTAATGAATACAGGGTGTTTCAGAATAACGTTTAGAAAATTTGAGGGTTTGTAAAGGACGTTAAAAAAACAATATTGGTGGAACTCGCACCGTACGTAAAGCAATCAGTTTACCTGTACAGCGAATTTACGTTTTGCGTCCATCTTCGTTACTGCGTACGCAATTATACGAATTAAATACAGATTTTAAGTCATTGGCCTAATAATACAGCAGAGACAAAGAAATTCGGAATTCCGTTTTCTGATCGTGATTTGTACTGCCCTGTAGTGAGATAAAGCATGAAAATTGCTTGTTTTTATCATACTTTTTATCATTTTTTTTAAATGGGGGGGAAAGTTTATTTTTATTAAGCAATTTTAAAAAGTCGCCAAATGGCGCTTCGTAACTAATTCTTGCTACCTTGTGCGAGATGGATGGATGTAATTAAATGACTGTAGCGCCGTAATGGCGCATTTTAGAAAAAAATTGTGATAACAAAAAATATTAATTTTTAAATCCTTTACCGATTGCACATACTTACGAACTTCTAAATGTGTACAGTGTTATAAAAAAAAGCAATTATCATGCTTTATCTCACTACAGGGCAATACAAACCATTATCAGGAAATCGAATTTCGTATTTTTTTTATCTCTGCTGGATTATTAGGCCAATGACTTAAAATCTGTATCAAAAATTGTATTCAATTCGTATAATTATTTACGCCGCGACGAAGATGGACGTAAAACATAAATTCTCTGTACAGACAAGCTGGTTTCTTTGCGAACCGTGTGAGTTCCACCAATACTGTTTATTTAACGTCTTTTCCAACCCTGAAATTTTCCAAACGTTATTCTGAAACACCCTGTATATAAGTAAATTAAATAAGATTTTTCAATTTTTGGAAATACTTTAAAATATAAAATATATTTTTTTTCTGGCTTCCTTATATTCTAGTGAACAACTCCCCTGCTACCAATACCTTTAATGTATTCTAAGATATTTTTATTTTACATTTTTCGATATAATCAATAAAAGTAACTTGAAAAACGTTGGTGCCAACCTTTCAGAAAATACTGAAACCATACTTTTCGGTTTTGTCAAGTTTTTCTTTCGTAAATTTTGCATAAAAAGCATAAAAATATGTAACAATAAATTTAGATTAAGCAGATACAAAAACACGAGTACTATTGAATAATAGAAATGTCGCTTGAAACGACCGAATTTGTGTTATTCCTTAGAAGTCGTTATGAAAAAATTTCATCTCGGTCTGATATAAAGTTTTCAATAAATCATGCATTTTCTTATTATAATTCTAAGTACTCATGTGGACTGAAATATCTATTGTTTCCAATATCATAATTTTTTTCTTACAAAACTTGGTCCCTTTAAAAAGTTAATTGGCTGAAACTCTTCGCCTACGACAACTTTACTCATATATGAAAAAAATAAAATATTTAAGGTGAAGTTTCCAATCAATATTCCTTCTTCAATGACAAAAAATAACGAGCTTCCCTATCAAGGGTTGGAACCCCGAGATATACTAAACGCTGCCCTTATGATACTAATCCTTATGCCGAAGTTTTAGTTTTAGGCCACAGAGATTTTGATCTAAAAAAAAAATGCCAGGCTATGGCACCGGATAATCTTAGTTCTTCTTATTCTTAAGCCATGAAACGCAAGCAATATCAATGTATCTAAATTGTTTATATTTATGAATTATCCTTCGTACAATAGAGTCAGGTTTTTACAGATTACGTGTATCATGTATTTTCTATGCCAGACAGAAATATTATTATCATTTATTAGTGAGTTTCAATAGATATTGAACCCGCTATTGCTTTTGGCTTTCCTGTCTGTCTATCTGTACGCAATGAAAAGGGTAAGGCAAAGGTCTTCCGTAAATGCAATAATGATGGCTATTGTTAACGTTACAAATCTACCGAGTTACTTGAGAATTAGATAGTTGCGAATTAGAGAGTTGCGGATTAGAGAGTTGCGAATTAGAGATTTACGGATTGGAGAGTTGCGGCTTAGAGAACTGCGGATTAGAGGGTTTAGGATTAGAGAGTTGCGAGTTAATGTTAATTGAAACCCGCTAAATTTAAATAGTAAATTTAGGCGATTATTAAATATTAATAAGTTAGGCGATTTTCTTTCATTTGTTGATATTTATATATCTAATTAAGAAGTTTATATATTTTTTTTTTTGTGTGTGTGTATTCTCGCACTTGGCGGATTAGGCTTAAGACGAGTGGTTCCAAGTTCTCAAGTCTACCTTCAGTGTGAAAATAATTTTGTATGTTTCATTCTGGTGCCAAGTTTAAAAATTTTCTGACTGTTCGGCAGGTGTTTAGTATTGTTGCTTTTTGCATCTGAATATATGTGTTGGGGTCAATTTCAAGTGTCTCCAAGTTCTTTTGGAGTGTGGTTGGTATTATACCTGTTGCTGATAAGACAAGAGGGATAACGTTTACCTTATCCATGTACCACATGTCTTTAATTTCCTACCTTAAGTCTTGGTATTTAGTCATTTTTGTGGTGTATGTGTTCTGAATGTTATTTGTGTTGGGTATTGCTATGTCTGTGATGTGTGTGGTTTTGCTGATTTTGTCAAATAGGATTATATCTGGTCTGTTGTGTGGTGTCGTTTTGTCCCTCATAATAGCCCTATCCCAGTACAATTTGCGTGTTTTGTTCTCTAGTATTGTTTCTGGTTCGTATTTGTAGTAAGGATTCATGTTGGTTATCAGCTTGATTCTGACAGCAAGTTTTTAGTGAATTTTTTTGCCACTTGGTCGTGACGGTATTTGTAGTCTGTTTGGGCAATTATCTTACAACCCGATGTTACATGTTGTATTGTTTTAGATGTTAAGTCACATTGTCTGCATTGTTAATCTTCTTCAGGATGTATCGCTGGTAGTTTCTGGTTTTTATGACTTGGTCCTGTATTGCCATCATGAGTCCTTCAGTGTCCGGTTGTAAGGTTTCTTGAGTTAGTCATGTGATCGAGACTTTCATGTCAATATGGGGCCGTTTAAGATTATTATAGTATCTTCCATTAAGTGCTTTGCTGATCATTTCTTCAGTTTCTTTTCAATGTGTACGGGTGGTATTTCTTTGTTGGTATTGAGACTTAGTGCTGTGTGGGAGATACCTGCGTCTGCTACTGCTTGGATGAGAGGCGATTGCCTGCTTTTTTCGAAGAAGTACTGCCCCACGTTATGGATTTGCTTCTCATGGAGATCTTTCAGGTCGATTTGTCCTCGTCCATCATCCTCTAGAGGGAATAGTTTTTCTTTGGGTTGTTGACGGATGTAGTTGTCTGTATTTTGTTTGTGTAGTTCTCATTACCCGTTGTAGATCCTCTAGTTCTATGTTTGACCATTTGATGATTCCAAAAGGAGTATGTTAGTACTGGGAATGCAAAGAAGTTAATTGCTTGTGTGATGTTCTTGCTATTCAGCTTGATCTTCAATATTGTTTTTAGCCTGTCCTTGTACATTTGTGTGAGCTTTGTCTTGACTAGTTTATGTTCTTGTCTTTGGGCCTGCATTATTCCTAGATATTTATATGTTTCATGTTCTTGCATGGTTTCCATTATTCCTCTGTTATCCAGTACAATCTCATCTAGTTTCATTTGTTTGGCGCCTCCAGGTATTTTACATTTATCCAGACCAAACTCCATCTTTATGTTGTTTGAAAATGCCTCTGTAATTTGGATCAGGTGGGGGAGTTGAGGGATAGACGGTGCATATAACTTTATATCGTCCGTGTACATGAGGTGTGATACCTTCTGGAGGTTTTTCTTGGCTTTTTTGATCATGTGGCCATAGTTGCTCTTACTTAGCATTCTTGATAGAGGGTTTAGTGATAGGCAGAACAATTGGGGGCTAAGGGTATCCCCTTGGAATATGCCTCTTCTAATAGGTATTTCGTTGATTAATAGTACTTTGTTTTGCTCTCTGAGATGTATTGTAGTTCTCCATCTCTTAATGCTATGCTCCAGAAATCTTACTATGGTGAAGTGTATTTTATATATTTTCAGGATCTCGATTAACCATGAGTGGAACACTGTGTCGAAGCCTTTTTTGTAATCAATGTTGTCAGTATTAAAGTTTTGCTTTTTTTTTCTTGGCTTGTTCTAGGATCACAGAGTCAATTATTAGTTGCTCCTTGCATCCCAGTGTGTTTCTCTGGCATCCTCTCAGTTCCTCAGTCATTATGTTATTTATGTGGCAGTGCTGTCCTATTTTTTCGGAGATTCATCCAGTAAGGATTTTGTAAAGGGTGTTAAGGCATGTTATTGGCCTGTATTTTGCTGGATTCTTCGTGTCTCGGTTTTTCTGTAGTAAGTAAGTAATGCCTTTTGGTAGAAAATCCGGCGTCTTGCTAGTTATTATTATTATTATTATGTCCGTTATACATTGTTGTATTACACAGCTTTGAAGAGATAAGCACTATTATTTTTATCTGGAGTTTACGTTTCAGTTGAAGTTTCACCGGAACCTGAGAACTGTCTACGTATCGTCTTAATATATAGGCGGTGCCCAGTAAGGCAGTTTTTTGTAGGTCTGTTGTCGTTATGTCAGTAATGTCCAGATTTTCTAGGAAGTTTTTTAAATTAGGTGTGATGGCCCCCAGTGCACCTATCACAATCGGGATGACTGTTATTTGTTTTTTCCAGAGTCTATTAAGTTCTATTACAAGGTCACGATACTTGGAGATTTTTCAAGTTCCTTTTTTTTAATCCTGCCGTCATTCGGTATTACAATGTCAATGACAATCACCCGTTTTTCCTTCATCAATATTATGTCTGGTGTATTATTTTCTGTTTATCTGTCTGAAGTCGAACGTCCAAAGGATTTTTATTTAGTCGTTTTCTGTCACTTTTTTGCTTCATGTTCCCAGTAGTTATTGTTTACTGGTATCTTATAATTTCTGCAGATATTCAGTGAATTAGGGAGGGAGGCCACTCTGTCTTGTCATTTTTGTGGCCTTTACTACAGCCACTGAATAAGTGGATGACTATCCCTTCTTTTACTTCACTGTATTTACTGACCTTGTTATTCTTTTTAATTTTCGATGTCATTAAATTTGTTTGCAGCATCTGTTATTGTGCTGCAAAGATTAGGCCTTCAATTTCTTTTCTCAAAGTACCTTATTGAAGTCATCTCCATTTAAGCTGGCTATTGACTTTTTTTACAATTTCTTTTAAATACTGAATTTACTATTGCTATTTTTCCAATTTATAATTACTATTTTTTCAATGTATGAGGCATTTTTGAAGTTCATTTAGTTTGAAGCACTTTTTTGAGTCTGAAACCTTTATTAGCTTTCTTGAAGCCACTTCCATTAATAGCTTTTCATTACTTCGATTTAAATATCCATTCAGATCTCTTTTTTCTTCTTCAACGGTTTGTTTAATTTGTAAGAGGCCTCTTTCTTCTCCTTTCCTCGGTAGGTATGTCTATCTACGTCACTCAATGGATGGAAATCGTGGTTTACAGTCATCTGTTTGCGTATTTTTCGGTCCCAACTATCCAAGTCCATTGTTGTGTAATCAATAATCCCTGCCGTATACCTTATTACTGGTATGGCTAAACTATTCATGGCTCTAATCTTGTATCCTCCATTAAATTCTGATTTTAACATTTTTCGTACACGTTTCCAGCATTCTGAGAATGTGATAGGTTTCATATTATTGTGAAGGATTTCATTTAGTTCTAAAATGCCTAAGTACTTGTAATGCTCTGTGTTGGAAAGCTATTTGATTACCTATTGTTTGCCTAGAAGTGTATCCCCTGTCATTTTCATATTATTATTATTAATGTATGTGAATGCCTGACTTATATTCTGGAAGTAAACTTAGAACTACTTGATGAGTAACTGTTTTTAATCTTAATGTTCTGTATTGTTTTAAATTCTTGAGGTAATGTCTATCATAATGAGTATAAATTATAAATACGCACATTCTTATTACGTCATAAATAAACCCTTTCAAGGTCGAAGTGACCTTGAAAAGCTACCTTTGAAAAGGCAAATATCCTGGCGCAGCATTATCTGTGCCAGGTTATCTGTGTCTTCAGGCGTAGAAGTGCAAACAACGGAAAAGCAATGCTTAGTTTTAAACTTTAATTGGTTGGTTAGTTAGTTGAAATTTTATGGCGCAGTTGCAGCAAGGGTCATTTTGAATCAAAAAAAAAGAAAAGGTCAGACCGTACGACGAGTTCTAAACTGAAAAAATAATTAGACGTTATCAAAATTTAAAAGCGTATTAAATTCACTAAAGACTAGCCATAAAGTAAAATCGTGTAACACTAAAAAGGTAGAGTAAAATCAGATAACACTAAAACAATAGATAAAATTAAATAACACTAAAAATGATAAAGTAAAATCAAATGACACTAAAGAGAATACCAGAGTAAAATTAGATGACACACACACCAAAAAATATTAAAATCCGGTGACAATAACAAAAACGATGGTATAAAAAATTAAAAATGGTTTCATGATTCAACTTTACCTATGTACGTTTCGGATGTATCTCATTCATTCATATATGAAAATATAACTGACTAACTGATTGATTGATTGATTAATTGATTGATTGATTGATTGATTGAATATTAAAAGAACTACATAAAATATCGAATAGGATAAGATCATTTCCGTTAAAGGATAATGATCTCTATTATTTAAAGTTTGATTTAAATTTTATAAAGATATACTAGTCTATATACTAGAAGTAAATTTATATACAAAAATCCTGGTCAAAACGTATAGAAACCAACGATGAGGAATGTCAGATAAGACTATTTATTTTTTTCAGTTTTGCCAAGGAAAGGAAGTTATATGCAGGGATGGAGGATGACGAAATGTTTCTCCATTGCTTGAGGGGCTTAGGTAGACAAGCCGACACAGCGATAAGAAAATGCAAAAAAAGAAGGAGCGATGTTGATCAGATGCCGAAAACGGCCTCGGGGAAGATAACATGACCGAAAAATCGCATCTTTCCGTAAGAATCTCAAGAACGTGTTCATCGAAGAGGAAAATGTACAAAGTACATGTTGTTTTTGACTCGTGTCGCATGACGACTAAAATAACGATAAATATGCAGGAGCGGACTGGGTTCTCTCAAAAGATATACCTTGTGTCATCGGAGGGCGCGGATCCATGCCCATTCGGAAGCGGGAGTCCTATCACTCATGAGGACGCCCCGACTCGTGGGCCGGTTGGCCGGCTGCTCAGTTCGCCCCTGTAAATATATATATATATTATTTTGAAGCACTTTTTGGTATTTGACATTTTCGGGAAAGGAACTGAAACTGTGCAATTTTGTTAAACATATATTTTGTAGCTATTTCATATGGGGAATGTTAAAAAAAACGACTTATGTACGAATTACTGAATAAAATATTCGCGTATATGGGAGTTCAATATTTCTTTTAATAAATATTTGTTAAATATTTAATTTAATAAATTAAAAATGTGGCGAATTTTAAATTTCACATTATATTTAATATTCCTGTTTCCAATAAGTTATATCCTCTTAAGGTATCTATATATTTAATTTAACGTTGTAAATTAATACATGAATATTTTGTATTTGAATATGACATCAAATGGACGCAAGGCTCTATTGAATGGTTTCCAAGATATTATTCGTAACTTTAAGCATAGATCCTTCAACCTGAAATCTAACATTAAAATTACCATTTGTTTTTGCAATATGGGTAAAAGGCAATATATCAAGGTCGAACATATACAAAGAAAGGAACCAAACAATATTTGTAGATTATTCCTGGACTGGAATTCTCCAATCCAGGGATAAAGGAAGGTAAAATCCTGTCCAGGGATCCAGGAAGGTAAAACCAAAGAAGGGGTAAAACATGAGGAGAAATCATGAAGCGATCATCTCTCTGGAAGAAATGGATATCATTCGTGGAAGACCTATATCTCTTTAGAAACATAAAATAAAGCAGAAAGACAAACCTAGAGACTAAAGACAGTAGCAACAGCAGCAGCAGAAGAAGAAGAAGAAGGAGGAGGAGGAAAGAAAATAGACAAAACGAGTTTTTATATATAATCTAGGAAAATCATATATAATAAAAGTGAGGAGATATTCAATGAAACATAAAATTGTATGTCACATAATGACATTTTGTACCAGCTTTGAAGAAAAGACAGAAATACAATTATTATTATAACATGACTACAAAGTTCACGATACTTCATGCTCTCAATAGACCCGTATCACGCATTTCTACCTGTCTTTTTTCATTCTATGATTAATTAAACAATAAAATGTTATGCAAACAACTTTTTCAAATACGTTGTCATATTTTTTTGGTATCTTAATGCCATACTATTTCTTTAACGAGCCAGTCGCCAATCACACGTACAATGAGTTTGAATATACGTTCTGAGACGGAGGACACACCGATGTAGAGGCTCGTTTTTCAGTTTCTCACACAGCGAATTGAAGACAATAATTCAGTGTACTGAATCTGCATCTGCTGGTTTTGAGACAAAAGTTAAAAAAAAAAGCTTATCAGATGTGATTTTTTGGGGATAAGGGTCCAAAATCAATGCACTTGTCTGAGTCAAGTGCATTTGCGAAAGCCGCTGCATATGACATGAAGTAGATTTTTTCCCAATAACATAAAAGTGTGACATCTTAGATGAATTCTTCCGTATTGGGCGTAAAATCCTATATTAATTTTTAATTCATTAAAAATCTTTTAAAATTTAATTTATTCAATTAAATATTATTTCATATTCCTTTCCTATAAGAATATACAGAAAAAATTAAAAATATTAAAGTTCGCTAAGATCGTATCAAAGGATATGATTTATAATATGTGAAAAAAGAGCAACAACCATTCGACTGTATGCTTTCCATTTCATCAGATAACATATAACGTTACAAATACGTCGCCCTTTTTTATAGATTTTAAATGCAATATGCAATATTCCATTTGATCTCCAAGCGTTCAGAAACGTGAAGCCGAATAGCTGCCGCACGTTAGCTCCTCCAATTGCTATTTCTATGGAGAAATATTTAGAAAAAATAAATAAATTAGAACGATTCCAAAATAACCGTCGCCGGTAAAACTGTAAAAGCAAAGCGATTTCAATGCGCGGTCGGGGCATGCAAAAGTCACCTTATAGATATAAAAATTACACTTCAAACTTCCTTGGTCAACATTAGAGAAAGAGGGAGGAAGTAAAGCGGCAGACTACTTGAGCGAGATGGGGCGATTAAGGCTTTATGGCCCAGCCCATAAAAATATTCAATATTTCCTCCCTAAAATAACCTAATTATTTTTGTTGTTGTGATTGCTCATGATATTAGTTCCTACATACGAAATAAAATTACTTTTCCGAAAGTTGTAGTTGCAGGTTTCTCAAGGGATGGCAAATAAACGAAAAAAAAGAAAAACCCGTTACATTTACCTCACAGCTGCGAGAGCGAGAAGAGGTATAATGCTTTTGGTTATGTTCCCTTTTATATATCCCCAGGTACTTTCTGAAATGTGGCGGACTATTATTGGGTCGAGAAAAGAGAAAGTCGCCACAAATTCCCTCTCCCTCCCATTTTCGAATGTAAGACGACTGATATTCTGAATTTAAAAAGATAAAAAAACTCGATTTTCAATTTATTTTCATGCCTTTACACGTAGATACACTCTGTATATATATGAAATAGCTCAAATTGATCACATTTTTGTACCACGCTAGATTCACTATTTCTCATTTAAATAAGAAACTCTAATTCTCATCTAAATAATGAACACTAATTTCTCATCTAAATAAGTTTCATTAATTTCTCACCTAATTAAGGAACATTAATTTTTCATTTAAATAAGGAACACTATCTTCTCATCTAAATAAGGAACACTATTAAAACTTTTAAATACTCCAAGATCTTTTTATGGTATAAAACGAAAATTGAATTTAATTAAAATTAATTTACCACTATAAATTTAAATTAAATTTTCGTTTTATATGCTAATACAACCTTGTTTAAAAAGTTCTATTATATAACGTTGTGTAGTTTCGACAGAATACATTTATAAGGAACACTAATTCCTCATTTAAATAAAGAATATTTATTTCTCTTCTAAATAAGGAACACTAATTTCTCATCTAAAAGTGAACACTAATTTTTCATTTAAATAAGGAACACTAATTTATTATTTGAATAAGGAACATTCATTTCTCATCTAAATAAGGAATATCAATTTCTCATCTAAATAAGGAATATCAATTTCTCATTTTAATAAGGAACAGCAATTTCTTATCTAAATAAGGAACACTAATTTCTCATCAAAATAATGAATTGTTAGGCCCTTTGCTCTTTTATGGCGCATGGACGGCAAAGATCATGCTACACTAGGACTCAGAGTTTCCTTGGGAATCCAAAACTCTGTCGCAAAGGGAACCGAACCTCAAACTACGATGGACAACAAATCGATATTTGCTCTACGATACCACTCGAAATCGAAGCCGGGTTAATGGCACAGCAGATGAATGCGTTATAGCTACGCTGCTTTACAGCATTGGACCCTTTTTTTTTCAGAAGAATCTATACTCCATAAAGCCCAAGGACCCAGATCCCGGGCCAGAGCCGTAACCATAATGAGGCTAGATAGGACTAAGCCCCCTGTAAATGTAATTAGCCCCCTACGGGAATTTTTTTTTAAGTTAATTCCTTGTTTTATTTTAATTTTTTTGTTTTATATAAAATTGCACTTGAGAATGGAAATTGTTAAAAATATATCCAAAATAGTTTTGCTACGATAGAGTATGTGTACATCATGTTTTTTTTTTACAGAAGTTCGAGTCTCCATCAACAATATAATAAGGATAAGCGAAATTATAAATTTTACTCGTAGTATACCTCTCTAAGTTTTCAATATAAAATTTAGGTTAAGAAATTTATTCATTAACGTTAAATATGTTAATAAACTCGGATATTTATTATTATCAAATACATTAATAAACTACATCATAACATTAAGGAATTTTTAATCCCCTGTTGCTTTCAGATCCCCGCAACTTTCAGAGTTATTCTGTAGCAAGCGTCTAGCAACAGGCTTGCCCCAGACTAGACTATAATGTGCAGTTAGTCGGTAAGTGTTTCTAAAAAAACACAATATACAGTTTTACACAAGGAGATTCCATAACAACTATAATTTCTACATTGGTGTATGGTTTGGAAACGTCGTTCCGTGGCCAATTGCACCCTTTAAAATCAAGCGAAGGAAGAATGAAGAGCGAGTGAAAGTTCTAAGCTTTATACCGTCGTGTTGGAAATCCCCATCTTATGCAATTTAGTGCGGGATAATCCCAGGTGGGTAAAACCAATACGATGACGTCAGATAGCTGACTTCAATTTAAAGTTTAGCGAAAATTCGATGAGGTTTTAACGGAAGTTCTGAGATGTTTATGGCATGGCTCCTTAAGCTGTAAGTCTCAGATGATTCTAGAGGGAACCCGCTACCCAGATTCGTTACGGTCTGATGTAAAACTTAAGTCGAATGCCAATCCGGTTCGTGAACATTTCTAAAAACATATTAACCTAACTAGCTCAAATTGTTTTCTCTGGCTACGGCCCGCATAGACTTCTGTACTCGTAGACGTATCGATCTTTCCATCTATTTTATATGCACTTTTCTTCAGTTTTCACATTGCATTTTATAAATAGCACCAGTTTTTTCTCTATCGAAGGCACCATCCTAACTTTTAGCAATGGATCATATGTGGTAAGCATTTTTTCTTTCGTTTCTTTTTCATATTTGGGAGTTAAATCCAGCTTAACTCTATACTAGAGACGGCGTTATTAAAGGCTTGAAGTGTTTAATGCCAAATACAGGGCGTATGTGGTAAAGGAATCTAAAATTACTGGCTTTTACTGAGAGAATTGTGCATGAGTAGTTTTAAATTGGAGTTACTTTAAAGAGGACAATTCCTCAAATATCTTTTTAGGTTAATAAAGTTCGGGAATTTAAAAAGTTTAAAGTTTGTGTCGAATAAGGCGCATAAGCTACTTAAAAACTGCGTATGAAATAATGAAAAAAGCAATTTTTAAAAAAATAAGCTAGAAGTTTCAGAAAGGAATTCTAGGTCCAAAGACAGGCTATAAATATTTAATTTACATATTATCTATACTATCTTAAACAAGAATAAAATAAATTGACGATATTGAAAAAAAGAATATTCAACACTTGATTGTTTAGAAATAACGTTAATATCTGAAATGGAAAAATCATACTCGAAAAAGTAGTTTAAATTACAATTACGATTAGAGTTAATTTAGATTCGATTACGATTTATTTTTAACTCATCACCATTAATCTAATTCCCATTAATTTAATTTTGATTACAATTAATTTCCAACTGATGGCAATTTAATTTCAATTAAAATTATGGCCCTTGTGGTGGTGTTCAATGGATTTTTGCCAAAAAAGGAAGTCGTCTGCTGTCGTCTAGATTTTCAATTGAAATTTTAATCACGAATGAAGGAACACACACCTCGTTTTTCCCCACGTATTGTTAAAAATATAACAACAGCCTCATAGCTCAATGCATCCTAACACGTACTAACATATCCATCGTCCATTTTAACTAATAAGTACATCTTACCTAAAGGTTGTTTTGGTTTAGTATGGATCGCGTCCTCTTTCCTCAAGAATGAAAGTAATTTGAACAGAAAATTAAAAAAAATGCTAAAAGGTACATAAAAATTCATCAAATTAATGAGAAATTTCACACAGTCCTTTCTATAATTTTCCATATCACTTCACGGAAAACGTAACCGATGAATTTTTTAACCTCAAAACTGTTCAACGTAACATTCAAAACATCCCATAATATAATATAATGTATCACCAAACTGTAAATAGGTTAAATAAAGTTATTATTTTTCTTATAGATGGCGCCACCTCGACGATAAATGCTTAACCCCGTTTTGGCACGGGTTCCCTTATATTAAACATTCAAAGCAGATATTTCTTATTATTATCAATAAATTCCCCCACGAAAAACTCACAAAAATCTCGCCCCGGAGGCTTTTCTGTGTTGACCATTATTTGGCAATTGTGTTATCCCTGTGAAGGGTAATAATATCATAATATCATACATTCAAAGCAGAATTTATCAATCTGGTGTTCTCGGAAATCCAAGGAACGTCATACAGACTGGCTTGCGTTTTCGAGTAGCTAGTCACCCAATCAGCCAACTGTCAGTGTGTTTTAGGAAGTGGTAACAAAATAAATTTGATCCTAAATTATGCTTTCTCAAATTATGTTTGCATTTGGTACACGGAGTAAAAAGTTCATTTTTTATCCTCAGTTCGTTCAGCTGCAGAATCATATGCGGTTCAGAAATTATAACTCTTGATTTTCAAATGTGATGTTACTTTTGCAATGGATGAAAAGACTATTCAAACATTTCTTCGGGGTATGGGTCACAGAAAAGTTAGGGCAATCCTGCCATAAATTCTTGTGACTCAAACTTAAAAACAGAATGATGGAACTAAAAAATATACATCTGTTTTTCATATATTAAAATAAAGAACTATTTAATAAAGTAAAATGTTTCTTTCTCAATCAGTCCAAAATTAGCTAACCATTCTCATTGTAACGTAAAGAATATTTTACAAATACTCAATACTTTAAAATTATCACAAGTAATTTGTTATAAGTCATACATCATATATATATCGTATATTTTAGAAAGTATTTTTTATTCCTTAAGGTGCGCTAGTCATAACTAATGTTAATACAATGTATAAATATATATGTGCACACAATTACCCTCTGTTATATGTAGAATATATATACATATATATATGTTGACACACCATAAGCCATGGCCTCTAGTCTCCAGGTGCTGGAGTCTTCTGAAGCAAAACTTCAGGAATTGGAAGAGGAACTAGACAAGATCAAATGGGACATTGTAGGACTCAGTGAAGTTAGAAGAAAAGGTGAAGAGTTGGTGGAACTTAAAAGCGGACATTTGTTTTATTATAGAGGAACGGAAACTGGAAGAACAAGTGGTGTTGGCTTCTTAATCAACAAAAGAATTAAAGACTACCTTCTTGAAGTCGAAAGCACGTCAGATCGAGCAGCGAGGCTCGTTGTTCAACTAACCCAGCGATACCAACTTCAAATAGTACAGGTATATGCACCAACATCAAGCCATACCGACGAAGAGGTTGAAGAATTTTATGAAGAAATCAAAGAGTTACACACCAAAGGGAAACAACATATCAAGCTCATCATGGGGGATTTCAATGCAAGAATTGGACAACAGGAACAAGGAGAGACATCGGTTGGTAAATACGGATATGGGGAAAGGAATGAACGTGGCGATCAACTCATCGAATTTGCAGAAGCTGAAAACCTTAGCATCATGAATTCATTTTTTAAGAAGAAACCGCAAAGAAAATGGACATGGAAACACCCAAATGGGGGAACTAGTGAAATTGACTATATCCTGGCAAACAAGAAATCAATTATTGAAGATTGCAGTGTACTGAACAGATTTAATACTGGAAGTGATCATCGAATGGTGAGATGTAAAGTGCACTTAAATACTAAATTAGAACGACAGAAGCTCATTAGGAAACAAGTAAGTAAGAGGGTGGATCTAATGAAACTGAAAGTAAATACCGAGGCATTCAAGTTGGAATTAAAAAATCGCTTTTCTGCACTGGAAGGACTTATTGATGAAAGTGATATCTCAGAAGCAAATGAAAACATTGTTAAGACAATAGTTGAAACTGCTGGGGAAATTGGTGGTGTAACCTGTAAAAAGCACAATAGCAAATTATCTGAGAAGACGAAACAGCTCATGAAAAGGCGAAGAGATATGAAGGTGGACAATCGAAATACCAGTTCCAGGATTGAGTACATAGAACTTTGTAAAACTCTGCGCAAAAGCATGAAAGAAGACATAAGAAAATTCAACTGTGAGCTAGTAAGGAAAGCCATTGAAAATAACAAGAGCCTTAGGGTTGTTAAAGGAAGTTTATCTGTTGGGAAGAAACACATCATTGCATTAAAAGGAGAGGATGGCACCGTAACAAGAAATAGGGAAGAAATACTTAGAAGAGTTGAAGAATTCTACAAAAAACTATATGAAAGTAACAGTGGATTAAACGAAGACACTGAAATAGTCGAAGGAACAGCTCCTAAAATCTTAAAAGAAGAAGTTTCATTTGCAATAAAAAATATGAAGAAAGGAAGAGCCCCTGGTGATGATGGTATTACATTAGATATCCTAAAAGAAGCTGGAGAATATGTAGAAGACATACTTGCAAAATTCTTTACCAAATGTCTTAACAGCGGTAACATACCAAACCAATGGGATTCTGCAACAGTAATTCTTTTGCATAAAAAAGGTGATAAAGAGGATTTGAAAAATTACCGACCAATTAGCTTGTTACCTGCTATTTATAAAATCTTCACAAAAGTGCTAACACATCGCCTGCAGAAAAAATTAGATGCAGCTCAACCAAGAGAACAAGCTGGATTTCGAAGTGGATTCAGTACAGTGGACCATATTCAAGTATTAAGAGAATTAATTGAAAGAACACATGAATATGAACTTCCATTGTGTGTTGCATTTATTGACTATGAGAAGGCCTTTGACTCTATAAAAACATCAGCAGTCATCAACTCTTTAAGATCAACAGACATTGAGGATGTGTACATTGACATGGTGAAACGTGTGTATAAAAATGCAAGTGCAAAATTTCGGTTACATAAAGATACCAAAACTATCAAAATTGGTAAAGGTGTGAGGCAGGGAGATACCATTTCTCCAAAACTTTTTACTTCAGCTTTACAGATGATTTTTCAGCAGATAAATTGGAATAACAAGGGAATAAAAATAAATGGTGAATATTTAAATCATTTGCGGTTTGCTGATGACATTGTTATTTTTTCAACGAACCCATCAGAACTCCAAGACATGGTACAGGAGCTCTCAACTAGAAGTAAAGAAGTTGGACTCAAGATGAACCTACAAAAAACTAAGATCATGTTCAATAATTTTGTAGAGGAAACAAAAATACAAGTTGACAACATTGAGCTAGAAATTGCTGATTCATATATTTACCTTGGCCAGCTGATTTCAATGGATGGCAACATTATGAAAGAACTCAACAGACGTATTAAACTTGGCTGGAGTGCATTTGGAAGAAACAGTTTTATCCTGAAGGGGAAATTGCCTTTGTGTCTAAAAAGAAAGGTCTTCAACCAGTGTGTATTGCCAGTCCTCTCTTATGGATCAGAGACATGGAGTCTAACAGTTGGAGCAATACGAAAGTTACAGACAACGCAAAGGAGCATGGAGAGGTGCATGCTTGGAATAACTAGGAGAGATCGAAAAAGAAACACTTGGGTGAGAGAGCAAACTAGAGTAGAGGACATCATTGTTAAAGTAAAAGGGCTGAAATGGCGATGGGCTGGGCATATTGCAAGAAGAACTGATCAACGATGGACAACAGAAATTCTGAACTGGATTCCAAGAGACCACCGAAGACCTAGAAAACGTCCTCAAACTAGATGGGTGGATGAAATAAGAAAACAGGTTGGGGTGACGTGGAAGCGAATTGCTCAGGATAGACTTGTGTGGAAAGCATTTGGAGAGACCTTCATCCAGCAGTGGATAGATAATGGTTGAATATGATGATGATGATATATATATATATATATAATATATATAATACCTCACGGATATTAAGAAAAGGGTTAAAAAACTCTGTCTGATATATGTTATTAGCAAACATAAGCATTCAATTTTTCTTCGACTCCACCTACGCAATATATATTCAATAATTCATTTCTGCATCAAGCTGGATGGGCCAACGCCCAAAGAACAATATTTTTTCCCATCAGAAGATCATCTGTGAGTTTTTCTTTCACTTCGCCTCATCAAAAACGATCTCAGAAAAGCACATATCGTCAAGATTGCACCGTTTTTGCTAAACTCATCCGCCTTGTTTGCTCTCAAAGTTGTTTCGGGAACAGCGCAGTTCATAAAAGAATCATCAATCAATCGCTGGCAAAGTATAGGACGGATCAAGACAGAAAGAAGGGCGGATTTTGCTCAAGCTATTCAATCGCCCAATCTGCACTTATACGTCTTTCCGGGAAGCTATCTTTTGTTTGACCTAAGGAAGGATCCACCCAAGTCACAGTTATTAACTCTGAGGTATTTAATTTACCAATGGTATGCGGTTAGGAGTGGGGATAATCGTGGAAAGCCAAACGTTAACGAAACGTCTATCTATCGAGTGGATGAGGAAGAGCCCTCTTCACTCCTCTTTCCTTCAAAGAATGTTTATTTGTACGAATCTGAGTCTTTACGAAGATATTCAATAACTTATTAATATATAGTAAAACGGAGAAGTAAATTTTAAACCGTAAAAAATATATTTACCCTTCTATATATCTGTTTGCAATTTTGCCTCTAATTCTTCGCGAACAATTTTAAGCGTTAACTCACGTGTCAGAAAGTTTTGCAGTACCACAAAACGTCCTTTAGCGTTTACGACGTGAAAACGACGTTTACGTGGAGAACAAATATGTCCATCAGCAGTTTCAGAAATTTGCATATTGATTTAGGATCCAAAGTAGACGGACCATGCAAATCTAAACCATTTCCTTCACATTTCATCCCGCAGTTCCCTTTACGTTGTCCAAAAGCGCATTGCTTTAGTGGCAGTAAAACTGTTTCCGGCATTGGAATAGGAAAACCAATATTAATAATCCAGGTAAGTATTACCCTTGCAGAGATTTGGACAAAATCCAAGATGGGAATTCTTGCGTTTACTGCAAGTGAGATATACAAGGATAAATACACGAGGATTGCATCTTAAATACAATAAAATGTTTTTGGAATTTGTGAAAATGATTGTGAGGAATCTCTAAGAAAAGTTTTCAGAGAATAGTTGCGGTAAAAAGTAACGGCATTACTTTTCTGTGTTTTTATTTGATGAATAAGATTTTAAAATATTTTATTGTTGTTTATTTTACTTTCCAAGATAGCAAAACAGACAATAGAATAGATGATATAAGGCTTTCAATAACACAGGAACGTACAATACAACTCTGTTTATTCTTCTTTGGTATGGTCAGTATTAGCACAGTAAAAAGAAAAAAAATTAAAACATGACGGTACCAGGAAAGGTCACAAGAAAATAGCATTTAATATAACGGACTTGGGATCTTGAACTTATTGGCGCAGTATAGCCCAGATGCTCTTGCGCCATAAAACATCCAAACAAACAAACATCTTGAACTTATTTAAATATTAAGAACAGCGGCTTTATGCACAATTACATAAAAAAAATATACAAGCACCTTCTTGGATATTTCTCACATTATCATTTATCACATCAATACAATCTTTGTTTTTCTGTGACGCGTTTTTTAATTTTAGTTTTTCCCAATTATTTTATAACTGTATCATTAAATATTTTTTTAGGTCCTTTTTAGATGTTCCACTATTATTCAAGGTTTTTAATGCATCTGGCAACTTATTTCAAAATTTAGGTCCCATATAACTAACACTGCCTCTTTCCATTTCCGTTCTAAATTTTGGTATTGACTATTAACATGGCAGAGAACGCTGAAATATTATCACTAACTAAAGTTTCAAAGCTGGGCAATGTGTTAAAAATGGTAATTTCAAAGTAATATGACGTTTAAACTTAGATAACGATCTTAGAGCAAAAAATTTTTGAATGTCAGTCTTCTTTACAGTTATTTATTTATAACGATAATTAGGTTTCTACATTCATTTTACGGTTAAGTCCATGCAGTACACATATACAATGTGATATAGATATATACAGTGTAATATACAGTGCAAGTCCATGTAATATGCATATACAGTGTTACCTCCCAATAAGGGACACCCATGGAACCGAGCATTTTATCTCGTAAATAGTAATGTCCCTTCTTCGAAGGTACTTGTGTTTGCTTCAAAGGGACTGCGAACCAGAAGAATTGTGCCTTAAATAAAGGTGCCCTTTATTTGTAGGTTTTCCTCACGGGGGTAACACTATATGCTAAATAAGAGTACCGTAGATCTGACACCATTAAATTAGAAATTTCCGGCAAATTAAAATCATAATTCATGAATGTAAACTACAGTGCTACACTCCGATAAATGACAACCACGGGACGGGATATTTTGTCTATCAAACACAGGTGTCCATATCTAAGATGTCTAACATCTTCCAAAACGAGATCGAGATATTTGTAAGGAAAAATCCGCAAAATGCAGTAAATCTACAGTCAGGTATAGACTGACCTCTTGAGCGACATATAGTTCGATTTCTATTCAGATCTTTAATTTTTTCCCATCTCAACTCTCTGCCATTCCCTTCACAAGGTTTTAGTGCTGTGAGTAATTATTTTCGTCAAAATGTCTGCCATGAAACGTCATAAAATAAATATTCGTTCGTTTCAATATTCTTGAACAAAATAATATAATAAGGTCGGGAAATTTTTTTCGTCATAGCCGATGACGTGAATAGATTAGACGATAATGATTTCATGATAAATGTGGATAAATTAGATGATAAATTGCTCGCAAAGGAAAGAACGATTTCACAGTACCTGTTGGGAACCGAATCCACGACCTCTTGCTATTGAGCCAAGGGCTCTTACAATTGAGATACAGATGATCTATCATCTTCCCCTCTGCGAGCACATAAAAAAACTTCACTATAGATGAGTTTTGAAATAGGGCAGTGCCTGGATTACTTTTTAAACCAAATCAACGTCAAAGACGCGAACGTCCATAAAGCAAATCTAGCGTGATATTGAAGTCGGGAAAATTTTTCTCATCGCATCCGATGATTGTGGCCTTTTATTTGCGAGTAGTTTCTCATCTAATATTACCACATAATGGGCTATGAAGAAAAAAGTCCTCGACTTTAATATCACGCTAGTCTCGCTTTACGAACGTCCGATTCTTTGGCATTGATTCGGTTTAAAAAGCAGCCCAGGCACTGCCTCATTTCAAAACTCGTTTATACTGAAACTTTGTATGTTCACACGGAGAGGAGAATGACTGGTCCTCTGTAGCTCAGTTGGAAGAGCCCTTGAACGGATGCAAAGAGGTTGCGGGTTCGGTTCCCACCAGGCTCCGTAAAATCATTCTTTTCTTTGCGAGTAATTTATCATCTAGAAAATATATATTATTAGGACAGAAGGATCGCTTGCTAAACTGTTAAAATCTTAAGTTAAAAACACAAGAACATTTACAAGAAACGAAATTCTTTTTAGTTATTAGGAACGTATTAAAATATCTGGTTAATTTATCTTAATGTAGATTTTGCATATATATATATATATTTTTCATGAAATAAAGTTTATTGTTTTTATTAATTGGATGCACACACCCATGGTTTAATGAATGGCATGGACCATAATGCGATGAGCAGTTTCATTGACACTTGGAATGATTCTGCTACATCACTTAAGAACAAGACCCTAAAAAGATGGTCAACACCTGTATTAAGGTACAGGAAAGTATTGGATCTTATATATAAAATAACAATACAAATCTTATATATAAAATATATTGTTTATATTTTTTAAGGGTGTAACGAATAAATAGAAATCAAGAAAAGTAACCAATGGTTAATATTAATGAAGATCCACGAGGGAATATCTAAAAAATTACTAATGAAGTTAACTGACATAGAAGTGTCAAATATAAAATTATTGAAGAAAATAAGAGAATTGGAATTGAGACTAATGAGAGAGAGAGAGATTGGACAGGAAATATATGGAATTGACGAACACATGTGAAATATTAACAACAAATATACAAATGAGAAAAGAACAGACAAAGATGATGCAGGCAATAGCACAATTAAAGGAGGAGAGAGAGAGGATATGAAGAGGGAGATTGGGAATTAAGAAATGAGATGGTGAGAATGAAAAACCTAGGAAAGGATTATATAGATCTACAGGATAATATGAATATACTACACGATCAGGTGAATCATTTGGGTCAATATGGAAGGAGAAATGATCTGATCATAAAGGGAATAAAAGAAACAAATGAAGAGGAGTTGAAAAGTTTGTAAAAATGCGAAATGACATTGGTGTTGATTTGAGGGAAAGAATTGAAGTGACACATAGAGTAGGATGGCATAAAAATGGAAGTAATATATTACTAAGTCTTAGGGAGACAAAAATAAGAGACGAAATATGGAGAAATAGGAGATCCGCAAGTTTGATAAATGATATTATTACGGAAAATGGAAGAATATACATAAATGAAAATTTATCACTATACAATAATATGGTTTTAAATGAAGCATTGAAATTCAAAAGGGAACATATGTGGAAATTCGTTTGGACAATAAATGGAAATATAAAAGAAAAGATATAAATACCAAGAACTACAATAGTAAATATAAAGAGGATCTAAGAAAACTATTGGATCATGAAACTTATATAGAAAATAGGGGGAGGATTGAGAAAATATTGGTACGCTGAGAAATAATGATTTGATATGAAAGGAGAAAATAAATACTATAGGTAAAGAACTGACACATTTGGGATCTAACAACGCAAACAGATATAAAGAAAAAAAATATTAATCGAGGGAATACTGTGAACAATTTGATCAAGCAAAAAATAAGATTATTGTTACTAAATGCAAGAAATTTAAGGAACAAATTGGATCAGATCAAATGGTTAATAAAAGAGAATAATTACCCAGAAATTATAGCAATAACTCAGACTTGGAAAAAAGATGTTAACTTAAACATAGAAAATTACATCGAAACTCAATAATTTGAAAGGACAAAGTGGGAGGAGTAATAACAATATTTAATGCAATAAATGGTCCTGAAATAGAAATAATTGAAGATTTAACGAATATTTTTACTGATATAGAAATAATGTGTATACAATCGATTAATAACATTTATATGATGATATATAGACCTCCAAATACTAACATAAATAATTTTTTTATCAAATTGAAAGTGCAATAGATAAATTAGATAAATTTAATCACAAAATCAATATCATGGGTATTATAAACACTGATTTAAACCAAAATGACGATAGTGAATGAAAAACTCTAAATATATTAGCCAAGTAGTTATATAAATATAGTTCAAGGAAGCCAATAAGAGCAACAAAAGATACGGACACCTTTATTTTCATCTGTGCTTACACAATATTAAAACCAAAGCAGTAATATTAGATTCATAAATAAGTGATCATAGACCATTAATTATATATATATATATAAATGAAAATCTGTTAGTAAAAGACTATAATTATTGAAGTTTTAAGTAAAATTTAACAAAATACATTCATAATTTTAAAATGATGAATATAACCAAGTGGAAAAAAATTTGGGAACAACACAACATAATAAAGAAAATAAATATGAATAGTTTTTAGAAATAATACGAGAAATGTATAATATTTCATTTCCATTAAAATGTAAATACAATAGAATATATCTAACAATTGGAAAGGATAAAAAATAGATAAACAAATAAATAAAAATGTCATTTTTTTAGAATTACTAAAAACAAATAGATCGGATGAAATTTTATCCAAATAAGAAATCAAATAAATAAGTTGATAGAAAATGAAAACAATTATGCTATAATAATAAAATTAAACGAGAAAATCCAATAAAAAATGGAACTATAATGAAACAAAAATTTACAAGAAATATAAAATTAGAAATTAATGAAATAAAATTATAAACAACAGCCAATACAATGAATAAATATTTTTCTGAAATTCTGAAACGATTTAACGGAATAATGACACGATGATGATGATGAGATAGAACTATTGAAAATCCAAGTTCCCTATATCTTAAATGAAATTGGTTGGCGAGGAATTGAAAAATAATGACTATGTATTAATGAAGAAAAGGGACTAGGTATAAATGGATATTAGTCAAAAATAATTGTAAATTGTGAAGCGAATCATTAATAAATACCCTCTCTACTAATATATAACGACATGATTAATAATGAATATACACTGAAAAATGTAAAATTATAAAAATAATACCAAACTTTAAAAAAGATTAAAAAATCGAATGTAATAACTAAAAATCTTGTATAACTTAAAAATCGAATGTAATAGACCAATTTCAATATTAACAACCTTTTTGCAAAAATTTTGAAAAATATTAAGTAATAAATTTCAATATTGACAGTCTTTGCAAAATTTTTTGAAAAATATTAAGCAATAGAATAATATTCTTTTAGAGAAAAATAATTTATTTGCTAATTGCCAGTATGGTTTAAGAAAAATTAAAACTACGGAAGATGTATTTATAAAAACTTTAACAAAAATACATGATAAATTGGAGGACAATAATTTCATATTGGGAATATATTTTGATGTAATCAAAGCATTTGATCTAATAAATAGACAAAGATTTTTGAAAAAAATGGAAAAATATGGTCTTAGAGAGAAAAGCGGGAAAATCCGAACTAGTTATTTAACAAACAGAAAACAAATTACTTTAGTAAATAATACTCAATCAGATATGGTAAATAATAACATAGGAGTAACCCGGGGCTCAATATACATTAAGATAAATAATTAAATCCAAAATTGAAAAAGAAAAATGCCATGACATTAATAAGTAGGTACACTAAGGCCTAAATAACCATTAGGCCCGCAAGAGACGGGTCTCCGGCTCCCAAATTGCGTGTTTGTTTTTTTAAAAGTTGACATTTGATTATTCACTTTTGATCAGTATCTAGAAAAAATGTTAAGATAAAAGCTTACTTATTTTGTGCTATTCTGCATAGTACACCAAAAATTTGAGGAGTTTTAGAATTAGTATATGTAAATACGCATTTTTTATATACTTTCAGATCCCCTACTATATGTGTTACCGCGCTTAAAGGGACCTCACAATATACTATTGTGCTTATAGCCCTTATTTGTCTTAATCGGGCCATGATGTATACATATATATGTAATTTTATAGTATTTTATTTATATGTTAAAAAAATAAAAGAAATTGAAATTAATTTCATTTCAATTTTCAAATTCCATTTTATGGGCGGTGCTGAAATACAACTCGTCACAAAGGCGTCTTTTACCTACGCGGCGTCTCTGCACAGAATACACACTTATTAACCTTGGACACGTAAAATCCTCCACTTTTTGTTTTGCACATAACAATTTGCATACGATAATATTAAATAGCCTAAACGAAAATAGAAACAAAACTATAAACATTCTCCAACAGGCGATAGTAAACTATGTAATGATAAATAACCACGATTTACGTATATTCTCGGTATAGTGCCTTAAAACTTAGTTTAAAAAATGAACAGCGAGTTCATAAGAGCTGTTCTACGTAATGAGTAGGAAATAGAAATTGAAAAGAGAAAATAGAGAATAGGATATAAGCAATAGAAAATAGAGAATAGGATATAAGGAATAGAAAATAGAGAATAGGATATAAGGAATAGAAAATAGAGAATAGGATATAATGAATAAAAAATAGAGAACAGAATATAGAAAAGAGAAAATATGAAAAGAGAGCAGAACATAGGAATAGAATATTGAAATAGAATAGAGAACAGAATAGAAAAATAGCATATAGAATAGAATATAGAATAGAATATAGAAAATAGAATACAGAAAATAGAATACAGAAAATAGAATATAGAAAATTAAAAATAGAGAATATAATTAAAAATTTAAATTTAAGGAAAAGGCAATTGTTATGGAATATACTGGTTTTCTAATTTATTTCACTTTGATATACAGATGGATATAAAAGTTTCAAAGCATAGTCGTTATCTATAAATATAACAATTGCATTGAGAGATGTAAAAGTAAATTTATATTAAAGGAAAATTCATTAACTGTATATTAATTAAAAATATGTGTTAATTTTAACATAATATATTTATAAAAATGAATTGATTATATCGTGATCCATAATAATATTACATTCGTTATACAGCGTGTAATTTTAAAGATGTAGTAGATCCAGTATGGCGTGGATCGAATACTTCCACTATAAAATCCGAATTCGGAAAATACCCAGATGCGAAGGCGAGCATCTTTTGCAGTTAGAAAGCAGCATTAAATAGTCTCTGCAATTAATTTGTAGGCGACCAAATTATATTATTAAATCAAATCCCTGCTTTATTTATTCTTCATTTGTAAAATCATAATAGCAATATACTGTTTAACTACAGCGATAATACCGACAATATATACTAAAAGTACATCATATTAGACTCTACAATGGAAGGTCTCAAGGAAATATCAGCATGGATATAACATACCTGGGACCTTAAGATTACAATCTGATTCCAAAGATGACACACAACTAATTGTGAATCACTCATTCTTTCATTTTCTTTTAAGTTAAATCATCTCAAATGTATCTACGATTGGTTCTGAAATCCAGAAGTCTATAACACACATCAAGTCAAAGAAATGCTATATCCTTCATATTTTTGAACAGAAAGAATAGAAGAAACAAAATAAAAAGATTCTTCAAGGATTCTTCATTTCGTTCGGGTATAAAAAACCAACGACGTACAATATATGTTTCTCGGCTCTTCCGAATAGAACAAAGGCGATTCTGAGTAATCCGTTCTCTTAAAAACTGTGACGTATTTTCGAAATTCTGAGAAATAATTTATCTTTATCATAGCAGTTCTCGGAAAAAGAAACCCATAAAGCCAAACTTCACGAAAATAAATTGCCAATTATTGGCAAAGAATCACAACATTCTTTCTCACAATAGCTCAAACATTAAAGTTAAAATGCTGCTGCGAAGCAGTGTCATTGAAAAATTCTTAAAAAGCCATTTTAGCTCTTTCTGGTGATACTTTAAACTCCATTAGTAAGAATATGATTTAGTATTGACTTACAGTGCTTTCAAAATATCCGTAAAAAAAAGTAAAATAAGAAAACTCCAAATAAAAAGCTAAGAAGAAATTACATGAAGTTTTTTTAAAATAAAATCCATCGTATGTTGTATTACTTTACTTTAAAGTCGGAATTCAAAAATCATAACTACGAAATACCATTAGAGTAATTTAAACAACAATATAAATCAACGTATATTGGTGTAGTCATAGATACGCCGATATTATGGCATGATTAGATGGTAAAACTTTCTAAAAAAAAAAAATATTTCTGCGTTCGGTGGGACCTGAACCCACTACCTTCCACTTCATATCCCACCGAACGCAGAAATATTTATTTTCTTTCGAACGTTTCACCATCTAATCACGCCATAACATCGGCGCTGGTATCACTACGCCAATAAACGTTGATTTATATTGTTGTTTAATTTAATCTGCGTAGTGTTCGATTTATTTAAATAAAAACCATTAGAGTATTTCATAAAAGATTTTCGAAGTTATCGACTGACTGACTGCCGCCTGCCTGCCTGCCTGCCTTCCTGCCTTCCCGTCTTCCCTCCTTCCACCCACCCACCCACCATATTTGGATGATCTTTTTCATTTGCTATTTTACCAGTGCTTAATATTTCATATGCAAATTTCTCCCCTTGTACCTTGAATCATATTTCTATTCATATTTCTAAACACAATATTCAGAAAAATGTTGATAATTTATAATTTGGCAGATTGATTATAATTCAGTAATTTACATTTTTTCAGAAGCTCAAAATATAGTTTAATTACCCTTATTTATGTTCCCTATAATTCCCATACAATTTGGCATAATTTGGCATATTATATTGAATTGGCGAGTATGTATGCGTGTGCCACCATTATCAATATATTTATCGCTAGAAAAGTCATAAATCAAAGTCTGTTGTAAAGCCCATATAGATTTTTATTTTATTTAAGAAGTACATTTATATAAATAGAAAATTTGGTGAATAAATATGAATATAAATACTTTTTATCACTTTTAAAAGTAGCTATAAAGTTCCTCTATACACTCTTTCGAAAGACCTTTCTATATTTTCAGAGAGGATAAGAGAATATTTATTATCGGATTTCAGTCAACGTTTGCAACTGATAGCCTTGAATAATATGTCTTCTTATCATTAAAAGAAGCATCAAATTCTGTTTTACAGGGAGAAAAATGCCTTAATGAAAATAAAGGACATTCTGTGATTTAAGTATGTGCTAATCTCGTTATGCACATCTGCTTGGAAAAGCG
Organism: Dysdera silvatica; assembly: GCA_006491805.2. NCBI lineage: Eukaryota > Metazoa > Arthropoda > Arachnida > Araneae > Dysderidae > Dysdera > Dysdera silvatica. Next base: position 9,655,383 of record QLNU02014802.1, on the reverse strand, counting down.
AGGAGAAACACTTTCCACCACAAGCGTATTCCCTCCATATATGTGGGTACCATTTTTGTGAAAGATGTATACATTGGCCTCTGCTGGACATAGGATACATGTAAGCATTAGAATTCAATATAAGAGACTGCAGCATAAAAGATACCACTTTCCTCAAAAAAAAAATCATTCCTCAGAATGGAAAAATCATGTTTTCAAAGTTCAAGTTAAATAACAGACAAAAATTTCTGGGCCCAAATTCGTGCTTTTTTCAACCATATCCTTTCATTGGTTTTAAGCAAAATGTTTTTCTGAAAGCATACGCTTAACCGTATTTCATCTGTAGACAATACCATGTGTCTCCGTTCTTGGGAAAAAATGACCCTCTAATTAAGTATAGGAGCGTTAATCTTGAGTTAATTTAACGCTAGCTATTCAGAAGATCTATTCATGCCGGAATTTAAGTAATTTGCTATCGCTGACAAATTACTGCTAGGACAGGAGCTGCACATCGATTTATTCTCCAAAATGTAGGAAATATACATGTAAATTAAAACTAATCCAATGTCAATTACATGAACATAAATCTTCTTAATACGAAACCAGACCATTTCCACATATCAGCGGAATAATGGGTTTGTCACATACGCAACATTTTTTTAATTATAAAATTTGATATTTCCGATGATTCCTAATGAGCAGTCCATAATGAAGTCGTTATTTTTTCTCCTTTCTCCAATAAGGTTCGAAATCGTCTGTAGAATGCTGGAATAACGATGGTAATTTGGTCCATTTAGTTAAATATTTCTACAATTTATTCAATTTAGTTTAAAAAGGGACGAAGCGAAATTATCATGAAGTGTTCGCAAATTATTCCGCCGAACGCTAATGTCCCTTTATCGGCTAACAGCATTTTGGAGCATAATGTCATACATAGATGTATAATTCGATTTTGGAAGTGCTAATCACCGTGTATTTGAGAAGTGTATACTTCATTTGGGTCAAGTGATGAATGCAAGCATTTGTTGAAAGATCAAGTCATGATGTGAAAATGACATGTTGTGGAGACTTAATCTACTGCCTATACAATTATTGTTATGAAGCGGTGCAAGAGAGGAGAAAATGCTTTATGCAATAGAAATAATCATGCTAAAAATGCCAATTAAGGT
>QLNU02014802.1:9635082-9645389 GCA_006491805.2 Dysdera silvatica | reverse complement strand
TTGCATTAAAAGGAGAGGATGGCACTGTAACAAGAAATAGGGAAGAAATACTTAGAAGAGTTGAAGAATTCTACAGAAAACTGTATGAAGGAAACAGTGGATTAAACGAAGACTCTGAGATAGTCGAAGGAACAGCTCCTAAAATCTTAAAAGAAGAAGTAGCATTTGCAATAAAACGTATGAAGAAAGGAAGAGCCCCTGGCGATGATGGTATTACATTAGATATCCTAAAAGAAGCTGGAGAATATGTAGAAGACATACTTGCAAAATTCTTTACCAAATGTCTTAACAGCGGTAACATACCAAACCAATGGGATTCTGCAACAGTAATTCTTTTGCATAAAAAAGGTGATAAAGAGGATTTGAAAAATTACCGACCAATTAGCTTGTTACCTGCTATTTATAAAATCTTCACAAAAGTGCTAACACATCGCCTGCAGAAAAAATTAGATGCTGGCTCAACCGAGAACAAGCTGGATTTCAAGTGGATTCAGTACAGTGAATCATATTTAAGTGAGCAATGGAAGAACACATGAATATGAAATTCCATTGTGTGTGCCATTTTATTGACTATGAGAAGGCCTATGACTCTATACTTCGAAAAGCAGTCATCAACTCTTTAAGATCAACAGACATTGAGGATGTGTACATTGACATATTGAAACGTGTGTATAAAAATGCAAGTGCAAAATTTCGGTTACATAAAGATACCAAAACTATCAAACTTGGCAAAGGGGTGAGGCAGGGAGATACCATTTCTCCAAAACTTTTTACTTCTGCTTTACAGATGATTTTTCAGCTGATAAATTGGAATAACAAGGGAATAAAAATAAATGGTGAATATTTAAATCATCTGCGGTTTGCTGATGACATTGTTATTTTTTCAACGAACCCATTAGAACTCCAAGACATGGTACAGGAGCTCTCAACTAGAAGTAAAGAAGTTGGACTCAAGATGAACCTACAAAAAACTAAAATCATGTTCAATAATTTCGTAGAGGAAACAAAAGTACAAGTTGACAACATTGAGCTAGAAATTGCTGATTCATATATTTACCTTGGCCAGCTGATTTCAATGGATGGCAACATTATGAAAGAACTCAACAGACGTATTAAACTTGGCTGGAGTGCATTTGGAAGAAACAGTTTTATCCTGAAGGGGAAATTGCCTTTATGTCTAAAAAGAAAGGTCTTCAACCAGTGTGTATTGCCAGTCCTCTCTTATGGATCAGAGACATGGAGTCTAACAGTTGGAGCAATACGAAAGTTACAGACAACGCAAAGGAGCATGGAGAGGTGCATGCTTGGAATAACTAGGAGAGATCGAAAAAGAAACACTTGGGTGAGAGAGCAAACTAGAGTAGAGGACATCATTGTTAAAGTAAAAGGGCTGAAATGGCGATGGGCTGGGCATATTGCAAGAAGAACTGATCAACGTGGGACAACAGAATTCTGTACTAGATTCAGAGACCACCGAAGACCAGAAAAGTCCTCATACTAAGTAGATTTGGATGAAATAAAGAAAAGAGGTTGGGGTGACGTAGAAGCCCGAATTACTCGGGATAGACTTGTGTGAAAATCATTTGGAGAGATTTTCATCCAGCACTGTGGATAGATAATGGTTGAATATGATGATATATATATATATATATATATATATATATATATATATATAAGTATAATATAACGATTATATATACATATTAATATAATGACAATTATTAAATATATAATCGTAGGAAGCAGTACGTGAGTATTTTTCTTTTTATTTTATTTTGACGACCTTGGCCTAATCTCAAAGTCGCCAAATAAAATTGGGAGACCACTATAATAAGGAAGTACCGATTTTTCTTACGAGTTGGTATTTAATTTTTTTTTTCAAATGCATCTTAAAGCTCACCGTTGACGTCAAAACTCAGTAAATACTTCTTTACACACTGTAAATCAGCATTCGCTTCAAGTGAGTGAACTCAATTGAAGTTGATTTTCTGACGACAGTTGATTTTCTAACTGAAATTCTACTTGCAGGTGCAGTCTAATAAAGAACCGTTATCGTTAAATCAAGGAAAGTAACTGTTAAATCGAGGAAATATAACTCACAATTCGGTAGCTCACAATTCGGACAAATAAAAGCATTCGTTATATTAAAGAAATCGTTAAATCTGGTGTCATTAAATCGAAGTTACACTGTAATTTGACCATAAAAGAAACAACCACGTAAAGCAGAGTAATTAAACAATTTGTATATCTCTTATTTCATCGTTGTATTTAACTTATTAAGGCAGATCATATAACGGAGGATAATAGAGAAAATCACAGCCGCACCACAGTACTCGTATAGGCCTATAGCCAAGCCGAGGCCAGCCGGGGAACGGCCCCAGATGCCCCATCGATATATATATATATATAACAATCCCCGGATGTCTGATGCCCCATATACCCTTTGCCTTTCTCCAATTGTCCCTTCAGCGTATCTACAGACCTTCTACGGCATATAGTTGTTCTTACCACAAGTACAACAGCACACCAGAGAACATTTAACTGTTCCACAACTCTAGTCCATTCACATTAGAATCTGTACATATGTCGAAAACAGTCGGACAACATTTGATCAGCTACCAGCGTTTATATTAGGAATCTGCCCTCTGACACAACAATTAACGTCTGGTAAAGCAAACAGACAATGTCTTACGGTCTATTTCCATACCCTATACACGGTGAAATCTCTCTTTGAGGATATTCAAAGTCCCAAGAAAACATTTCGTTATAGACAAAGCGAAACCAAAGGAACTTTATAATGGAACTTATTTGAATTTTATGTATCCTTAATTTTTTTAAGTTCTTACTAAACAAATTGTCAAATAATATTATTGATTGGGAATATAGAAGACCAACGGGAAAGTAAAAGTCACGCCGTTATCGCTTAAGATGAAGGAAAAAACGTGATAAATTTTCGAAAGTCATTTCAAGAGGACAAAAGGTAATTTTGCTACAAAGTTAGAAAAAGTATTCCCTCCATTCTATCACCTTTTGTGTAGACAATATCCTTCAGTAATCCTGAAGGATATTGTCTACACAAAACTTTTGGTTTAGATAATATCCCTCAGGATTACTTGAATTTCAAAATCCTTATTGGTTAATAATTTTTTGGACACATTGTAGGGCTAAAGTTTGAAAAGCACAAAATTATCATTATATACAAGTTCACTCACAACAAATTAACATTATAGACAATTTCAATAATCATTAGTATTACAGGAAATCCGCTGGAACTGTGGTAAATATGGTCATAGACGGGTTAATCTTTATAAGCAGTATCATTATGCAGACTCTCACTGTAATATGAAAAGAGACGAACACAATCAATCGCTGCTCAAAGATCTGAAGATTGGATTAGAAACAAGAGAAACGTCTTCATAAAGTCGCAAGAGAATATTAAATAGTGATCACCGTCACCATGAGAAAGCAAATATAAAACATAATAAAATAAATGAAAAAATAAAATGTTGTTTATTAAAAGATGAGTGATAAACTGCTCACAAATATATTTAAATCAAAATTCACACAAACGGAGTTTATGAGCTGGAACGACCTTTTTACAATTGTTTCGGTAGGGAGCTTCCACCATCTTTAGAAGTTTATCCAAACCAATCAGTTTGGATAAATTTCTGAGGAAGGTAGGATCTTCCGACCGAAACAATTGTAAAAAAGTCGTTCTAGCTCATGATAAACTGCATTTTTGTTAATTTTGATTTAATTACAAACTTTTGTCCCACAAAAAGTCAATATTTATTTCTTTGGAACATGTATATATCTTTATGTCTTATGACTATGCCTTGTATCTATGTCTTATGACTATGCCTTGTATCTATGTCTTATGACTATGCCTTGTATCTATGTCTTATGTTATTATGTCTTATATCATTATGTCTAGGTTAAAATATGTAATACTGTAGAGAGTTCAAAATAGAACATAAAATATTCTATTCATATGACAACTGTCAGTGGCATAGCACGAAAATTTTTATAAGGTGAGGGTTAATAGATTTAATACGAGGGGTTACAGAGCTACAACTCATATATTCCTATGTTAAATATACAAAATTTCATTGCGATGGGGGTTACAACCCGAAACCTCCCCCCTGGCTACGCCACTGGCAACTGGGCTATATGTATACTGCTTTTATGGTAAGGTGTCGCTATCTTTGACTGCACTTTTAGGGAGAGTTCAAGTGTTACGTGAGCAATATTTTGGCCATTCCAAACTCAACCCCGAAGCAAAACTTAACGTTGTCTAACATAGGAAAAATTCACAACGGAAAAATCCCCCACAAAGGTGCTTACGTAATACTTGAACATTCTCTGGGATCGAGGTTCTGCTTCCCCGTTAAACTGTAGCTCTCACTTACCAAGCTGTCCAGCATGAATGATGAGCTTGAAAACAATTTATCTCTGATGCTATTTTCATAGTACCTGTATGTGTAATGGCATTTAGAACGGCCTCTATCCTGCAGTAGGTAGGTAGATAATCAGTCGTTATGATATTATAGACTTCCTCGTTAAAGAAAATGGCATATAATGAAAATTTGGCTGGAACACTATGTCAATTACTTACTACACACAGATCTGTAGCTATATCATCTTGTATCCCTGGCAGAACCGTCCAGATTGAGCCCCTACCCACAGGAATATTCTCCAATGTGAATTATTTCAGCCGATTTCACACCTTTCTTCGAATGCGACCCTGGTGTGAACCTTTCAAGACACCTACTAGCTACGAACCCGACTACATGCAGATACCATCAGCAAACAGGTTTTCCAAGATGTTCACTGTATTTTCTTGGGAAGTTTATCTCTAGACCTCTGTCCATGCGAGAATATGTTGGACACGATTGGTGGTTGAATGAACGTTCTCCGCCCCGTGCTCGACATGAAGACAAACTATGGACTAAAGTCGATACCACACTGTCAGCGATGCTTTAGGACGAATACAGCCGAGCGCTCGTCGAATCAATATCAAGCAGAGCGTCCGAACTAGTGATGGGCGATAACGAAATGTTTTCACAATCGAAAGAATCGCAATCGAATCTTATTTACAATCGAGTCAACAATTCATTCGTCCTTGAACTTAACAATCGAGATGTTCAATTGAAAATCCGAGTCAGTTGCTTAGCCGCAATACTTATGCTCGTGAACACATGGCGGCGGCGTCAATTTGATGCGAAAATGATTAGATTGCATTTTCTGATATCCAGGCAAAAGAGATATTATTTGTTTATATAGGATTTAGGGAGCCTATAGCTTGGAAATCTGATTTAACGAAAACCAAACGATGTTCATCTGTTTTATTTATACGAGTATTTAATGTTTATTTTATTTCCTTATTTTGTTTTTGTTGTAAATCCGTAAGAACTTAATTTTTGAATTCATTGTGCGTATATAAAGGAAAATTATCTAAGTATTACTTCTGGGCCGATTTTATATGATTATATGAGTACAATAGAATATGATATAGGTAAATTATGGAATACCACGTCGCATCGACTGACTGGTGTTTTATTTAAGATGAATTTATTCATAACGTTATTTATAAAAAATATTTAAATTGTTTTTGTTGGTTATAAGAAATGCACAAAAAATATATTAGACGATATAGTATTTACATACAAAAGGATGGCTAACAAAGCTAAAACTACAATTTTATTTTGTTATTCAAAGCAAATACTGGCCAGAAATCGTATATAACTAAATAAAAATGGTTGTCGAAATTTATTTTTTTTTATTTAAGGTTACGAGTCAAGTTTAAAAACCATCGAGATGTTTCAATGTGCTCAAATAATCGAGACAATCGGTTATAACATCTCGCACTCGCGAATCACATATTCGAACCTATCGTCCACCATTGTAGACCTACTTCCTAATAGTCATCCTGAATATTTGACTAGTAGGTACATGAACTGTTTCAAAATTGAAATCGCTTACTTAAAATATAATCCCGTGCCTGTATTTAGAGCTTCCATTTATGATGTAACAGTTTTATCGTGGGGCTGTGTCAGGGCCGTGGCGAGGAAGGTTCATGCAGGGGGGGAGCCAGTTGAGGAGGGCCGTAATATCGGCTGAAATAACTTAAATTGGAAACTATATCCGTGACAAGGGGCGCAACCTGAACGGTTTTTCAAGTCTAGTTGCAATCATGGGCCATCATTTTTGTTCATTTTTATGTTTATAATATTATTTCTATTTTAGATGTTTCTCTTTTTTAGAAAAAATTTTACGGAAATTTATGCATTTAATCACTCCTTAATTACTCACAGATTCTCCAAGATAGCATTTTATAATTATATAATTATTTGTTTGCTAATAATCTCGAGAGATTTCCGCAAAGTAAAATTTACGTGTTTCATGTTAATGAAATATCAGCGAAGATAAGACGATTCAATTTCACAATGCAGAAATTATTTTCAGCTTATAATTATCAACCAAGGCTTCATTATTTCAGCTTAAGATTTATTTTGAAAAGGAGATCAATTGTTTTCTTTGGGCATAACTTTCCTTATTTAGAAAAGTTTAGCTTTGAAGAATTCTTGCAAATACACTAATAAATTTCATTAAACAAGTTGATATCCGGATAATGAAATGTTTCTTTATCTGTGTTTTTCTACTGCAAGGATATTTCCCTTTGAAGTAGATTTAATTCGGCTTTAAGTATCCAAAAGGGGGTTCAATGTGTTATTCGTCCACAGAGGTGTACATTTGCATAATATATATATATATGGATATTTCTCCTCCCCATCGAAACTTTAATTTAGGCAATGCATTTGGGACAGAAGATTTTCTCTCCCAGAACTAATAAATAGATATTGAAATGCCGATAATCATGGCAAATTATGAATGGAAAAAAATAAATTAGATGCGAATTAACTGCGAATTGTGTCTCCGAAATCAAATGATATTAGGATCATAAATATGGAACCGCAAGCAGCTTATTTCTGAAAATGAGCCAAAAGGAATAAATTCCGCTTTGTTTCGTCCTTCATTTGCAAGAAAGAATGGTCATAAGTTCAATAAAAAGATTCGCGGCAAAAACTTATCTCGCAGATTTTCATTAAAAGGTGACAAGGGAACTGTAGTACTGATTAACATTTGGATTGGAGCCGCAGAAATCTTTCTTTTTATCTCACGTAAAGTAGCATATTTTAATATTAAGCGTATGCAGATTGAAGCACCCTTACCTCATCTCAGAAACAAATGTAAAGATCCATTCTCATTTTTCACATGCGCCGAAGGAAACCTCGGGATTGGCGAAACATTCCAGTTTCTAATCTGGACCCTTAATGAAGAGGTTTTCCGAGAGAATCAAGAACACTCATACCACAGCCTATTCCTCTTCATTAGGGATGCTATCCAATATGCGAATGAGGAGAGCTTTAAAAGTCATTATTTTTAACTTCAATTACTTTTTCATACGAAATTTATGCAAAATTCATTCTTCAAACCGTTATTTCCGCCAAGACAATTTTTTAAAAAATTATTAAAGCTTCTTTAATTTCAAAACTTTTTACTCATATCCCAAAAGTTAATTTTAAGATGACATAAAAAAAGCAAAGTTCGTTAGAAATTTACAAAATAATTCTATGTGCTTATATATTTAAAAAAAAAATCTTTTTTCGTGAAAACTCCACAATTGCAAAATAATGATATATTCGCAATAGGCAATGTGCACTCTAAATACGCTACTATTATTAATAAAGTTAATACGTGTAATTTGAAAATGAATAATAATTCCTAGGAATGAAAACTATGCGTGATTCGTTAAGAACTGTTGTAATGTTTTTAATTCTATAAGAAAAATTAATTTCAAAATGGTAACATTTAGCATAGGATTTATATAATTCCATTGACTGATACAAATATTATAATAATAATAATAATTAAGGCACATATTGAATGGTGCAAACAGTTAGCACATGAATTCATTATAGATAATGATGAGATGATTATGACTTGCTGGTACAATAATTAGGTTTCACATGGGTGAGAATAAAAGCTGTGAGTTCTTATGAGATTCTCCTCTAAGTTATCAAATATAAATAATTTAAATTACAAAATAAAATGGTAAGTGGCATTACCATAAAAGCCATATATATATATATTTAGTCGTTGATCTTCGCCGCATTTCTTTAAGAGTACGATCAAAGAAATATAGTTTGAAGATCTGTTATATCTTTATTGGTGTTTTAACCATTTTGAAGATTTTCAAGCCTTATTTGAAAACTTGCGACAAATGTATACATAAAAACGCCAGATTAAAAACATTTGTGATATTTATAGTTTGTTAAAATAGAAGATGTTAGTAGGAATAAGTTCGGTGTTTTTTAATTAGTTGTTAAGTAAGAAAGAGAAAAGGGATATACAGTACACGAAATACCGTAATGTTTTTAAATATTAATCAATGTAATGTATTAATAATGTGTGAACTAGTGTAATATATTTTTTAGAATACGTGTTTCCTTATTTTAAATACCCATATTATATAATAAAAACGCATAAAAAAACTTTAAATACCAATTACGCTCGCAGCTTATGTACTGTAAATATATCATATTCCTTTCTTTTTTATTCACTTATTCTATACTTTTTATTGCTACACTTTTCTTATTTATATCACTTGTTTTATACATTTCGACTCCATTGTTCGTTTTCAGTTCATTTAATACATTTTTACTTTTATATAAAGTTCACGTCATCTCCTGTGAAAACTGCAGGAAAGACTTCACCTTTTTTTATTTAATCAAAACACTTTTATTGTTATTGCACCATACAAATTCCATCAATATTTATAGCAATGAAATTGATGACAGCGGGGGAGGGGGGGAAGTGGAATGATCACTAATTACTGAATGTCCCGCACTAATTTTCTAATCCAGTTTCGTTGTGAATTTCATAGGGCAAGGACAGATATTGTTATAATGCGCTGGAGCTTTCAGTTTTCAAATTGAGAGGAAACATTGTTGTCGTTAAATTAATCTCCAATTATTGATTAGTATCACAACGACAAGCCACTACTTGGACACAAATCCTGAAATTTAGAATGATAGAAAAACGCACAACCGTTACTCCTCGATACGGCTTCACAATCAGTGAAAAATCTTTCAATATACTGCCATTTCCGATTTATCTAATTCCATTATCGAGAAATAGGCAATTTTAGTGATATAATCCCAGAATCCTCACGAACGAAACACAGACTCTCACGTATATTCTGTTTTGGCCTTACAGAGTGGAATTTGCTTTCTAACTCACTTAAATTTATCCATTTATTTCCCAATATAAAAAACTTATCCGCGGGCATCTATTGGAAAAAGATTCATGATATCACGAGCTTTCTTAATCTGTAACTTCCATATTTATATTTTATTACTTCCACTAATTGTATCCAATTCTGGGCAGAAGGGGTCTTTGCCAGGTATCACAGTTTTTATCCTTTGCTTCCTAGGCGGACCGACATAACTAATATTACAAATCATTATCACCTCATGAAAATAATTTTATCCGTCTGAATAATGCTTGATTTCATTATAAGTAAAAAAGTATATAAAAACTTCGTAAGACAAAGTGAGTAATCACAACAAATAATCGCAATTAAAAGGTTTTAATACGTTGATAGCCATTTCAGTAGCCACCTGCTAATAAAATAGCCATTAAAATATTAAAATTATTTAATTGCGAAAATTTGTTGTGATTACTGGCTACATAAATTTAAAAATTTTATAAACTGCCCTATTTCCTTCAAATTTATTCGATGCTCTCTTTATTTCTAACAATATTTAAGTTAGTATATATTTTCTCCCTCTCTCTCTCTCGTCCTAAAAAGAAGAAAACTGTTCTGTATCTCCATCAAATAGAGCCCGAAATAAAAGCGTCCCTGTGATTTAGGTTATGTAAACATAACAGTAATCTAATTAGTTAAATATTTTCAAACTTATATTTAAGTATTCATTTTGCGATGTGTTTAATAACAGGGATCCTCCTTTGATATTTATTTTTATCAGCAGGCCGTTTATCCCTTGTGAAAATCTTTATAATGGTTTTGTATTTAATCATATAATAGTAACTGCATACTATTAGCTGTTATGTGATTAACTTAAAGCAAATTTACATTCAAATTTGTGTTATTATATTAACTAGTACATACTATTTACTAAAATTCAAAATTTCCCAAAGTTAATAAATTTTAAAAAGTCATTCGTTGTCAAATAATATTTGCTTCACAATTCTATAGTTAAATATTAAAGAGTGCTTGGAAA
>QLNU02014802.1:9595832-9631781 GCA_006491805.2 Dysdera silvatica | reverse complement strand
ACTGCTAAATATGGCTATGATACGTTAGAAGCGACTGCATAACCATCATGTTATTTTTTCTTCAACACTCCTGAGAATAGATGTTCGCATTCCAGGAAAATGGGAATAGCAAGGCAGGCTATATGAATAATAATAATAATTATTATTCATAACGAGGACGAAATTGATTTCGGTTTTAGCCTATTTACTATTCATCATTCTCTTTCCAAGCTATTCTAAGGTAATTTTGTCTCTCGTTTTCCGTTCTTTTCTACTATTATATGTATATAAATTTTATAAATGATATTATTAATATACGAGTTAAAAGTATACATGATGTTGCATAATTACTTAACACAAATACAGGAGAATTCGAAATTACATGTACAAACTTCAACAGCAGATAGGGAATCCTACACGAAGCCGTTCGAACACGTCTGTTATTGTACATTTAACCGTATAATCTTACTTCCCTTAGTTGCCCCATATGACTCCATATGACCCCTAGATGGATGAGATGTAGCCAACAGATGGAGCTACAACAGGAAAGGAGAAAAAGCTAGTATAAAATTGAACTTTAAAATGTGCAATAAGAGACGTGTGCCGAACAGTTTGCTTGAATTTCTAGCGTACACAGGGGATTAGTGAGGGTTATAACTCTCTGTATTGCGATGTGATTCTGCATATATGCATACGAATATATATGGAGTTGTAGCTCTGTAACGCCCCATTATAAGCCTGTAACTACCCCCATTATGAACTTTCTGCGTATGTTTGACTTTTATGCTCCCTATCTCGCATTAAAGCTTGTACAGAGAATTTCGAATCACCCTGTATAAACTTCATTAACTGAAAATAATAAAACAAATGAATCAGCTTTTTTCATTTGGTAGAAGAACCCATTCATTAAACAGAAATGAAAGATGAGCGTTGAAAAACAATCAAAATTTTAGTAGTAACTGTTTTATAGCAAATAGCACAAGTCTCGAACCGAAGCGAATGTATAAGGCAAAGATCTGAATAAGGATCTAAGATAAAATAAATCTCGTTTATAACCACTGAGATTGATAAGATAATAACCCAGACCTTTTTGTACAAGTCTTTCAATTTCTTTCAAATAAAGTTCCAACGAGAAATCCGTCCTGGCACGTGAGAGTTAAAGACAAAACATTTCGCAATACGAAACCTCGATTTTTCACCACTTAGTGGATAAAATATTGAAGAGTGCCTAAGAGTAGTTTCGAAGCTGTCGCAAACAGAACAAAATAGTGACGAATGGCATCACATCAGCTGTGGACTTTTCCATAAGGAAACTGAAAACACAAATTTGTTTTCATTTTACAAACTTTTTTGCTACGTACTTCATGATAGCAGGTATTTGAAGTTATAAAGACCTCATATATCTTTAAAATATAGTAGAACCGCCGTTATCTGAAACAGAGGGAGGGAACAGGTCCGAATTTGGATGAACGATATGTCATGTAAAGGTAAATGTAAACCATGTAAAAATGTTATATGACTTTCATGTAATAGTTGATGTAAATGTAGAAAACAACTGCAACATTTATCCAAAAATGCGTTTAATATTATACTGCTGGACTATTATATTGATTGCAAAAGACGTCACAAAGTGTATGCACGTACTAATGAAATGTTGTTAACTGCTTTGAAACTAGCCTAATACCGTTTTGAACATAAATTATATATAATTATCTCTATGTGTCCAATATCTACTATTTGCGTGAGCTTCTCCCTTAAGGCAGGAGTGCAGTAGTAACGAAATATGAGCTTTTTTTATGGAAAAGAATGGACCAGTGTCTATTAAAATTGATACAAATAAAAATGAAAATGCAGCATACAATTCCAGTTAAGTGCAGCTAATTGAGGTTGTACTGTATTTAAAAGCAAGCTTTACCTCTTTCTCAAAGATATGAGAAATTCAACAATTGATATTCCAATGACATTTTGAGACCAATAACAAACGAAACGTATCTAAAAAACAAAAACTTTTGATTATTTTTTCATTGTATAACATTTTAAATAAACATTGTTCTTTAAACTACCACTCGAAATATTTTGCCTCATTCATGCTTCCATCGACAAGTAAATAATCATTTATAGGAAAATTGAGCATTTTTCTGTAATTAATCGAAAATAAGGTTCATATTTATGTACCTAAAAAACTGCTACACTAGACTGTCAATAAATATTTGGCCGATAGAAATAGCATTATTTTCTTCCTTTCTTTGTGCGCTGCCAATTTAGGGGTAAAAAAAGGTGTCGTTTCAGTAACAAATACGACAAATCGGCCTCATCTGGCAGCATTGTGTGAAAATCCTGCAAGTGTCAGTTGGTTAGGAGATTTTGAAAAGAGCTATCCACTGCACGAAAGTGGTGTTTCCAAAGTGAATACTAAAAATGATTTCGCCAAAAAAATTCTGCTTTTGCTTAAGAGATAGAAAAGGAATTCTTTTTGCCGGATTGTTTCTTTGTAGATCTCAGTCATTTACTTTCTATTTTAGCTATTTTTTACTTTATTTTAGGAAGTTGTAATAATTCGGAGAAAATTTGTTGTAAATGTTGTGAAGGAAATAGCAAAACAATACCCGTAAAACTGATTACAAAACCGTTCGCTCGAATTGTAATTTTCAAAGATTTAACAATTGAATAGGTCAGAGTTCTGCGCATTGAAAATTGTTTCTAAATATCAGTACTGAACATATTTAAATTTGACTTACCGTATTTGTGATATTCCCTTTATAAGATACAGATAAAAAATTCTGCCTATTTGCTATATTTTAAAGGCATTTCTTTTAATTTATCTAAATGGCCCTCATCCGTCGTGTAAGGATTATAATTAAAAAACGTAACTAGTTAAGAATATATTATATGTATTTAAAAAATATAACAAAGCAGTTTGAAAACATTTCGCTTCCGAAAATGTAAATAGTGCTCCAATCCTTGTGGACCTATTTAATACAGGAGCTGATTATTGTCCAATGTCTTATTGTTTTGAATACTTACTTACTTACCTATTTTCCGCTTCCAGATCAAATTTTACACTTTAAAAATTTTGCCGCCATTAGAACCTTGTCACTGGCCTGAAGCAAGTGGTCCATGGTACATGGTTCCGGTAATTAGGACAGATCAACAAGTGTGCCGTGCTCTGAATTTCTCCATAGTCGCACTGCATGCCTCTGTCGATTGAGAGGCCCCATTTGATCAGGTTCATCTTACATTTCGTTACCCCTATCTTCATCCAATTCGAAGTCCTCCAGACTGTATAAGGGAGTTCATATCCGGTAGCCATCTCCTCTCACAGTTCCATTTCTCTTCTGGTAAGTTCATCCTTCCAGTCGACTTACTCTCATAGAGTCATGAAGGGCTTTAGTTCTTTATGGTTTTGATTGATCCTATATGGATAGAAATAAATGTTGTGAGCCTGAAAATCAGTTTTCGTGGTCTCATGCAAGATTCGATACCGTCCTAAAGACGGTATAGCGAAGCTTTGTTCACCAATATGTGGTATTTCTTATCTGACTCCAGCTCCACTATATCTCATTCTAAGTTGATTGCGTAATCGATAAAACCTGTTGAATTCGGTATTTATATTAGTCCCGAAATGACTGATCCAGTTGTTGAAAACAATAACAGTTTATTGCGCCATTTAAACATAACGTAAGTAAAACTGGTTAGTAAACGCAATATAAATTCTAACACAACGATAACAAATGACGACTCCAACCTCGACATGCAGAGGGCTAGCGTACAGCTAGTTAAAAGAGAGGGAGAGCGTATGCATAACCGTACCTTATATCTAGAAGGTGACGCCACGACGACGATACATCTGCGTAACTTATGCTAATCAGTATGCAACAACGGTACAAATTTTAAGAAAATGTTTTCGCCAATATTAAAAATTTGATATAATAATATTGAAAATAATATAAGTAAACTTAAAGGTGATGTTATAGAATACTTCAGTTTATTTTACCTTTTCATATGCATAATGCAAAAATATATTTCATTAACCAGGGAAATGCAAGAGATGGTAGTCGCCGATTTTTAACGAAGTGATATCATTTGATACGTCTTGACATGTGAAGCAAAAAATGAGTACGGATATCTGTCACAGTGCCATCGTTTACGAAATATTAATGAATTTTTTGCAAATAAAAAAGAGCAACAGAAAATGAAAGAGGGTTAATTTAATGCCTCTAACCTATGCAAAGGGTTAAGTATAGGGTTAGAATGCAGTATTTATTTCTATGAGGGGTGTTCCGAAAGTAAACTTCGCCATTTGATTTCACAGGAAAGCTGTATTACAAAGTGAAAAACATATTGCCATATCAAAAGGTAATCTTTCCTAAATTCTAGATGGTCGGAGCGAGAGCAAAGAAGCAATAGCACATGCGCTAAGTACTAAAGAAGAGAGAGAAGTAGAAGATCTGCGTGCCTGAGCTCATTCGAGTGCAAACTAGTATGGCAGAAAGATGTGTATTGGAAACATGATCACAAATAGAATTGCGTGCTCCCTCGAGCTATGAATGAACGTGTGGAACTAGTGTTTCAGATATTCATCAATGCCTACAGAGCGTCTATGGAGACGATATCGTGTCCCATCAAATAGTTGGGTGCTGGTGTTCCTTCAGTGAAAGAAGGTAGAATGCGGTAGATGACCAATCTGGGCATCCCTCCACATTCATGACTGCAACAAACATTGACAGAGTATAGGAAATTGTTAGAAGACAGAAGCTTAACTGTCTGATGTCACATCCACATTGGGTGTTGGACGTGCTCAAACCCATCACATGATTCACGACTGTTTGGATATCAGAAGGTATCAGCAAAATGGGTGCTGCGACAGCTCACCCCGATCACAAGACTGCAGAAATGTCAATAGGCCTTGGACACATGCGGCAGTGCGAGGGCAATGACTTCTTGTTCAGGATCATTACAGCTGATGTGACGTGGGAGCACCACTTTACCCCGGAGACCAGGTCAGCCTCAATGATATGGAAACATCCCAGCTCACCCGTCCACAAAAATTCACAGTGTCGTAGTCTGCAGGGAAGATTATGCTGACAGTGTTTTGGGATATAGTGGATGTCATTTTACTTGATTTCCTCACTGCGGAGGCCGTCAATGCTGCACGCTATTGCTACACACTAAGCAAACTGAAGTACGCAATTCGACGCAAGAGATCAGGGTGCTTAAGTCTTGGGGCTTTATTCTTTGACGATTCTGCAAGATCCCACACAGCAAGGAACAGTGCAGAAGACATTCGTAGTTTGGGATGGGAGAGAGTGAACAGTCTGGCTTACAACCCCGATCATGTCTCATCAGACTTCCAACTTTTACCTGCTTTGAAATCAGCATTATTGAGACGTCACTTCACCAGCAACGAAGAGGTGCAACAGGCTGTGAAGAACTTCCTGAAATAGCTGGGCACCGATTTTTACCAGGAGGGTCTCTTGAAATTGATTTCAAGTTATGACAAATGTATCAAGGTTGATGGCGACTATGTGGACAAATAGCCAAAAGTTTCTCTTTTGTTATGGCAGTGTGGTTTCTCACTCTGTGATACAGCTTCAGTGCGAAATAAAATGACGGAACTTACTTTCGGAACATCCCCCATATAATAACAGAAGCATCAGCAAATTTAGTGAAAAATGTATAGCTTGTGTCCTTTCCACCCAACACCGCGAAAAACTAACCATTCTATATGAAGGCTTTTCATATAGACTTATCATTTGCTTTCTTTTTTCCTTCTACATTATGTTTTTTTTATTAATTCCATTATTTCCACATTATTGTTAATTATAGCAGAATTAGTAATTTCTTGTGTTAAAGCAATTTTTAAGAAAGTCAACAGATTTTTATTAGTATGTGTAATAACTGTGTTAGTACTGCATATGATCATTCTAAATTTAATAGGATTTTTATGCAGTCATGATTTTTATGAAATTTCGATATAGTGTATATATAACTATGTAACAATTCGTTTATTTTAATGTAAAGTCTTTTATGTTTTGCAAGAATTCTATTGTTTAACTCTATTTCAGGTATTTCCGTCTTTTCAAAATTCTGTGATTTATCTAATTGTTCATATATGACTTCTTTATAGAATGTTTTACATATAAATGCATAATTATTATTAGTTTTGTCCACAGGTGTTATAATAAAATATTCTTGAAGTTTTCTAATAGATTTTCTAATAGTTTTCTTAAGAGTAATATCTATATGATTTATTTTTATCAATTTTTTAATTTTGCTGAATGTCTCACTTATCCATTGTTGAAAACTTTCAATAGGCTCATTATATAGAATTGCATACTTACAAAGAAACATATTTAGACCACAGATTATTAGAATTAGTTAAGAACACTTTTAAAATATCATTCAAAATACAGAATACATACTAAATTCAACAGAAATCAAATTCACAGACAAATTCTTAGTGGTCAAAATAAGATTTTTTATAAGTATGCAATACTATATAATGAACCTAGTGAAAATTTTCAACAACAAATAAGTCAGACATTCAACAAAATTAATAAATTTGTATCATACAGATATTACTCTTAATAAAACTATACTAAAATCTATTAAAAAACTTCGAGAGGATTTTAATATAACAAAGTACCGGACAAAGGCACAATAATAATAATCATTCATTTTATGTAAAACATTCTATAAAGAAGTCATATATGAAAATTAAGATAAATCTACTGTGTTTGAAAGAGACAGAAATAACTGAAATAGTTAAACAATAGAATAATAATGATAATAGAATAATAATAATAGAGTGAAACAATAGAATTCTTGCAAAACGTAAAAGACTTTCCATTAAAATAAACAAACTGTTATAGAGTTATACACTGTAAGGAAATTTCATAAAAACAAAATTAAATTTAGAATGATCACATACACAGTTATTACACATGCTAATGAAAAACTGTTAACTCACTTAAAATTATTTTCACACAGGAAATTAATAATTCTGCTATAATTAACAATAGTGTGGAAATAACAGAATTAATAAAACACATAACGTAAAATCTATAATAACCTTAGATTTGTCTGATCTTTTCAACAATATTTATCTAAATGTCTTGAATAATGTACTTAGTTTATATCATAATTTAATATCAGATAAAATTAAAATACTGGAATTTGGATCACTCCTTAGAATTGTACTATTTGAAAACTAAAAATATTGTCTAGACTAGAAAATATAGTCATTAATTAATTATTTCGCCTCCAACGTATTACTCACACACAAAAAAATTTGCAAAATGGCATAAAAGAACTGGTACCTATATGTAAAATTAATGAATTTTCCCTGAATTTTATTAATATTATAAAGAATTTAAAATTTTGATATATGACACAGCTACTCTCACGTCTATTTTAGGTTTTTGTGTTAAAGCTAATTTCACGAAGACCTGTTGTTTAATTTGAGGCGAAGCAACTTATTTCAATATCGCATAAATATATACAAAACATGTAGTGGTACGGCATATAAATTAATTAATTTTTTATTTCATTCCAATTCTTATATATCTATTTCCATTCAATATTTATATTTGTAAAACGAACACAACAATTGTTAAATTTTTCATCTAAAATACTTAGAACATAATATAAAATAAGAACATATATATACATATATATGAGAATGGATTATTGTTACCAGACGACCTGCCATGACAACCCAGTGCGCAGGAGGCATTTAAGGGGGTCTAACGAAGCCCACGCTGCTCAGGTCGAAACCTGCTGGGCGTTAAGGTGCACAAAATTAGGGACTTCCTTAAAATTCATGAGGAAAATTGTGCATTTCGTTCCCTCAGCTATTTTGGCTAGTGGTCAAATTTCCGATTAGTTTCAAGAGCAGGCTTTTATTGAAAAAGACTTTACGCCATATGAAATTAGAAGAAGCATCTTTGGCTTTTGATTTTATGAGGACGATGTGGAGGGGGGGGACATTTTTTTAGGAAAGAAACGCAAAGAACAACAGAAAGCGAGATTTGGCACCATATGTAATGACATTGTAATTGGTTATAAATAAAAATATATTAAAGCATACAATATCATAATAATAAAGTGCAGTTGTAATAATTTAATTTAGCTTTAAAACGTTATTCGATGGTTTCCGCCATCTTCGATGAAGCATTTTTAAAAATGAGCGTGACGGGCGGGCATAATTGGTAAGGTTTAGGGCGTCATCCATGTAGTTAGCCTCTATTGGCCGATGACAGAATTAGTTTGAGGATATTAATCAGCATACAGGAAGATGGCAGAAAATTGAGATTAAGGAACAGAAAAATAAATTAAAAAGGCAAATTGATGTGGAGAAAACGTGACCACGCTGGATGGATGTTGGCCGTAATAATCATGCCACTGATCAAGTGATCAGTATCTTGATGAATGAGACAGGAGTTGATAAAATTTAAATCGGCCAGAGAAGATGGTGTGAAGATTACTTTGGCTTGATCGAAATTACGTTCTTGGTCAGGAGACCAGCAAAGAAACGCAATGGACCATTTTGAAAATTATATTTGTTTATGTTGAATATTTTTATAAAGTATGTCTAAGGAAATTAATAACACAATAAGATGGTTAACAATAACAATAAGTTTGATTGATTTTTTATACTTACGACGTAAGAACAGAAAAGATCATTTTGCTCCAAGGATATGTAATTATATTTAAGTTTTTAATTTTTAAGTCTGTTTGAAGTTGGTGATGCTCGTCTTCATGCCAATATCCATGTGAAAAAAATAGAGATTTAAAACTTTCAAATACAAGCTGAACTCAAACAATGGCAATTGGGCTCTTTAGGTTTTTTTGTCTGAAAAATATTTTCTTTGTTTTTCTGAATCATTTAAACATATTCCGAAACGTACGCCATAGAGAATCAACGATAGTTGCTTTTTACTCTAAAGAAAAATTGTGATACCTTCTAGATGGAACCTCTATCCCTCCTCAACCATTCATAAGCTATTCTATATTTTTGGCCGCAAATCGTTTAATGTTTTTGACCTATAATATTATATATATTACATATAATGGCGTAATATCATATCCGTAAGTCTTAATAGTATAACAACTAACTTGTTAATTTCTAACGTCTTTGGAACCAAAATTTCTGATTTTATATAATGACTCAGATATTCTTCTGGCCTGAATTTTGATAAACAGATAATTTCACAAGTTTTATCCATGTGTGTATCACAATTTTCTCAAATGAGGCCAATCAAAAGTCCTAAATAACGCTAATTTATTTACTAATTAACACTTACATTACTATGTACTTATTTATGCTAATTAACACTTATTCTTTAATTCCTAAAAACGACGTTCAATCTGTTTTAAGATAGTACAAGGTTTCTTCGTCTCTCTTCCAAAGATAATTTATGAACTCAACTCTTTTAACAAGCAGAATTCAGAACCATAAAAATATTCCATTTTTCCTGCTAACATCAGAGCATTCTGGAAGAGAATCTCGTAACAAGCTATGGCTTTATATTCTCTTCCATTTCTAACCCAAAGCCTAAAATAATTTAAAATTTTTTCTTCACTTGAATTGCAAAAATTCTTTGTCTTTTTTGTTTGTTTGTTTTTTGGTTTTACGGCTCAAAGACTACAGTGGTCATGCTGCGCCGGGACCTACTGTTTTCCGAGGAATCCGAACCTCTTAAGGCCTAGGGAACCAAACCCCGGACTACAGTGAGCAGTGCGATCTTTATGAGATCTCTGAGTAAGCGTTCTTTGTACACTGTTGGGAGTCGAACCCGGATTAACGGCGCACTAGGAGAACGCGTTACCACACTGTATCTCCGTAGGGCGCCAAAAATTCTTTTATACTGCTCAAGTTATATATAGCTAAATATTGTATACCGGACTGAATAAAATTATCATTATTTGTTACGTTAAAACACAGCGTTTGTTTGTTTGGGAATTTTACAGTGCAAAGACAAGGAGGGTCATGCTGCGCCCGAGCAATACAGTTTTTCGAAGAATCTGAACCTCTTTCGGCTCACGAAACCTATCCCCGGACTACAATGAACCATTAGTCGGTAAGCGCCGTTGGGAGTCAAGACTGGGATAACAACGCGTTAGGCGAGCGCGTTGCCACTGGGCCACCGCAAGGCCCAAAAGTGCATTATTATTATTGCTAATTATTATCAATGGGGGCATGAATTTCAATGAATTTTATTTTATCCTTTGCGCTTTGTAGCGCAAGAGCATCTAAGGTCATGCTACTCTAGAACCTTACTTTTTTTTAAAGGAATCCAAATATTTTCTGCTTAAGGAAGTTGGAGGGATTTAGAAGGCTAAAATTTTATAAAATCATGTACAGTAGAACCTTCCTAAAGTGACCACCTTTGGCACTGGACCTCAATGGCCACCGTAAACGACAAACTTTGGTACAGGCATGACAAAGTCTCTACTAGTTCTCTCTTATAAGTGGTCACTTTACTAAAGTGGTCAATTTACCGAAATGGCCACTTTACCAAGTTCCATTGTATATCATATATGACTCCCAATTGTGTCTTCGGCTGGAAATACCCTCTTCTGTCTGTTGGCTAAATTTGCAGCAGCTGGGAGAAGGGTCACCCGACGGGTGGGTGACGCAACGCGTCCGATCATAACGTAGGATAGTGTTAGCTTAACGACGTAAGTTCATATTCCTAGTTAAACTGTAGGTCCAGCTTGCCAACACGTCCGGCCAGCATGGACAGCTTAAAGGCCAAATCCGCTGTACTACGCGCATGTATGATGATAGAGAGGCCTCTATCCTGTAGTTGGTTGAATATAACCTTTGATCAGGATAGCGGATATACATATTATGTATATATATATTATTCCATTTCCGAAGGTCAGGAATTAACGGGGTGTACAGCCCACATATACCCCTCCACGGCACTCCTCTACGCTACTCGTTACAGAGCTGCTAAAAAATACAATGTTTTAAAAAAAGCGTGTGTAATGGCGTGACTTTGAAAGTTCGAAATGGAATATAACCATTAGAATATAGAAACTGTACAAATTATACAAACGGGAGCAGGAAGAACATGAAATGAAATCCCCCTTGCAGAATTTCTGAAACAATAAGACGTATAAGCTCCTTTGGTAGCTATTATGTTATTTTCTCAACTATTCCTCATGCTGTTTACGAAACCTGCTCAAGTTGGGATTTTTTGATACCGCAATGGCAGCATAGGTCTTGCTGAAGACGGGACCTGAAATTTTCCGAAAAATTCAAACTTCTGTACCAAGGACACCACACCCCTGCCTACGGTGGGAGGAAAAGCGGCAATCGTTCTACGATACCATCGGGAGCCAAACCCAGGTTAATGGCTCGACGAAAACGTATGCTTTACCACTACGCCATGGAAAGACAGTGTACCTACATTTTCCCGTGGAATCTGTATCTCTCAAGACCAGGAAATCAACTCCGGGAGTCAAGTAAGCAGCTTAACGGTGTTTTTGGTTTTGTTTATTGGGGCACTTTTGGAGGTCAAACCCGGCTTAACGGTATACTAGATGAGGGTTCTAGCGCTACGACACCGCGCAGGGCCGTTTAATTAGTTCTTATGGATGTTGACACATTTGCACATTAACTAAATTTAATTACACTTTTTTTATATACCGTTATCACGTGTGGTATTGTAGAGACTATTTCTTAAAACACGTTCATGGCTCGGCGGATTTTAGGGTTGCTTTGCATAGGACAGCGCAAGGATATGTTGCTTAAGGAACTAAACTCTGGACTACGGTGAGCAGAAAAGTAGCCCGCGTTATCTGATAGTATTAGAATCGGACCCTCATGACCACTACAGTCTGTTCACGAAAGAAAAGTAGTCCGATGGAACAGTTAAAAATAACGGGAGCTGACGTCACAAACGGCCTAGCCGATTACAGCAGAGGGGGACTCCAATTTCAGAACTTGTTTTTAGTGAACGTTTGTCGGCGCCAAAATCAAGGTCTGAAATGAAGCCCCCTTTTCTGTAATCGGCTAGGCCGTTTGTGATGTCATTCATCTCCCGTCATTTCTAAGTTTTCCATGGGACTACTTTTCGTTAACGGGCAGTTCGCATCCGTAGGGCTGAAGCCTTCTAAGTGTGCTGTGTTCAAATAACGCTGCAGTTATACCCTCAATGACAGCCTACCATGAAACTATGGATGTTTATGTTACTATCCAACTATTAATGCAAATTAAGTAGATTTGTGTTATGTTCCTGATGCATTAAAAGAACACTTTTTCTTGAAAATATATTTGGTCACTTGGCTTACTATTTGCAACAGTTTCGCAACATAAAGGTGATACACTGCGATTCCTTTACTGTATCGACACGTAACCATTAGTCCAAGCCTTTCGAAAATACCAAACTTAAAACTTTTACTTGTTGCAGCATGCGTTGCGACAGTGTTAATTCTTCACAACACGAACCTTACACGAGCACAGCATAGCTGATGGAAACAGAATTAAAGGCAGTTCACGAGGTCAGTCTGGATGCACATTAGCCCGTTTTGTAAACTTTTGTCTCCAATATCTTACGATATTCCTCTTTTACTGACGTAAAAACAGGGAATCACATTTTTTTGGAAAAAGAATGGTTCTTTTGGAAATTTAGCAACATTATTTGGAATCATATTTTTGCATTCAAATAACTCACCATTCAGTCAAAATATAATCCGCGCGCCGTGTGTTGTCCAACCTACGGCTTGTTCGCCACAGTTCGGCCCGCCGACAACTGTTTGGAATAAAAAAATTCAAAAACAAACGTTTATACATATTTTTTTCTCAGAAGTAAGGAAAAATAGCAAGACACAACGGGTGACCCCCTTTCCCTATCGAAGAATTTTTTTTTGTTTTTACGAAACCGCTGGCCCGCAAGATTCCCGAAAAATTTTTAAGTGGCCTGCTGTTCAAAAAGGTTGGACGACCCTGGTTTAGGCTGTAAATTCGTTGACTTGGTCTGAACTTTTGTTTGATCAAAAAAGACGGGAAAATGGTCATTTTGAGATACGCGGTCCGCTATTGCAGATTTAAAGGGCTGCAGGATTTCCAAAAAAACTATTTTAACTAAACGTTAGCATCAGTCGATGACGATCATTGACTGAAAACGCTTTAGACGAAGATTCAAAAAGACCAACCGAAACGTCAAGTTTCGGTTGGTCAACAAAACGTTTGGAGTATTTAAACTCATTTAATGATTTTAGTATACAGTCTGAACTCAAAAACTGTTCACAAGTTATAATGAGCATTTATACAAGTCGAACACTACGCAGATTAAATTAAGTTCGACTTGTATGAAAATATCTGCTGCAAGGGCGTTTCGATGAATTTAATACCGATCTCTTCTCAATTTCGCTTAAAAAGCAGTCCATGTACTGCCCATTCCGAGAAATAACCGGTTTCGAAAAGTACGCTTTAAATACGTTCGTAGGGAGATTGAGTGTTTGTCGTCTGTGGCTCAGTTGGTAAGAGCACCTGCCCGGACTGTGGAAGGTCGTGGGATTATGCCCATTAAAAGCAAAACAGTTCTTTTCTTTACGAAATTTTTACCATCTCACTATGCCATAGCATCGGCGTTACTATTACTACTCCTAAAAGACTTTGATAGAAATTGTTTCTTAATTTATAATAAGTATTGATTTATTTATATGTATATCATACACTATATATATGTTGTACACAACTGCTGATTGTCAGCGAAATTATTCCTGTTTACCACAATTAGTGTATTTTAGTACTGATGGCAATTTAATGGAAAAATAATTCAAATTCCGAACAAAATAGGGGACCAATTTATTACACCACCATCTATTGGAAATTGAGGTTTAATTTCGTATAAACGAGTCTTAGGTCCTTTCATTGGCAAGAAACTACAAAGTAATCACTGAATTTGCATATAGTTTCATCGAAAGGACTAAGGCCTTTCTTTTCTCTCTCATTGACAAGATAATATTCCCACACCTCCGATTATTTATCGCTGATTGTCATAATCAAGGTCGAATTTCCGCTGCCTCAGATAGAAGACAATGCAAGAAATTTTCCGATATGATAAGCGAAAAGAAAGGGGAAATTAAAGGAGAAAGAAAGAAAAAACTAAATGCTGAAGCTGCAGTAAAGAACTAACCCATTAACTGGCGAGAGCTTAAAAAAGGAGAGAAACTC
Source organism: Dysdera silvatica (assembly GCA_006491805.2). Taxonomy (NCBI): domain Eukaryota; kingdom Metazoa; phylum Arthropoda; class Arachnida; order Araneae; family Dysderidae; genus Dysdera; species Dysdera silvatica. The sequence continues at coordinate 9,617,611 of QLNU02014802.1, read as the reverse complement.
AGATTTAAAAAAAAAGCTTAACTAATCGTAAGAGAAGTAAAATGGAACGATATTATCTTTTGACAACGATACTCCGCAATTTACAAATCAGAAATTCCATTGTCATGCAGTTAATTGTGGCTGATTCTCTTTGAATATTAAGTGTGGCAATTCAATTCTTTTTTTTTCTGAAGTAGAGGTTTTTTATGTGTTGTGGTTTATAATAAGGCCTTTATGAAAGCAGAAGAGGCTCTCAGTTTTTTAACGTACTCCCACTTGAACATAACGACGCCCAAAGAATATTTCATGTGTTCATTTCATTCGACAAAATATTTAATCCCCTTATTTTATTCGTATTACCGATATTTGTGTGAATGCTATAAAGCCATATTATTTAAATCAAAGTATAAATATCGATTTATGCGAGAATTTCAACACAAACACAAGAAAATTATTGCAAAAATTATTTAATAATAATAACAATACCAAATATTATAAAAAATAATAACGCGAAACCCAATAAACGCTGCTACTATGTACAAAAAGTAATTCTTGTAAGGACAGCTCACAGTATGCGCTGATACCTTTAAATATCTAAGATCATTAGAAAATTCTTGATATACGAGTACGCATAAATAGAAGAAAGCAGTCAAATATATCATGTACTAAGAATTCATATAGTAATAATAGGTTTAAATTCATTAGGCCTCCATATAGTAGCGTAGTTATTATTAGGCAATTTATTAGGCAATTAGCCTTTAAATGATAATGGCAGGCGCAACAATTAAGGTAATTACAGGAACTAACCCCTGGCGGCAAAATATCTTTATGCTGCTGCGGCCATAAAATAGCGGTCTGTAGACTACAAAGATCGGCATAACTACAACTTGAACTTGCGATAAGAAAATGTTTTTGATATCTCAAGTAAATAGAAAATGAATCTAAGCGCTTATTCTGGTCATCATATTGTTATTTTTTGTATACATGCGCGTATAAGCACATCAATGGTAAAAAGAAGTACGCAGTACCTTTTTTGCTGGATAGACTTTCCATGCTTATCTCACATTTACGTATTTTACATCCGAAGACGGTATTATTGATCTTGTGGAAAAAGATAATATAATAGATAATCTTAACGGGAAGGGTGGCCGCCAAAAATAGCACTGTAGTCCCAGGATTATCTGGAATTAGACTAATGGCTTTAGATGACCCCAAATCGCGACACATTTGTCCACAACCAAATTATCGAAAAATTTACAGAATCTGACCGGCTATAAAAGGCAATTATAATATTAATGATTATAACCATTAGGACAAAAATTTTCTGCAAACCGATTACTTTATTCAAGTAATAAATGCGTGACGAAAACATTACTCACTCTTCGTTGATGTCAAGTTTGTTGTTATTCATAAAATTGTTATATTGGGCTATGTACAAGACTTCACTAATGTTAATATTGTATTTATCAGTATGCGTTGTTGTAGAACATCGTGGTAAAAATTATAAATGTAGTTTTGGTTAGTTCGTTAGTAACTATATTTTGCGTTGTGATGCTAAACCATATTTTTTTAAATCTACAATAATTGTGTTTTAGTTTTAAAAGAATAGACTTGCCGACGTTCAGTGGAGTAAGAAACAGAGGGACTCAAGCCACCCCATTAGATATTAAAACATTTTAGTTTCTCTACTGTCGCATCACATAATTTTCGTTGAAACCACTTGAGCCCCCATAGAAACTTGAGCCACCTCAGGAATTTTAAATTGCTACGCTGTTGTCAACGCGTATGACCAATCTTGAACAAAATCTCTCAATTATATTTAAGTTTGCTACATACCTATGTATGTGGAAATAAATATTAAAAATCATGAAACAGAAATTGCAAAAAAAAGGAAGAAATTCTTTTGTCATATAGTATATATGATTTAAAACGTAGTTCCATTTTTTTGCCAAAAATCACAAAACTTTCAATATTTAGAACGAAACAAAACAATTTTTTTTCTAGTAACTAAGGTTGCAATTTTTTCTGACAAAAACTGTTAGCATCAATTTATTAAGGAAAATAAAATTAGATTAAAAGCAATTTTAGATGCATATACGTGCAGAATTGAGAGACAAAAAATAAAATGACTCTTCAATAAAAGAAGCAATTTCATTATGGTTTGGTACATAAATAGAGCACGTAATCACTCATGAACACAATACCAAATGTCAAACAATTCATATACAATAACAGAATTTCGGTGTCATCGTGTTTATTGTTCGGCAATGACAAAGAAAGTCCATTACGGAAATTGACAATACAGTGTGCATTGCAAACACAATATGATTGATAAGGCGATGCGTGTTGCAAACGCAGTCAGTATGATGATGATATACGGCTTCCTCTGATGGCTATACATACCTAGCACTGCTTTTTTTTCATACCAGAAATGAGACAGCTCAGAAGAAATTTTGAAATCAAATTGAATTAATAGACAAATTCTACACAAATCCAACTTTTGTTGATAAATGATTCCGTGGAAATAAAAAAAAAATAGTTATTCTACTTCCTCAAAACGTTGAAGTGTATATCTAACGGTTTTCGTACAATTAATTAAGATAATTTTATCCTTGTTAGATTAAGTTCAATAATCTATAGGAATTGAAGAGGGAAGGGAGAATATACAATTTTTCAGTCAGGAATCCTGGGAGAGGTTTGTAAGTTTGCAATGCTTCTTATCATAGCATAATAAATGCGCATTCTATTATAATTCCTTTCATTTCAAGATAGATAATACCTGACTGCTTGTAGCTGACCTTTTGAATGTATACATTATCAACCATAATCAAAATATCAGGACCAACATATCTCCACGACATACTCACCGATAAGGGTCAAGTAGTTATTGTCTATACATTTTACCATTTCTGAACCATTGGATAACAAAGCAATTGTAGTTTGGTAGTTCATCGTCGCACACTTCATACTATCAGATCATCTCTTACCAAAGGATGATTGCCAATCCCGACGCATCCGATAAAATGACGGCAGCCTATTGATAAGGGAAAAGAGACATGTTAACCATTAAAAGACGATTTCTTATGAGATGAGACAAAAGGAATACAAAAATTACTGGTTTCGTTAGTATAGTATTTTCTCGCCAAGCCTTTGGTTATGTTGCCAAGTTGTTGTTTTTTAAACACTGTTTTCTGTGGCCACAGGAAAGATCTAGTGCCTCTAGAATGCTAGGCCGGCGCGTCAGCCACAATTTTGTGGTACACGTTCGGTTTCATAACACAATGTAAAATTGGAAAATTAAAAATCCAATTTCTTCTTCCTGCAGGATCTTTTCAAATCTGAACATGTTATTTTTATTGCTTGAGTGACTTAAAAATTTACAGCTACAAACCCACCTATTTCACCCTATTTTATTAAAAATAACACACTTGTAAATCACTCAACTTTAACAAAGCAGTGAATGAGATTACGTGATACGATGGTATCAAAATGGCGAATAAGCCAGCTCCCCCTTTTTTTAGGAGCCTTGGAGCGATCAACAGCCGTTTGAAGTGCATCATTAACTTGTTTTACTATTAGCTGAGTTAAATAAGTATCAATCCTTCCTTCTGTACCTTTTGGCCTCACTATTTTCACCATTGGCGCAGTATAGCCCAGATGCTCTTGCGCCATAAAAATCCAAACAAACAAACAAACTATTTTCATCACATACATATCAAACTAATGACGTCTGCATATGATTCTCCAGCTTTCAAATTTTCTACCACAAGAAATTATCCAACATCAGGTTCTTTGTCATACAAACTCGGATTAATCAAACAGGTGATCGCGGCATATTTGTAGATTTGCATGCTTTATTCCTTTTTCGAGAATCCCAGATATATCACCAGAATTTCCAATTTATATATTACAAGATGTAACGTAATTTAAAGCTAGTTTATGTGTATTGGCTTTCCTGACTTTATGTAAGGGCTGCATTATACCATAATGTTCTCAAACTACTAGCCTCCCTTGGAATTTAATAATGATCGCAAAATCGATCTCCACCTTAATTTTATCTACCAATATATATATAACTACTATTTTTGAATCTCGTGAGCAAAATAATAATCAAAAGTTTCACTTTACAACTTTTGTGCAAACCTTTTTAACATTTTCGTCATCTATTGCAGTTAAAGTAGTTGCATCAGCAGGAAGGATGCTCATGTTTAAAGTTGTAGCTGCTCAAATACTAAATACGTGCTCAAAAACCACATGTTAGATCAATGCCATATTTTTTTAACCTTATATTAATTAAACCGTCTAATATTCACATAGCAATTTGAGCACTATTCAACCCAAACTCAAATACACAAAGTTATTTTCACTGGAAAATATGCCATACTATCCTTACTCTTCCTTTGAAATTCTTTATTGTTCATCAGTATTAATAAATTGGTCTTCATGCATAATGTCATAAAAATAAGACACGTCTACGGATTATCCATCCACATTTTCCTAACTATATTCACCAGACTACAAACTTAAAAGTTCTGATCCCAGCATACTCTCGAATAATGGTTCACATTGACATTCGAGTGCGGAACTTTCTACCTCAATATTTTCAATCTTTGAACTAGCTATCTTTATTCAGAAAGCATCTCTGTTCTGTAGACCTCCATTTGGTTAGATATAATTTTCCTCGTCCTTTTTGTGTTTCTTTTTTTATTTTCCTTATTTTTTTATTTCAATATACTTATCCATAATTTTCTTTTTTTTCACTAATATTAACGCAACGTTCTTTCCTAGAGTAGCATAGGCTTTTGTCAGACTTTAGAGTCTTACCCGTTGCTGCCTAGTTGAATCGTTCTATGTCATAGTTTTTAGTAGTGAACATTTTGTATATTGAATCAGAAACTGTAATTCAAACTGAATATTTTTTTTCTATTGCATTTCAAAGATATTGTTAAGCCACTCAAAGTTCAGTATTTGCTCCTTTTTAATTTTTGTCAAAGCTCTGCAAAGAAAAATCGTTATTTTCACTCAAAAAAATAAGAAAGATTAGTTTTTTAGCAAACAAGTCTCTTCAAATGTTTTCCTTAAACTCTCTTTTCATTTGCTTTCAATTTTTTGTTCACGAATTAAAGGGAAATTAACATATCGTTGTGACAATTCACAAATCTTCATTTGTTCTTTCCTTTTCATTCAAAATATTTCAAAAAATGGTGTAAGCACGAATGATTTCTCCATCTCAAAAATTTAGCACTCTTTGTTTGTTGCAGTTTCTTTCCAAACAAAACAGACTCAACTTCATTTTTGAAAAAAGTGAAATTTATTACTTTTGCGCAAGTTAAGTCGTGTCCTTCTGTAAGGTTGAAAGAGGGGAACTTGATAAAGAGTGTTTGAATGTATCCATGAGAGCCTTAAGATTTAGTCGTTTTTATATATATATATAAATCTCTACCCTTACAAGATCTCTATTGTCGCTATTATTATTTCGGTAGGATTAATGACTTCTAAATAAAGCGGTCTTTGTAACATAATTAAGGTAGATCTAATGTCGTTTTATCTTATTTATTGTTCTTTCTCTAGGTCCTTAAAAGCAGGGTTTGCTCGAATAAAGGACAATTAAGAGAATGGGAAAACGTCGACATCGTGTAAACAAGAAAGGCACCTGCGAAGCAAACAAACTCCTGGGACACATCTCGAACGAAGAAGAACGTTTCTATCCCTACGAAGCTTAGAAAAAGTAGAGAAGAAAGAGAACAAACGTGGTTAGGGAATCAGTTTTAATTTCATTTTATCAGACACAAGAACAATTAGCGGTTTCCGATCCACAATTAAAGGTTCATTTAAATTAAAGTGTACGCTTTGAAAGTACGTTACACCCTAACAACATCTTACATTGGTCCTTAAAAACTTAATTTAACGTACAATTCTGTACTTTCAAGGCTATAATGAAAAGTGAAATCATAAACACCTCGGAAATGGGAAATATATATTCTCGTTTTGCCGCATTGCATTAATCTTGTAATTGATTGTCTATTGTACAAATCGTAATCCGTAGTACCAATATTCGTTGTATCGTAATTGTCATATACGACAAAGGCAAAGATAATAATAATATTTTTATTGTTCTATTTCATCTTTTTAAATATTATATGCATATACCAGGTCTATGTATTATACTTTCACACCAACTTAACATTAGATATCATATAACTTAAAATACATTGATATCGAAGAAAAAAAATGATTGAAGTGGTATTAATCCGACTCAGCACGTTTAAGTTTGATGCAATGTGCTAAACATAATTTTTTTATTAAATTTAGTCCTATTTAATATTATTGTCATAAAAATATTCGAAATTATGGGAATTTTCCATTATTAGAAGCCAATTCATCTCTAGTGACTTCTAATTAATGCTTCTCTCTAGCAAAAAAAGAAAAAAGAAAAGAAAAAAGAAAAAAGAAAAGATTTTTGTAAATTGAAAAACCGGCAGCTCAGAGTCTACCGTTAAATACCAAACGAAAACTTGCTTTCATTGTCAAATTTATATCAAGAATATTTAAATATATAACATTATTGAGACGCGGCATTTCAAAATATATTGACGGTTATAGTTTTCAATTTCAAATTTCATTCTGATCCTTTACTAGTGGAAAGCTCTTCGCAGAAAGTATGCGAAGTCATGCACATGATATGCGTTCCCTTAACGTTGTCCCCAGAACGAAAAGGCGATATATTAAATGCCTTAATCATCAGACGTTGAATTATTTAATATTGAAAGCCAGCGTAAACTTTCGAGGCCGAATATTTAATAAAATTGAAACTTACTCCGTGTAACTTCTATTTAAACCCCTTCCTAAAATTATTCCCACATAATCTCTATCCATTTCGATACCATTTCTATTTAATTATTATTAAAATAACCGAGCGTCAGATATCACCTATTTGGTGTACGTGTGTCGTATTAAATATTAATATCAAAGGCCAAATAATCTCAATTTTGAAAACCAAAATTGTATTACTGATTAGTACTAGTACCAAGGGCGGATTCAGCGTAGGAAGAGAGCGCCCCCTCCGTCAGAATTAAGTAGGAAAAAAATAAAAACGATGAAGAATATTTTATGTGTTGTTTGTTTCGACTGTAATAAACAAAAGTCTTGCACTGGCGTCCAAAATCTTCAGACATTAGAGAAATGCGATCCAGACGTTTTTTTCACGAATCTTCAAGCTACTCGTCTTTCAAACTACGTTTTCAGTAAGGGTTACTTCAGCATAACGTAGTTTTTTATCGTTGAAGCGCCGTCAAACTTGGCTTCGAACGCGGATGACAGAAGAGACTTTTAATACACACCCACAGAGACATTCATATTGATGTAAATAAAGTGATTGACAAATTTTCAAAGAAACCAAGATGGCTCGACTTTGCACTATAAACTTCAAGTTTTTTAAAAAGTTGCTTGTTATAAAAAAAGTAAAATAATTACGATGTTTTTGTAGTTTAAATTTAAACTTGTTCTATTAATTACATTGTAAATTATCGTTTTGGTTATTGTATATGTCTCCTTTACTAGCTTATCCTTCTGTCATACTTGACTATAATCTACCCTAAACCATATAGTTTAATTAAAGAAAAGACCATCTTTAATTCATTATCGTAAATTAAATATTTTGGTGAGTATAAAGGAAGGCTAGTAATATAACAACATTTACCTAAACTATTTAACACAGTCCAAAACTAAAAATTTTCCAGGTGGGGGCCCCCGAAACCGCCTCCCCTCCCCGTAATAAAATCCTTGATTTGCCCTTAAATAGCACAATTGTGTTAATCTTGAGAAGTGTAATAATATCATTCAAACTTTATATATGAAGAAGAAGACAATCGCCAATGTGCCTTGGGGGCCGAACAGAGTAAAGTACAGTGAATGCCATAAGTATTCGTACACCTGCAGTGTGTTCTATTTAAGAAACTGCTGTATAATAATTATTAGATGTAGAGATATGGGACAAATGTCACCACAATTAATATAAATTTTTGTATTTACTTCATAAAAAAAGTAAAAAAAAAAATATACGTGCACTGCAAATAACAATAAAAAATGAACAAACTTACACATAGCTCATGTGTCAAAAATATTCGTACACTAATTGTTTTTTGGTCAGAAAATTCATTAATAAAATAATAATTCATTCTTAATATTTCGTTGGGTTCCCTTTGGCTTTAATCACAGCTTTCATGCGTTTTGGCAACGAATCCACTAAGTTTTTGGTGACATCCGTTGAAATGGATGCCCATTCCTCGAGAAGCGCAATTTTCAAATCATTTTTATTTGATATGCGTCGTTTTCTCATCCGCGAGTCCAGAATGCTCCATAAATGTTCTATAGCGTTAATGTCAGGTGATTGTGGAGGGGTATTTAGCTGTTTGGGAGTATTGTAAAGGAGCCACAGCTTTGTATTATACGCAGTATGTTTCGGGTCGTTATCTTGCTGAAAGATAAAGTTATTTTGAAGACCCATTTGAGCAGCACTAGGACCCAAATTTTCCTTCAGAATGTTAATATACATTCTGTGGTCCATGATTCCGTCGATAATGTGCAATTTTCCCACTCCCTCTGCACTCATACAGCCCCAAACTTGCATACTTCCACCTCCGTGTTTGATTGTTGGACACAGGTTCGTCGGTTGAAGCTCGGTGTTATTTTTACGCCATACCATTTGCCTGCTAGCTGATCCAAATATATTAAATTTGCTCTCGTCAGAGAATATAACTCTATTCCAAAAGTCAGGACCTTTATCAACATGTTTTTTTGCGAATTGCAAAAGCTTCTTTCTGTTTACCTTTGACACGAAAAACTTTTTACGAGCTACACGTCCATTGTACCCTGCATTTTTGAAAATGCGGCGCACCATGCTTTCTTAGAGTGATACACCTTGATTCAGCAGCTCTTTTCTTATCTTTGGAGCACTTAATTTTGGATTTTTCTTAATTAATCTAACAATTAAACGTTTGTGCTTTTCAGTCAGTTTTTGTGGACGTCCGCTTCCCGGCATATTTTGAATCGTATTTCTTTGACAATGCCGGTCAGTTATGGACTGGACTGTAGAACGAGGTCTGCCGACGAGCTATGCAATCTCTCGTAAAGATTTATACTGGTTAAGGAGCCTCATTATGGGCTTTTGTTCCGCTACACTTGTTTCTTTATTTCTACGATTCATTTTCGCATACTTTCTGCAGAAATGATAGTAAACGGGTTTATTGTTCATTGGCTTTTAAATGAAATCGGTGCATTTCCCGCAGATTGCTTCGGGTGCACAAACAACATTGCAGTTCTATCATTTTAGGACAGACTTTTGCATGTACGAATGCTTTTGACACGTGAACTGTGAATAATTTTGATGCTAATTTATTGTAATTTGCAGTATTATATACATAGTTTTAAGTTTTTTAGTTGAAAATAAATTATATTTTCATGGCAATCATGATGGCGTTTGTCCTGTCTACGTACATCTAATAGTTATTATACAGCAGCTTCTTAAATAGAACACACTGCAGGTGTACGAATACTTATGGCATTCACTGTACGCTGGTTCCTACGGAGAATCCCAATTTCGACTCCGGTCTAGGGCTCTGTATCTTTTCCCTCTATGCAAAAAATACTCTACTTCGAGTTAAAAACGTGGTATCATGATCCAGTAGTACCAACCTTGTGAAATTCAGTTTCATTTGATGCAGCTCTCACTCTTGGTTGGTTGTATTTTTATGGCGCAAGGACAGCAATGGTCATTCTGCGCCAAGCAAGGTGAGACCGTACATGCGATTAGATGTCACTTTTGTGCTTCATCAAGAGTAAACTGGGGCTTTTCTGCTATAAAGCTTTTTTGCTCCAGCATTTCGCCAATGAGAAGTTTTCAGTCGTTTGTTTACTAATCTCTGGAGGCCACGTTCGCCGAATCGCATTAGGTGCAACCTATGGATGTGAGGACATTTAAAAAATTTGGTTTATCGTGCAGTTGTTGCTACGTAATCCGAAGTGGAATCCGCTGTTGAACATACTGTCTATCGGCTGGAACTGTTAACTGAATGACAGCGGCCACATTGAGCAATATCCATGACATCGTCCCACATATGATTATCAGATACTTAATTGTTACATTTATTTATACGCTGTCTGCATGTGTAAAATCCATTTTCCCGTTACATGCCTGCAGCACCGGTATACTGTTAATTCTCGCACAACGGTCGTAATGTTTCGTTATAATAAATGTTTCTAAGTGTTGGAAACATCACTTGTATTGCGTATTGGTCATTTCATAGGATGCTTTTACCGTTTTGCACTAAAGGCGCCCTAGCAAAAGTTTTTTTAAATGTTTTTGTTTTTATAATATACAAATTTTAGTGTCAATCCACTGAAGAGTTTAGTTAGTATTAGAGTTTAGTAGGATACAGTGAATAAGAGACGATTGATTATAGCAAGCTCAAGTATATTTTTTTATATATAAATCATCCATTTTTATAAACTCCCTTACTGATCTGATGTTTCACGTACACATACACACACACACAAACTTATTAATTAATTAATTCATTCATTCATTCATTTAAAAAATAAATATTAATTCATGGGCTAATACAAACCATCTATTAATACTGTTACGATTCTTCGACGCCACTATCCTTTTTCTTTCCACTATTTCATAATCTGCTCACAAAGTTGAACCTTCCTTGCCCATGGCTAACTTACCTAATATTTCTGTCAGTGTATAGAATTTGCAAATCCATTGGAAGACGACAAAATCACATAGCTATATTCCAGTAAATCCAAAAGATACTTAAAAATACATGAAGGAGCATTTACAAAGATAGCAGTAGGTGTTTGTGTTTCCAGAATGAATAATTACTGCTGTACATTACTTGTTTATTTACGATCGCGTGCCACAATGCTATTTGTAAGTTCACATTGTGAAAAGAACTGTGGTCGCCAGAGAACCAACTGTACGAACTTTCGTGGGCATCGTTGCCAAGTTTTTGCATTGTCCAAATTGGTTTCCAACTACCTCCTGAACAACAGGAGGCAACTAATGTTCCGTATTCCACCATTTCGCACCATTTACAAAAAATCTCGGGTTTTATTTTCTCTACGAGAATAAGTAAAAACAAATTTATCGCTGTATATTAGTCATCCAAAAACTGCTTCTTTTCAATTATTTTTTTTTTCTATTTTACATTTTTTGCAACACATATTTTTTCTATATTATGACATATAATTATTTTGTTCCCGATATATTCATTGCTTGTTTTTTGGTGTTTTTACGGTAGAAGGAGAGCAATGGTTGTTCTATCTGGCTAACTTATTATTTTCTGTGGAAATGGAACCTCTTCGGACAGAGGGAATGAAACAGGAATTCAGTGAGCAGTTTGTTAGCATTCTTTTCCTGGCACCGTTGGGAGTCGAGCCCGGGATAAGAGCATGCTGGGCGAACGCCTTAACATCACGGGGTGAATTATCTTTCGTTTCGGAGATTTGTTAAAATTGAAGGCATCCATCCACAGATGGATCTTCTCATACGGCACAAGTATAGCTTTCCAACAAGGATAAAAATACAACCATCAAACGGGCTTACAAAAAATTGGACCTAATTACTGAGAGGAGATATTGTTTGTCTCGGGCTTTAAGGCGCAAGAGCAGTAAGGGTCATGCTGCGACGGGACCTACAATTTTCCGAGGAATCCGAACCTTTTGAGGCCTAAAGAACCACAACCAGGACTTCAGTGAATAACTAGTCGACAACCGTTTCTTATTTTTTGGCACCTTTTGGAGTTGCATCTAACTTAACGGTACGCTTGACGAATGCGTTGTCATTACGCCATCCGTGGGACCTAGAGCTCCTAGAATTATAGGCCGGCGCGTAGGCCGCCAGTTTGTTTGCCAATTTCAGTATCATTTACCTTGGCGATAAAGGTTTTACGCATTGGCGCAATGATCGCTATTTTGGCATAAAAATAATCAAAAATCCGCGATTATCCGACTATTGTAAACATTGGCGCAACTTTTAAGATGTCGCCAATAAATACAATTTGCAACCATAACCTAGGAATCTTAATGGCGAATGCGCCATCCCTGTTTTTTTAGGAGCCTTAGAGGGACTTAAACAGACGGAGGACATGGCATAAGTATAAAGTTTGACCTATTGCAACGTAGAATATATATACTAATCTAAATTCTCTTTAGAGTTAAGGTTTTCGGAAGATTTCTGTATTAATCAACAGTCAAATAGCATCCTTTATGACCACTATTGTACATTTATCTTGCAGAAAGCACAACCAAACTTCCCTCATTAACAAACGCCCTCTTTTCCATTTTCCCCTTCAATTCTAGGCTTTCAAATTACGTTTCATCACTAGGTGGTGCAGCTTCCAGCCCACCTTTAATAACTCGAAATGGAAACAGTCCGTGTGTATTTGGGAATCAATAGGAGTCGACTTCTAATGAAAGATAGCACTGAAACGAGTCTATATGCTTTATTCAACAACAAAACTTATGGTCCACAACGTTGTCACTAATCTTTGAAGAAGATGTTTTTATAAAAAAAGCACACATTCATTAAATTTTGTTCTTTGCATTTTGAAGGTTATTTACTCTTGTGCAATCAACAGTTACTTAAACATTCTTCTACAGTTAAACTAATATTAACTTTAGTTAAATATACTAAATCGTAGTTTTGATCTTTCTCGTTCCTCTCCAGTAACTACAACGAGCCCAAAACTTGAGGGCAAAGTCGTCTGTTGCATAAGTAAAAAACAATTTATAAACAGTTAACATATTATTTTATTAACTTAGTGTTAATTTAATAGTGAGGTCTGAAATTCGTAACCATAAAAATTCTTAGAAAAGGATGTTAATTTAATTTCGAATATAAGTAAAAGATATTTATAAAATGCGAGCAAGTAGTCCTTATCAAATAGGAGTCGCGAATGACGGGAAGTTTGGACATTAATAATAAAACGGTTTACTAAATACAGCGGAACCTCGTTATTCCGAACTGATTCGGACTGAGACCTGTTCAAATTTCCGTTAATTTGAACAGGTCAGACAACAGCGTATCAGACAACAGACGATGAAAAAGTTCCCCTAACTTTATGGGAAATTTCAATTAGTTGGCAACACATACTGCGCTGTTTGTTTACGTCTTGTCAATCGGTGGACGCTGAATAAAAACCATCCAGCCAACTGAAAAATGCTCGGATTAACCGGAATTGCGGATTAGCGTGGTTCGGATTAACGAGACTACTGTAAATCGAAACTGTAGTTGCTTCTCAAATTATTCAATTTCTTAATCCAATTTCTTAAACCAACTGGCAACACACTTCGCTGTTTGATTACGTCCTGTCAGTCGGTGGACGCTGAAAAAGTATCCAGCCGACAGAAAAATCTTCGGATTAACCGGAATTGTTGATTATCGCGGTTCGGATAAACGAGACTACTGTAAATCGAAACTGTAGTTGTTTCTTAGGTCATTCCATTTCTTAATCCAATTTCCTAGCCCAACTGGCAACACGCTCTGAGCTGTTAGTTTACGTCCTGTCAGTCGGTGGAAGCTGAAAAAGCATACTGTCGACAGAAAATTTTCAGATTAACCGGAATTATTGATTATCGCGGTTCGGATTAAAAAGACTACTAAATCGAAACTATAGTTGCTTCTCAAGTTATTCCATTTCTTAATCCAATTTCCTAAACCAACTGGCAACACACACTGCGCTGTTTGTTTACATCCTGTTAGTCGGTGGACGCTGAAAAAAAGCATGCAGCCAGAAAATGTTCTGATTAACGAACCAACTATAAATCGAAACTGTTGTTGCTTCTCAAGTTATTCCATCGCTTAATCCAACTTCTTAACCCAACTGGTTGATCTTCGCTGTGTAATGGAAAAGTGGGCGGCGGCCATTTTTCATTCTGGTGTCTTCGACCACTTAAGTTTTTGAAAAAGAGGCAGTAATTTCCTTTTCTTTCTTTATTCTTTTATCTGAATTCGTGTCTCTAATAGAAACCCATTTCCTGCGTTTCGTATCGCGCAATATCAGCAGTTTACGCCACATGCGTCATACTTTAGTTCTCTGTTTAATGTGGCAGAAGCAGTTAATGGCCAGGGCCAAGCAAAACCATCAACTTTCCAGAATATTCATTAAATGACTTTTAAAGTCCATACAACTTATTGAAGCGGATAAAATAGAAGCTATTTCTATAAAGTAATTTCTAACTAAGAATAATCGGGCACGTGTTGTCGTTTAAAATTTTTCGCGCTTTTTTACAATCCATTAATTTTTATTTCCACAATTTTATTTGCACAAAGCATATATTTTTCCCGTCTGATCAAAATACGAATTAAACACAATAAGAAGAAGAAATTTCAGTGCAACAATTTACCGTTTTTGTTAACGCATTTTCAACAAAATATAAGAAACAATATATTGGTGCTGCATATAAAAAAATTTCTTCTTTTCAATTCTTAACTAGAAACCGTAAGAGTACTGTCATTTTTATAGTATTGGTTAATAGATTGCGTCAACTATCATATTAATTAGATATAAATTCTTTCTTTTTTTATTTGATACAGAACAATACGCGACCAGATACCATAAATAATTATATCTGTCTGTCCGTCCGTCTGTCCGTCTGTCTGTCTGCCTGTCTGTCTGTGCGTGCATATGTCACGGTCCGCCCCTGGCGGACAGCTTAATAGTTACTATAGTGGTATACATACCCTCTTAAGATTATACCCGTTCAACTTCAGAACCCTATAGCGTATGCTCAAATTCACGCCTTTATGGCGGCCCTCTGTCGAATGTCACGTGGTCATTTTGAAAGATATTTAGTCAACAGCTGGATTCAAACCCCTTAGATTAACAATAGAAAGAGGAAATGTTTCTCTTTGCGGAGATCTTTTATACGATAACTATGTTTTGTTAAGTGCACCTACAAGGCAAAAGATGCCTTAGTTAGTAAAAATGGCAACAATCTATCATCCAGATGGAAGGCTAGAGAAACAGCCGTAAGTCGTTAAAGAGCACTTTTGGGAATAACGAGAGCAAAATAAGTTGTTTTTTCCCGCCATTTCGCCGATTGGTTTTTAGTTCCTCGTACTAACTAATTCCAGCCAATCAGAGGCATAGCTGAAAAGAAAATTAAAAAAAAACTCATATGAGAGGGAAATGGAAAAAACAGGAAAATGGAACATTCGGGTTAGAACTCCCAGAAGTAGGTGATGTTTTCTCGTGGTAAAGACTTGAGTAAAGTTCTTAGCACAGTGCATGAGCATGAAATATGTGAGTGGATTTAACGAAAATAATGATGGCCAAATGAAGTACGAGACGTTTAAGGAAGGCCCCATATAAGGTATGATTTGGTTCAAAATTCTCAATTGTTCACACTTATCCGTTTTTCGTTCATCCTGGAAGTAGCTCGTCCGTCCCCCCCACCCGCGTCCTTTTACCTGTCGCAGATAATATAAGAATTTAATAGTTTGCATTATGAGCTTAAAGTCTACGCCTTATCGCGTAGTCTGTTATTACGATGATCATGAATTATATTAAATTGCATCTACATGTTTTATATTTTTAAATAAATTATTAACTGTTATCTGAGATGACTCCCGCCCAATTTTTCTATGTCATTGGTAACGAGCTTGAACCGTGGGAACACTAACCCTATACTTATCCGGTCAAACTAAAGTAGATACGCTCTGAGAAAAGCAAAATTAACTTCATTTACAAAAGCTTGTGACAGACAGACAGACAGTATATCTCTCTCTCTCTCTCTCTCTCTCTCTCTCTATCTATCTCCGTTTGTGCATGGATGGATGGATGGATGTATTTGTATATGTGTGTATTATCGTGCAATAATTATAAAGATCGTATATATGAAGACAGAAATTTTGTCACTGGAGTGGTTTTTACTAAAATACATAAAAACGTATCTGGAGCTACCTGCTCCCTTTATCAGGTAAGGAAGGCTGATAAAGTGAACGTTGATACATGGAAAAACAAATTTGGAATGTGAAACGAATGGCAAAAATTAACAAAATGTTGTTGAATTTTATGTCTCGAAAAAATAAAGTTATGGAGGAAATGAAAAATGGAGGGACAATTGTTTGTGGGAGTGAGAAGATACGTAGAATTATATATTATTCAATATTATAATATGTATATTACTATCCTATATTCTACGTCTTTCTATGGAAATACTTCAATAGGCAGTATTACAGTACAGGCTAACAGCAAATGTATTCGTTGTTCATTATGGAAAGAAATAATTATACCGTGGCTTTAGTTAAAAAGATAACGCCTTGTATAACTCTTGATGAGAGCTAAGTATAAATTTGAAAAAAAAAATGGATTTTTATTTCCAGGGGTAAACCAAAATTTAATATCGAAGAATATTTTGTTCAACCCTCCGACCCCCATGCCCCCAACTTAAAATTTTCGAATCGCGCCCCCTATCTTATAATGTATCATTGTCAATAGCGCAAAAGATACAATATTTTTGCGAAAAAAATGATAGCCTTCATGGCAACAACTTGTTTATCAGTATGAATCACGTTTATTCATTTTAAATTCAATTTTTAATATTTTCTTCAGTGTTTTATTTCTCATTTTAACGATGTTTAATTCCAGTTACTAAACTTTTTCTACGTATTTTTCATTTAAGGATACAGAAGATTTGAAACAGATTTCACTTTCCTTGCATTGGAAATATGTTCGCCATTTTCTCTCCGAAAAATTACTGCGGTTAGAAGATTTTAACCTCAGGGAACTTTAACCTAACCCGTGTCTCGTTAGTTCGATAAAGCTCGTTTCGATCCTAGAGAAAGTTCTGTAATTTTTCTTTAAAAATTTAGTTGACTTCCTCACTAGCCCATAAAATCCAATTTTTCGCCCAAGGATAAACTTCAGACTCACCAAAGTCGAGGGACTAATGCAAGGTCTAAGGGAAAAAAAGGAAGGCAATCAATAATGCCAATTTCACGCATGGTATCTTCTTCGTCATTGAGAACGGTGATAGAAGCAAAAAGAAGAAACCGGAGGGTCTATGTGATATCAGAAGTTTAATTAAATTGTACGCTGTGCCTTTCGATCATCATATATATCTTACCAGAAAACGGGAGAGAGTTCGTCTGAAACTATAGTAATATGAATCGTTTATGCAAATAACGGAGATGTGTTTTAGCAGTTTTTTGGAGGGTGATGACACATAAGGGGCCGTTCTTCAATGTCGTCATAATAATTGCCACAATGATAAAATTTTTAAAATGTATCCCATACAGTTTCAAAGATTATTGTAGTCGGATGTTTAGTCTTTTTGATGACATAACTAATCACAGCGACTTAGTTATTTTGAGTGGTTTAGGGGTCTTTCCCTTTTAGGAAAAAAATTATTTATTACAATTATGATTTAATATCTTATGTGTACATTTATAGCGTGAAATATGTTGATATGAAACTAAAAAAATTGTGGCTGACTTTCTTTTTAAAAAGAAAAATGTACAGTGTACTGAAAAAGGACTTAACAATTTTTTATACTTGTCCTTGTTTTTCACATTTTTTTATTTTTAATATTTTATCTTGATAAAATTAAATAAAGAAAACATGTGTCTGAAGACTTTTTTGTTGAATTACATAGAACAGCGGCTCTTCAACTGTGGTTTGCGGACCCCTGGGGGCCCTCGGGACTCTATCAGGGGGCCGGCAAGTCCTTACCAGTTTCCACAGGAAAATACTAAGACCAGATAAAAATATTTTATATTTTCAGAAAAATACTAAGACCAGACCATTTACTCTCTAATGTTAAGAATAAGTTACGAGGGAATAAAAATTCCTTCCTTATATAATGGAAATCAGTGCACTAAAAATAAATACACATGATGCCAATTCCTGGCTTTAAACTTTGGGCTAATTCTTGGGGTTCGCGTGGGAGAGTGATCACTGAAGGGTATTTGCGATCTAGGAAAATTAAAGGACCGCTGACATAGAACAAGAGAATAAATTTTTTAATTGTTAATAATTAGATTTTCTAATAACTTAGTAGTGTCTATGTACCTTTTTGTCATGCACGAATCCTATCCCTCTGTGTGTTCCCATGTTGCTCATACCGGAAGAAAGAATGCAAACTCTCATCGAATATAGGCAACTTACTCAGGTACTACTTAATTAATGAAGTTCGTTTGATAGCATATTATAAGTACCTATAGGGGCGTATACTCAACATGTGCTAGTTTTGCGTAGTGTTTTCTAAATAATTCCAAATTATTCAAATTCGCCATCGTTATTAACAAACAACAATATGATTTTTCAAAGTATAAATCTCATCAATTTTCTAAATTTTAGCGAAATACACTTATTTTTATTGTAATAAATAAAGCAAATGCTTAATACTTCTATCAAAGCGCCGGAAGAGGGACGAAAACCGCGTCAAAATGATGGACTACCTTGAATATGGCAAAAACATTGGTGAGCTATTCTGTTACCGCTCAATATTACCACCACCCACGTACACTATATTATCTGCTGATAACATACGTACAAGAGAACTTTGTCTCCCTAGTGATTTTGTATAGCTGGAAAAAAGTGCTATGAAACTAAGGTACAAATTTTTGTTGCTGCGTCTAACATTTTGTATTTTAGGAGTAGTATGCGAATTTGAATTCTCTTTTTTATACTTGCATTTATCGTTTTATTTTGAGTGCAATTTAACGTGGCATATAAATATTTTTTTATTTTTTTAGATATTTGTTGTTATTTTATTTTTTGCACTCAAAAGAATAAGCCCGATAATAATATGATAAACCAGTTATGATAAACCCGATATGATAAATCTGATATGATAAACCCGATGATAAACCAGAATAATAGATCGAGGTAAACAAACTCAAGAAAAATTGCGTGCCTTACTTTACTTTTCCTAGGGTTGGAGAAAATCTACAATGTTGTATTAAATGTGTTTTTATCACAGAAATGAATTTAACTAATTTAAAAATAATGTGAATACCTAGTGCTTATTACAATGATCGTGTATTTGGTGAATTTATATGTCCATTTAAAATTTAAAAATGTATTATTTGCATTTTTGTTATGCCGGCATACTTAAAGAAGTAAAATTAAAAAGAATAAATTAATGATTTTCATTACTCTATTGAGTTCCTGCATATTTCATTTTTGATTTCATTTAGCACACCTATACTTCAAGTTCATCATATTCGTCTGGTATATATATATATTATGTATCCTTATATTAATGCTGGTATTTTTGTATAGAAGCGTTATTTCTATAGATGTGATAGCAAAGTAAGTTAACTTAGAAGTAACTGTAGCGCCCCTTCCCTTTTCACTAAGTGTGCATTAGAGGTTAAATAACTGTATCGCAGCAAAGAAATGAGGTCATCAGACAACTATACTTGAGGCACTTTTTAAAAGTAAGTATTAAAGTACAAGTTTTTATTAAGGTATTCATTTTACGCATACGACTTCTTCATAAATATAAAATTGTAATCTTCGTGTATAACTGCATACGTAAAAATGCATTTCTAACGTTTAGTTATTCAAATAATCTACTCACGAAACTTCATTGGCAAAACAAATTATTATACACACCTGTTCAATACCGCGTTGCTCCATCTTTTGCGTGAATAACAGCAGCAATGTGCCTGAAAAAGGCTCCGCTGAGGTCCTGCGAGAGAGATGGTGTTATTGTCGCTCAGAAAACCTGCAGTTTTCGTCTAAATCCGTCACAAAAAATAATGGTGAGTCTAAAGGGTGAGGAGTAGATGGCACTTCATCCTATTGGTACTCAAAAGAATTCATATATGGGGACCTTGGTCCTCAGGTGAGTGTTTCAACCTCACTGCTATGTTCGTCGACACACACTTTTGTGCAACGTTTGAGTGATGGGTGTGACGCACCATCCGCTTAAACGAGTGCACGTCCTCTAGGAGCAACATGCGCAGAAAAGAGTGAAGATGATCCGCCAGTAATTCAACGTAGCTTGAGCGTTTCACGGTTCTATCCAGCCTGATGAGAGGACCGACCCAGTGAGAACCATATAATGATGCCTGAACAGTCATACGGCAGCCAACAGCCTATATAACGCCTGTCTGAAACAAAGAATGTTGTGATCATGCGGCTGATGTCACACACACACACACACACACACACACAAGCTCTTCCATCTACCTGTTGCAACTGAAATCGTAATTCATCGGACCATATGACGCGTCTCCAGTCATCTACTATCTAGTGGCTGTGCGTTTTGTCAAAGTGCAGCAGCAGCCATTTATGCCTTGCTGTAAGCATTGGAACCCGAGATGGCCGTCGGCTGTTACATCCGAGTTGCGCCAATTGCCGACGAATAGTTCTTTTGCAAACACAGGCCGAAGAACCTACATTAAAATCTGCCGTAATCTGACGTAAGGTTTTGTTTCTTTCTGTCGATACGATACGACTGTCTTCGAGCACTCCGCGCATCAACTGCTTGTGTACAACCACATTTTGCACGATTGACACAAGTTTTTAAGCTTTGAGGTCCCATTGGTACACCAGTGCCACAGTACGGCGTAATATGCCCAGCAGTTTAGGAGTCGCTGATATCATACATCCGGCCTTGTCAGTGCTGACAATTTGCCCTCTATCAAACTCGCTGACATCACTGCATGAACCCATGATAATATTCGTTGGCGTGCGTGTTGATACTCTGATATTTAAACAACGTGGCAGTGATGTAAGCTGGCTACTAATGGCGGATCCAAAATTTTTTCAAGGGAGGAGCAAATTGTTTCCGATTCCTATTTTTAGCAAAGTGTCTAGTACGGTTCAGTACATTTCACATGATATAATCCCGGCTTAAGTAATTGAGGGAGCAATGACAATATCGCCCCACCTTGGATTCCCCGTCGATATTTTAAGAACAACGTCGGTAAAACGGTCTGTTGCTTTCAACACAGCATAGCAAGTACGGTTCTTTCCATGGAAATGGGTATTTTTTTAATTTTTTTTTTAATTTTTATTTTCAGCCGAATAAACGCAGTCTGGTTCTGTGAAATGAAGCAGCACAAACATCGGCAAGGAAGAAAAGTTCAAGAGCAGATATAATATAAAGCATCCTCAATGAAACAGGCTAGTTCTTACATTATAGGGTAACAAATACGAAGTCCCTCCATTTGAATAAGCGTTTCTCTTTCAAATTTTAGTCTTCTACCTAATAAATATACTAAAGTGCCATGAAACGATGATACATGATCAAAAGTTAGAAAGCAGGCATTCTGAAAAAACGACATCCATAAAACAGCCTTTTGCTTTCAACAAAGGGTAACAAGTACGATTCCCGATATGTTGACGCATTTTTTCTTTGTTTTTCTAAATTTTAATTTTTCTCCTAATAAATTCAGTCTGACTCAGTGAAAGGGAGCGAGACATATATAAAAAGGGGAAATAACTTTCAAGAACAGGTATTTAAGGAATCATTGTCGGAAAAACAACCTTTTGTTTCCAACATAGGGTAGCAAGTACAATCCCAGCCATGGGAACGCATTTTTTCTTTTTTTTTTCCGAATTTAAAATTTTCACTTAATAAATGTATCTAGTCAAGGCCGTAGACAGGATTTAATTTCGAGTGGAATAAAACAATTTTACAAGATAACGTTGAATAAAGATGTGTCAATTTATTATAAAGAAGAAGTATAAATACATGGTACAAAAATTAATAACAAAATACCAGTTTTGCTTTCAAATATCATTGTAAGTTTTTACTTGCAGTTTTTCCATCAA
>QLNU02014802.1:9576613-9595732 GCA_006491805.2 Dysdera silvatica | reverse complement strand
TTCCCCGTCGATATTTTAAGAACAACGTCGGTAAAACGGTCTGTTGCTTTCAACACAGCATAGCAAGTACGGTTCTTTCCATGGAAATGGGTATTTTTTTAATTTTTTTTTTAATTTTTATTTTCAGCCGAATAAACGCAGTCTGGTTCTGTGAAATGAAGCAGCACAAACATCGGCAAGGAAGAAAAGTTCAAGAGCAGATATAATATAAAGCATCCTCAATGAAACAGGCTAGTTCTTACATTATAGGGTAACAAATACGAAGTCCCTCCATTTGAATAAGCGTTTCTCTTTCAAATTTTAGTCTTCTACCTAATAAATATACTAAAGTGCCATGAAACGATGATACATGATCAAAAGTTAGAAAGCAGGCATTCTGAAAAAACGACATCCATAAAACAGCCTTTTGCTTTCAACAAAGGGTAACAAGTACGATTCCCGATATGTTGACGCATTTTTTCTTTGTTTTTCTAAATTTTAATTTTTCTCCTAATAAATTCAGTCTGACTCAGTGAAAGGGAGCGAGACATATATAAAAAGGGGAAATAACTTTCAAGAACAGGTATTTAAGGAATCATTGTCGGAAAAACAACCTTTTGTTTCCAACATAGGGTAGCAAGTACAATCCCAGCCATGGGAACGCATTTTTTCTTTTTTTTTTCCGAATTTAAAATTTTCACTTAATAAATGTATCTAGTCAAGGCCGTAGACAGGATTTAATTTCGAGTGGAATAAAACAATTTTACAAGATAACGTTGAATAAAGATGTGTCAATTTATTATAAAGAAGAAGTATAAATACATGGTACAAAAATTAATAACAAAATACCAGTTTTGCTTTCAGACATCATTGTAAGTTTTTACTTGCAGTTTTTCCATCAAGATTTAATGTTTTATAATGTCGTCCGTTTAAAGAAAATGGCTTAATGTTTCTTTTGTTTAACACTAGAAGTACCAAGATGTGGTTTTTGATCGTTTTCAATTTTTGAAACTGCTGCAAATTTTACACCTAATCAGTTTGAGCATGAATCACTTGTCTTAACTTAATGTCCTTATTATAATGGGTTTTTTTTCTATAATTTATTTTGAAGATTTTCGATACTCTACCTTTAAGTACCAACCGATCATTAATGACTTTCGTTCGAATTTTCTAATTCTAACATTGAAATCAGTTAACCGCAACCTTCATAAATTCACCCACAAAGCAGTGTATCGTCATTATGTGGTACATATATGTCCAACGAATCGTGAACTTGGGGCGATGATTTCCTATCCCGCCGTCACCAGAGTGTTAAACAAATTTGCCACCACGAGAGATCTATGTTGAATCGTGGCCTTCACAAAGATCGCTGCAGGTAAACATCCCTGCCCTTGGATCTCCTATCTCCAGCCATAGCGAAAGGATCCATTTCAATAATACTCTCTAGAGCCCATCTTCACTCTGCAGTGGGTTTTTTTTTTTTTTATTTTTTGTTTAACTAATAGTTTCACTCCCGTTTTACGTTTTTATCTTTTCAGAGAAGTCACGCGAAGGGAGTAGCTGTAGGGCTGAAATGAGTCGCCACAGTGACATTTAGCTTTATATGGGGAGGACACAAAAAAGAACCAATTGCAGCCTAGGAAGAAAGCATTTAACACAAAGAAATCATGTAGATCGTCCCAACAGAGCTTGTAAGAATTTTCTCGAATTTTCCTATGGACAGTTTCACCGAATGCAATACGGCCCCTTACAAAGATAAACTAATTATATTGTATTTTGTCTTTCAACTTTGGAAATTCCTACTAGCATTCAACCGATTTTCCTTTTATCAAGTCATTGTCACTTCAATGTATATAAACAATGTTCTCTAATATCTATGCTGGTATAAAAATAGTGACACAAATCTTTCAAACACCAGCTAAACTCACAAAATGACAATTGGGCTCTTTAGGTTTTTTATCCACAAAATAATTTGCTTTTGTTTTACTAAATATATATCCATTAAACATATTCCGAAATGTGCACCATAAAGAATATGTGGACCCAGAAGCATTGAGATTGGACACTGTACGAGTGGAAAAAGATTGGTTGCTTGGTCGGACAAATCTTGAACTAATGGCAGGATTTGAATATGGCGCAGGCAGTACGAATCCATGAAACCGTCTTGTCTATTGATAGCCCTTCAAGGGCGTAGTGATAGCATAATGGTCTGCAGAAGGTTTACCTGGGATACATTTGGTCCATTATTACCAATATTTAAGTTCGGCGCCTATCTTAACATTGTTGCCGGCAAAGTATTTCTGTTTATGGCTGCAGCATCCCCTGACGCAAAGGGTAATTTTCGACAAGACCCTGCATCTGCCACCTTGCTCGACTGATTTCAGATTTGTTTAAGGAACACGATTTCGAGTTCCCATTGCTTCAAAGATAAGTGCATTCACCTGATTGATCTCAACTCCATTAAACATTTATGGGACGAAGCAGAAGGGCTATTCAAAATTACGCATAAACGCCACCATCCAATTTAAATGGACTAGGAGCTTCTGTGTTGTCAGTATGGGGTAATATTTATTTGCTACGGCATCAATCTTATTGTGAATCCATGTCCAAAATAATACCGGCTGTGATCATAGCTAAAGTAGGATACACTCTATATTAGTAAGGAAGCTTTAATATTTTGGTTATTGCCTTTATAGAATAATTGTTAAAATGTAGACGTACGAATGATTGTAACTGATGTTAAGTTTTATTTGTTTTATGATGAAAAGACAGCAAATATTATGTTACGCCGGGATCTACGTTTATTGCTGTTAAGCCGTCACTTTATTGCAAGATGTTGTATATGGGACTCAAGAATGTAACTTGACAAGCAATTACGTATATAACAAATATGGGCGTTTGTTTGTTTGGATTTTTATGGCGCAAGAGCATCTGGGCTATACTGCGCCAAAAAATTTGGTCATAAGAGAGCTGTGAATTTAATGTACATCTGGGTCAACATCAACATTTAAAACAACTTGAAAGGATTTGACGACGGTACTGCGTGTTATTAATTGAAAAAGGACAACAAATTAACAAAGTTTAATCATTAAACTGTGCTAATTTGTTGTCCTTTTTCAATTAATTTAAAGCAACGTTCTTCGATAGTTGGACTTAATTTCTAGAATCAGGTCATCTGAAATACCTCGGATAAAAAAAAAAAACATGACATTTGAATACGAAGTAAACCATGTGTGGTTAGTTTGTGTAAGAATAATTTAAAAAGTTAATTGCGCAATGCGAAAGTCATTTGCGGAAATGAACTTCCTTATTCAGTCCTTTACAATCTTTCTGTCAAAATGATTGGTCACGTTTAAATATACGCTCTGTTCTCAAAGATATTTATTTGGTGTACATATTTCTTAACCAAGCATTTCTCCGTCAGCTCCTTTTCGAAGACACGGAAACAACATTATCCTACTGTTCCTTCTTTTACCGTAAACGGTTCTACATCTTTTTCTTTTAAAAGCATCCTCCCCATAAGTAGGACTGTGAAAGCCCTTCTTCGGAGAGAGGAATCCCATCCGAAGAAGGATTCCTCGAAAAGAAAAATATCTCGTTTACCCAACTGAAATACTTCTCTCTCCTCGTTGCATTTTTCCTCGCATCGCGCTTAAAAATTTTCAATGCTAAAACTTTCGTTTCTGAAAGGGAAAAGTCGTCGAGTTTTATTTAAGATATGGGGAACTTACAGAAAGGTTTACATTAGTCGACGCAAAAAGATGGGGCTTTCATTTCGGTATTTTATCATTTCGCTTAGAACAGTAAAGCGGCTTTAAACGGACTTAAGTGAGAGGATTTAGCTGGCGATCGAAGTTCGGGTTTTGAAAAGCTATTTCACCCGCCTGCATTTCTTTGGACATAGAGCTTCCTACCAAGCTAAGACGGCTCTTAAATAACGGCCGTCTGCGGTATAGACCTTCTTGGTATTAAAGAAATCAATCATATATAGGTTTCATTTTTATTTCAGCAACGGCGTTTAGATATTCCACAAAGTTTTATAGTAAGTTCCTTGATACATTACAAAATTATCATGTTTATATATTTACGAATTTATTAAGGGAGAAATATAAAAATAAAATTGCTGTTTTTTCTAGACAGCTTCACAAACATGACTAAAGTGTAATATAAATAGAAACTGATGTCTTTTAATAGCTAATATTTATTTACGTATAGTACAGTACTGGCATATGCATATACATATATGTTAAATAATATCGAAAGAGTGAAATGAAGACAGGATGATTAAACCACAATCAGTATCTTTTACACTAAAACCATCATCAAATTTCCATTTGAAGTATAAAGCGTTTGGTTATTATACAAGAAACGAGATAAATGGATATATGATGCAGTCGTTAGCCAGTAGGTTATTGGATATTTCGATTTGTGGATGTCGGGGGATTATACTATATTTCCTTATTTTCTTTCTCCAATGTTACCGAAAATTAACTCCAAATACGGAAACAGAAAAAAACTTACAGTTCATAAAGATGAATTTATAATTTAATGTTCATTTAACTACAGCTGAGAAAAAGGTGGAAAATGTCGAAGGAAGAAGTAAATAGAATTAGGAATCAAATAGAAGTAAAAATAGTCAAAATATTGTGGCCAGTGTCTGAAATACACAATAAAGCATAATTTTCTAACAAAACGTTCGAAAAGATTATACCATTAATCTGATTATATGAAAGATATAAGAAGTACATCATTTTAGCCAAAATATTTTATAAAAGCGAGACTGTTACAAAATTAAAAATATTCGTAGAAATATAGATACGTTTCTATCACAGACATGTGCAGAAAGTTAAATGGGGTTTGCAATGGGGAGAGTCACAAAGTTGCAACTTCATATATTGTTATGTATATATACAAAATTGGACTGAAATGGCGCTGGGCATATTGCAAGAAGAACTGATCAACTATGGACAACGAAAATTCAGAACTGGATTCCAAGAGACCATCGAAGACCTAGAAAACGTCCACAAACTAGATGGGTGGATGAAATAAGAAAACAGGTCGGGATGACGTGGAAACGAATGGCCCAGGACCAGACTTGTGAAAAACACGGAGAGACCACATCAGTGGACTAGATAATGGTTGAATATGATGATGATAATATACAAAATTATATCGCAATGTGGTTACAACTTCAAAGAACCCCCTACATTCTCCAATGATTTCTATTATAAGTATTGGTCACTAATATTTAATTTTTACCTTACAATTCTTCTGGGGAGAGCTAACTAATTGCGAAAACGTAGAAAAGAAAGGGATAAAGTTCTGACTCATCTATTAACTAGCGAGCGCGTGCGCCTCAAATAGTTACACGAGCACAAGCGCCGGGTAGTTTGCAATCCCAAAGGTTATTAATAGGTAAAAATATATTTAATGTACTATTTTACTAAAAAATATTATTTAATATAAAAATGATTTATAATAGAAGAATCATAAAAGAAAAAATAGTAATAATACTAATAACAAATTATAATAAAATAATAACAATAATGATACATTATTTTAAAAATTTCGAAAAAGTACCCACTGATTGGAGTTGAAAATTTACTTAATAATCCGTTTAAGAGTCTAATTAGCACACCTGAGATACTATGAGTCTGTGTTCGGAACACAGAAATCCATCGCATTTGAAACATTTCGTTTGCGTTTTTTTTTGTCCTTATTTCTTGGGCATTCAGAACACCGACTGGTCGTTTTTGTCTCTTTTCCGAAAGTGGTTCTCCTTCCTTTATTTTTAAACCTGAAGCTTGCAAATCTTTGGGAAAACTTATAATTTCTGATCGCCGTTGAATAAGTTGTTTCGCAAGTGATAGCTTAGGTATTTTAGAAATAGCCGTCGACTTTTATGCTGCAATGGTGGAATTTTTGTGGACAATAGAACTATCCTTGCATTTATAGCTGCAACATTCAAAACGGAAAAAAGATAGTTATTGGCCATCTACAAGTTAATCTGGCTGTAGAATAATTAGCACCCATTTCGTCAACCGCATCAACCGCTCCTTTGGTGATATTATAGAATGATATAATTTCCGGTTTCTTCAAATCTCCCGTTTTCATATCTATGGCATCGTCGTTATGAAAAGTTGACAATAAGGTAACAATTTTTCCTTTTTTAGGAACATATGATCGCATATGTCCATATATGAACATATGTCGCATCTTTTTGAAATCCAAAAATTGTTGAGTAAACTTCTCATCCTTTTAGATTTATGAACTGCAATGGAAGCTCCCGTTTATTTTTCCTCATGGTTCCAACAAGCGTTACCCCTTGTTTTAAAAGATCTTTAGCTAAAGGATAACTGACATACCAACTATGAACAGTTAGATTTCTTCCAGATTTATACATTAGTTAAATGAGTCTTTTTACCACTTCATCTGGACTGTTGATAATTTTATATGGACCATCCCGCTGCTTTACAGCGTATATTTCCATCTTATATGTGAACATGGTCCTGGAATCGACTAACGCAAAAAATTTTATACCGTATGTAGCCGGTTTATCCGGCATATGCCTCCTAAATATACAAAGTCCTTGAAAAGGATTCAGTTTTTCATCCATTGTGATATATTAAACCAACAAAGTATGCTGTCTGGCAATTTTCTATAAATGTTTTAAAACTATCTCTTATTGCAGCTAATTTGTCATAGCACTGTTTTCCGGTTCTAAGAGCAGAATTGTCAAATCGAATGCAACGTAGCAGAAACGAAAACGTTTGTATGGCATTGTGGTGCGAAAAATATCAATCTCAGTCCCATCAGTTGCTCACAAAATTCTGCTCACAAATGTGCGATGATTTCTGCAATCCGAATGAATTCAAAAGCCCAGGAAAATCCTAATTTCCGTAGGCTTATCATCTCGTTATCGTGAAAATTTAGAAGCAATATTATTAATATACATATTTGTATATTCAATAATTGCTTGAATTAAAGAATGGTCAATAAAGTTTTCCCAGCTCTCAAGTGGACTAGTAACATTTCTTGTTTATGCTGTACGGCCAAGAATACAGGATACAATATTATGAGCTTTGATTCTCACGTTGGTTCTGAACTTCGTTTTTTCCCATTTTGAGCATCCATCTTTCGCAACACATGTATCAGTTTCATAATTCTCTTCTTCTGTATCAGTATTATGTCCACTTACACTTTCATGAACACTACATTCTTCGAGATCAGAAATGTTTCCTTCCTCACTTTCTACTTCTGCTAATAAAGCTTCCAAGCGTTTTACTTCCTTCTCATACGAACACCTATTTAGCACACATTTGAAAAAACGCACAACAGAAAAAAAAAAGCACGAAAGTAAACAAATGCACCGATTTTTAGAGAATATAAATACCTTTAAATATACTGTAAACGAAATTTAGAACGATATTAAAATTCTTGAAAGAGAGAGAGGGGTCGTATATGCGGGCGTAATGAACAGTTTGCTTTTGGCGGTACAACCAGATTAAACTTAGCCACAGAAATGCAACTACATGTGAGGCGATTCTCGTGCTCACAGTCAGATGCCCACCCTTTGGTATTTCCCAAGAACGACCAGATGGGGCATCCGAACAATTCAAATCCTGAGAAATGCAGGTGCCCCATGGCGAATGTTTCCGCTTTTCTCACACAAGCTACAGAAACTTGCCATCTTTATGTGTTTAGGTGCTGGCACTGAGGGGGGGGGGATTGTGCAAGGGTTTCATTGGGAAGGGTGGCCGCCGGAGGCGGCGCTGTAATCCCAGACAGGACGCTTGAACAGCGTAATGCCTGGCACTGATGGATGTCCGACCGGCACTTTCCATCCAATCAAGTATTAAAACTGTCCACGTCGCAAACGAACTGACCAATCGAATCGTGTGGGCGTTTACAATACTCTGTTGAACTTTTAACTTCATTATTTTTAAGACACACATTCCTGCTCCATCAATCGTGGAATGAGCACGCTAGAATGCGCTCCAAGAATCAATAATGTTTTCACAAATTGTATATAATTCAGTGTCCAATAAAATTGTAATGTTCAGGTAAAGCGTCTCTTTACGGCTCTTCAAAATATTTATCTTCTGAGAATTACAGTCAATCATGCCAATCATACCGTCACGACGACGTAAGACACCCCGGCACACGTACATCGATCAAATACTCAGTTGCTCCTAACGCAAATATGCGAGGCTGGCCATTGCCCCTTCGCTCTGTAAATTATGTCTCGCCAAAATTTAAGTTCCACCAAAGCGCGATGCGGCCACTTTTCCTGTTGCTTTTTGAAGCATGCAACTTCTTCAAAGTTGCAATCAAGATTACAAACCATATTAGCTCCCTCGTTCGTAAAAAACAGTGGCTATTATCTCGGTCTCCGCTTTGAGCTATCCTGGACTTGCAAACCAACGACCAATGTTGTACTTGACGCTATTGTACCTTGACAGTTTTTATTACGTTGTTGTTGTAGTTCGAAAAAGGAACTATTGAAACGGACAAATGCTTCATTTTCGTGGTGTCGACTTTTAAAATATAACGTTTCATCCATCAACCACAACGTTATGCAGAAGTTCTGGTAAAACCTTATTTAACGCCTTTAAAGCAGTGGCGTACTGATAGTCTCCGCAAGGCGTGGGGCCCCTAGGAAAAGGGAATCCCTTTCCTCTTCGTTTATTTTCTATAAAGTTTACAAGTAAAAAAATAATAATATTGTATTTTTTGGTTAATAAGCATTGTTTTATAATTATCTATTTTCATATATTCATATACAAATTTATTTTCGTAAAAGAGGGGCCCCAAAAATTATTGCGGGGTCCCAAGATTTTCCGTTATGCTACTGCTTTAAAGTATAGCTTCATTTCATCTACCGGGCCAGTACAACTCAGAATGCTCTCCCAAATACAAGTACGACGAGAAAATCCGAATAACATGAATACGCACGCAGGGTGGTTTACAACCCCAAATCTGAGAACTCTGCCCTATTTTTTTTCAGAAGTGAAATAAAAATGTACAAAAAGTACCCATTCATGAAGAATGGTAATAAACTCAGCTACTGAAAAAAAGCAGTCCTTGAGATTGTTAGATTTCCTAGAATCGAACTTTTTTTTAAGCTTGGGGTAGCTACACACCCCGCGCGCGTCCTCGTGGTTTATTATTGCAACAGACAGGTAAGTTTGAAAACGTACCTTAGAAATGAGCTGTACACCTGTTACTTATTTCATCACAAAGTGTAAGTGGAAATATTGTCAAATATCCAGAGTGATGAACAATCTACCAGACTTCCAAACACTTGATTATTGCAGGTAAATTTGGAGGCTGACAAGCTGAAGTACGGTAAATATCGCCAACGATATATTTTCCATGAAAATATGCTAATAATTTCTATCATTGGATGCAATATTACTGTTAAAATTATACTAAAAAGGTATACAAAGTAGGTCGAGTGAAGGTGGTAATACATGAAGAATTAGGGCCTGTGGTGCCGTGCAATGGTAACAGGTTTAGTTAGCCTGCTGTTAATCCGGGTTAGACTGGTAAAATTGAAAGAAAAAAAGGTTACCTTGAAACTACTTACTCCGGGATTAGCACCTCAGTACTCAAGTGGTTGGTTGGTTCTATTTTTATGGCGCAAGGATAACAAAGGTCGTTCTGCCCCAATCAAGGTGAGAGGACTTACGTTGTAATGTATTCATCTAGCGTACCGCTAATCCCTTCTGATTATTAACTATACTCTTGGGCGTAGAGTTATATCATACACGAGCCCCCACTATAATTTTGAAAACTCGACGTTTCTGAAAATACTACATGGCATATAGAATTGTATACTAATTTGTTTTGATTTTTTGTGACGCAAACACAGCAAGGGTGTTTCTGCTCAGGGACCTAGAATTTTCCGAGAAATAAAATCCTTAAGGCCTACGAAACCTATTCCCTGCACCTAGTGAGCAGTTAGTTGGCAAGCGTCCTTTTTTTGGCTCAGTTGGGAGTCAAATCCGGGATAAGCGCAAACTAGGTGAACGCACTACCACTGCACAACCGCAGGGTCCAATACTGCACGAAAAATAGAACAATCACGCGTAGAATTCCTGCGTCATGTAGCACGAAATTGGTTCCCTATGCCTTGAGAGGTTCAGGTGACTAGGAAAATCTTATGATCCACACTTCTTCTGTTGTGGCGTAATAACCCATTCGTCTGTAATAGGGCTGCTAAACAATAGAACCTGCCTAAAGTGACCATCTTTTGGTGACAGCAATGGTCACCATAGACAGGGGGCCACTATGCACGACAGACTTTGGTGTAGGAATTACTAAATCCTTACTAGTTCTTATAAAAACTGATCGCTTTACTCAGGTGGCCTCTTTACCAAGGTGGTCACTTTACCAGGTTCCACTCTATATGATTACAGTTCGATGCCCAATGGTAACGTAAAACGTGTGCCATTTTCTTGTCCACAGTTCCTGGTTTGGTGTCATTATCAGCAGAAGTTCGGATTCCTCGGGACACTGTATACTTCAACGAAGCCGTCATTGCGTAGTTAACCCCTAAACAAGCGAAATATATTTTGCAATGAAATGTAATCTCATTACATTACAATGAAATGTAATCTCATTACATTAAAATGAAGTGCAATCTCATTGCATTACAATGAAATGTAACCTCATTACATTACAATGAAATGTAACCTCATTACATTACAATGAAATGTAACCTAATTATATTACAGTGAAATAAAATTTTATTGCATTACAATGGAATGTGATCTTATTACATTACAAGGAAATGTAATCTTGTTAGATTACAATGAAATGTTATTTTATTACAAGGAATGTAATCTTATTACACTGCTGAAAATGTAATCTTGTTAGACTCATACCAAATGTTATTACAGTACTCTCTTACAATGAAATCTTATTACAAAGTACTTTACAATGAAATCTTATTACAAAGTACTTTACAATGAAACCTTATTACAAAGTACTTTACAATGAAACCTTATTATAAAGTACTTTACAATGAAAGCTTATTACAAAGTACTTTACACTAAAATGTAATATTATTACAAAGTACTTTACACTAAAATGTAATATTATTACAAAGTATTTTACAATGGCATGTAATCTTATTACAAAGTATTTTACAATGGCATGTAATCTTATTGCAAAGTATTTTACAATGGCATGTAATCTTATTACAAAGTATTTTACAATGGCATGTAATCTTATTACAAAGTATTTTACAATTCACTCTCTTGGACTTCTGCAGTATGAATTTTTTTTTAATAAAGAATATGTGCTTGGACTTCGAATGGAGTTTAGTAAAACCCCATAATAAAATGGCTGTTATGAACTTTTACATTCAGAGGCATTGCAAATGTTGCTATTTTCATTTATTTTGAAATTATATAAAGAAAAACTGTGATGGAGTATTATGAGAAACGGGCTCAAAATATCTGAAAACATGCAATCAAATTATAAAAGTCGAAAAAGGAAACGTGAAAGGCCAGGTTAACTATAATTACACTTTCGTAAATTAATTTTCGCGTTTTTTTTCCTGATTTAATTGCTTTGAAACATGAGATAATTTATAAATAAGAAAGATTTATGAGAAAAATTTTTTACCAAAGGAAAATGCAACGAAAATTTTTCGTTTTTGAGTCCCGCGTTTAGTAATAATATAAGAAGGAAAAATTTATAATATTATATAATTTATATATATTAACATTTTTAAATTTATGTTGTTGTTAGATATAAGTGATTATGGCCACCACGTTCCAGTCCAGTAACGGAATACAATAACTGCCGAGGGTTCACCATTACCAGTAAAACTTCGGTGAATGGCATTTTGATATCTGGGTTCAGAAAGCTTGAACTAGAGCTGTTTCGTAAAAAGGTGAAAAGAGACATCAGCCCGGCCCGGAGCCACACTAGGGACCCTCCGTAAGAACCGGAGCGCCATAACCGACTAGACTACCGGCACACAAGGATGATGCCCCTTTCCTTCGTATTTAAAATATAATAGGATATTATTATTATTATTATTATTATTATTGCCAAAATAATAATGATAATCATTGTCCTGATGTCTCTGTGCGTCAACCAATATTTGGAAATTCCGTAATCTCATCGAAGAGTAATAATGCCCTGTAAACAATGAAATTTGGCCAAAGATTTGGCATAAAATAAAAATTTCGCAACAATTCCAGAACACTATTGCCTTTTCGAACGTGCTTGAGAAAGGGAACATTAATTCTCGAAACGGCACAAAATCTTTCCTTATACATTGTGACAGTGACGAAATTTTAATAGTTGCCGTCAATTAAGCTGGATTCGACTTCCAGTCAGTTTAGCTGTGTTTAAATGAAACCGTCATTCAGAAATCAGATTAATCTTTCAATCTGGTCTTTGTTGATCCATAAGACGTAAAACGCATATACTTTTGTTATGAAGTGAGGAAAATATACTTACATACGATAAGTAGAATGACCGTAAGTGGAAAAGGCCGGTTTTGCATCGTTGGCTAAGCCAGCCTTAGCCAAGTGGTTTGCTCGGATGCAGTTGCACGGGTGAGAGGTTGCCCAACGGCAGATTTTGGAACTTCTTTCGATTTCTATTGTTTCGAGGGACATTCCTCTTGATCGTTGTACCCGATGGTCACGTGATCACCTTCTGAGCGATCCCAGCTCGCTCTAGAAGCGGATTTGGGAACTCCTTTCGGATTTATTCGATTTCCATTGTTTCTTGGGATATTTATCCTGATCGTTGTTTTTACATATATGATGGTCACGTGTTCCCCTTCTGAGCGATCCTAGCTCCCTTAACCGCAAATTTTGGTACCTTTTGTAAATATTTTGTTTTCAGGGTTATTTCTCTTAGTCGTTATATATATATATATATATATATATATATGATGGTCACGTAATCCCCTTCTCGAGGATCCTAGCTCTCCTCTAGAAAAACCTACAGCCACACCTGCTAGGTACGCCTATACTTTAACATTGGTGGAGGTCCAATGGTTTGGGTGGTCTCATGATCATGAGAATATTTGGCGCATTTTTTTTCCCCCGCTAGAGTATTTTTTTTTATCCGGGATTTTTTTTTTTTGACCGAAATTTCTCTTTTTTTTTTTAACTTTTTCTTTTTCCATTTTTTTATTTTTCTACACTTTTTATTTTTCTAAGTTTTGTGTTTTTCTTTTCCTTCTCTTATCTTTGGGATTTTTTTTATTTCTCTGATTCCTGAAATATTTCTCCAGGAAAAAAATTTTTCGATCATGTTTTTATATAGTACTTTTAAAATGGGATGTGTTTTCCCCCTATCGATTAGTTAATTACAGGCGGTGTTGTATGCATTTTACATATGTTCGGTCTTGACTGGGTGCAACCCGCAGTTGATTCGTTGCTTTTTCCTGGGAATTGGAGGCATGGATTATTTTCTATTAACTTCTATACCAAACAAGACGGGTGTTTTCAATTTAACGATTTCCACTTTTCTTCTTTTGATGCCTTGATGATACACTTTCTCATTTATGAATCTTCCCCATGAACTCGAAATTGTATGAACTTCGCTTAGTATAACACTTAATATCGAGGTAATATACATTTTATTTTCTTATAGGAGTGGACCAGGCAAAAGCAGCACCGACATCAATCGCTTGGGGGTGTTACCCAATCAGCTGGGTTATCTTATTATAGAGAGAATTTTGGAGTCGAAAACGTGATTCTAACACCTCATACACGCGTTTTCGAAGCGCTCCATATCGTTCAGCGTTGAAATCGTTGGTAATTGGGTATAATTCGAAATAATGGTAAGAATTTAGCAGCCAGTCAATGTGTTGATGATGAACTTATTTAAAAACGTGATGAAGCAGTGCATATAGATTTTGTAAACTTAGTAAAATTTTTGTTTGAAAGAATGAATTCCATACATTTATTTTTAATAAGCGAATAATAAAAAATGTTATTTGGAAAAATGAACAGAAAAAAATTTCCAAGTCTCTAAAGAAAAATCAACTGAATAGTAGAAAATTTTCTTAACGATAAACTAAACCGATACAAATCTTTCTAACAAAATTTTCTAGAATAAAATCAGAAATAAACCTTCGGATGAGTGTATAATGATGAAATAAGACATGAATCAATTTTTTAAAACAAGGCTTTTTTTGTTTATTGAGATCTTATAACATAGGAAGACATATTATACAAAGAGAAAAAATATTAGACGTTGCAAGCATGAAATTTTTTTAGTGGCAAAGTATATTTGACATTTCTCCATCTATTGAATAAACCTGATGTTTTCAGAAACATAATACACATTATTAATTCGATCACTATTTTATACATTGAAAAAATACTAAACAAAAACGAGAAAAATTTCTTGCGAGAAAACCCGTTGCAACTATTAGATCTTTTTTAGCGGAAATGTTACACTTGAATTAATGTAGTGAGGTGGGGAACGTAAGACTGATGAGTAACCACTAGATCTTGGTAAGCGTTCTGAATCCATGGTATATTTACATAAACGGGTTCCAGTAAGTGCATGATTAATAGAGTATATTTACATAAACAGGTTCCGGTAAGTACTTGATTAAAAATCCACCTCCTCCTACGAAGGACAGTTTAAATGAGTCAGAGATTCGGCTAAAATATCCAGAAATTCCGTCTCATTTTCACACTTTGCATTTCTTTAAGGGTTAATTTTTTCTAAAATGTGCACATCAGTCAGAAAACCGGATGGAACGTATGACCTTAGTAAGTATTTGCTAGCACGTGCCTGCCAGTCGTTTAAGACATTGAGAAAGTTGCGAATCAGTTCCCGAACATTGAAATGCAAGACGTCGCAGTTAAAGAGGATATGGGGGATTTTCCAGATATCATTCATCCCTCTACATAGAAGAAATTTGTAATATACCATTGTCTTCATGTAATTAAAAAACACCCCATTGAAAATTATTATAATTTCGCATTCTAAATCACTGTCGCAGGGTACTTTCTCTGTCTTCAGAAAAAAAACATACAGTCCTCAATCTCTCTGTAGAGGGTGGCGAAAGAGATCAATCCAAATTGAACATCCACTATACAAGAGGAAATCTCATCCTTCTCCTCCAAAAGTCTCTTCCAATGGCAAGGGAAATATTTACCCACTGCTGATTAGATTCAAACTCATCTATAAATTTCTTATGCGAGACCTTCATACTCTCAGTAGTACACCTGATGGTGATGTCGCCATCGTAATGTCGAATCATGGTGGGAAATCGATATTCCAGGAGAAACTGTAGCTTTACCTCGTCACATAGCAAGCGAAAAAAATTGCCGGTTACTCCTTGACGAGTTGGGTAGAACCACTTACCGTATAAATGATATTGTCTCACATGAGTAAAAGACTCTCCTAGGTGGGTTCTCACTGACACGAACAACCCTTGGCCTAGGTGAAAAACATTGTTTGGGAGCATGTCCAAATAGAGGAACCCTCTACAAATCTGTAAAGGAAAAGAGAGAGAGACTATGAATATAGAAAGATTAGAGAAAGAAAAGGGAGTACATGGGATGCAGATATTAGGAAAAATGTTACTTTAAAATATAGAACAAATATACATCTTGTTTAAAAAAAATAATCTGCAGAATTAACTTTAAAAATTTTTAAATAAAAAATGCAGATATTAGGAAAAATACTGTTTAAAAATATAGAACAGCTATAAATCTTGTTTAGATAAAAAAATAATCAAAAGAAATAACTTTTAAAAATTTTAATTTTAAACCTGGATAATAGATGACCTAAAAAATTACATTTTTCGAAAACGAATCAGGAAAATTTTCTAATGATTTAAATGGGAGTAATGGAACTTATTTTGAAAGCGAGGAATAAAAATCGTAGGAAAAAATAATAATGTTTTTTCCTTAGGGGAAAGAAAAATTGAGGAAACAAATAAACTTTCGAAAAATGAGAAAAGAAACAAGGAGGTACATACGAAGCATATATAAGGAGGGATGATAACGATCATGAGAGAAAATTAAGTATTTACCGCAGTGGATGGTGATGGATCGTAGAGGCGCTTTGGCGGTGGTGAATCTATCCAATCGCTTGGACGTTTGCAACCCATGGCAGAACTTGGGAAATCTCCTTGTATCTGAAAAAAGTGAGAAAACAAAAATGAATATGGCAAAAATCGTGAAATGCATGGTAGCAAATAGTAATAAGTAGATAAAAAAATGAGAATGATGATGGTGGAATAAATAAAGAAGACTTATCAAATTAGAAGGTTCTTTGGCTGTAGATTGCATCGGAGACATGGAATTCGGTAACAGAACCAGCTAGCAAAACCTATCTCCGACGATGATACACGCTAAGTTGAAAAAAATGGTGGCATCGGAAGTTATTTGAAGAGAAAATAAGAAAAAAGAGCTATAAATGTGGTAACCTATGACCATTTCATGCCCGGATAGGAAAATATAAAGATACCGATCAGGCGTCAAGGCGTCACATTAAGGCGACACATTAAGGCGTCAACGTTAGCTCCCTCTAGAAAATATCTGCCGATTCCAATCCACTAAAGATAAACAGGTTGCGCCCACTAGGAAAAAAAATTATGGTAAGGAGATTAATTTAACGAAAAAATATTCAGCGACCCTAGGAGAAAAAATAAGCAACTGTAACGCACTCTAGGAGAAAAAAAATAATATCTGTAGCGCCAATATAACAACCAACAGAAATACCTCTCGAAACAATAAAAAATCGAAATAAGCTTCAAAATGTCCCCAGGGGCAGCTAGGATCCCTGAGAAAGGTGGCATGTCACCATCAGATATGTATATACGATAACTAATAGAAATATATCTGCAAATTAAAAAATAGAAATAATTCTAAAATCCATCGCTAGAGAGAGCTAGGATCGCTGAGAAAGGTGGTATGTAACCATCAAATGTGTATATACGATAATCAATAGAAACATCATTTGAAACAAAATATTTACAAACAATTTCAAAATTTGCCGCGAGGTGAGCTATAATCGCCGAAAGAGGGGACACGCCACCATCAGATAGGTATATACAACGATCAAGAGAAATATCCCCGAAAACAAAATGTTTACAAGAAGAACCAAAATTTGCCGCTAGGCGGAGCTAGGATCGTCCAGAAGGGGATCACATGGCCATCATATATGTATACACAACGACCAAGAGAAATATCCCTGACAACAAAATATTTACAAAATATACCAAAATTTTCCCCTAGGAGAGCTAGGATCGCTCAGAAGGGGGGCGCGTGACCATCATATATGTATAAATAACGCTCAAAAGAAATATCCATTGAAACAATCGAAATCGAACCAATGACAAAAAAGTTCCCAAATCCGCCGCTAGAAGGAGCTAGGATCACTCAGAAGGGGATCACCTGATCACCGGATACAACGATTAAGAGAAATATCCTTCGAAACTATAGAAATCGAAAGAAGTTCCAAAATCTGCCGCTAGAGTACCTTCATCCGTGCAACCGCATCCGGGCAACCCACTTTGCTAAGGCTGGCTAAAACTGGCTAAGCCGACTTAGCCGGTGATGCAGACCCGGTCTCCCCACTACTAATGACAATAAAAGCTTGATTAAAGGAAATGAAAAACCTACTGTGGCGAAGCTCATAATGGGGCTACAGTATTGGAAGAGAGAATATATTTTCATTAAATACGTATGAATAAAAAA
Source organism: Dysdera silvatica (assembly GCA_006491805.2). Classification (NCBI taxonomy): domain Eukaryota; kingdom Metazoa; phylum Arthropoda; class Arachnida; order Araneae; family Dysderidae; genus Dysdera; species Dysdera silvatica. Next base: position 9,578,051 of record QLNU02014802.1, on the reverse strand, counting down.
CATATAGTCGTTGAATATTAAACCTAATTAATAACATATTTGACACTTAAAATGCGATAAGTTGAAGTCTTTGAATGCCAGAAACGCCACCAAAATGTAATACAAAATACAAAGAGTGTTTACACAATTTTCAAACGATTTCCGGGCCATCTAACTAATATTCAAAATGTAAGTATCTATTTTTTAAATATTCCGTATGTAAACTTTTTTTTTTCTGGACCATATGTCAGCATCGTGTTTTCCATGACTAAAGGGCCTTTCGTATTATTTGTAAGCGTATTGCTTTCCCTTCCTCTTCCACTACTTTCCAGAGGCCATCGATCGTTATGGGTTTGCGTTTCGAAAGAGCTCTTTTCTACAAGCCAAATGCACAATCGTCTACACATGAAACGTCAGGGAATTTTCCAGAATATGTTGAAAAGGCAAATATATGCAATACCTATATCAGTCTTCATGTTTTCAAGGATGGCAATTGAAGATTCCGTGTAGGCTGGCAACTTTGTTTTGGTGCATTTTCACTCATTGAAAATCATTGGGATAAAGAATTGGAATTTTTTTTCTATAAATATCGGACGTAAAACAGTCGTCTGATAATATGATGAGTTGATTTTAACGTTGTTTTCCACTTTTTAATTTTTAATTTCCCATTGTAAGAGAAACTTTCGACAATCATAAACCCCCTTACTAAAGCTCCCTTAAATTCTTGAAACCAGGTTTGTACCTCTTTTTCTCCGCGTTTTTGATAGTAAATAGACCTTTTTCTGTTGCAGTCATTTAGGTAAATACCCTTTATCAAGATTCACAACGTATTTCCATTTATGTCTTGCTAAATTGTTTTCATATAGAGTTCTACGTTGGGCCACATGCCTTGAAATGAACAGGTGAAAATTAGGTTTTCAGTTTTTCCAAGCCGTAAATATTGATTTATTATTTTGTTTGTTGTTGATACAGATGTCTTTAAAGATTTTTCAGTTGATCTCTATATCGGTGGATTTTCTCTTGTTACCAGTGATCTCACTTTAGAAATATTTGCAACAGTAGGTATCTTTGGCAGATGTTAGTTTTGAGTTTTCTTTCCATGTAGAAATAACGATGAACGATTTTTCCCTCTCCGATTAATAATGTTGCTCATTTTGCATTTAGAAATTCTAATATCATTCGCTTGACAAAGTTTTTTAATTTCGAAATAAGAAATTTTTTCTTCGGAAAGTCCAAAAACATATCCTTCTATCCGCAACTTGTTTATTTTCGATATTTTGAAAGCAGAATAAATTCAAATATCGCAAACTGTACATATTTTACATTTGAAGTAAGGCGCTGTTGCCAGATTTTTTGTTCAAAGAAAAATAAAATTTAATCCCTCATTGAAATCATTCCAAAAATGTATAAACACGCTCTGCAATTGTAATATATTATAATATACTTGAAGATTCATGCA
>QLNU02014802.1:9562272-9576513 GCA_006491805.2 Dysdera silvatica | reverse complement strand
AGTGTTTAATTAAAAAATATTAAATTTAAAGAAAAAAAGGTGAAAATTTGTAATTAATGAAGGGCTGTGACGCTAAATAGCGTCAGGTTAAAATCCTGTCTGGAACGACTTTTGACGAAGCTATATGACTCATCTGTGATAGAGATTGAAAATAGCGATTTGAATAGGACGGAAATTATTTAATTAGGATATTAAGTACAAACTTAATTATGAAAATATAATAAATTGATGACTAGTATAAATTAATCGATAAATATAATAAATCGGTGATTACCCTTCACGGACTTTGAAAAATAAAGCATAAACCTTTATGTAAAACGTGTTTATAAACGTGTTAATAATCACTATTTTCCTTCCATGTCTTAGTAGTACTAAAACTTCGCGAAATACGTTTTTGAATAACAAATATCAGGAATAATCCATTTAGGAGAAAACGTTGCCAATAGTTAGCGAAAAACGTGGATTCAGCTACGAGGAAAATAGCTAGATAGCAATTTTTCCGGTATGAGAATAAAAGCAGACTCATTCTGTCACGTGAAATTTTAGTTAGAAAAGAACTAATTAGGTAATTGTGACACAGCGCTGGAACCGGAAGCATGTACGGGGTCTACCCGAGTGGGGGAAGGGACGCGCCGATTTCGCACTGTCTGGTGGGAAGAAACATGTCTCTGCCACGTTCGGAACCGTCCAGAATTGAAATCGATGATAATAAACAGAGTATAAATTGAAACACGGATTTGAATATGATTGAAATTATCTCATTAGGCTACTAATTACAAGCTTATTACAAAATTGCAGTAAATGTGTGTGTTTTGTTTTTTTGTTTTTGCAAACTTTAAGGGAAATTAAAGAATAAACTTCTGTGTAAAACTTATTTTAAAAGACCGCATACAATTCAAACTAGGGGATTAAAATTATCTAATTACAATTATTTAAAACAATTTAGACATAAATTTTAGCTTTTCACTAACCTTAAGGAACAATTTAAATATTAAACATTTGTATAATACTTAATTTAAAACGGGAAATCCTTCTTCTTCATCTCAAAAATAGAAATAAGACGTTTTGTAAAAAATGAATAACAATTTGTTTGACAAGAAAAAAACACAAAGATTAAGAAAAGGTTTAAAGGTAAAAACGTTAAAAGTTAAAAAAAAAATGAATGAAGTTTAAATAAAGAAAAATATAAAAATTTAAAGAAAATTATGAAATGTTTTAAATAAATGGTAAAATTTTGTAGGTAATTTAGAAACAACAAACAAAAATATAAATGATTGAAAAAATTAAAACTTTCGATCAAAAGAAGCCAAACAACTTTTGATTAAAATAAAAATTTAAAAACTTTTGATTAAAAAATTTTAAAAACTTTCGATTTAAAAAATTGTAAAGTTAAAAAAAATTAAAAAAAAACAGGGCCAACGGGGTTGCACAGAAACTGCGCCCCTCCACCCTGGAGGAACCAGGCGCGTCAGTTATGCAGAACCCGTACTTTCCCCCTACTGTCGTGCCACCTGGTTTTATTACCGAATTCCATGTCCCCAATGCAATCTACAGCCAAAGAACCTTATAATTTTGTAAGTCTTCTTTATTTATTCCCACCATCATTATTATCATTTTTCTATCTATTCCTATTTGCTACCATGCCATTTTTCTCACCATTTTTCCCATATTCACTTCTTTTTCTCAATCTTTTCATATACAAAGAGATTTCTCAAGTTTTGCCATGGGTTGCAAATGTCGAAGCAATTGGATAGATTCACCACCGCCAAAGCAACTTTACGATCCATCACCATCCCACTGCCGGTAAGTCCTTAATTTTCTCTCATGATCGTTATCATCCCTCTTCGTACCTATGCTGCGTATGTATCTCCTTTTTTCGTTTCTCATTTTTCAAAAGTTTATTTTTTTCCTCAAATTTTCCTTTCCCCAAGGAAAAGTATTATTATTCGCTTTTCCTACGATTTTTATTCCACGCTTTCAAAATAAATTCCATTTAAATCATTGGAAAATTTCCTTGATTCATTTTTAAAAAATGTCATTTTTTAGATCATCTATTATCCAGGTTTAATTCTTTTGATTATTTTTTTTCTAAACAAGATTTATAACTGTTCTATATTTTAAAATAGTATTTTTCCTAATATCTGCATCCCATACACTCCCTTTTCTTTCCCAAATCTTTCTATATTCAGAATTTATCACTTTTCCTTTGCAGATTCGCAGAGGGTTCCTCCATCTGGACATGCTCCCAAAACAATGTTTTTCACCTAGGCTAAGGATTGTTCGTGTCAGTGAGGAACCATCTAGGAGAGATTTTCACGCATGTGAGACAATATGATTTCGACGGTAAGTGGTTCTACCCAAGAAGTAGTACTCCGTTCCGGTACCTTCTTTCGCTTGTTATGTAACGAGGCAAAGCTACAGTTCCTCCTGGAATATGGATTTCCCCACCATGACTCGACATTACGATGGCGACATCACCATCAAGTGTACTACCGAGAGTATAAAGGTCTCGCGTAAGAAATTTATACACGAGTCTGAATCTAATAAGAAATAGGTAGAGATTTCCCTTTTCCAATGGAAGAGACTTTTGGAGGAGAAAGGTGAGATTTCCTCTTGTATGGTGGATTCTCAATTTGGAGGGATCTCTTTCGCCACCCTATACAGAGAGGTTGAGGATGTTTTTTATGAAGACAGAGGAAGTACCCTGCGATAGTGATTTAGAATGCGAAATTATAATAATTTTCAATGAGGTGTTTTTTATTTACATGAAGACAATGGTATGTATATTCCAAATTTCCTCTATATAGAGGGAGAATGATATGGGGAAAATCCCTCATATCCTCTCCAACGGCGAAGTCTTTTATTTCAATGTTCGGGAACTGATTCGCAACTTTCTTAATGTCTTAACCGACTTGCAGGCATATACTAGAAAATACTCGCTGAGGTCATTCGTTCCATCCGGTTTTCTGGCTGATGTGAACATTTTAGAAAAAATTAACTCTGAAAGAATGCAAAGTGTGAAAATAAAACGGAATTTCTGGATATTTTAGCCCAATCTCTGACTCATTTAAACTCTGCCTCGGAGGAGGGGGAGGTGGATTTAGAATCAAGCACTTACTGAAACCTGTTTATGTAAATATACTATAGATTCAGAACGCTTCCCGAGAACTAGTGGTTAATCATCGGTCTTACATTCCTCAACTCACTTCATTAATTCAAATTTAACATTTGCGCTAAAAAAGATCTAATGATTGTTAAAAGTTTTCTCGCAAGAAATTCCTAAACGAGGTAATGTAGTAAATTTGAAGTCGATAACCTTAAATTCTCTCCAATGGAGGAAACTGTTAAAGCTGAAAAAATGGGGTTGCTGGCTGTATTGTATAATCTAAGTTTGCTGCCAATTTCCTTTTTTATTTGTTTATAGTAAGATTGAAAAATCTATGAATCAGTCAAATCAGGTAGAATTTGTGTATGACTCCAGAAGGGATAAAGAGGTTAATTTTGTTTTGGATAAGGTATTGTCTATACGCAAATGGTGGATATTGTTTATTCCAAGTTCAATGTATATGAAGAGGAGAGCGGTTATGATAAAATTCCTGAAATTTTGTTTTATCGGGAAAAGTCTGAATTTTAATGACACAGATTTAGGTCGTAATTTTCTTCAAGTGATGTCAATAACCGCTGTCTTCGGAAGCGATGTGCCTCCCCTCTGTTGTTGTTTTTTATCAGAAAGTATGTTGTTACTGTAGCTTTGCCTCGTCACATAACAAGCGAAAGAAGTTACCGGACCGGAGTACTACTCCTTGACGATTTGGGTAGAACCACTTATCGTCGAAATCACGTTGTCTCACATGAGTAAAAGACTCTCCTAGGTGGGTTCTCACTGACACGAACAACCCTTGGCCTAGGTGAAAAACATTGTTTGGGAGCATGTCCAAATAGAGGAACCCTCTACAAATCTGTAAAGGAAAAGAGAGAGAGACTATGAATATAGAAAGATTAGAGAAAGAAAAGGGAGTACATGGGATGCAGATATTAGGAAAAATGTTACTTTAAAATATAGAACAAATATACATCTTGTTTAAAAAAAATAATCTGCAGAATTAACTTTAAAAATTTTTAAATAAAAAATGCAGATATTAGGAAAAATACTGTTTAAAAATATAGAACAACTATAAAACTTGTTTAAAAAATAATTAAAAACATAACTTTTAAAAATTTTAATTTTAAACCTGAATAATAGATGATCTAAAAAAAATCACATTTTGAAAAATCGAATCGGAGAAATTTTCCAATGATTTAAATGTGAGTAATGGAACTTATTTTGAAAGCGAGGAATAAAAATCGTAGGAAAAAATAATAATGTTTTTTCCTTAGGGGAAAGAAAAATTGAGGAAACAAATAAACTTTCGAAAAATGAGAAAAGAAACAAGGAGGTACATACGAAGCATATATAAGGAGGGATGATAACGATCATGAGAGAAAATTAAGTATTTACCGCAGTGGATGGTGATGGATCGTAGAGGCGCTTTGGCGGTGGTGAATCTATCCAATCGCTTGGACGTTTGCAACCCATGGCAGAACTTGGGAAATCTCCTTGAATCTGAAAAGATTGAGTAAAAAAAAATGAATATGGGTAAATCGTGAAATTTATGGTAGCAAATAGTAATAAATAGATAAAAAAATGAGAATGATGATGGTGGAATAAATAAAGAAGACTTATCAAATTAGAAGGTTCTTTGGCTGTAGATTGCATCGGAGACATGGAATTCGGTAACAGAACCAGCTAGCAAAACCTATCTCCGACGATGGTACACGCTAAGTTGAAAAAAATGGTGGCGTCGGAAGTTATTTGAAGAGTAAATAAGAAAAAAGAGCTATATATGTGGTAACCTACGACCATTTCATGCCCTGATAGGAAAATATTAAAGATACCGATCAGGCGTCAAATTAAGGCGACACATTAAGGCGTCAACGTTAGCTCCCTCTAGAAAATATCTACCGATTCCAATCCACTAAAGATAAACAGGTTGCGCCCACTAGGAAAAAAAAATATGGTAAGGAGATTAATTTAACGAAACAATATTCAGCGACCCTAGGAGAAAAAATAAGCAACTGTAACGCACTCTAGGAGAAAAAAAAATAATATCTGTAGCGCCAATATAACAACCAACAGAAATACCTCTCGAAACAATAAAAAATCGAAATAAGCTTCAAAATGTCCCCAGGGGCAGCTAAGATCCCTGAAAAAGGTGGCATGTCACCATCAGATATGTATATACGATAACTAATAGAAATATATCTGCAAATTAAAAAATAGAAATAATTCTAAAATCCATCGCTAGAGAGAGCTAGGATCGCTGAGAAAGGTGGTATGTAACCATCAAATGTGTATATACGATAATCAATAGAAACATCATTTGAAACAAAATATTTACAAACAATTTCAAAATTTGCCGCGAGGTGAGCTATAATCGCCGAAAGAGGGGACACGCCACCATCAGATAGGTATATACAACGATCAAGAGAAATATCCCCGAAAACAAAATGTTTACAAGAAGAACCAAAATTTGCCGCTAGGCGGAGCTAGGATCGTCCAGAAGGGGATCACATGGCCATCATATATGTATACACAACGACCAAGAGAAATATCCCTGACAACAAAATATTTACAAAATATACCAAAATTTTCCCCTAGGAGAGCTAGGATCGCTCAGAAGGGGGGCGCGTGACCATCATATATGTATAAATAACGCTCAAAAGAAATATCCATTGAAACAATCGAAATCGAACCAATGACAAAAAAGTTCCCAAATCCGCCGCTAGAAGGAGCTAGGATCACTCAGAAGGGGATCACCTGATCACCGGATACAACGATTAAGAGAAATATCCTTCGAAACTATAGAAATCGAAAGAAGTTCCAAAATCTGCCGCTAGAGTACCTTCATCCGTGCAACCGCATCCGGGCAACCCACTTTGCTAAGGCTGGCTAAAACTGGCTAAGCCGACTTAGCCGGTGATGCAGACCCGGTCTCCCCACTACTAATGACAATAAAAGCTTGATTAAAGGAAATGAAAAACCTACTGTGGCGAAGCTCATAATGGGGCTACAGTATTGGAAGAGAGAATATATTTTCATTAAATACGTATGAATAAAAAACATATAGTCGTTGAATATTAAACCTAATTAATAACATATTTGACACTTAAAATGCGATAAGTTGAAGTCTTTGAATGCCAGAAACGCCACCAAAATGTAATACAAAATACAAAGAGTGTTTACACAATTTTCAAACGATTTCCGGGCCATCTAACTAATATTCAAAATGTAAGTATCTATTTTTTAAATATTCCGTATGTAAACTTTTTTTTTTCTGGACCATATGTCAGCATCGTGTTTTCCATGACTAAAGGGCCTTTCGTATTATTTGTAAGCGTATTGCTTTCCCTTCCTCTTCCACTACTTTCCAGAGGCCATCGATCGTTATGGGTTTGCGTTTCGAAAGAGCTCTTTTCTACAAGCCAAATGCACAATCGTCTACACATGAAACGTCAGGGAATTTTCCAGAATATGTTGAAAAGGCAAATATATGCAATACCTATATCAGTCTTCATGTTTTCAAGGATGGCAATTGAAGATTCCGTGTAGGCTGGCAACTTTGTTTTGGTGCATTTTCACTCATTGAAAATCATTGGGATAAAGAATTGGAATTTTTTTTCTATAAATATCGGACGTAAAACAGTCGTCTGATAGTATGATGAGTTGATTTTAACATTTTTTCTACCCGTCTTAATTTTAATTTCTCATTGTAAGAGAAACTTTCGACAGTCATAAACCCCCTTACTAAAGCTCCCTTAAATTCTTGAAACCAGGTTTGTACCTCTTTTTCTCCGCGTTTTTGATAGTAAATAGACCTTTTTCTGTTGCAGTCATTTAGGTAAATACCCTTTATCAAGATTCACAACGTATTTCCATTTATGTCTTGCTAAATTGTTTTCATATAGAGTTCTACGTTGGGCCACATGCCTTGAAATGAACAGGTGAAAATTAGGTTTTCAGTTTTTCCAAGCCGTAAATATTGATTTATTATTTTGTTTGTTGTTGATACAGATGTCTTTAAAGATTTTTCAGTTGATCTCTATATCGGTGGATTTTCTCTTGTTACCAGTGATTTCATTTTTGAAATATTTGTAACAGTAGGTATCTTTGGCAGATGTTAGTTTTGAGTTTTCTTTCCATGTAGAAATAACGATGAACGATTTTTCCCTCTCCGATTAATAATGTTGCTCATTTTGCATTTAGAAATTCTAATATCATTCGCTTGACAAAGTTTTTTAATTTCGAAATAAGAAATTTTTTCTTCGGAAAGTCCAAAAACATATCCTTCTATCCGCAACTTGTTTATTTTCGATATTTTGAAAGCAGAATAAATTCAAATATCGCAAACTGTACATATTTTACATTTGAAGTAAGGCGCTGTTACCAGATTTTTTGTTCAAAGAAAAATAAAATTTAATCCCTCATTGAAATCATTCCAAAAATGTATAAACACGCTCTGCAATTGTAATATATTATAATATACTTGAAGATTCATGCACCAATGCACGAATCTTCAAGTGATGGAAATAAGTTAACATTTTATATATAGTACAAAAAGTTCCATAAAAAGGGTAGACACGTGCGAATTTGTAATTTGGTGTCGTGATTTTGACGTAATAATATTATCAATTTTTCATACACACTAACCTTTTATGTGACACGATTTAAATTAACTGAAAAAAAATTAACAATACAGAAAATTTTAAAAATACAAAAAATAATAATAGATATGAAATAATATGCGTACATAATATATAGCAAATAATAATAAAACAAACAGATCTGTAGCAGAGAGAAAAATAAAGGGAGAATGCGGAAGTTCTTAATCAGATAAGGTGATTTCTCAATTTCGGGATGAGGGAATAAAATTGCTGGCTCAAATTTGCAGACAAAAACTGTAACAATACTGATTTTAAACGTACTTTTTGAGCCAAAGTAATCTTAGGAGGAGGGGAAAATGAAATCCCAAGATATAAGGTAAGATTACACGGGCAAAAGGGGTTGAGAACCGCTATTACAGAATAGAGTTACAAATTTTAATACTCGTTAAACAGAAGTTATAGATTTCAAAGGTTTTACATATTATTGTAATTTCATTATCGTCCTCCTGTTGAGTTTAGTGTTCCTTCCTGAATTGCATGCGAAATTATTCCTTTTTTACCATTTTCGCTTCCATAACTTTCTACATTAAAACTTGAAGTCCAAAGCTAATTAAAAGTTTGCAGGAAAAAATATGCCATAATTTAAATAATGATCCCATGTGGTCTTGAAGGACAATTTATTAAATGGATATACTTAACTTATGCAATTATCATCAGCTACAGAGAAGTGGCAGATTAGATTTTGCTCACAACTTTTAGTGATTTATGTTTATAAGTCAAACTATAATTCTGTAATTTCAATAATTTCAAATTAAAATTCCATTTGAGTGAAGTTATATTTTAAATTTACTTTAATTTCCCCTCTCTCTCTTTAACTGGAGGATGTTTCGCTACGCACAGACTTCGAGAAATTAATCATGTACATTGATATTGTATTCATATATGCATTTCTACTCATTGCACTAAATGGTAGAAGCGTCGAAACGATCACTTAAAGGTTGATGGTTTGAGGTCAGCTTAAGTACAGTGTTGATTTTCTTTGCTTCTAGAACTTTTGTGGATTTCAAAAAACGTAAGATTCTATACTTGCTGCAAAGCTAACTTGGTACCCTCTTAAGGCTGCGACGACTTATTCACGCCCGTGCAACAAGTATTCATTCGCAAGTTGGTGAAAGATGGGGTAACCCACAACGTTATTAGGCTATTTATCGCCTAATTTGGAATGCAGAAAAACGCGGTTGATAAAATTCCAGGCGCCAAATTTCCCGCCAAGCGGACGAAGTCCTCTGAGTGGTCAGTTACTTAAATGACGTCATCGCTCGCTACAATGAGTCTTTTTTCTAAATTTAATAAATACCAGATTTTAATTGCACAAATATGCCTATGTTTTATGTATTTGAGCATTATTTTAATGTTTTATGTCCGAAATGTATCTTCTATTAACTCTCTTAACGTAAGAAAGGGCGAACTATATTGCACTGGCGAAATCATACTGCTCTGCTCCTTGTCAGTATACCGGCTTTGCCGCGAGTATAGTTAAAATATTTATTGTGGCCAGAAGCAGAGTCATATTTAGCCTCCTGTAGGCTGACATAATTTGCTGCCTAATGTTACCAAACGTAATTAGTCATAACAGAGATTTTGCTGCTTTTGTTAAATTCTTAATTTCAAATTCCTACCGGTCTTTAAAATTCGTCTTTTCGCAAGTATTCGTAAATTTGCCGCGTTTAGAGTCTCCCTCTCGAGGTAATGTCTAAGTACGGCTCTGAACATAATTCGAAATTATTTCAACTGGTCCCCAAAAAATTTAGCCCCACCTTTGTAAACTTCTCGGCGGCAAACTTTTCATCGAAAATTTGTCGTCGTAGGTTGCAGCTTACATAGCATATTGGCTAATCCGCCACTGAAGGTATCCTGTAATGCTTTGTGTCTTTGGATAATACGTTATGTTGTAAGATATTATTACACTTCTCAGGGATAACAAAATAACGGTCAACACATAAAGCCACCGAAGAGAGACTTTTGTGAGTTTTCGCTGGGAAATTCATTATACTTAATAATATTCGACACGCACGTATAAGAATTCAATCTGGAGTTTTTTTATTTAGGAGAAAAAGAGAAGACGATTTATTCCATGTCCTCGTTCGTCTAGCGGTCAAGACATATTCCATACTCAACGCAGGGACCCTGGGTCGAATCCAGGATGGAAACCGCCTCCCTTTATACGCGGGTGTCGAATATTATTAGATATAATACGTTATGTTTGTATTTATATTGCATGGGATCAAAGCTGATTTATACGAATATGGATATAGGTATACGCCGCACGAGTATTTCTACTAGTGTACAGGTACAGAAAAGTGACATTTCGGTTGAAACGCTGAGATAGAATTCAAATGTTTATGCATTTAATGCACTTGGTATATGGCAAAAAGAAAGTTTTCGCATTGGGTCGTTATAGTAGATTTTAGAAGTTAATCTACAACAAAATTTCTCATGATTTTGTTCATATACCCGTAGGCTCCCATAATAGACTTTGCAGGCTTCATGCGCTGTTGCCATGTAGAAAACAAGAAACAAAACTTAATAAGCATGCTTTCTAAACTCGGCAACATGCCAAATTATTTTCTTTTTTATGTGATGTTTTATAAACCTACATCATTCACTTTCCGTATCTGGCAAGATGAATTTTATAATTATAATTTTACTTTTTTTATTTGGCAACGGTATTTGTAACTGCGTTTCTAATTCTAAAATAATAAGTCTTCCGTTTAATGCCGAAATATGCATACGCAATTCTCGGGCGTTTCGCCAAAAACGGCGTACAAAATTTCTTTAGCATTGTATTTAATAATTTGTTTATTTGCGTGTATTATTGAATTAACCTAACCATTTAAAGAATTAAATACATATTATTTCAACAGCATAGAATTACTGCATTTCGTCAATATCACCGCAAATTCTTGTGATTATGTTCATATACCATTTGGAATTTCTTCTAATTTCCTGTTAATCCATTTGAATCATTTGCTTGGTTGTTTGGATCATATACTTGATAAGACCGATGGATCCGAAGGTCATGAACAAATACATAGATTGCCCCTTCTTGATGTTAATGAAAAAATAGTATATTCACTATGCTTTTAACATGCATGAGGTTAAAAAGGACGGATAACGAATATAGTGTGTTTGCCGTTTATTTTCCGCATTTTTTTTTTTTTGCCATTATCAAAAGAATTAAAACGAACATTTTATTTTTCGACCCCACTATGTATATAAATTTTCATATTTGTACGTAAAAAGATAATAAGAATTCATTCCTAGAGGCTTTAACATATCTATTTAACTAGGGAAGAGCGGGACAAAGCCGGGTAGGTGGGTCAAACCAACCCCACCGTCATATAACGTTATATGACGGTGGTGTTGGTCAAATCGGGTACCTCTGTATCTCCGCAACAGGTACCATGATCCGTCCGAAAACCACAAACTGCTGCAAGGCTCCCATTACATCAGATTGAGTGCAGTTTCGGAGATAGTGCAAGATCTGTGATTTTCTAATTTTTTTTTTTTAAATTTTAGGTCGAAATACTTCTGTTTGGTGCTTCACATATGCTGCTCTGTAGCACCGTTGTCGTGTACCGAAGGGGTCGTAATCGGTAAGTGTCTGCTCGTATTGTTTGTCCTTTAATGAGTATTTGGCCATAGTAATGAATGACTTAATGCATCATTAAACAAAGAACCACCATATTCATTAAAACACGTCATATGGGGGCCAAAACCGGGTACTTCACGACCCACGCTTCAAATATATATTGCTTTAGGCCAATTTATATAGTTACAAGTACATTGTTATTACTATCATTCCTTCCATTGGTTTAATTAAAGCATTGAACCTTTTTTAAAGTGTAAACGTGTTAACGGTGTCTTGTGGAATGGACTTCCAGCTTTCTCCTTAGGTTTGTTATTTTCTATATAATTTTTCTTCCAGATATGGTGCGAAATTACCAGTATAAAACATACATGCATAGCTGGTTGCAAAGGAATATGACAAATGCAATAGCAGAGGTCCTAAAGAGGAGCTTCTCAAGTTTTCAACGTTCCACAGCCGCCATTTGAACATGAAGTCAAGGAAGCTCGCTTATGGGGCCTTTCACCTGAATCAGCGGTTAAAACAAGTTATGGCATTATCAAAAACATTTCTATTATGGTCAAGAAGCTGAGCTTGTAAATCAGAATTTATTTTTGGAAGAGAAAGGCTTTTTGGTCTAATTTTGAACGAGGAAAAGAAAGATCAAGAGAAAAATGTGGATGATGCAGAATCGTCTTCAGAAGATGATGATAACCGTTAAACTTGCATATTGTGCAACGAAATTTATGCACACTTCAGATCAAAGTCCAGATGGATCAAGTGCTGCAGTTCAGTGCTGTATGAAAAGGAGGTTTTCGGGCTCACATCTTCCACACTGGCTATAAGAGTGTGTTATTTTCTTTTTGGCTGCATCACATGTTTTTTTAAAACTACTTAAATTCCCCATAATTTTTGAGTTGCTACGCCACTGCTGCTGTGGTGAAGGCTGGGCCCATGAAGTTTTTCTAAATGCAGAGGAAGATGGTGGCGTTACTTTTATGTGTGGCTCTTGCAATTAATAAGAACATAAAAAGGTAATTGATCTTTTTTATTGCCCAATTTAATTTAAATGGTCATACAAGGAAGGAGATATTGTAAAGCCATAAATGTATTACTTTAATAACAAGCATGAGTTTTCCAATTTCTCAAATGAAATTTTCCAAAAATTATCTTCTTTATACATGTTTAAATGGGTACCTGGTTTAACCGAGTATTCGCCTATTTTTAGTAAAAACCAAAATAAACTATCAAAAATATATTTTTACTGAAAACAGTTATGTTCTGAAAATTAAATGTCCATGCAAGTCTAATAATACAGTGTTAATGATAAAATGTTATCGTTATGGTCTTCTAAATGTCATAATAATTGACTATTGCGCTAATTATTTAGTCATAGAATTATTATCTGTATTTGATATACGTAAACAATAAGAAAACTCAAACAGAAAGAAAACAATTTACAGTGAAATTATTCGAATATTTTCTAATATTAAAGACGGAAAATTTTTCTCATCATGGTCGATGATGTGGTAACATTAGATGATAAATTGTTTTTTGTATACGATATATTATTACTCTTCAAAGGGTTAGCACAACTGCCAAATGATAGGCACACAGAGCCACCGGCGTGTATTTTTTTTTAAATTGCTCCCAAAGAAAAGAATGATTTCACGGTGCCTGGTTTGGAACCGAACCTACGACCTCTTTGTAGCCGGCCAAGGGCTATTCCAACTGAGCTACAGGCCACCTATTAATTTTTTCTAAGCTACAGACGACCCCTTCTGCGAACACATATAAAGCTTCATAACAGAATAGTCTACAGCAAATCTTTATATTGTGAACCTTTATATTGTGGCATGACAGTTTATGCAATATTTAGTAGTAATATGTATAAAAGTTCTACGAAAGAATGCCGTATAAGTGTGCCAAAAGTATTTATATATTACCCCCTTCAGTGTGAAGGTTTACAAAACACGACAAATACATCTGGAACTTCGTTGTATTGGGCGTTGTTTTTTCAAACTTGATATGTCTACCTGAATCGTACGAAGTTTCAATTTTTTTACTGGTTTTGGAAGCCGAATAAAACATGTTTCGTGAGAGAAGCAGAATGGCAAGCTTAATATAATTTGACCCAAACAGGGTGTCCGGCGTATCACAAATGAAGACAAAGTGCCATCCGGATGTCCGGGTTTCTTCCGGCTTGAGCCATGATTGAGATCTTGGAAAAAGAAGTCACTTCCGTTCGGCGTTTATTCGAATTACAGTCCGATAAACGTAAAGTACAAAGAGAGCGATTTCCGTTGAATGAGGCTTTGAAAAGCAGGATTAAATACGAATGATACCAAATGATTCTTAATCCCGCAGTTTATGTTCAAGTAGATTAGGAATTGCATGCATTTAATTTCAGCGCTCGGTATTTGAAGTGAAGTTTTGTTTGTTTCTAGTTTTCATTGCTATGACTTAGCTTCCGTCGTAAGAAAATAAAAGCAAATAACGTGCTTACACTTTTCAATCTAAGAAATAATAGTTAATGAAAAATGGGACCCAATTACAAATGTATAAGTTGTACTTGATCTTGTGCCCCATACGTCCTTTGCCTTACCCCAGTTGCCCCTTCATCCTGGTTGCAGGCCATGTCGTGCTTACACTTTTCAATCTAAGAAATAATAGTTAATGAAAAATGGGACCCAATTACAAATGTACAAGTTGTACTTGATCTTGTGCCCCATACGTCCTTTGCCTTACCCCAGTTGCCCCTTCATCCCTGTTGTAGGCCTGGTATGCCGCATATCAAGTTGTACCTGATATGCGGCATATCAGTCCTGCAACCAGGATGAAGCGGCAACTGGGGTAAGGCAAAGGACGTATGGGGCACAAGACACCCGGGAATTGTTCTACATATGTATATA
>QLNU02014802.1:9541478-9553067 GCA_006491805.2 Dysdera silvatica | reverse complement strand
AGTTCGGATTCCTCGGAAAACTGTACCCCCAAAAGGTTTGGATTCCTCGGGAAATTGTAGGTCCCGGCGCAGCATGACCATTGTAGTCCTTGAGCCGTAAAACCACAAAACAAACAAACAAAAAGTACGGAAGCGTTCAAGTATTACGTAAGCAATATTTTGGCCATTTCAACCCCCTAGTAAGCAAAAATGAACAGAAGCTAACATAGGTAAATAAGACCAACGGAAAACTCCCCTACCCCACAAAGGTGCTTATGTAGTACTCGAACACTCTCTGCTTTGAGGCAGAACTTTTTAAATTGTACATCGCGGTCTCTTGGAGTGTCGCGACTTTAACTAGCGTTTTCTAGTATAACATTTTATATAAAAATATTTATAACATGTGATTTTTGTATATTTGAGATCCGTCGATAATTTATGAGAGGTGAAGGGAGTCGGTCAACCAAAAAAAATCGAAAGCCTCTGATATAATGTGAAACAGATAGTTTAATTATTAAAAAAAAAATTAAGAAGACGACGTCAAAACATTATTTCGCAGAAATTATATTTAGTGTCACACCGGCTCTGCCAGTACACTAAACATGCCATATGTAGGACGGATATTGGTACGTAGAACGGATACTGCCGCATGTTCCGCACTTCAAGGTGCTAGCTTTGAACATATGATGATGTGATCTAACATGCAGCCATGTGTTTTCCTAATTATGTTGTGGTGCTACACATCAATCTCATTTCTTCATATTAGCGTTATTTCCGATATTTTTATTATTATTATAAGTGACGTAATGAAACTTTTGGCGTGTGTATGTCCGAGTAAGATGGCTAATTGACAAGCAAAAAATACGTTATCGAGTTAGTTTTACACGAGTAATTATCTGTGGTGTTTACTATACTGGTGATATTGAAAACCCGTCATTTCTCGTATTAGGCTTACACTGTGTGCATATTTTTACAAAAACCTCAGATACTTTCCAAAAAAATAACAGATTTAAATTTTATTTTCTGCATAGTATAAACATACGAATACACGACGACGATTTTATATGAGGTATAAAAATAAGCTTATATTGAAACAAATCACTTCGCGATGTACTGCGTCAGGACCGGATTATTTCATAAACAAAAAAGCAAATATCTAGAACCTGCTTTTTGAGGGGTCCGGCGTGATAATCTCGGAACGCCACTTCCAATGCGTCGAGAATAATTAATGTGGAAACTGTATTGCGTATTTATTTGCCTTTATTTCAAATGAAAATAGAAAAAGATCAATTTCAGTATTTCGACAAGTAAAAAATCAATTACCAAATTCCGCAAGTCTGTCAAAATTAAGTTATCCAGCTGTATTGTGCATAGAAAACGATGTAGATGTTATTAATTTCATAGAAATAATTGATAATTTTGCTGAAGAAAGAGCAAAGAAAAAGAGAAATTTTTAATATATAAATTTTATAATACTTATATTACACATGAAATTTTCATATATTTTACTTTTCAAATTTTTGGAAGTTTATGAGTATTTTGGTTTAAGTTAATCTTAATTTTTCCTCTATTATCTCAAAATAAATAATTACGTAATTTATAATAAAAGGGGCCGGGGATGAAATTTTTTCAAGGGCCTCAAAAAGCCTTAACCAGCCCTGCGTCGTAGTTAAATTTTATTAACGTTGTTAATGACCGTTAAGAAATTTCAACTGCGAGACTTTTGTGTTTAATTGTTTATCGGTAAGCTTGTTTATTTAGAATATAAGATTTTAAAATGTCTTTTGAAATTAGCCAATCATTACAATATAACTTGGAAAAACTGCCAATTTTGTAAACTTTGTCCTTAATGCGACATAAAAACCGTAAATAAATTTGGGGTCTGATCAAAAAACTCAGCTTCTTTGGTAAACAAATCGGAAAGCTGAATTTATTCTAAGCTTTAAAAATTAGGGAAGCTCTAAGTCGTCGATGCATAAATGGCTAATTCCTAAAAGTAGGTGGTGCAGTTGTAACTCCATTGGTCCTTCTTTGATCGTTAATAACTTTTTTAATATGCATTTTTGAGAATTGTCTCTCGCAAACTTTTTGCTTAGAATCTTGCAAGGAATACAGCTGCGCAGAGATTGGACGGTCGATATTGGACATCCTGTATAGATTTTTCATATATGTGTATACAAATCAATTTTCGTAAAATGGTGCCCCAAAAATTTATTACGCTGAGATCCCGAGATTTTCCGTTATGCCACTGCCGTTGACATTATCCCCTTGATATAAATGACAATATTTTGAAAAAAAAAATTAATTTTGGACCTTGTAAACCAAAAGGTCCTTTTCCATACGACGAAAAAACAGGTGCTTCTCGGATATATACTCTTACAAGGAAACCACTGATCAACAACCCATTTATCGTTTTTCGTTATGCTATTCTCCGAAACTGAATAGTGCTTATTATAAGCCTTGTTGGCTTTTTGCCGATAGAGAATCCATTTATTATAATCCAGCTTTGACTAAAGGCATAAACGATTGGCAAGAATTATTGAATTATTGAAAAAGATTATATGGCACGAACTTCCATATTGCCATTTGCAAGCATGTATTACGAATGCTTCCTGGAAAAAAGAGACTCTACTATCGATATGATTTTAGACTTGGATTTAAGGAAAGAGATCACTTTTTGGAAAGAGATTTTAAAGAGGATTATTTAAATTACCCTTACTTTAGCTTCACAGACGTAGCTTTTAGAGGATACTCGAAAATCGACCATATTTTTGTTTTTCGGCTATAACTTCTGAACAAATCATGATAGCGTAATTTCGTAAATGTACAAAATTTCGCAGCCTATCCACTGGTGTAAAAAAAATCGTTTAAGAAATATGATGAATTATAAAATTCAATTTTCGTATTTTTCCCGCAGGGATAGTAGTACTAGGGCCGACACTTTCCATGTATGCACAGCAGTCATGCCGGGGCAGTAGCACGTAAGGGGCGACATTTCTCCTGCATGCATACCTATTCGCAAGCCCGTAGTTTCGACTTCAGGTATATTTTCAGGAGAAAGTGGGGCAACCCCTTTTCCAGACGAAAAACTAATGATTTGATTATATATATAAAAAAAAATCTCGTCAGTGAATCTAGGTATCCCCTAAATATGAGCTTATTAAGTCAACTGCTTCTGGAGATATAAATATTTACTTTCAGGGAGATTTTTGCGGGTAACACTGTATCATCCACTATAATTCGCCATGTAAATAAGTTTTGTGGTTTCTATTTAGGAAACTTACGACAAAAAACTATTGTACGTTCCGTCCTTTGATCCGTAAAACTTAAAAAACCTGTAGATATGGTAAATGTGTTTCTCTAACAGGTCATTGCGTATTAACTTTTAATTACTCTGCATCTGTTTCAATTTCCTTTGTCTTCCTATTTGTGAGTATTTTACAATTTCGTAATTAGAGACCACATGGCTCATATACACGGCGAATTATAGTGCATGATATAGGGTGACCACGAAAATCTCTCTGAAAGTAAATATTTATATCTCCAGAAGAGCAGCTGATTTAATAATCTCATATTTAGGTGTTAACTAGAGTCACTGAAGGGATTTTTTTGTATATATAATCATATCATTTGTTTTTCGTCTGTGAAAGCGGTTCCCCACTTTCTCCTGAAATATACCTCAAGTCGCCACTACACTCTACTTCCCTTGTTTATAGCTATGCATGCAGGAAAAGAGTCACCACTTACGTGTTACTTTCCCTGCATAGCAGCTGTTCGTATAAGAAAAAAAGTCTCCCCTACGCCCTATTTCACTTGCGGAAAAATATGAAAATTCAATTTTATAAGTCATCACATTTCTTAAACAATTTTTTACACCAGTGGATAGGATGTGAAATTGTGTATATTTGCAAAATTACGCTATCATGATTTGTTCAGAAGTTATAGCCAAAAAATCAAAAACGAAAATTTAATTTTATAACTCATTATATTTTTTATACAATTGTTTTACACTGGTAGATGGGCTGAAAATTTTTGTACATTTACGAAATTACGCTATCATGATTTATTCAGAAGTTATAGCATGAAAGCAAAAATATGGCCGATTTTTGAGGGGGAGAATTCACCCTCTAAACACATTTTTTAGGCGATAAAATTACGTTTCGGATATTTTGGCCTCCTCTATAAATACACTAAACTTCATTAAGATTGGAGGGGAATACATGGGTTAGTTTCCTTGTTAGTGTTGAACAATGCTATTAACATACCAAAAATTAATTTATTTTATGATTATGTTCAGAGATTATATAATTTCTTTAGCCAGAGCATTAAAAGATGAAAACTTTCCGGAAACATTGAAAATGTTAAACAACAAATTCCAACTTTGAAGAGATTATTTCCGATTCGATGCTCACCAAGGCGCGATGTTCTTTTTGCTATTCGCTTTAGATACGCGAATATTATGAAAGCATTAATTTGCCATATAATAACGTAAATAAAAAGACACAGAAGAAAGAAACGAAGCTATTGGCATAAAAAAATATATGCAAACATATGAATTTCTCTTACACACCAAGTTACCACAGTAATTCAAGCAAAAGTATTAGAAACAACAAATTAAGGATCTAATGGTCTTCAATCACCAGACGAAAACCTAATTAAAGCAGTCGAAATGTTAGGTGAAGCTGCAAAATAATTAAAAGACTATTGGAATTGTTTCTATAAAGTAAAAGAAACCGCCAAAACCATAGATTCCTGTTGGGGCGTCGAATGCGAGTTTTCGGAAAAAAGACAAATTCGTACTTAAAGATGTCTTGGTGAATTAAGTAAAGACTCGCGTCTTGATAAACCGGAGCAATCTTTTAAAATGAACGTACTTTATACAAACGTAGATATTATTGTCTCTCAAATATATAACCCGTTCACTAGCATGAAAGGCACTTTACTTAAATTTGAGTGCTTGTATCCTTTAAATTTTGTTAAAAAAATGACGATGAATTGCAGAGTTCTGCAAAATATCTTGCTAAAGAACTCTCTGCTGACATTTCCTCCGAATTTCCCCAAAAATTACTTTTAATGAGAAATGTTCTTAAAACAGATATATTAAAAATGCAAAACGGATTTATTAAAGACTTAGCTGGGCTTTTGATTATTAAAAATACATTCTATACTCAGTATTCCAGATGTTTCAACTGCACTGAAAATTTTTTAACTCTTTCCGTAACATTGGCGAGTGTAGAGCGATCGTTTTCGAAACTCAAATTAATAAAAAACTATATTCAAAGTTCGAAGATACAAAAACGACTATCCGCGTTAAGTGATATAAGCAGTGACGTTAATCGGGCTCGGAAAGCAGATTCTTTAGTAGAAGAGTTGGCAGAAAAAAATACAAGGAAAAAACTGGTTTTATGGTATCCAATAAAAATAAATAGTAAGGACAAAAGTACCAGTACTAACAGAATAGCACTCGTGACAGCTCTTTCTAAAAATAATATCAGCAGTGGACGAACTAAACATATTTTTCAATAAAATATGCGTTTGCCTTTCCTCATCTCCCTCCCTCTGAAAACCCGAAAATATATTCTTGGTTTGGTGCAAATAAATGTGGAGGAAATATTTTTTTTATCATTATCTATTTTCATATATGTACATAAAAATTAATTTTCATACAAGGGGGCCCCAAAAAGTGCCTTTACGCCACTGTTTTGACATCATCAAAATTTTGAGTTCCACTGAACCAAATTTTTCAACAAGAGAGCACTACCCCAGGTTGGAGTCAACCCAGCAACCTTCCAGTTAAAACCAAGAAAAAGATGTGCTGTCCATTGCCAGCGAAGCCATGGGTGCGGTGTTCTTTCCAGATAAATAGTTGAAGAAGAAAATTCTAAACACAGAGAGAGTGTGGAATGTGGAAGGATTAAATAATTCGACATTTTTGACATCACCAGTGGTAATTCACCACAATTTTGAGTTCCACTCGTTGGCGTACGCAAGTGTAGGTCCCGACACCCACCCCCCACGAAAAATTAACATTAGGTGTATGGGAGCCAAGTCATGATATAACTGGCGCCAAAATTACTTTAGCCCCGCTTAACCCGAGAAACCGCGACCGCCTATGCTTAGAAATCCGCCATTGGCAGAGAAGAATGACGACATTTAGATATGAATTACCCGTGGTCCGCCAAAACTGCGTGTTTAAAATTGCTTAAGCATCCACCTCCGTAGATCTGTTGTAAGTCCTTTTTTCAATAACCAGCGTTACGACCTTTAGTAAATTATTGCAATGTAGCCATGATGAAATTATAATATAATTATAATATAATATAATTAATATAAGAGCGTTGGAAACGTTTGGTATGAAATTCCCTACAAAAATAATTGCAACTAAAAATAGTTGCACAGACCACTAAAACACCCGTTCGCGACCCCGAGATTGGGAACCACTGGACTAAATTATAATGCGTTGTAAACAGTCCTGCGTCGAGTTTTGTACTTAATGCTAGTATGTCATTTTAACTAACACTAACTAATAGATTAAAGAATATTATTACATATATAATTTTGCAAAAGTTTATTTGAATATAATCAACGTCCAGTTGTAATAAAGACTTGTATCTGACCTTTCCAAAGAGAGCTGGGGTGTTTCCCCACAATGTATGTTTTCCACCATCTGCAAATACTTAAGCAATTATTGAAAACTCCAAACTTCTCTGCTCTACTTAAACTTCAAGTGCCGTTCTCACTTCTAACAATCTTAATTCATGTATCGCGTTTACAAAAGATTTTGTCATTAAAATACTTTCCGCCGTGGGAAACTGAATGCCGAATATATTCATATCTCGCTGTCTCATCTCTCCCTCTCTCGATCTTTACAACTCTCAAAATATCAATATCTTTCCAAAAAGAATCGATAACTTAGGAGATGAGGTCGGCTTCCGAAAGGAAGGAGCGCTTGGAAAATGCGTACAACTCATTACGATACCTAAATTATATTTAGCCGAGGATTCGGGAATTTATCCGCTTATTCCAATCAACTATTTCGACAAATAATTGATCATTGAAAACTAAGTTTAAAATTCAGATACTTACCTTTCTGGGTTCGTTAAAATAACTTAAAGCGTCGTAATTTCACCTGCTCTTTATATAAATATCCTGGCTTTGAGTTTGCGTTCAAACTAAAATGATTCTCTAATTATGAGTTATATTTGGTTTTGCGAATGTCTGTTTTTCACTTGTAATTAGGAGTGCTCATTTTTTTTGTATGCATGTATTTTTTTTCAAATACATAGATTTAAAAAAAAAATTTCAATCAGTAAATTAGGAAACAATTGAGTACTAATAAAACATTTATTTTGGCCAATTTTTATTTCTATAAAAATAATGTTTTTCCTCAAAATAGTAATAAAATATATTTGTTTTTTTAATCTGTCAAGAAATATTGTTAATTATTTTCTTGAAAAAATTCGGTAATAAATAAATCAGTAAAAGCAAAGAAAATATAGAAATAAAAATGGATATTTCAATTCTTTCAAAATTATTGTATTTGAGAATTGTGGGACAAATACCGTTGAAGGTATCTTTTTCATAAAATTAATTATATACTGACGCGATAATCATTATGTACAGTTCAATTATTTTTCAAAATACGAAGTATATTGGGTGCTAAAAAGAAATTAACCGTTAGTAAAAACGAAGGCCTGAGTGAATTTATGTGTACGAGCGCAGGTCTAATTTAAGAGTTAAGTATAAAGTAAACTGAGGACCAAAAAAAAAAAAAAATCCAAAATTTGGTGGAAGAAATGCGACTTTCCCTCTGTTTAAAAAAATTGGGGCCCTCTTGCCTCTGCCAGCTTCGCCCATATATACAAGTATACATAAAAATGGTAAATTTATTCAATGTCGTTTGTAAGATGTTATTGGCCTTCTCTTAGAATTAGCACAACTGCCAATAAGTTAAAACATAAAATTGCCGGTGCATGTTTTGTAATTTTTAATGGATAACACTTTTGACACCTATATTTAAGTACAAATTGAAGCTTTTATTTATAAAGAAGATAAATCTCTATATAAACGAGAGAGACCTAAACTGCTTGGAAACCTGGACTAGACGTTAGAACAGCTACTAGAAAATAAATTTATTCAACCGATAATACAGTAGTTGTTGATACATCTGTTATATCATCATCAGATTAACATCTGCTGCGATATCATTCTGACGATACTATTGAAATTTGTTTAAATTTGAAGAATATTGACAAGAAGAATAGGTTAGAAATGGAGGAGAGCAGGAAGCAAAACTTGTTAGGAGGCTCTCCACCAATTAGATGACGTATTTCATAAATCATAATTTTAGTGATTGGGGTTCCTTAATGCGCATTATTCATAGAATCAATGAGTAGAACAATAATATTTTAGTGTGTATATTTACTTGAATCCATTATAAAACAGAGCGTTGTTTTATGTAGATTGTAGGACATGAGAACTGCGTTGTCTTTCTTAGTATAGAAGGTTTGTAAGATATTATTACCATTCTGCACGATCTGCAATACATCAACGCGAGGTATTTCTCTCTCTCTCTCTCTCTCCCTCTCTCTTTTAAACGAAAAAAATCTATGGTGCGAGCTGAAATGTGACCGTCGAAACGGTTATGTATCTTAATCTCTACGGCAAAAATTACCGAAAAACAGGCTCTGGCTGCTCCGTAAGTCGACTTTTGGGCAATTAGAGTGCGTTTGTCGAAAGCAAAACATATGAAATTAGCTTGTATAACTTCAAAGAAAAAAAATTAAAGGGAATATTTATGCCATGGGAACCTTAATAATTTTATCAGAAATAAATTTTGTTAAATACTAAAGTGAATGAACAAATTATTTTGTGTTAATTTAATTTTAAAACATTTAGGAAATTGAAAATATTTTGCCCGCGATTAAATAACTATTAAAAAGCAAGTTTTAGCGCAATTCATATAAAACAGATCAATCTTCACCATGTGAATAATACGTAATACGCATTGTAGATAAGTGTTTTGTTTACTATTGGTCGGAAAAAGTTTATCGGGAATTTACATTTTATAAAAATTTATTGCAAGAAAAAATAAACAATATCACAGTATTTACTTCTTAATACTCCACAAGGGAGAGAAGGCTCCGTTTCTCCTCCTCCCCATCCCTATAATTATTTAATTAATTTAATTAATTGACACATTATCATAAATTAACAAGTATTAACATTTCATGCTTTAGCGATTTATGCCTTATAGGCAGCTTTTTCCGTATGTTAAATAAAACGTTTAAAGGATGTATAAACTGCATCTTATTAAAACACGTTTATTTTTATTAAGTACGTGAATTCGTAGGAAAATTGTCTGCAGGACTTTAACGACACGAGGCCGGCGAGTGTCACGTTGCTCTGGGAACTACTGCTTTCCGAGGAATCCAAACCTCTTAAGTCCCCAAACTTTTTGACTCTGTGTGCAATTAGTCGGTAAACGTCATTTTTCCAGCCGTGTTAAGAACCGAACCCAGAATATCTGCAAAATGGACAAATGCGTTACCATCACAGGTCCTTCGCAGGGAAAAAGTAAACATTTAAAACATATTAGAGTTTGCAATGAAGGATGTTCTCTTCACGAAACGAAGATAAATACGTTCATATAAAGAACCTTTTTCGGTGTAGAATGACCCTTGCTCTCCTCGGGCCGTAAAAATGCAACCAACAAAGCATATCAAGAAATGTGAACAACAGACCTTGTATACGTATTCAATGAACAACAGACCTTGTATACGTATTCAATGAGCAATAGACCTTATATACGTGGTCAATGAGCAATAGAACTTATATACGTGTTTAATGAGCAATAGACCTTATATACGAGTTCATTGAGCAATAGACCTTATATAGTATTCAATGAGCAATAGACCTTATGTACGTATTCAATGAGCAATAGACCTTATATACGTATTCAAATAAGTAATTAGGAATAGTCGACGTAATGGAGTACCGCAGGAGGACTCAAGCCCCGTCATTGGATATCGAAACACATTAACTTCTCCGAAGCCGCATCACATGATCTTCTTTTAAGCCACTTGAACCATCCCATGAGTTTGAATGCTCTAATGCGTCGAGCCCACATCCTTGAATATTTTCTTCGTCAAAGAAATGATGCACTGAATGAAGAATGAATAAACGACAAAGAAAACAGACATATTCTTGCATATAATGGATTTTATGATACTTCTTTTATATGAATTTTTAAGTATATTTGTGTATATGTTCTTAGTATATTTGCGTATATGTTCTTAGTATATTTGTGTATATGTTCATAGTATATTTTATTGGTATATTTGTGCATATTTGCTTAGTATATTTGCGCATATTTGTGTATATTTATTAGTATGTTTTTGTATATTTGCTCAGTATATTTGTGTATATTCGCTTAGTATATTTGTGTATATTTGCTTAGCTATTTAAAAAGAAGTAGATTTAAAGTAACTTGGTTGAAGAAACAAAGACAGTAAAACCGATGCTAAATTTTTTTTTCTATTTAATATAAAAAATAACAAACGTAATTAATTATTCTGCTCTCAAGGTACACTTTTTTTGTCAAAATTGAAATATAATAAATAAATTTTTATACCGTTGTAAGAGATAGGTATTAAATGTTAGAGTAAATGACTGAATCTTTTGATCCTTTAGTGAAAAGTAGAGCAAAATCTTAGGACACGGATTCTCCGGTACGAAAACAAAAAATTAAACTTTGCAGAAGTTGACCAACCGCGAAAGCGGAAGAAAAACACCAGAACCAAAAGAAACGCTTGACTGGCTGAGGTTTTGACCATTGGGAGGTGTTTATTCCCAATTCCCTAACGCTATGTAGTGGAGCCCATTAAATTTGCTAAAACATTGCTTTAGTTTCCACAGCATCACAAAACAAGAAAAAGTGGAGAAATTTCCAACGTCGTAAAAACTTAACTAGATAAATATCTTAAAAAAGAAGATAAAGGTGACCTGGATTTACCACAACTAATAAGGTTGGTTATGGTATGAAAAAGATGAAAGAAAAAGATAAAAGAAAATACTAGAAAATATAAAGAGCAGAAAAGAACAAATGAGATAAAAAATTACAAAGTTGAAAAAAGCATAAAAAATAAACAATTAATTGGAATTCTTTTATCGAAAGGTCCATAAAGAATCCACGTAGAAATATGTTTTTCATATAATGCTTACTAAGCAATTAAAATAGCTTTAGAATATTTTAAACGTTATTGGCACATGTTATGTATTAAGCATATTAACTGTATTATTTCAAAAATAACGTAAATTTGTTGTATTCGCTATTCACACACACACACACACACACATAAATATATATACACAGACACACATTTCACTCTAAAACGACTTTAAAAACGATTTCCGTAGACATTTCCTGAAGAAACGTATATATGTATATGGCTTAAAACGTGTTATTACAGTTTATCATGGTTAATACAATTGAAAACTGATCAGCACATGAAACTACCGGGGCATTTTTTCGTTGTTTTTTTTCCAAAAATATTACATCCTTTTACTTCTTTCAAAGACTTTTATCATATTCCATAATGCCTGCAGTAA
>QLNU02014802.1:9480547-9541378 GCA_006491805.2 Dysdera silvatica | reverse complement strand
AAATTCTTTTTAATCATGTTCTGATCCGTCGATGAAATGGCAAGAGAATTTAGCGTTTTTTCTATCGTAGTGGAAAGTAAATATTTTTATTAGTTCAAATTTCCTAAAAGATCATTCTGTACAATTAAAACAATCACTGAAATTGTTAGCAAAATCCGTATGTCTATCCAAGTGGTAGGGAAAATGTCGTCCACACTGTAATCATAAATAATCCTGAGTACCTACCCTGGTATAATTTTCATTTATCATTAACATACGAAAGAAATATAAAAAAAATTTAATGTGCATTAATTCTTCATATCATTCTGAGCTGTTTATATGACCTTCATTTCAATAATAAGAGAAATACTAGAAAAAACCAATAAATGCTAATTTATTTTCGACGCTCTCCTCGCTAACTAGAGCACCGGGCTGCTACCCGGATATTCAACCGACCACTGCACTGATAATATTAAACGAAAATAAATATTATGATATGTACTTGAGTTTTGGAGAATGATATGATGATGCTCAAAAGTATTTATTACGTTGTTTTTAACTCAGTAGCAATCTAATATTTGTTAAACAAATTTATTTTGTTGAATTATATTTCGACGCAATTATTCCCAAAGTTGAATTTAAAAAAAAATTTCAAACGTATTTGCATTCGGAGATGCTAAAGCCGTCCATCGCTATCACTTTCTCGCACTTCCCTTATATGGTACAGTAAATTTTACAAGCACGGCCATACATATTTGAACTTCGATGTGGAATATTGATAATTAATGTAAGTTACAAACACTATATTAATAATAAAATAGAAATAATAAAACAAAATAAAACAATAAAATTTATAAGTAATATAATAAAATAGTACAATAAAAATTTAGTATTTTATACATTAACTTTTTGGCATGAATGTTGGCGAGAATTAAGGGTTATCAAACAAAATGACCTAAATAATTTACTATTGGCTGAAGTAAAAAATTCGAACATACGTTTTACTTTTGAAGTGAAACTATCGGATAACTCTGCTAGATTACTCAACTACACCTTTTTAGATGCAATTTTGAAATCAATCACGCGAGGCGTTTACAAAAGCTATCTCGACGGCAATGGGATGGTCTTTGACCGTTAATAGCTTTTTAATTATGCATTTTTGAGAATTTTCGCTCTCCAACTTTTTGCGTAGAATTTTGCAAGGAATACAGCTGTGAGGAGATTGAACGGTCGATTCTGTAAACTCTGTATATATAGATATATAATATATAATAGTGTTGTGTCTTCTATAAGAAATTTACCAGTGACGCATTCCAATATTTTAAACAGAACACATGTTTATTAGTCACCGTTTCATGACGTAGGGTTCTGACGCAAAGCGTATAGCTTCAAAACTCTTCTAGATTTTGTAATTTTCGGATGTTCAGTTCAGTTTTAATGATGTACCGATCCCCCCACCCCCATTTACCAGCCATGTGAGATATGTCATTTGCCTCTTGACTATATCCCCCTTTCGAACTCAGCCATATCATGAAGATTTACTGATCGACACTCCGTCCATACAACTTGAATTTCTAACGTAAAATTACTCTTTCCGGATCTGGGTTGACATCTGGAATCCGACCTTTGACATGTGTGTGAACCAGATCCGGGAATAGGATGGTAACTGCGATTTAAGATCAGAGAGGGGCCTGGACGCCGACGACACATATGCCATCATTAGACAGCCCTCCTTGGGCTGCCTGCACGTAGAGAACGCAAAGTTATTTTCCATGAATGAAATGTGATTTTAAATTAATTCTTCCAAGCGTCAATTGCCTGTCTCGAATTTTACTAGCTACGTTACAGCTTAGTAATTTTTTTTGCCTGGAGGTGGATCGAATAAATTCCAGTGCTTTAAGGAATTGCGGAACGTCCGTCGTTGAAGGGAGCGAGAAAAAGGAATTGCAGTTTTAATGTCCTGCTATTAACGAGCTATTGACGAGAAAAGTGCTCGCGATTCTTCCAATCGCTGTCTACGTGTGAATTATCTTTACGTTCCGGATGATTCAACAAATTCAAATGTGGCGGCTCCAATCTTAGAAATCTTTCATCAGAGGGGTGAGTACATGATTTGATACATTGGGGCCATATAAGAAATAAGTTTAAATTAATTGATATTATGATAATTTCAGTTACGTGTATCATCGTTTATTTTTGCTCGGTTGAATTTCTTTAAAGCAAAATTTAGGGCTATGTAGCATTTTATTTTAATGTTTTAATGTCCGAAGTATATGAGTACTAATTTTAAAAGCACACCAGTGCTAGTTTTGTGGATACATGAGTACGTTTTACACACCAATGCTTATGTATAGGTACATAATTACCGTTACATTTTTTAAAGCACACCAGTGCTCGTTTTGTAGTACATCAGTACAGTTATTTTTAAAGCACATTAGTGCTTGTTCTGTAGTACATCAATACAGTTATTTTTAAAGCAAATCAATGTTTGTTTTGTAGTACATCAGTATAGTTATTTTTAAAGCACATCAGTGTTTGTTTTGGGAGTACAATAGTAGAGTTATTTTTAAAACATAACAGTAGTTGTTCTGTTGTACCTCAGTACCGGTATTTTTAAGGCACATCAAGTCAATTGGTTATAACATTAGGGTTTCAAAATTGTATCTTGCTTATGATATCGATATTTTGAAGTTGCATGGCAGGTGTAGTTATTATTTGAAATATTGATATTTTGAAATTGCATATGTTAGGTGTGGTTATTGTTTGCAATATTGATATTTTGAAATTGCATATGTTAGGTGTGGTTATTGTTTGCAATATTGATATTTTGAAATTGCATATGTTAGGTGTGGTTATTGTTTGCAATATTGATATTTTGAAACTGCATGTCAAGTGTAGTTATCGTTTGTAATATTGGTATTTAAAAATAAATTGCACAACAAGAATTATAATTATCAGTTATAACACTAGTATTTTGATATTGCATATCGGTTAGCCCTATAGATCACGATTATAGTTTTGGTATTGAAATTATGACAGTTGCTGTATATATTGCTATTTAAACGTTATTACGGTCAGTGGGGAAATTGGTATAATTCTGAGATATGGCCTATTTAGGAAAGATGAAGAAAGAGGACCTCAAAATCCTCGCGGAGGAGTTAGGACAGGAAGGGAGTGCCGAACTTAAGATATTAGATTTGAGGGGGGGGTTAATTCTGAATAGTGAGGAGTACGAAGAGGAATTTGTAAAAAAATCAATTACAAGTTATGAAAGCAGAAAAGCAGGAGAGGGAGGAATAGGAAAGATTACAAGAAGAACAAAAACAAGCCAGAACAGAAAGAGAAAGAGAATTTCAATCACATAAATTACAGATCGAATTACAAAGCCGGTCTGTATCTGATAATCTGGAATATACCCCGGATAAATTCCGTTAAGAAACCCCGTTCTGACTTACAAAAAATTATTCAGAAATATAAACCGAATGAGAGCAATATTAGCCTCTATTTAGTTATGTTTGAACAAGAGATAAAAAGGGCAAACCTTGAAGAATCTGAATGGACATCTCGATTGATATCACTTTTGCCTGTACACATTTTGCAATTAATCGTGAGGGAACCCGAGGAAAAAATGGATGATTATGCTCATATTAAACAACTACGTCTAAAGAAATTTAAACTCAATGCAGAAAAATTTCTTCAAAACTTCATGAAGTATCAGCGAAAAACGAATCTACGTGGAAAGATTTCCATTATGAAATAAAAAATTATCTGGAAGGTTGGCTTGAAGGTTTACAGATAACTGATTAGGAGAAACTATAAAAAATTTAATGGTTTCTGACGAAATGAAACGTCGCGTTTCCCCTGAAGTTTGCAATCATTTTATTGATGATTGGGCTAAATTTACTTCTGCCACAAAATTGGCATCTGCTTTAGATGAATATGAGAATGTTAGAAGTTTTCAGAAAAAAATGCCCAGTGGTTTCCAGGATCGTAAAAGGGACATCCACTCAAAGAATTTTAAAAACAGGGAAAATAGACTTCGACAAGGAAAACCGCAAAATACAAGTCGACCGGATCCCTCTTCCAAGACCGACGAATACTTCGAACGTCGTAAATCTCCGCGCTGTTTTGAATGCAATTCCCCCATCATTTACGCCCACAATATCCGAAACTGAAGTAACCCGCAGCAGTAAATAACTTAATTCAAGAATCAGAAGATAGTATGTTAGCACCCTATATGATAAACGATTCCGAAGCAAATGGCATTTAGCTTCCCATTTTGAGGAAATCTAGAGCAACTATTGGCCTCGCTAATAGTAAATACATTAAACCATGTATGTTTACTGGGGAAAAAGTTTGGTTGAGAAACCCCCTTGAAATTCTTCGACCCGACCCGATCCTTCTGCCTTCCTATTGCTGAAATATGATTAAAGGGAAGTTTTGGTGAAATCTAGACCCAAGCCGCCGTAGTGTCGAAAAGCTTGAACCAGTCTCGTTATTTACTAGGAAACCGGACCACAAAGATAATTAGGGAGAAAGAAAAGAGATTTTCCCCCGTTTCTATTAACGCCGTACAAACCCGAAGTCAGAAACTCGCTGCGTTAAAGGAAGGAAATGGAGACCAAGAGGAATTTGAAGCCATTGAACCAGCTGAAAGTGGAGAATCACTAGGAGATCCCTGTATCGTGAACAGTGAGGAACCAAGGGATTTAAAGCTGATAGGAAATGAGGAGGGTGCAGAAGGACTCACAGTGTTAAAAATCCTTCATGAAAATTTTCTTACCGCTCAAAGATTTTGAACCTTTCCATAGTGCCGCCGAAAAGTCGACGCACACAACTTCAAACTTTAAATATATTATCGAGAATGGATTGCTTATGAGAAGTCAGGAGGATCGTACGGGATACATAAAAAAAATACTAGTAATTCCTGAAAGGTTCAGAAATGAAATTAAAGCACTGTGCCATAAAGGAACTTACGCTCATGTCGTGGTTGCTAAATCTGAGGATAAGTTAGCAGACATTTCTTTTGGCCGGGGTGTTATAAAGATATGGAAAAATACGCACGTACGTGTGACCAATGTCAAAGGGCTGGCAAGCCTAATGAAAACACAAAGCGCCCCTAAAAATTGTACCAATAATTTCAGAGGTATTTGACAGCAATTTCTTGACATTAGGCACATGGAAGAACAGAAGATAAAGCGTAAACGTTGGTATGATAAAAACGCGGCAGAAAGTGAATTCAAAGAAGGAGATCTCGTCTTAATACTAGCCACTTATAAACCAAATAAACTGGCGGTACAATTGGTTGGGCTTGGTGTGGTTAAAAGCAAACTTTCAGAAACCAATTACATCATTAAACTTCCTGGGAAAAAAGAGCGGTCTCAAATCTATCACATAAATATGTTGGAGCCGTACCATAACAGATCCGAGATGCTTAATGACTTAAGTTGTGGAGAAAATAGCGAGAAGCTAATGGACAACGACTTAGATTTCCCTTCGATTGAGTATGATCCAAATATTTACGATTTCTCCCAGTTGAGCTTAAAAAGTAATCTGCCACACGTGTTAGAACCCGAGGTGATAGACCAGTTACAAGTTTTGTTAAATCGATATTCCAAATTTTTTTCGACTGATCCCGGGGTCACTAAGCTAGTTACTCATAATATTGAACTTATTAGTGATAAACCCGTCCGATCGAAACCTTATAAATCCTCTCAAAGGTAAGGGGAGATTTTGAAAGGAGAAATTGAGCGAATACTAAAGTGAATATTATCGAGATTGGAGAATCGGATTACACTTCCCCAATGGTACATTCAGAGGCTCCAAATAAAGACCCTCGACCTTGCATTGATTATCGTAAGCTAAATGAAATCACCCTCGCACAATTTTTTCCGTTGCCAAATATTGAAGAGTTTGTAGAAAAGGTGGCCTCAGCCAAGTATATCACCGTTCTTGATTTCACTCAATGGTATTGGCAGATACCACGAAGCCCAAATGCACAGAGGTCAGCTGCTTTTGTAACCCCTTTCGGAACTTATAGACTCTTAAGAATGGCTTTCGGGTTGAAAAAAACTCACCATTCTTTTACTGTAAAATGATGTCGGAAATTTTAAAAGGTTATATCGAATTTGCTGTACCACATCTTGATGACATTGTCATTTTTTTCAAACACGTGGGTGCTTCAGCTGAAACATTTAGATTGAGTGTTATCAAGAATAACGGGAGCCAGACTAACTATAAAACCGTCGAAATGCCGTTTTGCCCAAGAGACGATCCCCTATCTTGGACACGTTTTAGGGTAGGGTTGCCACAAACCTTCGGAAACAAAAATAATCGCGGTTACCGAATTCCCAAATCCTCAAACAAAATCTCAATTTCGGGCCTTCTTGAGGGTAGCGGGATACTATAGCCTATATATACCCAAATTTTCAGTAATAGCTGCGCCATTAACAGATGCTTTAAATGGAACGAATAAAAAAGGTGTTATCGATCGGACTGACGAATGCGAAAAATCCTTTTGCACAGGACCGAACCTCCTGTTCTACACACACCCGGTTTTAAGCGGGAATTCATAGTTCAAACGGATGCCTCAGATACAAGAACGAGAATTGTACTATCACAAAAAAATTCTCAAGAAAACGAATATCTTCTTCTCTTTTTAAGTAAAAAATTTTCAGAAGTAGAGAAAGTATACAGCACTATTGAAAAAGAATACGCCAGCATAATTTATGTAATTAAAAAATTACGCAATTATTTAGATGGACAACATTTCACGATTATGACCGACCATAATCTATTGATATGTTTAAGGAATAATGCACGAACCAATTAAAGGTTAATGAGATGGGCCCTAGCTCTTCAATCTTATAATTTTGATGTAGAATATGTAGAGCAGTAATAAACATATACATAGAGCAGGAAAGAAGCATAAAAACGTTGACTGTCTAAGTAGAGCTGTAGCCTCTGTTTAATATTGTGTTTTATTTGTATATTATATTTGTATAATGTGATGAAAAAAAAATTCTGAGTATTTTGATATTCGTAGTTTATGAACATATTATCATGAAAAAGTACTGAAGTAGTGAGATTGTATACCCAACCTCGCTAAAGTTTTAAAGGATTTTATTGTTGAAATTTTGTATGTGTTTGTTTAAAATTGCCTGTAGTATTTGTACTGTATATGAATTATTTTATTAATGACCTATATTAATAGAATTACGATAATTGACAGAAATAAAGTAAATGCATCAGTTCGCGCCTTTAACTCTTTAACCCCAATGTACTATCATGGTACTCCTCTCATTATTTTGAACTAACCAGTACATATATATTATAAACTTTCACCAGTTAAAGCATGACAGAGCATCACCTTCCTACTTCAAGTTTGGACATACTGGTGTGGCTGCATTGTTATCTTGCTGCGTTGTGCTCCACCTTGCTGTCATCTGTTATGAGTGACCTGTTAAAACTTTTCGTTCATAACTTCAAGAAAAGTTCTGCAAGGGTGGAAGGGCTGTACCCCCCCTCATTTACCAGCCATGTGAGATATGTCATTTGCCTCTTGACTATATCCCCTTTCGAACTCAGCCATAGCATGAAGATTTACTGATCTACACTCCGTCCATACAACTCGAATTTCTAACATAAAATTACAGTCCCTGGATCTGGGTTGACATCTGGAATCCGACCTTTGACATGTGTGAACCAGATCCGGGGATAGGATGGTAACAGTGACTTGAGACCAGAGAGGGGCCTGTCCGCCTAGAGATACGCTACCATTAGACAACCCTCTCTGGACCGCCTATACATAGAAAACTGAAAGTTATTTTCAATGAATAAAATGTGATTTTAAATTAATTCGGCCAAGCGTCAATTTCCTCTCTCGAATTTCACTAGCTACGTTACAATGTCAATGAAAACAGCTAAAGTAAATACATGTAATGAGTTTACTATAATTTTAATTTCCGGAGGAAATTCCGTTCACTTTATTTTATATTTTATCTAAAGATTAAAAAAAATATCCTTAATAAATAAAAACTATGATATATATTTTTAGTTATAAATTTTATGGAAAATAAAAGAAGATAAAGGGGGCCCCCGT
Organism: Dysdera silvatica; assembly: GCA_006491805.2. NCBI lineage: Eukaryota > Metazoa > Arthropoda > Arachnida > Araneae > Dysderidae > Dysdera > Dysdera silvatica. The sequence continues at coordinate 9,533,298 of QLNU02014802.1, read as the reverse complement.
TTTACAAAAGCCTACCGCTTCGTGGGGGTTATCAGTGCGCCACTGGTCAACGGTTAGAAGGATAGCTCATATTTAAGAGAAATATACTTTCTTTTTCAACTGATACTTTTGAAATATTTGTTTCAGTTGCAAGGTTTTTATCTGTAGTTTCAGAACACTCTTGAATTATTTGCTGCTCTATGCACATTGATTGTCATAGCAACTTGGTTTACTGGAGTTTCAGTTGAAAAATAAGAAAACACTTTTAGCAATTTTTGGGCCATATTTTTTCTCTCTTCCCTTTTTTCCTTTTTTCGGCCCCACTGATGTACGATTTTTTTCCTTGAGGACGACATATTTATAACGATTGCACAGTGGATTTTCAGTCTATGAAAATAACTTGAATCTGCAGAATAAAAGAATTTGTATTTTCTCAATCCATATAATAATAAATTAATATTTCTTACACTAGGGTATAGACAAAACTTTTTTTTTTATACTTTTATAAAAATTAGTTGCAGCACGAATAACATTTTAAGACTACCTTGTATCCACTAGCTTCTTGTTCCGTGTGTGGTCTGAAAAAAATTTCTCATGTCCTCAAAGGAATGTGAAGGTTTTCATGTGATCTATGAAAAGTTTATTTTTCTGTTGAGAAGAACTTTTCAGAGTGCAGTTTGTAAAAGTTTGCAAAAGAACACATGGCTTTTTTACGTGCAGTAAACCAAGCGGAAAAAGGAGAATGAGTTATGTAAATAGATTTACAAAAACATTTACAGGATAAATTCTCGAACGCTGAATATCAATGAAGGAGATAAAATGAAAAGCGAATGAATTACATGAATGACATGAATCAAAGGAAATTTATACGCAACGTATTATACTGAAACGCTATATTTCAAAACCTTTTATCGTTTCTTGTGTGGTGCATAGGCGTAGCCAGGGGCGTGTTTTGGGGGGTTGTAATGTAACCCCATCGCAATGAAATTTTGTATATTTAACATAGGAATATATGAGTTGTAGCTCTGTAACCCCTCCCATTAAGCCTATAACCCCCTTATGAACTTTCTGTCTACACCACTGGTGTTGTGTCTTTTATAAGAAATTAACCGGCGACGCATTATAATATTTTAAACAGAACACATGTCTAATAGTCACCGTTTGATGAGGCAAGGATCTGTCGCAAAGCGTATACTGTAAATTCAAAACTCGTCCAGATTTTATAATTTTTTGATGTTGAGTTCAGTTTTAAAGGCAATAAAAACAGCTAAAGTAAATAAGCGTAATGAGTTTGCCACAGTTGGAAACCGTTCATTTTACTTTATATTTTACCTAAAGATTAAAAAAAATCCTTATTAACTATAAAACACAAGATCATTACTATTATTATTTTACTTATAAATTTCATGGAAAATATACGAAGGCAAAAACCCCGCCCCCATCCTTGCCTGGGCTATCAGTACGTCACTGTGTCAAAAATAATTTGTATTATTCTGTTTACAATTAATTTTTTTTCATTTTATTTCATTTTTACAGTGTACACATTTCAAATTTTTTTGCAAATGTAAAAAAATTGCGAAGGTAAGATTTCTGATGAACATCTTTGAGGAGCGCCTTCAGTGCCCTTCCACGATGATTAGGCGGGGCTAAAGCCGCGCCGGCCTAGCCCGTGTGACCATCTATGTTTCTAAGTAGGCACAGAAGGCACGGGACGGCATCAAACAACTTAAAAGTAAAATTTTCCAAACTGGACAATGTTGAAAATAATGTTTCGTTTTAATTATTGCCCTGTTTCCCCCAACAGCGATTATATAGGAGCCTACTTTAACTTGCCTGCAAATGCAAACTACAGAATCGAAAGACAAAGAGATATGACCATATGATCATATTGTTTACATTACAATATCCGATACTTCCCACCAAGAACAGATGTATCTGGTACCAACACGGGGAAATTGCCATTAAGGTGTGCCCCACATAAATAAAGCCACCGTGATTGTGTGCCATGACTGGCAACGAAACAAACCAATAAGAACGCAGCAAATATATTAAGAAAGTCTATATACAAATACATATTTACAAGGAGTAACTCACTCCCTGCCCCACCTGGGCAGGAAAAAAAATGAACGTGTAAAAAAAGAGGGGAAAAAGTGTCCCGCCGAAATAAAGCCACTACTGTTAATAGCCAATATATCCGCCATGATTATATATGACTTGGAAAACACGATGTGGCATACCATTTACCAATCCCTGGAGGACAATGGCATCAATATTATCCCAGACTTCAATGATGGCAGCCTTCAATTCTGCCACAGACTGAAACTGTCTGCCATTGGCATATACAGCCCTACTGAGGTTACCCCCACACATTTTCTTGGGAAATAAGATCAAGGGAAAGGGCGAGTCATTCCATGACATGTACCCCATTATGCAAAAAACATTCACAAGAGGGTTTTGCAACGTGAATGGGGGCGTTGTCCTGCTGGAAAATCCAACTTGGGCCACCAATTCTCTCTGCAAATGGCAGTAACTGGATTTCTAGCATTTTTTGGTAATCGGTAGCCTTTATGCGGCCTAAGGGGAAAGCCAGGTTAAGTTTACCACCATAGCCGAAGCCTCCCCACACCATTAATGAGCCTCCACCTTATTATCTTTTGGAGAAGATTTCCTCTTCTTCCCTCATGTCACGCCAACAGAGTGTAAGGCCGTCTGGGCCATCAAAGTAAGTTTTTTCTCATCTGAGAATATAACACGATGCCACTGGTCTTTCCAGGTTTGATGATATTTGGCCCAATCTACTTTCCTTTGCTTGTGGATAGCTTTCAACATGGGCTGCTGTTTCCTTTTTTATATTGGAAGTTTTTTGTATATTTTACAATCCGTGACAGAGTTGATTTTGTCACAGGGATGTTATCCTCTTTGGCCAATTGTCTGAGAGAAATACCACCTTGTGAAAGACGATGCACAATATCTCTTTCCTGCCTGGAAGTCATTTTTCTGCCTGTACACCTCCTTTTTTTATACCTGTACGCATTGCCCTGATTCACAAAATTGTCTATTACGGTTTTAGATCGTTTGATTTGCTTAGATATTTGTCTATATGAAAGACTTTGTTCCTTAAAAGCTGTTAGCTGGCCTTTCTCGAACTCTGATAGCTGGGTTCGTTTTCCCATTGCAATACTGCAGGAGAAATAGAAAATACAACCTTCTGAAGTCAACATTCGACTGGGATAGAACAGGTAAGTTATTTGACAACTTCCTGACGTCATAAACCTGTTTACCTGTAATAGCTCGAATATTGAGAGTTACCTAAAACACTAATAGGGATGGTGGCTTTATTTCGGCGGGACACTTTTTCCTCTCTTTTTTTACACATTCATTTTTCCCCCCGCCCAGATGGGGCAGGGAGTGAGTTACTCCTTGCAAATATGTATTTGTATATAGACTTTCTTAATATATTTGTTTCGTTCTTATTGGTTTGTTTCGTGTCCAGTTACGGCATATAATCACGGTGGCTTTATTTCGGTGGGACACACCTTAGTTGTTGATGCTAACTTTTTGACTTTGAGAAAAGCCAGAACAGAAACTTTTTGCAGGTGTCATTAAAGGTAAACTGAACGATGGTCGATGTTGGCAATGGGCTTTCTGCGAAATATGTGCCGCATTTCATATCTATCACAGTTACTGTGCAGTTTCGGGCTCCTATTTATTTTGATAACACCGCTCTTTCATTACAATTTTATATTTGTGATTGTGTTTGCTTCTTTTTTTTTAATCATTTACCAACCACATCAAATCAGAGGTTCCAAGAATCCATACTAAAATTATTGTGGATTCAAAAAGTGCCTCGAATCCACGAAGTCGGCGAATATGGTAGCAATAATTTTGAGTTGTATCTTATTAGTTTGAATAATTTTTACGAAATATCGTCTTTACATTCAAAACGTTGAGAGTATGATATCCTTTTCTTCTTCTTTACAAATATTCCTCTCTTTGTAAAGGAGGGAGGGGGCGGCAGTACAGGCTGTGCCTAAGGGCGGCAATTTTATAAATCCGCCAATGTTCTCTGCCAAGATTTCCTCTTCCATTTGACTCTACATACCTTTTAATAAAAAATTTTCGATAATTCGCCAGATCAAAATAAAGCCAAGAAACAAGTTGACTGTTTAGGTTAATATAATGTTGGGTTCAATAAACAGTCGCACGAACTTTGAAACTGGTTGCCTAGATACAAGCATAACCATGGCATTGGATATATTGCATATTAAAGTTATACTTCGAAAAAATTTATATTTATTGGATTTACTCGACTCTGTTAAAAATGCTTTTATTTAAAAAAAATGGCGGCGACCAGCTGAGAGGATAGAAGGCTACTTGGCTGCTATAAAAAGGGCCACAGATCACTTGGCTATTATAAAAAAGGCCGCGATTTGAAGTTTGGGAAAACTGGTTAATCGTAACTGTATGGAGCGTAGTCTTTGACGTTTAGTCAGATTGATTCCCCGCAAATTTCAGATGTTTACTATTTTAAGCAGACGTCGATATTTTTCGCCAAGAATCAACTGGTATTAAATGCAAGTGAACAAAAAGTATCGCCATTAAGGTTCTACTGTTGGTTAGTTTGGCGATTGTTTCAACTACGGCAGGTTAGTCCAACTTTTCATGCCAAATGGGACGCACAACTAATTTGACACAAAACCCACGCACATCGAATTAAATTTCAATATCGCAAATTGAAGTTTTCGAAATATAGTAGTACTTAGAGTCAATCGTTCTGTGTAATAAATTTTGTACTCAAATAGAAAATTAAATGATTTTATTAAACTTAATTTTTTTTAAAGTGATTTTATTAAACTTAATTTTTTGAAGTGATTTTATTAAACTTAATTTTTAAAGTGATTTTATTAAACTTAATTTTTTTTAAAGTGATTTTATTAAACTTAATTTTTGTAAAGTGATTTTATTAAACTTAATTTTTTTAAAGTGATTTTATTAAACTTAAAGAAAATTAAGTGATTTTATTAATCAAGTGATTTAATTAAAGTGAAATTATTAAACGAATTTAACACAAAAACAGATGTATATATTCCTACGTCTTACCAGCTTTGCTTTCGATTCCCGTACTCAAAAGCTATTATTTCAAAATTATCAGACATCTGTATTTTAGAATTGTTGATTTCGGTACGTTTTTCGTGAATAAATGCGTACCTATACAATGAGACCGTTAATGTCATAAAAATTATGTCAATAAATAAATATATAATGTATTAACAAACAGACATAAATTTTTAAGGCTTTAGGATATTTTTTTCTTGAATGTAGCCAAGGGCCACCAACGAAGTTTTTACGTGTCGCATGCGGCCGGCGGGCCACAAGTTAAACCACGCCGAACTAAGTGATGAAAATATTTTAAAGCCAAGAAATAAAAGGGAATATTTTAAAACAAAGGGAAGGGGGCCGTAATTAGTATTTGGAATTTAATAGAAATGAAACACTGGGGCTAGAATTATTGCGTGATTAATCATAATGTGTACTGTTATGAATATTACTGGACTATACTACTAAAATACTACTGGACTATACTACTAAAATACTACTGCACTATACAGCTAAGATAATACTACTAAATACTACTGCACTATGCAACTAAGATAATACTACTAAATACTACTGCACTGTACGAAACTATAATATGGTATTAAATACTACACTATAATATAGAATTAAATACTACACTATAATGTAATATTAAATATTACACTGTAATAGAGTAGTAAATACTACATTATAATATTTTACTATAGATGTATATTATAGTGTAGTAGTAGTGGTATTACACTTTTTATAAATACTAATATGCAATAATATACTACAAAAACCCAAATAAATACTACTACACCATATTACTAAAATCTAACTAAATACTAATACACCATATTACTAAAATCCAACTAAATATTACTATGCTATATTACTAAAATGCTACTAATACTCTACTTTAATAAATCTACTCCCTGCTTCAGTGGGTCATGAGAGGTCGCATTTAACTTTATTAGCAATAATTGCTGCCCCCAGCCTCCCTTTTCATTTATCGGTTTCCAAATATTTTCCGTCAATAGGTGTCAAAAAACCAACAGCTACTTGAAATGATAGTATGTATGTTCACTTGGTGTCCATGTTAGACGTTTCTGATGAAGGAGGGCGAAGCTTGTCTGAAACGCGCCAATACGCAATACTTAACTCACTAATTACACTCCACAATGTCGTTCCTACTCTTTAATATCAGTGCTATCTAAAATAGTACTTTACTGCTACTTCCAGATTCAAGTTAACCTTATTAACAGACGTTGATGCGTTATTTATATTTTTATACAGGGTGTCTCAGCACCAGGGTTGCAAACATCTAGGAGGGGTAGGGTACACTTAGACGAACAATATTTGTCATAGAACCTAGGGTCGCAAACCACTCACAGCGCTAGTTCTAAAACCGTCCAGCATGCACAAATATTTACAACCAGTGCGTGAAAAGCGCCAGATAAAACTCAGGTCAGCTGCTCAAGTGCATAGATGATTAGGACATCGCATTTTGCGCTTCTCATGCACTGGTTGTCACTATTTGTGCATGCTGGACGGTTTTAGAACTGACGCTGTGAGTGGTTTGCGACCCTAGGTTCTATGACAAATATTGTTCGTCTAGGTGTACCCTACCCCTCCTAGATGTTTGCAACCCTGTATACAAATGTATAAATGTTGTAATACTGTTGCTCCATAGATTCTTCTGTAATTGACTCAAATGTGTACCACGTAGCATGTTTAAATTGTTTTTTCTGTCGTAAGTTAAATCGGCTACATAAAATAAATAACTCGGAAATATATTACATATTAAAGCTGCAATAACTTATTTGTGCAAAATAGTTTGAAACTGCTTCGAAAGACAATAAATCCAAGAAAAGTCGACATTTATGTCCGCAGGAATGAATTATATGCCAGTATTAATGAACGCTACATTAATTTCATAATTGTAGCTAAGCTTAAGTAGAGCAACGAGGAACCATTTAATTTATGCGCAATAATTAACAGATCAAAAAAGCTATAATTGTACTAAGTGTTGCGTTTCTTTCGACGCAAATGTGCTACAATTTGGTTAAAAAACACAACTACGTTTGTTTAATAAACACAAAATGCACCAATACCTTGCAAGAACCGCATCCGTGAATTAGAATACAAATTTTCTGTGCACCAACCTATTTTGTTACCACCAATGAGTCGAAGTTCCACTACCCATAAAATTACCTCGGGTTGAATGGGGGACATAGCAAAATATGAAGAGAACAGTCGTATTCAAAGAAGTTCTGGACTATCAGAAATTAAACTCAGTTCACAATCAGCAGAATTAAACTTCCCGTCCTACCATTTAAAAATTGACACTCTCATGAAACAATTAAAATTTTAAGAGTAACCAAAACCCCGGTCGAAGTAAACTATTGTCGAGAAACTAAACGGAAACGCTCAACAAAAGAACTTGACGTTGAGCCAAATTTTGAGATGCTGCATTTTTCGTCCAAATCTGTTCAAAAAAAAGAAAACCCATGGGAATGACAAATCTACAAGATCTCAAAAAAAGATCCATATTTTTTAGTTGCGTGTTCCCAGCGTCGCCCTAATTTAAAAATTGTATTTTTCTTCAACGCAAAAAGCGACGTGAAATAAAATTTAATCGCAAATAGTTTTCAAAATGTATTCCACAAACTCGATTTGCTATACATACTGTTTTATCCGCAGTGGTGAAATCTTTAAATGATTATATTTTAGTTACACTTGGCGCAAATAACAGTTGGTGTGTAAGTATTCTGATGAAAAATTATCAGAGACGTACGGAGAAAAAACTTTAGCATTTGTCCTCATGGACGACCATTGTAATCCATTGTCTGTCTCCGATAACGCAAGCAATATGGTGAAACAACTACACAGGATTTGGTCTTGAGCTTAACATCCTGGCTAGATGTCTTTGCAAGCAGGACTTTCAGTTCAGCGAGAAATCTATCTACGTCCCCAACAGTCACGAAATCCTACGGCTGGACTAGTTGTATCAAGATTCCACCGACTGACCCAACTTGGCTGCTGAAAAGTCTGCCTTAAACGGAAACCGGTTTATTCTGTGAATTTTCTCCTTAATTTAAGTAGATCTAATCTAAAAATTAATTTTTGGCCTCTTTTATAATTAAAAGGGGCTAACTTTTCTTCATTCTGAAGTTACGATATCCGATGAAGATGATGTTACTATGATAAAACTGCAAGTAACCCTGAGCATTCAACCCATTACCAACTTTTCTAATGACATTGGTGTACGTGGCAAAAATGTGTAAATTTCTGATATTTAAATATATGATATATAATGCAGGTTAAATAATAATATTAGTTTTAATTTTAATACCAATTTTTTCCTTTTTCAATTTATTTTAATGGTAATCAGGTAATGATAACCTGGTAACTTTAACAAGAATCCGCATATAATAGACAAACATGCTAGTTTTTTATGCTCGTAACAAATGGATTTTATTATATATTAGAAAATATATTTTGCGTATATATATATATATATATTTTTTTTTTTGCTTGCATATAAAATAAACGTTGTATATATTTTATATACACATACATTCATATTTATAAATAGAATCAATGAAAGTTTACATTGCGAAAGGGTTAATAACTGTCATGGATAGGAAGCTTTTACATATAAATATTATATTTATATTAATTAAAATTTGCTTGCATATAAATGGTTCGGACATTTCGTTATGTAAATGGTTTTTTCTTAACTAACGCTTTCCAAACAAAACTAGTTTCATTTGGTACCAATTCAATCAAATAGTTTCACATAGTCCTATAATTCTGTTTCGAAACAAAAAACCCGTTTTCCTTAAGTTAATTTCCATGAATTGGAGACGTTTTATAGATTAAAAACTTTATGACATAATGTCGATAGATCCGTAGGAAAGGACAGCTATAATACAATTAGTCATGAAAATATTACATAAAAACCACACTTATGTATTTCCTGTCTACCTAAATAGTATCCTAGTATCAAAGGAATTACCAAAATTTATCATATATGACAAAATGTAATTAAACTGACAATTTCAATATTTATTTAGGGAATAGAAAACTAAATTGTAGCAAAGGGTGTTGACTAAAAATTAAATAAACGAATATAAGATTAAAAATAAATTTGAATAAACATGGTAATTTAATAATTTATTTAGATAAATATGAAAATTAGATTTTTCTTCATTAAGAGCAAATAAGTAATGAAAAGCAATATACAACATAAAATTACAATAAGAATATTAAAAATAGGAATAAAACTGAAGGGAGAAATGTATAAATGTGATGAATATAAGAGAGAAAGGAAAAGAATTAAACTAAAAATGTCAATCGATTTTCTATGCATAGATAACAAATATATTTTGCATCTCAGCCAAATGAAAGGTTATGCACAATGAAATACTGTAAACGTAATAGCATAAGGTTAACCCCTTGACGCACATAAAGTTTGTTTGTTTTTTGGTTTTACGGCTCAAAGACTACAGTGGTCATGCTGCGCCGGGACCTACTGTTTTCCGAGGAATCCGAACCTCTTAAGGCCTAGGGAACCAAACCCCGGACTACAGTGAGCAGTGCGATCTTTATGAGATCTCTGAGTAAGCGTTCTTTTTGCACTGCTGGGAGTCGAACCCGGATTAGCCGCGCAATAGGAGAACGCGTTACCACACTGCGCCACCGCAGGGCCTGACGCACATAAAGAAACTAGATGTTTTACAAACATGTAAAGTGCATGAATACCTTCCCTAGACTTATAATAAATAGCAAATTATAAATTCAGATCCAAAATATTTATCGCTCTTTCAGAATTTTTTAGGACATATGTGTCCCTATGTGCGTTAAAGGGTGTAAAGTATCTATGTAATCGAAATCCATTGGTAAAGATTTTTAGAAATAAATCAGTCTCAAATAAGTCAAAAGACCACAGCTGTTACAGCTAAACAATTTGCAAATTAAAAATATCCCTTATTTCTATTTTATTTATTCATGGAATTCTGCAAAGCAATTCTTTTCAGATGTGAAACACAGAAGACGATTTTCAATACGCCTTTTAGCAAAATTAACACACTTTTTAGGGATGTCTGCTTTCGCCATGGTATGAGCAGGAGGTTGTCCATGCTTTCCAAGGTAACTTGTTCGCTTTTTTTGTTTGAACAGTAGTGTAGACTGCCTTCTGCCTTGAGGAAAAATTTCCAATGAGATTTCTCTCTAGTACATGCCGAAGTACAAGAGATGACAGGAGGGACTCCGTTATAAGGTTATTTTCATGCAATTTCAAACAAATTATATATGCATTATTGACATAAATGTCCATCACATCAAAGAATAGGCGCAGATAATATTTTATTTTGGATTTTCTGTCAATTTCATAGCAAACTTTACATTGGTCCATTAGGTCTACACCGTTCACAAATTTTGTTGTATTTCGTGACCATCTGTGAAAAATTCACGTTTATTTTTTCTGCTGATCCTGCTTGTCGTCGTTTTACTTTTGACGTTGGTAATGGAGACAAAAAAAATTGTCAAAAGATGAACAGCTCTGTTATCCATCCACTTCACATGGGATATTCTCTTGTAGTTGATGAAATGTATTTCTCCTCTTTTCATGGTTTTGTCCTCAGAAAGGTTTTTATAATATGTTTACTGTTGGTACGAACTGTTCCACAAGCTTTTACATTAGTTTCTGTCAGGTTATATTGTAACAAAGGTAAGTTGAAAAAATTATCAAAATAAACTTCACACCCAAAGAATTGAATAGCTTTGGAAAGTTGAAGAACTACAGATTCACCTAGTCCCACTTCAGATCCATATTTTTCTCTTCCTGTGTATAAATCAAATTCAAAGTAGTGACCAGTCTCAGCATCACAATGGCACCACATTTTAAACCCCCAACTAACCTGCTTACTTTTTATGTTTTTTGTTTCATGATATTGTGTCTTTTAAATTTTGTCATGTGCTCATCAATTTTGTGTTTTCAATTCAGTGTTTTAGATGCCGATAATGCATTTTGAAAACTTGCATTTAATAAATTAATCACTGGTCTTACTTTATAAGCACGGTCATATTTGGGGTCTTTTTCTTCAGGTTGAATGGCATTATTAGATAAGTGCAAGTTTCTTCTTATTTCCTCTAATCTAATTAGAGGCATTACATTGGCTATGTAAAGAACACCCATGTCTGGCTCAGTTTACTACCAGCTCCTCAACGTTGGCAAAACATGGTATCCCGTCACCAAATTCAAACCAAGAAAGGCTTTCATTCTTCACTATCAATAGTGAATACCGTTACATTCTATTATGAATACTAATAGACTAGGAGACAATAATTTTATTGATCAGAGTATCAAAATCACTAACTGCAGTGAAGATATCAATTGGTGTTACGCGTGACGGCGAATCTGTGATAAGTTGAACTTTACAAATTCGTACTCTGGATTTTCTTCAAACACATTTGGTATGTAAGAACGCTTCCAGGTGAAAGCTGGAGGCATAGCTACTGTTGTTATTAAATCATCAGAATCTGGTATATCCTCGTCATCCGCAAGGCGTTTGATGTAAAAGGTTGAGTAACATCAACGTTGAACAATGAGACGCCTGCGTCGATATCTTGTGCAATGAACTCTTGGTCTTCTTCGTCTAACTTCAAACTATCCTCATCGTCACTATTTTCAGCATATACTAACTCAACAATTTCGTTTTTTGAGAGCTGAAACTTTCGATGGCGATTTCTTGACATTTCTGAAAGGAAATCTGCGCGTGTTTACAAAAAATATTCAGAATAATAATTTCTCATAAATTATTATTACATCTAATTAATTAGTTCAAATTAACATTGACATAAATATATTTCGTTAGCTCATAAAATTAAGTTTTAAATGAATTAAATAATGGTAAAATTATTATGTGAAGTAAACGAAACAACCTTGTTTTCTTGCAACGTACTGCATAATTAGTATAATGATAAAACCAATATATACGATTAATATTATTCATTATTATACGTATATATTATATAAGTTTAAGTAAATAAAAAGGAAGAAAAGCTTATGACCATAAAGCAATTCAAACATTACTTTAAAAGTTCCTTTGAACCACATAGGATTGAAACACATACGTCCCTTTTACTTTTTCCGTAATTTAACAACTTTTTCAAATGTGACTCTTAAAAATAATAATAAAAACAATTATTTACTTACCTAGAAAGACTATTCACTCAAAAAAATGGAGAAAGACATCATATTTTCAGAGGCGGATTAAGCCTGTTGGAGGCCCCTGGCGGTAAAAATTTCGAGGCTCTTAGACCCAAGCCCAAAAATATAAAAATTGTGTAGGGAATTGGTGGTATTTTCGGAAGGATTTTAGTATCAAATTTTTAGTGAGTTGCTTAAACCGGCAATATGTAGCTAATAATAAACTCAACGTTTCAAAAAAATCAGAAGAAAAATTTAACAGTAACCAAGTTACCTGAGTGCTTAAAAAATGTTTTCTACAGTTCGTTCACGAAAAATAGTTCTATGGTACCGTTAGAAATAACGGGAGCTGACGTCACAAACGGCCTAGCCGATTACAGCAGAGGGGAGGACGTCATTTCCGAACTGATTTTTGGCGCAGACAAACGTTCGCTAAAAAACAGTTCTGAAATGACGTCCTTCCCTCTGCTGTAATCGGCTATGCCCTTTGTGACGTCAGCTCCCCTTATTTTCTAACGGTACCATCGGACTACTTTTCGTGAACGAACTATATATGAATTTGTGTCTTGATTTCTCTTTCGCAGATTCATCAATTATTTTTTCAGTATCTATTTCATCCAATTTTTTTTTTGTTCTAGGTATAATATGGCCATGTTGTTCAATCTGTCTTCTCCTATCGTACTCCTTAAATAGCATTTAACGCATTTTAAAACTGAAAAGGATCTTTCACCAGATGCATTTCATATCGGTATTGTAAAAAATAATTTCGCGTTAAGCTCTACATTAGGAAAAGTTCCACTCTCTTTATACACTTCGAACTATTATTCAATAGCACTTCTGACTATTTATTTATCAACACTTCTGATTATTTATTTATCAGCTTTTTACTCTTTTATTTTTTTCTTTCATAAGAACATGTACGATAATAATCTACAAATAACATTACATATATGTATTAATATTCTTTGAAAATGTAGATCAACAGACATTGAGGATGTGTACATTGACATGGTGAAACGTGTGTATAAAAATGCAAGTGCAAAATTTCGGTTACATAAAGATACCAAAACTATCAAACTTGGCAAAGGGGTGAGGCAGGGAGATACCATTTCTCCAAAACTTTTTACTTCTGCTTTACAGATGATTTTTCAGCTGATAAATTGGAATAACAAGGGAATAAAAATAAATGGTGAATATTTAAATCATTTGCGGTTTGCTGATGACATTGTCATTAAATAAAATTAAACACATTAACACAGTTAAAATAAATACGATGGTTTATAGCTATTTCGGAAGCGCGTTTAGGCTTCCTTCTTCAGAACCCTAGTTACACTAATGTGACACACGTGCTAGAAAAACTATCGATGCCAAATTGCTAGTCCAAAATTAGTTCGGGTAAACCAGTTGTGGGTCCGTAGCCGCGTCTTTTGCTATGGGACGAATGAAGTTTCTCCAAATAGAGGACATGGAATTGAACGGAAGCTGATCGTTAACAGTAGAAGAGGAATGCGAAAGAATATGGAAGGCTTCAAAGAAATTGAGGTCGGCTGGTGAAGAAACTTTCTCTATTAGATGGGCCTTGTCGAAAGAAAATTTGTGGCCAGCTTCCCAGGCGTGTTTGGCCAAAGCAGATTTTTCCAGTTGTTGTTTACGCACGTAGGCTTCATGCTCTTTAAGACGAAATCGAAGGGCCCGACGTGTTTGACCAATATAAACACGATTACACTGGCATGGAATGGAGTAAATTCCAAAATAATTGCAATCAGGAATAATATCCTTGAGTTTGGAATAACCGAGTTTATTGATTGGAGTAAAAGTGACCTTGAAATTAAATTTACGGAGGATGGAAGCAATTTTTGAAGAAATTCGTGGAACGAAAGGAATGCTGATAAAATTACAAGGAGAGGAATCAATCAAGAGTGTACTGCACAGCTTGGGTCTAGTGAGTTTCTTCAAAGCGTCGTCAATAATGGTAGGATTGTAACCACGATCTCGAGCGATGTCAAGAATATGGTTAAGTTCAATCTTGAGTAATTCTTCAGATGATGACAATTTTAGAGTACATGAGACCAAACCTGTAGAACGTGCTTATCGTCTAATTTTGTGGATGGGCGGAAGCAGCATGCGGCGTTTGGCTAACAGCAAAATGTTTCCGATATACGCTGGTTTGGAACCCGGACGGCGATCTATGTACCAAAACGTCCAGGAAAGGCAATGAACCGTTGTTTTCTTCTTCCAAAGTGAATTGTATGTGAGGGTTGACGGAATTTAAGGTGGTGAGAATTGTAGAGAGATCTGAACAATCGTTTGGAAGGATAGCGAATGTGTCATCCACATATCTAATCCACAGTTTAAATGGTATGCGATTGAGAATATCCTCTTCGACGTAATATATATAAATATCACATAAAACGGGTGAAAGAGGATTTCCCATGGCAAGGCCATCAGTTTGCGAAAATAATTGATCACGGAAAGAAAAGCAAGTCTGTGTGATACAGATCTCCGTAAATTTGACTAATTCACGGATTTCAGCATCAGCAAAATGAAATTCTTTCATACGAAAGATAAGAGCTTCAAGAGCTCCCTGAACGGGAACATTTGTGAAAAGGCTTTTGACGTTGAACGAGACTATTTTTGAAGAAGCGAAAGAAGAAGAGGAATTTAATTTGGAAATGAAGTCAGAAGAATTAAGGACAGTATCATGGTTGTTAGCCAGGAGAGGAGAAAATCTGCGGACGAGAAATTTGGCTAGGGGATGGGTTGCAGTACCGATGTTGGAGACTATGGGCCGCAATGGAATGCCGGGTTTATGAACCTTCGGGAGGCAATACAGTCTTGCGACATTAGCAATAGAAGGAACTACGGATTTCACATTGTTATTTTTTCAACGAACCCATCAGAACTCCAAGACATGGTACAGGAGCTCTCAACTAGAAGTAAAGAAGTTGGACTCAAGATGAACCTACAAAAAACTAAGATCATGTTCAATAATTTTGTAGAGGAAACAAAAATACAAGTTGACAACATTGAGCTAGAAATTGCTGATTCATATATTTACCTTGGCCAGCTGATTTCAATGGATGGCAACATTATGAAAGAACTCAACAGACGTATTAAACTTGGCTGGAGTGCATTTGGAAGAAACAGTTTTATCCTGAAGGGGAAATTGCCTTTGTGTCTAAAAAGAAAGGTCTTCAACCAGTGTGTATTGCCAGTCCTCTCTTATGGATCAGAGACATGGAGTCTAACAGTTGGAGCAATACGAAAGTTACAGACAACGCAAAGGAGCATGGAGAGGTGCATGCTTGGAATAACTAGGAGAGATCGAAAAAGAAACACTTGGGTGAGAGAGCAAACTAGAGTAGAGGACATCATTGTTAAAGTAAAAGGGCTGAAATGGCGATGGGCTGGGCATATTGCAAGAAGAACTGATCAACGATGGACAACAGAAATTCTGAACTGGATTCCAAGAGACCACCGAAGACCTAGAAAACGTCCTCAAACTAGATGGGTGGATGAAATAAGAAAACAGGTTGGGGTGACGTGGAAGCGAATTGCTCAGGATAGACTTGTGTGGAAAGCATTTGGAGAGACCTTCATCCAGCAGTGGATAGATAATGGTTGAATATGATGATGATATATACGGCGTAAGTATTAAGGCCCGTGCCTAGATCTAAAATCAAAGTCGTTCTCCTCAACATGTTATAAGAATAATGGCGTTATTGAGAACATGATTTCCTCCATTATAATTTAATTTCATTTAATTCTCATTTCGCTCATTTAATTACACATGACAAAACTACAGTTATGACTAGCATTTAATCGTTATGGCACACAATATGATTTTTAATTAGCTTTAATTTAATGAAGAACGTTCTGTACTTATATACGTAGAATACGTGAATAATATTAAATATTGAATCTTTCGTTTTTTGTGTTGTGGCAGTTTTTAACTAGGAATCTCTCGAGCTCGGGGTTTCTTGGAGATTGGGGGGGCCCCTGGGCGGCCACCAACCGCTTAATCTGCCACTGCGTATTGTTATTAACAAGTGAATTTCAAACCTTTTTAAACGAAAGATTCCAAAACTCTGACTTTGAGAAGACTGCCTGTTTACCTAAATCACGTGATTAAAATTTGTAACTTCCCAGACGATTGACAGAATATTCATAATCACATATGCCTACGCATAACATCGCTAAGCGCAGTCGTTTTGAAATAAAGTATTATTTAGTCTAAGAGACACATGTGTCCCATGTACGTCATGAGGTTAAGTGAAATCTGGGAATGGAGAAAATTAATAATACATGCGACTAAATGTAAAGTGATGTGATTAACTTAATATAGAAAGAATTGATGAAAGTTATTTAAACAATTATTTGGAAAAATAAAATTACTATTCAATTTAAATTTTCTGAATTTTAACTCGCATCTTTTTCTATTAATTTAAACATTTCACTCAATATTTATTTATATATTCACTATTCGTTTTTCCACCATGTTCTTTTTTCTCCTAGTATTGTTCTATCCTATTTGTTGTATTGTATTACGTACAGTAGCACCCTTATTAGCCGATAGTGGCCTGACCGAGAAATTTGTTCGTAAAAGAAGGGTATGTTATTGTAAAGAATTTCTTTGCAGGGAAATTTTGTCTGACCGTATTTGTGGGGTGTTCGTCAAGAGAGGTTTTATTTATATATATATGCATATAATTTTTTTATATTTGCCTTTCTCTTGTGGCTTTCCAATGATATATATTCGTTCGTCTTACTGTATCCACTTTTTTATATTTAACGTAAGATCTGACGTTATCAGACAACCATTAGACAGGAAAACTTGTCTTTCAAAGAAAAGTGACCGTAAAGGAGAGGTATTGTTTTGAAAAAAATTCTTGGCATGAATTGTTATTTGAAAAACCATATCAACCTATCTGAGAGGTTCCCTTTAAGAAGTGTTTTATCATATATATGACCCTTAGAAGAAAAGTGCAAATATTCCTTGACTTTTTTGTCATCAGCAAACCACCCGTAAAAACTCCAGGACAGAAAAAAATGAATTCCTTGTTTTTACGAAGCATGGAATACTTTATTGACATTTTTCAATTTGGCGTAGTTATTTTTTATTCGTTCGCAGTTAATGAGGCATGCTTTTTTTTCCGAGGAACTAAAATTCCGAAATTCGAAGAGAATGTGTACGATTTTTTTCTTGAGAAATATTTTACTTCTAATAATTTGCTCTTAGAAATCACATTCATTAGAAGCGGCCAAAACAAATAGCAGGACAGTTTTAATTCCTGACTATCGGTAGTTGGCTGATTAAAATTCAGAGACTCTGCTAATGCAAATGAATAATTTAAATAAAACTTGTATCTAATTGGTGCTCGAAATGTAATTGTTTACATCAGCAATAACAAATCGTTTGAAGTGCGTTAATAAATGAAATTTACAGGGTTGGGCCGTGTATGTGTGTTGGCTCTTACATTTCATTCATTAATAAGCATTATTTATATTTACAATTTATAACTTTATGCTTAGCGTTACGGATAGGAGCACACATATACCTGGCAATATCAATAACAACAAAATTTTTAAAAAAATAACTTAGTAGAATTCTTCACTGGCGGACGCTCAGAAGATAGAAAAATTTGTTCCTATAAGGAGGATGACTGTATCTGAGAGGTGTCCGGTAAGAGGAGTTGAATATTCAATAAATAATTTATCATTATCAAAACCGTAGTAATTCAAAATTAGGGGGATCAAGCAGCTTTAAAAATAATCAAGTGATTGGTAGTTAATGCGAACCATGTATTTTGTTAGCCAATGGGGCTTGAGTACTTTGAGGCTAGTGATGAGCGATTGCGAAATGTTTTCGCAATCGAAAGAATCGCAATCGAATCTTATTTACAATCGAGTCAACAATTCATTCGTCCTTGAACTTAACAATCGAGATGTTCAATTGCAATCACGAGTCAGTAGTCGTTTCGCCACTATCCGCCAGCTGTCGTGCTGCGAGTTATCTATTATTGCATTCTCAGATTTTGGAGATTGTCAATTTATACATAACATTTTACTATTATATATTTATACATATGGCTTTCTCAATTCCCTCACCAAAAAAAAAAAAAAAAAAAAATCAGAGTTCAATGACAGTTTGCTTAAGCTAACTTCCCGAATCCTGTACTTGTATGGGTTTATTTGCATTGGGTAATTGTTGATGTGATCGGGAATCGATTGAATGCTGCACATTTACATGGGTTTTTTTCAAGTTTACATAATTATTTGTTCCGTTTTTATCAGTCCCATAGCTGGATAGTCTCGAGCCCATGACAGAAACATCCAAATTACGCCCCCTGGGAGATATCCTCCGTTATGAATTATTTCAGCCAATTTTACGCTCTCTCTCTCTCTCTCTCTCTCTCTCTCTATTGGGCCTGGGAAAGGAATTAAAAATTGCATTATATCGCTGATACGTCTTTGTCTGTGCTTTAACTATTCCCATTCTGCGAAATAATTAATTTTATCACATGCAAAGAGAATGATATTTGAATATCCCTTTTGTTATAAAAATACGATTTAAATACGCATTTTAAATTATGTTTGTTTGTTGTTAACATGATTATCTTTGATAATCTACTCGAGGTCTTAGGTTTATTATATTCAAAAAGATATTTTCTTGGGACCCTTCCTTGTATGGTCAAATTGTTTCCACATGTTGAAAGAAGAAATAATATAATGTATATTTTTTGTACTGTACAAGTGAAAAATAAATAAAACTTATTATTATTATTATTAGAAGTTAAATCTGGTATTTTTGTAAATAGGTAACCTTTTACAAAATAATTACCACATTCGACATTAGCCCACAATTTAAGCGATTTTTTTATTTGAAAATATATATTTACGACTAACTGTTAAATAAAGAATTACCGCAATATCTGTTTTGACCCATCTTGCATATTGGATTAGCATATCCCATGCCATAGAAACGTTATATCCAGCTTTAAATCAAACGCTAAAAATATATTGTGACCAAAACGTTCATAGAATACTCTGTTTTTCTAAAGCATATGTATCTTTTATACTATACCCAGCGTAATCATAAATATTTATGCGGCTGACAATCTCTTGTTCAATAAGAGCTTTTCAGATACATAGTTGCACGTGCATGTGTGTAGCTGAAAAGCTCTTATCTAATAGTTATTGCGGATATAGAAAAAAAAAATTGATCAGTACATTAGTTAGTTGATGATGTTTTTGTGTAAAGGAAGTATTGTTGTTGAAAGTATGGAGGGAAATCAAAAGCCTATGTCGGTCGGAAGAATCGAGAGCTTTTAATTTTTCGTCAAAACCCCAGTCTAATGAATATTAATATAAATAAAATTCTGCTTTTAAAATGCGAAAGGTTTTGAATTTTTCGTTTTAAAATTGCTTTTGAGTTTACTCGTTTGCGAGATCAAATAAAGGAAACCGAATGGAAAGCAGGAAAGAGATGGAGGCAGGCAAACTTTCACCGAAAGCTTCTTGGCAATTTATGGATGATAATGCGAAAAACGTGTTGCGTCATTGCGTGAGACTTCCTTGAGTATTACCTGCGTTTGCTGTAAGGATATTTATGTATTTTATGTTTGCATGAATGTCTCCGTTTCAAAGAATTCTACAAATCTCATTAAGTTGGCGTAATTTATGATGTCGTGTGATTCTGGGCATTTACTGCAAAAGAAAAATTCTTTCTGCCAATGTTTCACTCCTAAAGTCTGCTGATGTTTTTCGTTTGTTGCAAATAAAGAGTTTCAAATACTGTAAAACAGAGATTTTGTTTTTTTGAATAAAAACGCTTCAATTCTATGGGAACAAAAAATCTAAAACAATATTTAAGTGCCCGATTTTCAGACAAAATTATTCAGAGTACCTATTTAAATCATGATTTAATATTATTTAATACAGCGAATATTCTTTTCGGTACCAGTTAAGAAATTTTATGAGAGTTAATTGAATTGACAAAATGGATTTCATTGATTAAAATTTTGCCTTTGATTAAAGTTTCTGAAACAAACAAAAAATTTGTTTTGTATTCCTAACGAAAAACGGCCAAGTCCGTATGAAACGTTCTTCAAAACCAACTTCTAAACTTAACTTCACATTTTCAACATTGGTTTTCGCTTGTCAGTATAATCTGCCTAGAGCTATTAAAGTATCTTGGTATTTTGCATAAAAAACGCTTTTCATATCCCAAAATTTTTCTAATTTTTAACGTTATCAGAAAGCTACGAGTACGGTTAACTAATATTTTAAAATAAAATTATTTAATAAACTAAAGAATACGATCATTTGATTCTTAGCATTGATACGCAAACTTCTTCCTTTAATTTACGAAGGTTTTTAAAATTTCGCGGGTTTTAAAGACCCTGTAATTTATTTTGCAACTAAATTTTCTTTGGGATCAGTGAGTTTTGATTATGTTCTTAGCAGATATATTGGTTGTTTTTACAACGTCTACCATTTGCGTAAAATCGCTCCCATTTATTTCCATTAAACATGTAATTGAATTTGTAAGATGTAAATTTGATCACTTCGTTGAAAATCGACGCCTAAGTAGTCCTACGCATTTTCATTAATAAACAATTTGGTAATGCTTGCAAATAGCTCTGCTTTTTATCTTCTTTGCGATGAAACCAATACTTAAGCTTACGAAAGTTTCTTCTACAAAAAATATTATAATAAAATTACTGTCAGACGATTCGCCTTAGTGGGTTATTAGGAAATAAAAATGTCGGCGCCGGAGTTTCAACTGTTAACACTTGCTGGTTTTAAAACTAAAAAAACTTATTGTTTTTTTAGGCACAAAAATATTAGTAGAAAATTATATTACATACATAATATGGATATATGAATTTGTAGCTCTGTAACCCCGCCCGCTCCGATTTTAAGCCTGTAACCGCCCTGTAAACTTTCTACGTCAGCCTATGCGCAGTTGTAAGTGCTCCAGAATTGTAACATTTTCAGTCAGATGGTTGGGAAGATGTTCTTATCAGCATATTTAGAATAGAATTTGATGAGTCCTAAGTTGATTTTTTTTAAATCACTGTTGCATTACAAATCAATAAAATTACGTCTAGTTCTCATATACGCTAGAAAACCAAAGTAAAACACAATTAAGGGGAAAACCTCTTGTTAATTTAATTTTCTATTTCAAGACACTTATTACAAAGTGTGAAAATGACAACGGAATAAAATATATAGATTTCAGACTCGGAGGGAGCAGAGACGTCATTTTTGTGTGAAACAATTTGTATTTTTTCATGAGCTGGCGGGCCACATAAAACATGTCGGCGGGCCGCGGATTGAAGACCCCTAATCTAAGTGTTCGTGGATGCGCATACTGTGGGCTGCAATGATGAATGTTTGTTTGTTTTCGGTTTTAAAGCTTAAGGACTACAAAGGTCATGCTGCGTCGGGACCTATGTTTTCCGAGGGATCCGAAACTCTTAAGGTCTAGCGAACCAAATCACGGACTACAGTGCGATCTTTATGAGATCTCTGAGTAAGCGTTCTTTGCACTGCTGGGAGTCGAACCCGGATTAGCGGCGCACTAGGAGAACGCGTTACCACACTGCGCCATTCCAGAGCATTGCAATGATCTAAAACTTCGAGAACAGATTCGGATTACAGGAAACAAATGATGGAGCATTGAACAGTGAGCACTTTGGGAAAACACTTTAGTGGTTGTCGCCCTTAAATACTTTAACTTTTCATCGCTTCTCCCTTTTCTTTCATGCATAAAACCTCAAAACATTTCTGAAAATATAAACTTGTTTAATTTTAATCACTGAAAGGAAAACAAAATTTCGGCCGGAGTCTTTGTCAAATCTTTGAAATTAATTAAAATCCAGTCGCCAAATTTCGCCTAAAAGCCTTTTCAATTTGAAAATCCTATTATGAGCTAAACCGAATCCGTAGATCACAAAATCACAGAAGACAAATAATCCTCCTTTAAAATTTAGTTTAATAAATTGATTTAATAAACTAAGCTAATATATATATAGATTCAAAATAATTTTCCACCTGAAAAAGTGGAGTCTTGGGTTTTTCAAACGCCTCCTTCTGGTTAAGCTCGTGTCAGAGTTTTATAATACTTTTAACAGACTTTCGATCAATGAAATATTATTATAATTATATACAAGTTTCCTCCTAAAACAAAACTGAAATAATTACATGACTAAGTCATCTTCCAACCGTATTATTTTTACCTAATACACAGCCATCACTCGTAGTCCTAAATTGAAATTTCAGTGTTCACATACTGCTTCAAATTAACTTAAACCTGAACTCTCTCATCTAATTATAGTTTATTTATTTACTGCATAATTTATATACTGGTAGGCGCCATATTTCTTTCAACATACTGTAATTTTTACAAACTTAACATTTTGCGCTAAACAACAATATATATATTAAAACAGCTGATTATTTTACATATTTGTAATTTTCTTGCATATACATATATAAAACGATTATACATACACATATATTCTTTTATCTAATTTCCAATAGCTTTAATCATCCAATCAGCGCTTCACATATAGAAGTTCTCAGATAAGTGTAAGTGGCATAACGGATTTTAGACCCAACTTACACATACCCAGTCAATTTCATTTACTTTTCCTTTACTACCCAATTTATTAATCTTTCCCTCACTGCCTTCTTGGATAGCTTCAAATCATTCAGTTTCTTCTATCTTTCGGGTAACATGTTCCACCATTTAAATCCTCCGTAATCAATGTTATCCCGGCGCATCCCTGTTCTTACCTTAGACAAATATAGATCATATTCAGTTCTCAAACTTTTTCTCCTTTGTTTTCTTTTACTTGAATCACTTCTTTACATTTATCATTCTTCTTTCAAACACTGTTGTTATGGTGCTCTACACATTTATCACTAATTTATTGTAAGAGCTGCTTTCATTCTATGAATTGCAACAGGTTTTTCAACTGAGGTTTCTAAGTATAGTCGCTGGCGTCAATAGAGATATTCCATTTAGTCCATCCTCAAAAAAATTCAGTCCACCTTAGAAAAAATTGCAATTAAATGTAATGTGAGGAACACTGAGGCGGACATATATCAACTTTTTTGGCTTTCGAGGCTGGTTATGCCGTTAAAAAGAGGTAACCGTCAACAATATCTACTAAACTCAAATCAACGATCTTCTATTCATTTCGAGGAATTATTAATATATTAGCACACTGCCTCTATCTAGATGAAAATACTATCATAAAGCAATGTTCATTCTCACGTCATTGAAACTGAAGCTCACATCGAGCTTTGCACTTTAATTTCTTTTGTTCTCCTAACCCACCTATTGACCACCTAGCTTTCGGAGCCGTATACAGTATACGTTTCGGCATACTACTTTTTCTTGTTTTTGCAGCTAGCCAATTGATATACAGGTTTTATTCATAAACGCCTTTTTTGCTCAGTTTAAACCTAATTATGGCACATTTGCCAATTCGTTAGGTAACATAACTTCGAAAGCAAACATGCATACGTGACTATTTTTCTCAGCCAATCTAAACTTTATTGCGTAGGTTTTGCTGATTTATTCTTGGTAAACGCTACGACCCTTATATCTCGAATTCAGTATTCCGTACCAAATGTTGCTTATATGCCGAGCAAACCTTTTTTTCAATCCAATTGAACATTCGAATTTTTATTACGTATTAAATTTGGGAGGAGTTTATTTCATTGATTTTAAATGGCTGTTTCCAAGAAATAGTAAGAGAAGTTTCCTTTTCTTAGTTATTTAAGTGAAATAGGCGGAAAGGGCTGAAGGCTAGGTGGTTGGTTAATAAAAAAAAATATTATAATATAATTCGAAATTTTTATCATTTCAAATTCAATATTCAATTAAATACCCCGAGGAAAAATTATAAAACACGTTATATTAAAACCTATCAAGGCAATACGATTGAAAATGGCTAATGTGAGTAAAACTCCTCATCGTGTTTGTCCACAGATAGGAGTATGGGATATATCATTTTATTCTTGAAACAGTTCGTGATGAGTTTGGAGGCGTGCAGCAGCTCCTAATTGCTCCAAATCACCCCGATTCAAATTTCTCATTACGAAGGTTTACTACAGGGATGACTTCAATATTTTACACTATAAAAATAATACTCCAGAGAGTGTGTTCCACTAGTACGAAAAACTTCACCTTTTTGCAAAGAATGAACATGATTGCCCCTAAAAATAATGGCCTCTTTTGCCACTTAGTGACGTCACTTTTCAAAGGTCAGTTTGTACTCGTAAAAGGAATTATCTGTTTTATCAAAGGCACATCTTACAAACGCACATCCATCCACAACAATAATCTAGCAGATTTACTCTCAATATGTACGAA
This sequence comes from Dysdera silvatica, assembly GCA_006491805.2. Classification (NCBI taxonomy): domain Eukaryota; kingdom Metazoa; phylum Arthropoda; class Arachnida; order Araneae; family Dysderidae; genus Dysdera; species Dysdera silvatica. Next base: position 9,508,633 of record QLNU02014802.1, on the reverse strand, counting down.
TATTTGCATTCATCAACTTTATATGTATGTACGTGTTTTAATCCTACTTCCATAAATTCTTGTTCAGTATGTTTGTACCACGGAATGAAACCCGATTCTTCAACTTTGATGTCACTTTGATTTCTGAAGCATATAACTGTCAGGTTATTATCTTCTCAACCACCATGGCAGCATCCTGCTGCCTTTATTTTAACTTCAAATGTGGCATCATAAGTGCACGCAATTTTGTGAGTCAACGGCAAGTAACGTTTGAGCACTAGTCTTTGTTATGTTCAATTATCATTCAAAACACGATTGATATCCGAGCTGTTCTAGTGAAACTTAACCTTATTCTGAAGCTTTGATGTTTCTCCCTTTCTCACTTCTGTATTGAAATTTTTTGTCGTATTCTTACTCCTATTCCATCCCGAATATAACATTACGTTTTTTCTTTTTGTTGAAATCACATTTCAGCAAAAAACTTTGTGGTGGAAACTGTATAGTTTAGGATTTAATTTCTTTGATTAATCACCTCCACGATTCTCCGCTTTAAAAGCATAAGCTCTATTTTCTTTAATATTATGATATATACTGTCTTGCAAAAAATAATTCGTTGCGTGAATTTATACATGTAAGTGCTGGAGAGGAAACAATTGGTTACGCGTTTCAAATACTTGTATAGCTTTGGACACAACAAAATCTTTAAATTTAACTAGATACACATACGCATGATTTATCCCAAATGTGCTCTATGTGGCTCTAAATGTCCCAAATGTGCTCTATGGGAGAGAGATCAGGAGACCTAGATTGCCAAGGAAGTGTTGGGCAAGCTTGAAGACAATTCATAGCAACACGTGCCGTGTGCGGCCGGGCATTGTCTTGTTGAAACGTAAGTCCAGGGTGTCGCAAAAGGAACGGTAACACAACCGGTCGTAGAATGTCGTCTACGTACCGCTGTGCTGTAAGTGTGCCAGAAATGACCACCAAAGGGGTCCGGCTATCAAAGGAGATGGCACCCCCTGACCATAACGCCCTGTTGTGGGCATGTGTGGCGTGCGATAGTAAGGGCAGGATCCCCACGCTGCCCTGGACGTCTCCAGACACGTCTGCGGTTGTCGTCAGGACACAGTTGGAAACGGGACTCGTCACTAAAGACTATACGTCCCCAGTCAGCGCAGTTCCAAGTTGATCGAGCCCGGCACCACTGTAATCGGACTTGACGGTGTAAAGGCGTGAGAGGTAAGCGGCGTAACGGTCAGCGCGAGCGTAAATTCCGCTCTCTCAGTCGTCTGCAGAGGGTCATGTTGGACACATGTGTGCGGGCCACACGTTGGATAGTTGATAACGACGAATCCGGTGCTGTGACAGCTGCTCTGACAATCGCTCTGTCTTCCCGTTCTGTTGTGGCCCTAGGTCGACCGCTGCCGTCCCGACGCTGACATCTGCCGTTGTTGACCCACTCTTGCCAGCACCGTCCAATCGCCGCATCGCTTCGACCCACATGTCCAGCGATTCTTCGATTCGTCCAACCAGCCTCTTTCAATCCGATAGCACGACCTCTTTCAAACTCTGACATATGCTCGTAATGAGCACGAATCTTTCGGCGAGGCATTGTTACAGTCGACGTAAGATATCCGCAGTCAAAATGCAACAGAAATTTTGACCACATATTGAGAATCGCTCCTTATATACACCTGCTGAATGCGCAGTTCCGATGCGCTGGAGTTCCCGCTATTCATTCATTGGACACCAAATTTTAATCATTTGCATGTTCGGTCAAAATGTCTTTGCATACGAAATTTCATTACAATCGGACAACTCCTTCTTGGTGCATCGATTTTTTTGTTATAGAGTGTATTATCGTTTCGAACCTTATGAAAATTTAAACTATTTCAATTTTCTTTAAAATAAGTTGTCTAGATTATTGAAAAAACGAAAAGTCACTGTTAAGATTTAATTTTAAACGTGATCAAGATTTAGCAAAAAATAATTTCTGAACATCTGTTGTTGAAGCAATTTTCTCGGGACCATTCTATTATTTCTGCTCAAACGTAAATTATAAGCCGATCGCTTCAACTGTAAATCCGATTAAAAATTTTACTTTCACACTTCAAACTTCGAAGTTCCAAATAATTTGTCTACTTTAATCCTTATACATTTATTGGAATATCACATCTTTATCCCGCGAAGTTGAATGATGAGAAACATTATTATAGTAAGTTTTAACATAATTAAACTAATCCATACAGGCATATTGGCTCAAAAAAATACAAATAACAATACATAACTGCTATATATTTCCCGGTATGTGCGAATAATTCAATTCTAAATAATGATCACACGTACAGATGGTACACTTAAGTTGGGCCGTGGTTTCAATTAAGTCCCCTAAGCTATGAAAAGCTATAATGTAGTAAAAGCTAACCGTTGAAACTTCGAGAGTTTAAAAAAAAAATAGGTAGAGGAAACCTTTCTGCAATCGTGGCTGGATGATACCCTCTGCAGAATAGGTCTTGACAGATTTCGGCTTCTTTCTACGATGGAGCTCTGCCGATGGCGAAAGTTGACATTGGCGTGAAAAGCGTGAAATATGAAATATGGCCCCTTTCCTTTCGGGCGGAAAATTTTCTGACTAAGGGTGTCTCTCTTCCTCCCAAATCTCAAAAGTTGGAGAAAAAGAAATCTCTCTGGGAAGAAGAAAAATCGGTTAGAGGCATCGAAGAGGCAACGGCTTGATGGATCTGAGCAAACGTTCGTTTGACATGTCACATTTGATGGATGGTGCTGATTTTATGCTAAGAATTGTGGGATGACTTGACGTATTAAGGCATCTGTCATTAGATGGCCATCAAAATAAACATTTAGCAATGCCAAATGCGAATCTTATATGTGGTGCCTCTACAAACCTTTATTTCAAATTAGGTATTTGGAGTTAACGTGTCATAATAACCTTATGATAAAAAATTTATTTTAATGAAATGTGACAATATTATCTGACAAAGATTATTTTTTTGCAAACAAAATGTAAGTTTTTTGAGTACAAATAATAGAAAAATGGAGAATTTCACGTGAAATAGAGCAGCCAAAGAATGCAATTAAAAAACATTTTGTAAAGGATAAAATCATATTGAATTTAGAAAATGACGTTTAAATTCATTACTTGTACTCGAAATATGCGTTTTCAAATACTTTCATGCTGTGTGAAACCCTATTCTTACCACATAACTAGCCACGGAATCCTATTATAAATAGGATTTAATGATAATTTAAAGCTCTATTACTAATCACTCTTTGAATATAAATATCGAAATAAGCAATGAATAAATTTAGAAAGAAAGACAAATATTACCATTGTATTGATATTCAGGGTTATTTAGACAAAATAGTAAGTAAGATTAGAAGGTTAGTAAGCTTAGTAATATATTTGCAGATTAAATTATTAGTTAGAAATATATTTAAAAGTTTAGTTAGAAAAAGATTTAAAAGTTTAATTAGAAAAAAATATTTTAAAAGATAAATAGAAAAAATAAAAAAGTAATACCTTTTATTTTTGTTCCAGGTTAGCTAGCTAAGATAGTAAGTAAGATTAGTAGAACAGCAAGGTAGTAAGTAAGAAAATATTAGTAATCTAAGATATCTCTAAAAGATTGTCATGGGAAAAAATCGCAGAATTCAGAGATTTTCTGGAAATGTTGAACGATAACTTACAAATTGCTAACGAAACCACTGTAAAAGCGTCGTTTCACCCAAGAAAACGGGAGAACACATTTAGGGGAACACTATTCCAAGTCACACATTTTGTTTGCATATACTTAAAAAATTTTACAAGTATTTTCCCAAAATTCTTTTACTAAAACTTATGCAATATTTATAGTGACTATTTTATCCTACGAGTACTGTTGATGAAAACAAGAATTTAAATAATAGTACAGATATTTTATGCTAATAAATCTGGTAATCGTGACTTTAACTTAGATAAGAGCTATAACATATCTATATTTAAAGTATACAAACTATTTAATGCCATGCCGTATTTTTAAAGGTGCTAAAAGCCTGCTTCTCATATAAAAAGAAAACATCTACTTAAAACAAGGGGAAATTTAATTTATTAAGATATGTGAATTCTTAAAATGAAAATGAATTCATCGACAAAATTACTTTACAGTTATGCAGCACAACAAAAATTAAACACTTTACCTCACGCTAACAATCAAGGGTTTTCAAATTAAGTCTAGTTTTTGTTTGGCCTTCCCCTCTTAGCTATAAAACATATCCTATTTATACGGAAATAAATACCTTATAAATTAATAGTTTAATGTTTCAAATCTAAAAAATATTTTGAATTCAAGAACTGAAAACGTTTATGACATAATCTAATGAGTTTCCCATAAAACTTGAAGTGCAAAGTATTCTGAAGAGGTGACAAAAAAAGAATGATATATATAATATTTACCTAATCTTTGCCATGCAAATATTCCGAAACCAGTTCGTGCATGTTGAAAACACCTTTTATATGTAAATGATATTTTAATCTCTCCGACTGTTTGTTTTTCTTCTATGTATGTAAAGCACTTTCTCGAGTATTTGTTTTTATCTCAAACGTTATAACTTTTAAACGTAAGACATTTATTTTGAGTATATTTGGAACTTAATGTTATTTTTTGCATTTTGATTGCTGTTCTCTAAAATCTAAAAATGCATATACAGTATGAAATTGCATACAGCGCTTTACAATGGCTTTGTGCTGCATGCAAAAAATGCTCTCGAAAAGTATCTTCAAACAGCGAAAAACGAGTTCATTAAAGTCGTTTCCTATCATGCCGTAAAATTAGAAATTAATTTGTTTCGCATAAATTGGTTTCAGTACGTCTGAAATCAGATAAAGTGATGTGTCCCTTAGGTGATGTATCTAGGTTCCTTGAAAAGGTGCTCGTTTAGAGAGATGGTCTCTTAGTGGGGGGTCTGTTGTAAAGGCACCATTAAGCCAATGGTCGGAAACTTTTGAAGAAAAAATGGTCGGTAAACGAGGTGGTCGTTTGAAGTAGTTTGTAGTTTGTAGCGCATTTAATTACAAAATAAAATAAGCGAAACTAAACTTACAATAAAAAGAATGCAAAGAATATTTAAGTAAAAACATAATTTATGTTTTTAATACTGAAAATTTATGCTGAAATTTCATATAAAGCGACTGGGTTCCGAAAATAGATCATGTGTCAAAAGATTTCTTTTGGAAATATTTAAATCGTACCATGTATGATCAGTTACGCTAAAGTAACAGAATTTTAAAAAAATTACATAAATGTAGCCTGACGTTTTCAGTTCAGCATTTTAAAGTTTAATGGTATCCGCTCTTTGGTAAAACCCAGCCGAATTTACTCTACTTTATGGATTTCATGATTTGGGTACAACAGCAATTGAAAGCCAACTTTTCTACATCGACGTCTGTTTTTCGGGAAAAGAAATAAAAACAAATATCGAACCGTAAAATCAACTCCTCTTTTAGGCAATTCAGCAGTTTGTGTCAGTGATTTCGGCCATTTACAGAAAGAATGTCGTCATATATAGTGGCATTTGCGCTCAAAAGAATGCGTATGAGCCTTGTACCGTGAATTAACGAACACTATTTGGTCGGATTCCCACTTCGACGGTTCCGTTCGCCTTAATGGCCGTGCATAAATCCAAGACTTTCTTTTGTGCTGTCCGCCATCACTAAATTATCCTTCATCCGGTCTTTGAAGAACAGCCATGAGAATCTGGAAGACATGTCGATTCCCTGTGATTTGTTAACAGAATATAATAGATCAGAGCACTGATTTAGGGTTCTCTCGGTTCTGAGTTGAATAGATATCTGAGAATAGATTCAAAAATTTTATCGCCCCACCGAATAGCCCGAGAGTCCCCAGTAGGAGATAAAAATACAAGTCCTTAGAGTTAAAAGGCTTTACATCTAGTAATTAAAGGCAAATGTTTCATGACTTGCGATTTCCTTTGTTTGCGATATTACTAAATGCAAAAATTATGCAGATTTTATGAGGAAACAGCAACATTAATCATTTTATCCTGCTTTCTGGGATTCAAATTCATATTTATTATTTATGCAACGACTTTCTTTATATCTTTCACATTTAGCATCACTTAGAAATAATGCAATAAATAAAACAGAATTGAACATTTATTGCCTATTCTTAGTTTTCCTTTGTAATTTTATATTTTTTCAGCTGGGCACACTATATACTACGGTATATGCATATATTTTTTAATTTTAACCCTTGTTTTATACAGATGTATCTACATATATGTGTATATACAGGAATATGCATATAAAGTAATGTAGGGCATTGATATATTTTTTTACTAAATATTATCCTGTTGTCTAATACATATTAGTGAAGTTTTAATTAATAATCAAAGTAAAAGTACCACGCTATTGTTATCAGAAAAAACAAAAGTGATAGAAAAATATAAAAAAGGATTTTATACTTGTATTAATCTAAAGAGTAAGAAAACTATTTCTCTTCATTACTGATTGTTTAGGTAAACTGCGTTAAAAGAAATGGGAAGTCCATGATTTCCTATTATAAAGACATATAAAGTCACTGAAATTCACTGTAATATACCAACTTAATGCCTACGGCAACAACTCTAACCCAGAGAATATCCTGTCACGGTTAAATCAGTTTCTTCATGGAAAATCAGGAGCATATTAATATCAGATGGCAAGTAAGAAAGAACTCATTTAAAATTAAAATAGGAATCCATTTTTTTGGAATAACATATAGCAATTCATCTCTAATTAACGCCATCTGAATTAGGAGTTATTTCTCTTTAGCGACGGTATTTTGCGTTCCTGGTAAATGGTTTATAGCAGCGGTTCTTTAACTTTCTCATACCGCGGACCCCCCTTCAGAGATCACTTACCCTCGCGGACCCCCAAGAATTAACTCAAAGTTTAAAGCCCGGAATTTGCATCATATGTATTTATTTCTAGTGTTTCATCACTGATTTTCACTATTTAAGGAAGGAATTTTTCGTTCCCTCATAATTTATTCTTAGCATTAAAGAGTAAAGTCTCTTGTTTTAGTATTTCTCCGAACCTCTTTGGAATACTTTAGGAGAGTCTCTCCGATTCCCTGATAGGGTCCCGCGAACAACAATTAAAGAACCGCTAGTTTATAGAATTAAACACACCTCAATTAAACTCTTTCTGGTTAACGATGGTTACTGCACATTATATTAAGCAACGTTCTGAGAAAGAACAAACAAACTATAAGGGTATTTCCTTGAACAAAACTTCTTTTTTTAGTTAATAGACCATCATTTACTTCGATACCGAGAGCGTTCCCAGTAAACCGCTTCCACTAATTTTATTATGTTTCTTTAAGGATTCTGTGCGATTGATATTGAGTACGTAGCCCTCTTTTTATCGCTGTGGTAGATTTTTTGACGCCCGAGGAAGAGCTAGATCTTCTCGAGATAAGACAAAGCAAGATAGTTGAAAGAGTCAAGAGGTTCCAATCTCGCCTTTATATCAGTTATCTCGTTGGCCAATAAATATTTTACTGTCGAAGAGGCCTTTTCATGCACATACACTTAAAAGTTGTCGTCGTAAATGGGGACACGTCTACAGTATTCAACGGAAATTGTGGGAGACCATAAAAGTGTAAGCAATAACCCGTCGTTTATGGCTTCACTTTGTAAGGTGTGGTAACCTATTTGGGGTTTAGGATATACCGCTATACACGTATAGCAATTGATGAAAAATAAACAAATTTTATGAGCTTCAATTTATTAATGACACACAATTGGGTTGTGAACGGCGTTGAAATACTAAAATAAGCGACAATTAATACAAAGATGCTACATTTTAGTACTTATTTTCAGCAAACTGAATTGATTGCTCCATTCTCTCTCTTCATATATTTTAGGCTAAATATGACGCTTTTAAAAACTGTTTCTGACTGTAATTGCGTACGTTTTAAAAGTTTGATATTCTACATATAAAAATGGTCAAGTCTTCAAACGCTGGGAAAACACGAGAAATATTTCATGAATTTGATTTATTCGTAAAGAACATCATTTAGGATTCTCTGATGAATGACATTCCAGCGTTCCGTAAGCTATTAGGAAACCGTAATTGGTTTTCGAATAATTTAAAAACATTTAAAAACGAATTAAACAGAGCTTAAGCAATTCTAGCCATCTGTAAGTACATTGGAAGATCTTATTATCCTTGCGAATAAAGTAAACAATTTAGATCAAACAATTTGCTCGCTGAGATTTGGTCGGGTTTAGCTGTTTCAATAATAGTGCATTGGCAAAGAGTGGTCATATTTTATAAGATCGTATTATCGCTTATATCAGTGGTGATCAAACTTTTCATTATAAGGAACCAAGTGTGCAGCCACGGGGGTGAGGAGCTTAGGTGGCTCGATCCCCTCTAGGGGTCCATTGAATGCCCTTATTACGTCCTCATCTTCCCTTCTGACAGCAAGTCCCCCAGAAGGAAATCCTGACTGCGCCTCTGCAAGAAACTCTTTTACTTCCACATGCCTAGTCAAAGAACCCCCTTTTAGAGACATTTAAGGGAACCTTAAAGGGGTACTCTTTATCGCGGTTTGAATATAAACTTGAAAATAAATACTAAATATATTATTATAAAAAACGTAAGTAATAATTTGCTATTGTTGCTGGATATTGGTTATTATTTAACTATCTGTTATTTATTAAGTATCGTTATTTCTAAGTGTTTGTGATGGAGGAAAATTGAAGAATTAACAGACTTTTGGAATTGTCGGCGATGTTCACAAATCATTACGGAACCCTGGGGTTCTGCGAAACACACTTTGAGAAGCACTGACTTAAACAGTAGAGTGTTACCTCCAATACAGGACACCCACGGGATCGGACATTTTCTCTTTTACCTAGAGGATCCCTTCTTGAGAGTGCCCCTATTCAAAAGGAATGGAGACCTAAAGAATCGTCCCTTACATAGAGGCGTCCCTTATTTGGAGTTTTCCCTTACGGGAGGTAGCACTGTACGTGCATCATACCTTTTCAGGGCTGAATAAATAAATATTTGCATTAATATGCAGTAATTTCTATAAAAATATCATAAAAACATTCCGATTAATTAATTGGAACGTAAATTCAGGTTCGACTGTCAACGACGCTAAAAAAACAGGAAAAAAAGCTTACTAATTGAGACTTGAAAACGGCATTAGTATAAGTCACAAAAATGAAATTTATTTGAGTAAGTTTTTTTTTAAAAAATTGAGTTAAGTCCATGGAAGTACCCTCTGGGGTTGCCTTGTTGCCTGCAACACTGGTATATGACTACAGTATAATTAATTGCTGCAAGGAAGCACCACGTTACTGTTGGCCAAAACGGAACTGACGGTCTGATTGGACACAAATCTTTCGGTATCTCATTCTAAGTAAAAATGGATTTGTACCATTGTTCTTTTCAAAGCCTCAATTGTTCACTTTAGTCTGGGAATCAGATCCCTTCGCCTTAAGAGATTCAGATTCCACATACAAACACGTGCATGGGAAAATGTAGGTCCATTGACACACGAAAATGTAGTGGGAAGGTATTCCGAGTACCTGACACATATTTGTTCTCTCTTTCTAAAACACAGGTTTTGGTATGAACTATATAAGAAAAGAAGTCGAAACTTAATGGCGTTTGCGTCCGTCTATCGTTAGATTAACCAGAGTTAACTCTCAATGTCCGTTTTGCTACCCAGTGTATTCCAGGGTTTGGGTCCCATGAAAGCAGAGGTTTGAGTACCTCGGGATGCTGTCTAGACGTAGTAAGCCTTTCGCTGTCCTTACTGGGCAAAACATAAAAGAATACAGAAGTTACTTGACTCGTTATCTCACTATACAGCGATCCTAGAAAAGTCGGAATGGGGCCAATAAATTTTGAACGAAGATAGGCCTTGTAAAGAAAGTTAAAAACCGGTATGGTGAAATAACTATGCACTATCAGGTGAGATTAACAGCAGCGTCTCTGGTAGCTAACTGAGGAAGTTTTAAAAATTTTATTTCGAAGAGATCATTAAGATAGAGAATTATTTTCAATTATAGATTTATAGAGCATCCTTCAATCAGTAAAAATATATACACGGCTCATGCAAAATATGTACATGTACTGCCAAATAATGTGGTCTTCCGAAAGTTTCAATTCATCACTTTCAATTGATGCTTTTTGGTGTTTTAGGAATTGAGTTGAAGTTTTTATAGGAGAGGAACCACGCGCTATCAAATGATCTCTTTCCTATAAGAACTTCAACTCAACTTCTAGAACTCCAGAAAGCATCAATTTTAAATGTGTTGAATTAAAACTTTCGAAACACCTCACTTTTTGTCAGTACGTGCATATATTGTATATAAGCCATATATCTTTTCTTACTAACTGAAGGATGCTCTACAACCTTCTAAGTGGAAATATTTCTCTACCTTAATTATCTCTATCTTTCGAGATAAATCTTTTAACTTCCTCAGGTCACCACCAACAGCGCTGCTCATCATATTATTATTGATCATAGCCATTTTACTATACCAATTCCAAAAGCATCTGCGTTCAAATGTTATTAGCAGTATTCGGACTTCCATTGGAACCCTGTATAAAAGACAAAGTATTTAGCTTATATGTTAGTGAATTTGTGGACAGTTGAGAAATAAAAACATATGATTGAAAGATTTAATTTGCATTGAAGATAAAGGTAGGAACGAAATGATGTCCTGTTTGGAAATTGATGTGTTTTCAGCTGATTTTTCTTACTAAGCTTGCAGGCCTTCCAGTTATATATCAATAATTCTTCACAGGACATAAATGATCAGCGTTCTATTGCAAAACAGGTATTTCTTCATCTTCAGCTCTTTTTCAGAAAAATAAAATATAGAAACAATTTTTCTAGATTGAGAAATTTGTCCTAAAACAATTAGTGGAGAAAAAAGAGTAAAAAAATGGAAAACAATTTTTAAAAACACAGAAGATATTATCCAAATGTCTCATAATTTGTAAAATTAAGTCAAAGAAAAAAGTTGCGTTAGAATAGAAAACTTATAATTATTTTACAAAAAATTATTAAATAAATGATCCTTTACTGAAGTGTTAACAAAACGGTGAAAGATTATCGACTGAACAATAAATGTAAATAAAGAAATTTATGTACAGTAGAACCCTCATATATCGAAGTCGACGATTCCATAAAGAAACTTAGATAAGTAGAAGCAACAAACATTCATTCATTCATTCATTCATTCATTCATTCATCCATCCATTTATTGTGTACAAGCGCGGACACAGGAGATCACATCTTTCATGACCCACCCCAAAACAGTACACACTACAGTAACACTGTAAAAAATTCCAAGGTTCATGAAAATTGAAGGGTCTTATTCCAAGACCATGGTAAATTTCATTCTTGACCACCCCAAAATGAAAGACTGTGTTCGCCCTTGATTTTATATTTTATTGCATTTACAGATGCATTTCCTAATCAACTTGCTCTTTTTTTATAAGTACATGCATATATTATTCACATCATGTCCCTATTTATTAGTACAGAGAATCAAATCAAGAATTGATGAGGATAAAATGTACTGAAAAGTGTTTACAGTTGAATAAGTTCGGAGTATCTTGTTTTAACTATTTCTTAGGAGTCTTCTTTCGTCTTTGAAATAAATCATCAATTTAATTGCAATTATTAGTTAGTGTGGTCATGGATTTTTATACACACAGGACATGTTTACATTTAATTACTTATATTGATTTATCATACATATATCGTCAAAGGAAGCTAGTATTTGACATTCATATGAATAATTATTTGCGCAATTATTAATGATGTTATTAGCAAATACCAAAAATGGAACTGTTCTGTTACATTCCAACAAATTTATATCCCATTTATATTAATTCTCATTAAATCACCAATAAAGCTTTCGTGCTTTCGTAACTTGTTTGAAGTACAATTAATTAGTCTTAGAAAAATATTTGTAAGAGGTACTGAAGTGCCGAAGATAATGAAGCGTGATTAATTTCCCATTTAATACCAGACATTTCTGAAATTAGAAGCAGACTCGATTAAATGAGAAAAACATATTATTGCACAATTTTTCGAGTAGATACACATAACAACTATAGTGGTTTATCAGCTTAAGAAAGTAATAGTGTAGCTTAAGAACGTAATACGTAGTAGATTAACCAATAATCTCCTTTTAAATAGTTGATTACGATGGATTTGTTTTGACTAATGGGAACCAGAAATAAAAAGTTAACTGGCTGAAGAACAAATTGCTTATTTGCTGTCAGAAATCCGAAAGAAAATCTTTCTTTCGAAACAAGATATTATCAAAATGATCAAAAGCATTGAACTCCAGTTATTCAAAGAAATTCCAAAAATCCTCCTAAATTCATTATAACGATATGATCAGAAAATATTTCTAAAATTAAATGCGATAGCATGCATTCTGTTATTAAATTTTGGACAGTTTTATAATTATTTTAGTAATGGAACAATATGAAATACTAGTGACCAAATTTAGGGTTTTTATTTATATACTTAAACATGCACTTATTATTATTATTATTATGTGAATATATAAATATATTTACATAATAATAAGTATATGTTTCTTAGCAAAATTATAAATTACAAGCATATAATTATATATATGGAAGGGCCATACCAAAAATTAATATTTTTCAACATTTTAAGAAACAATAAAACAAATTAACAATTCTTCAGAAACGGTAAGGCCACAAGGATTTTCTTTTGATTTTTATAATTTTCTGAATATTGAGAAATATAATCTGTAGCAAATGTATCTACCGCTAATTGTTTCTTACGCCTTTCTTCTGGTTCGGAATTATTTTTGGTAATACAGTGTCTGTCGAAAGTACGTAAATATTGTAAAAAATCATAAAAAAAAAGGAATAAATAATGATAAAGAGGTTCGGTTTGCACGAAAGGTTTTTGAGGAAAATTAGATCTTTTTAGCCGTAAGAAAAGTTTAGTTCCAAATAATCACCTGCAAACATCGCTGACAACTTTGGAAGACGATGGACTGGATAACTAGGCGTTCCATCGATTTATTATTGCAACGATTGTTCAATATGTCCCAGAAAACGTTCTATAACAGAACTGATGCAAACAGCACATGGCATGTGGCTATTTCTCGTCTTCAGTTGTTTCACTGTACGAAATTTTCGCAACGCAGTGGCTTCTAATTCAACATTCAGGTAGAAGAACTTCATAAGCAACGCTTGATCTGGCAACGATGACATTCGCAAATTATGCAGTACTGTTGGATTCGAATGAGCATTCCACGTGAATCCAGGTCTTTCATTGCAAGCCTGAGTTGCATACTTCTGCTGGATGTCTTGCCTATAAGCGCCGTCTACAGGTGACTTTTTAAACTGATTTTTTTTTCTACTAAAAAAAATCCGAATTTACTAGAGACCCTTTCGTGCAAACCGCATTTCTTTATCATCATTTGTTCCCTCTTTTATGATTTTTTTTTCAATTTTAACGAACTTTTGGCGCACACTGTACTATGGATAGAAAAAAAGTGTTGCCATAAGGGAGAGAAATTTTGTCTGCTGATTTAGTATTATGTAGTATATTATGAATGAGAGGTATGAAATAATGAGGTATGAGAGGCAAAATTAACAATATTCTAAATGCCTATCTTCAAGAAAGGCAGCAAATAGTACATATTAATTATATAATATATGTTTCACTTAAAAATAAATATGTTGTTCCCCAGGGGTTCATTCTTGGTCCCCTCCTGTTTTTATTGTATATAAATGATATGACCAGCTATTTAACGTTATATGCAGATGATACAAGTGTGTTTATTGAGGGTAAAGACAAATAGGAGTTAACTAAAACTGGTCATGAAGTAATTAAAAATTTGAACTTTGGTTTAAAATAAATGAATCTAAAACAAAAGTACTAATTTTTAGTACAAAAAATATAGGATAGAATAGAAGATTCAGAAAAGATTTATCTAAATGAGAAAGAAATTGAAATTGTTAAGGAAATTGACTTTTTGGGGGTGATATTGGCAAAGGACTTGAATTGGAATAGGCAGACAGAAAGAGTAGAAAAGGAGGTGAGTTTGGGAATAGGGATTTTGAGAAAATTGTCGCGAACAGTCCCCGGAGATATATTACTGGGTCTATATTATCCATTTATATACAGTCACTTGACCTATTGTAATAGCATTTGGGAAAATCTAAATAAGAAAAATACCAGACTAATTAAATCGCTACAGATTAAATTTATAAAAATAATTGAAAAAACTAAAAGTTTAAATCAAATTATATTGTTTAGCAAATATGGTATTCTACCAATAGATAAGATATATGATTATAGTATATTAAAAATAATGTTCAAAAGAATAAAAGAAAATAAATATATAGAGAATATTGAATTAATAGATTATGGAAACAATCGAGCTTCCAGAGAAAAGGTCAATATAGACTACCAAAAATTAGAACGGAATTTTTTAGAAAGGGAATTGGATATTCGGCATAAGGAGTTAGAATGAAATACCAAACACTCTTAACGACATAAATAATATTAATCTATTTAGAAAAAAAAATATTAGATTATTTGCTAAGAGGTGATTTTGCGCCATTACATTGTTAGGGTCCTCAGCCTGTTAAATTATTTGATTTTTACTGGTGACTCGTCACGATGGATTGTGGTTATTTGTGGTTTATTGAATTGCAGTGTGTGTGTTATTGTTTATATATGTATTTTCTAAGTGAAATGGAAAGTTGCTACAACCATTGTGACAAATAAATAAAAATTGTTTTGTTTGTTTGTTATTTCTACCGATTCCATAGCGGAAATTTTGAATTTGCCATTATTGTTTTAGCTATTTCTATTAATACATGAGAAATAGCTGAATTCTAAATTGTTCAATCACCAAATAAGTAAGCGAGTTTAAACGTGCATGACAGAGAGTCAAATCCTTCTTTGGTTCATTCAATAAAAGTCGTGTCACGCTTGTAACGAGCCAAATTACGTTAAAAAAAGTATTTCTAAAAACAGATAATTGATAAAAGCAAGCAATGAAGAGTTTAATTATGATGGATGTTTCTATGAGACTCCAAACATAAAAAAAAAAAAAACTGTATTCATATTATGCAGGACACATACACTTTCTACCAATAATTTTCCGGGCACAAGAAGCATAAACATTTGCACACAAAACCTTGACCCTAATATTTAGTGAATCCATATTTTGACTGGATAGATAAGCGTCAATAATGTTTGGGGAAGGCTTCCGACCAATCTGTGGGTGATATCAAATGAAATTCGCTTCGATTCTTTCTGAGAAGCCCCAATGAGTTGAGTTGAATATGTTCGTGAAAATTTGAACATGTTTATTCATGAACATGAACATTCCTGGCAATATGTGGGCGGGCATTGTCCTGTTGAAATACAGCTCCGGGAATGCCTTGAAGGAAGGGAACAACTTCGGGCTCCAGAACTTCATTGATGTACCGGTTGCTGTTAAGATTACCCACAATTCGTAGCAGCTGAGATCGTCCATGATACGCAATCGAACCCCAGACCATAACGCTGGGGGTTCGTCCACTATGACGTTGGATAACGCACTCCGGAAGGTGGCGTTCACCGGTATAGCGTCTAACACGGATGCGGCCATCACTGTACCCCAAATTAAAGCGGGATTCATCAGAAAACACCACTTGTTGCCAATCAGCACGCCAGTCTCTATGTCCATGAGCCCATTGTAGCCGCAGGCGCCGATGGTTTTGCGTCAGGAGGATCCTGTATAAAGGAACTCTTGCACGCAGTCCACGGTGCAGTAGACGCCGACGAATTGATGAAGCACACAATGATACACCTGTAGCAGTGCACCAACGTTCTGCCAACTGTCCAGATGAAGCAAAACGGTCCGTCACCGCCATGCGGACCAGGTGTCTATCATCCCGTGCTGACGTCACCTTTCGGCGTCCACTCCCGGATTTCTGAGTTGTCTGGTTCTCTTGAACCCACTGCTTCCACACTCGCATCACTGTGCTGCTGTTACGCCCCATACGAGCTGCTATTGCACGATAAGAAAACCCTCCTTCACGAAGGCCGATCATTCGTCCCCGTTCAAACTCCGTAACTTGCTGAAATGTCGCCCTCTTTCGTCGTAGAGGCATAGTGACGTCTCATGTAACGTTTACCACTAGCATATAGCCATACACGCCCCGCTACAACCCTCTATTTATACCGATTCATCAGGATGTCTTTCCCCGAAAATAAGACCTGGTCTTATATTAATTTTTGCTGCAAAAGACACGCTAGGGCGTATTGTCAGGTGATGTCTTATTTTTCATGCACAATAATTAACATTTGTTAATGTTCAAGAAACATTCAAAAATGAACAAAATCATTTATTTTAATACAGCCATGTCTTCTTCTGGAACATCGTCATAAATCTGCAAATCACGAATTCCGGCCTGAATTCTTTACGACTTCATTTTCCCTATGACCATTGGCCCTAGCCTCTCATGCTAAGCAATAGAGCTCTCCTCAAATGAGCTCTTCTTCTCCATTTAAGCCAGCTCGTAGGGCATTGTCAACAGAGCTATCCTTTATTTTATCCCATGCATTCTTTACCAAAGAATGCCTTCTTGTAGCTTAAGCTACACAAAGTTTCCTCGTTGATTTCTCTCCACTCTATTTTCAATGTAGTCATTGATTTCCGTGCGCAAATGGCCTTTAAATGGCTTATTTATTGCAATATCAAGAGTTTGGAGATATGCAGTTAATCCTGCGGGAACCATTATTTGATTAATTCTTCTTTCTGCATGGAAGTTCTTCATAGTTTTAGCTTGGTAAGTGATGGCAGAATCGCACACTAGCATACCCCTCGGACCACCTTGCAAAACAAGTGGTAGAAATAAATTGACGCACTTTCTTATTGCTGTTTGTGTGCACCAAACTTTTTGAGTTCCAAGAACACAAATACCTGAACCACGTTCAATTTTCTCTTTCTTGCCGTTAGAGGTGATTAGAGGGTGAGGGGTTCTTTCCATCGAGACAAATTGCCAAAATACATGTAATGCGTGCACTTTCGTAACCAGTGGAGGGAATGTATATCGCAGGGGCACCCCTCTAATCAATGGTGATTTGAGACTCTTGACCCATAAACATTGCAGTTTCATCCATAGCAATCATGTTCGAGAGTTAAGTTTATGCCATCAACGACACTTGAATGCAAGTGCATGTTTAATCACTTCAGTATCTTCTAATTTGAACAGTGTTGTCGATCTTCTTAGAGACAGTTCATATCGCTGGAGGAAGCCATCCATCCAGTGTTGTGATGCTTTGAATTTGTCTGGCGATATGTCTAGCTGTGGTACTATTGCAAGGGCAATATGCCTGAATATCAGCCCTGCGTACAACCTCTATTTTGCTCTTCTGTCAGCAATCCATTCACAGATGATGTGTTCCAATTCAGGAAATAATGGTTGCCGATCTGATCTACACTTACGCTTCTTGGGATTTCCCTCGTCGACCTGTTGACTGAGATTATTATACTCTGATCGCCATTTTTGGACCATTCGTAGATCCATCTTCTTTTTTTTCAGAAAGCTGTAAAATTTTTATCCCTGGAATCTTCCATATTCCTTTCTTGTACTCGACGGAATAGTTCTTTCATTTTGCACTCATTTTATCTGAGTATCAAAATTTATTATTCTTTAAATTTATTATTAAATCAAATGCTAAACGTCCATTGTTAACGCGACGTATTGAATACTGAAGATTCTAATTTGTCGCAACCACGTTCGTTTGTTTCAAATGTGCATATGTATTGCTTCTGCACTTGGTCATTCAGAAATAAGGCGCCCACCTGGCTGACGATCTGAACTAGGGCTTATTTTTTGATTAGGCCTTATTTTTAGGGAAACGCGGTAGTTCAGAGGGCGCTGCTCAGCCCACGCATGCGCGATGACTCTGAAATTCTAATCATTTGAATATCATACTCTAATTTGCATTTCCTGAAAGTTTCAGCTCAATCACATGATTCCTTCATGGTGTTGCAATTTTTACAATCGTGAGTGTGTATATATATAACGTCCTTAAGAATATCCGCATTTTCCCCATATGTAAAAAAAAATCGCTAGGTGTAATTCATCACCGCAATTTTCTTTGTGCAGTGTACTTTTTTATATTGGCCTTCAATAAACAGAAACTTTTGTTTTAAAAAATCGATTCGTGTCTTATTTCATCATGATACTTCAAAAGGTTTTATTTACGATCGTAATCTTGATTTTTATGTTAAAATTTTTCATCGTTAAAAAAAATGTTTATATTAAGTTTCGTCATTTAAATCTTTTCTGTCAAATGGATTATATCCAAAAAAGTTTTAACGCTATTAAAGACACTGAAGGGAACCAGCGATTATTATTGGTTTTGCACGAAGGTCTATGCTTTAGCTGACAAAATGTGTGAAGGGTAATCACCGATTTATTATATTTATCGATTAATTTATACTGGCCGCCTATTTATTATATTTTCATAATTAAGTTTGTACTTAATATCCTAATTAAATAATTTCCACCCGGTTCAAATCCTTACTTTTTATTTTTGAACTCTACCACAGATGACTCATAGTTTGTCTAAACTTGTCCCAGACTGCTTCCAAAACTTGTTCAGAACGGCGTAAAGACATTTGACCTTGCACCCTCTACAGTCCAACTGATGGACCCCGTATACAGAATAGGTTTTTCCCACCCCGCTGTATTCCCCTATACAGCTACTTCCTAGCCAAAAATTTTAGCATTGTCGGGATTCATTATGCAGTTTTATTCCTTAAAATATAGGTAGACAGTTATTTCCTCAGCTCTGAATTGTAAATACGAGCCCGCGAGTTGCGAAATCGCACCAGTCTCATCCACCTTATATTCATCGTCTGTATTGTGAAGATCTTTTTAATTATACGCTTTTTTCTCAACACCCGTCTTGGCTATCTTTCTCAACGCATCGAAATGAACGTTTCTGAAGTATGTTCTCGCTTTCTGTATAATTATTTCTTTCCATTACTTATTTTTAACGTTTATATTTTTTATCGGTCAATCGATTTATCCCTCAAGTGTAATTATTCTAATTTTATTGATTTTCTAAAATTTCGCACTTTTATTAATTTTAATCCTTCCGAATAAAATTTCTAATTTTTTCAGTTTGTTTTATCGTTTCTATATTAATCCATCCGAATAGAATTTTCTTTAAAAAAAATGTTTTAGCTTTCTTATTTTAGTTCATCCGAATAAAATTTTCTTTTTTTTTAAAAAAAAAAAGTTTTAATGCTTTTATTTTAACCTTTCGAAACCCCCCTCTTTTTTTTAAGCTTATTTTAACACTTCCGAATGAATTTTCTAATTTTTATTCTCCCTCGTTTTAATGTTTCTATTTTAATCCTTTCGAAAAATCTTTTCTAATTTTTTGAAAGTCTGTTTTAACGTTTCTGTTCTAAACCACCCGAAAAAACTTCCTATTTATTAAAAGTTCGTTTTATCATTTAGATTTAAATCCTTTCAAATAAAGATTCTAATAATTTTAGAAGTTGCGTATATCGTTTCTTTTAATCCTTTCGAATAAATGACTCTTATTTACGCTTTTTATTTTTTATAACGCTTCTCTGTTCGTTTTCCAGAAATACTCATTTTCTTCGCTTACCGGAAACCAAATCGAGCGCGCAATCTTGGACTTCGACGATGTTGAATTGTCCCCCTAGGAATACGTGAGTGATCTTTCTTATGTATTATTGTTTTTTGTAATCGGTCTATAGTTTCCATGTAAAAAAATAAACCATTAGGCAGGGATTTCCAAAAAAATCTATTATTTATATGAAAGCCAATTTTTTTACAAATCGCTTTTTGCGCATCAGAAGAAGCGTAAGTAATTTCCCGTTTCTCGCCAATCCTATAGCATTAACATTTTTATACGAGATAGCATTTGCTCATTTTTAACATAATGTAGAAGCACATTTGCTTCTCTAATGGCCTGTACAAATTCTTCTTCCGCAGAAAGCGAATGAGAACTCTTCTTTTTCCTTAATAGACCATCAATTAAATCCACTATGTTGGATTATGGTAATGTACGCGACTTATATGTAAGTTGAGTATTTTCCGTCCATGAAATAATATCTGTATGCTTCTTTAAATAAACCATAATATTCTGCGCAGTCTTTGGTATGCTACATACCACTATTTGATCCAAATTCGCTGTGTTCTCTTTCGAGAGAGGTTCAGACGCCTCATCATTCTCCTCTCTCACAAGTTGTGGTAAATTAAACATTTCCGCGCTAATTTTTTTTCTGAAGCACTTGGTTATAACGTTGGATTTTCACATGATCCTTGTTCATTATCTCAGGAATATTTTCATCTGTATATTCATTTCAGAACATTGTAGACCGCTAGGAGTATGTCGGGAAAATCTTTCCTGTGGTATGAATACCATTTTACGAGTATATTCCGTACTATTTGGAACGGAGTGTCGTCAATACGCTTAAAGCTGCAGGGATAGTTAGTCCTAGGAAACCACTTTTTTGTACTAATATACGTCGTTTCTTGAATAGTGGTATTTTTATCAGCGATTTTGCGAAGCGTGATTCTATGTTTTCGTAACTTTTCTTTCTGTCCTTTGGTTAATGGTACATTCATCTTTATAGTGTTCGAAACACTCGCAGATTGCTTTTATGCCAGTAATAGGAATTATTTTCAATAAACTAGCACGAGATTTTTCCGGAAGTACACAAAGGAGAGGTAGTTGTTCAAGCTCCAATCTCTTCAGCGTCATTTTCCCAAATATTTCCTTTTCTTCCAAATCTTCTTTTTAAGTACTTTATCAGAAATCGCTTTGATAGACGGTTTGCACTTGGTGGGGGAAAATATTCGTGCACAAGCACATATCCTTTTGGTTTTCTGGTCGTAAATCCACGAGGAGGTATGAAAATGGGGTCTTTGTAGCATCCTGAAACGCTTCCTGTAAAAATTTTGTTTTTGTTGTATACATCTGACGGCCTAAACATATGATTTGGGTCGCGACACATGATTTGATCGCGACGCATCTTAAATAGGAACATGTAATGTGCATTGAGAGATATTTCTCTTATTTGAGACCCCTTGTGGAATATATTCTGAGGAATGAAAATCACTGTTAGGTTATGATGGTGACTTCCCTTTGTAAACAAATTCGTAATCCTCTTATCATTTCCACATTCTACCATCGAATCGATAACGAATAGAGTAGGGCCATTTAGATAATCTTCTATCTGAGGGTAATCATTCAACAAACGTGACGTCAGCAATTTCATCGTAAAGAGTTTGATGTATCACATAGGACCATACAATATTAGCTGGTGTCATACTGAAAATTTCTTGTTTATGTTTGAGGAAATCGCGTACAAACACACTTTTTCCACTTCCCGTGGGTCCACAAATTAAAATCGTGGATGGATGGTAGATACGGATGGGCTCCATAGCTAGAAATGATTGAGATAGGCATGTACAATTGATTTTTATAACAAATTTTATTTTTTCAAAAAGTATGAAATTTTACAATAATCCCGAACTTTTATTTTACAAAATTGCATACTCGCACGTCATTGGCTGAACATTTTGCCAGAAACGTGTTTACAATAGTCTCGAGACTTTGTCCGCGACATATCGAATAAATATAAAAAATACAATATTGTCCGCATACGGATGAATTTCTGCTTTTCAGGGGTACATCGTTATATTTTACATGTGTATATTTTGTAAACATTTGAGATATCGGTCCTCCAAAAAAGTTCGGTGACTTCTCGTAGGAATCAAATAATTCGATAGCTGTTGGAGATTTCGCATAGATAGCCAGCCAATGGCTACCCCCACAATCGACTGCGGGTCCACGTTCACAATAAGTGAAGCTAGGAAGGAGGCTATTTTCTGGGTAACTGGTCGCTGGCGAAAACTCCCATGAAAGAACTCCGGGTAAAGTTATCCTGTTGTAATATTCTATTTATTTGTGTAGTATCCATTTCAGTTTGAAAAATCGCATATGCTATTTCGCTATTGTGTTCTTTCCATTACGTTTTGCAATTCTGAATATACCAGAATCGATGCGGTGCTTGTACAGCAGTGGCAAATTTTATTTCAATTCGTAAATTTCCTTGCTGCATCAGATGCAAATACCCTCCATCGCATAAATCTGGTAATAAATGAGTACAGAGTATGTCCTTTCGAGAAATCGTCTCTATCGCTATATATTCCGCTGTTTTGATTCAATTTCTCGGTGCCTGCAAATAGGCTACGGAAAGCGGGGATAGTTGAATTTCGCGCAAAGTCTGGTAAAAAAAAAAGTCGGGTTGGTTCTAATTGCCGGTAAGAGAGCGGGTTCCCACCTATGTACACTGCTACAAAGTTAGCGTGATAGGGCTTGAATTCTAACGGGTTAGAAGTATGTTTCATTGAAGGCATAATTGCTAACAATGGCTAATATAATCTTTATAGGCATTTGACCGATGAATGCATTATCTTAAACGAAAGACATGCTTCTTTGAGGAGCCGCGTATACTTTACATAACACTCTATCGATAGGATACTTGACTGATGACTTTTCTAAAGCTTTTGCATGGCCTAGAGAAACCCCTGGACTCACTTTAATTTTTCTTACAAACAAGGCTACGTACTCTATGACGATCTTGTACTTCTTATCTTTTGTATCAGATACGAGGGAAAAGGCGTGTTTTACTTTCTTGAGCTTTATTTTCTCATCTACCAAATTCAGACGTAATTTGTTTTGGTAGAATGTAGATTCACGATCATATCTAGTGTATAGCTATTTTTCGTTAGTTGATAGCGCTTTCATAGACCATTATTTTTCACACCAGTCTTGAGATGGTTCGTCTCGTGAAGATACAAGGCTGTATCTTTGTAAAAACATTCAGTTGTAAGCTTTGTCGTCTTCATAATTGAGCAAGGTTTCGATATATGCTCGATACGGGTAGGTGTTAGATGAGGATGAAATGACAGGTCCGTTTAGATTGATGATATCGATTTGGGAAAACAGGGAGTGAAAGAATAAGTTGATGGGTGCCACAGAGTCTTTTCCATCCAGATGCGTCCCGTTTTGCTTTAAAATATTTACTTTCACATAAAGTTGAGTGGTAGAAAGACCCAGGTCTTCTTTTCCGCTTCCGAAAATGTTGAATTCCAATTGTCCGTTATCCTGAATATTACATAATATATAGAATTCCGCCCACTTTCCACCTCATATACTCACTTGAGTAGATGGTAGCGCAAATAGGTCCAGTTCCGATTTCAGGCAGGTGGGGGAAGCTTGTCTTATGAAAGCCATTACGTATGAAAAATACCAGATGCATGCACTTTCCGAGTTTTCGAACGAATGATTTGTTTTAGAGGTTTACGCTTCCTTTTATTTCCACGTCCAATCATATTTTTCATTTTAGTTGCTACTTTATCCACTAGTATATTTCCACCTTCCTTCATGCGTTTAGCAGCCGGTTTTGGCTAACCATGCGTTTAGCCGCCAGTTTTGGATTTTGGCCCTGTATGACATCATTCCCAAAATCGAACCCACCCCAAGCGCTTGTCTTCCTACTGCGGCAGCACCTTTCTTCAACAGGGGGACGACCCCCCTCATTAACGAGCGGAAGAAACCTACAAGTCCGTAACCTTGCTGTAGCGGACTACCCTGATAATAGGCAAGTCACTATCCGGCTTGGTTCACGCAATGATCTTCTAATGACTTTGTACGACAATAATACGTCGGTCCAAGACACTCCGGGCTAAACGGAGGGACCCTGGTTCGAATCCAGGATGGGGAAAGCGTCTCTTTTTCTCCAAAATTACATAAGCTCTAGTTTGAGCTGTAATTAAAACGTGGGTGGCAAAAATTATAGTATAATAAATTCCCCCACGAAAACTCACAAAATTCTCGCCCCGGAGGCTTTTCTGTATTTCTCAAAATCAATAAAGCTCTAGTTTGAGCTGTAATTAATACGTGGGTGGCAAAAATTATAGTATAATAAATTCCCCCACGAAAACTCACAAAAATCTCGCCCCGGAGGCTTTCTTGTGTTGACCATATTTGGCAATTGTGTTATCCCTGCGGAGGGTAATAATACCTTAACACAATAATATGGTCGATACGTCTTTCACAGCTGCTTTAGACGGAAGTGTAGTTTCACTATCGCGCGCGCTCTTAAGAATGAGACTTTTTTCCCGTATGCGTTCTTATACGATTTCTACAGTCTGAAAATTTTTTCCATTAGAGGTACGTAGTGGGGTCTATCATAAAAGACGCAGACCATTTCTTCATGACGCCCCTCGACTTTCACGATACGAAGCAAGGGAGCTAAAATATCCCCGACGATCTTATCTTCTAAAATATTCGTGTACACATACAGGAGATGGTGATCCAGCAGATGATCTGATATGTATGGGCTTTCCACCACCCTCTCCGCATGTTTCCGTAATATTTCCTTGTGCGATTTCCAGAATGGGTTTGGGAGGGGCTAAAACTCCCCTGGTGTAAACCCCAGGATCTTGGCAAGTCCTTTATACAGTACAAGTCTCGAGTAGACATAAAACTTGATTCGATCTCTTCTCTTATTCTAGTTGTAGTGGAAAAGGATGAAGCTTCCCACTTGTTCCATCAATGCTTTCATGACATCATCTGTTGTTTCACAAAACCCACATGGGCTACGACTTTTTATAAATTTACCATCATCTTGATCATACTCAAATTTATTGGAGACGTCCGTAATGTTGTACCAGGAATGAGGATAGATAAACTAACCGAGTCCAACCTCCCACTCCCATTAAGTTCAACGGGTTTGGGTAAAATTAAGAAAAAGTGGTTTAATTCGTTATCCTCATGGTAATCAAGATTGCTATCACTCGGTGACGTGAGGTAGAAACTCATCTTGCTGACTGCAAATGGTTCTCTAAGTTGTTATACTTTATACACATCCGCAGCAGGTAACCACTTGTCGAACTTCGAGGTGTATCGTCCAAACGACACGAAATACTCGATATGACCACACCTCTTTCTCTGTTTTAATACTTTGTCTATAGGGTATAACTCACTCTTTTTAACCTTTAGCAATTCCAATTCATAAAACATTCCTTCCATCCCTGTTTAAGATTCCACCATAAGAAGGTGATTCACAGAAAGGTACATTTCCCATGCTCCATTTGTGAGAAGAGGTTTACCCGTCAATACATTCGGAAGAAACTTGAAAAGCTTCACGGCAATACATTAGTGGTAAGTGATGAATTTATGTGTTGCATAGTGTTCTTCGAAGAGTTACTAAGACAGAAAATCTTATTTTAAAAATTTTCGGAAAGGTACTAAAACAGAAATTCTCTCTTTTTCAGGCTCCTTCTACGACAGTGGTTCTTCCCCAATCCGCGCAGGAGAATTTAGCTGTGCCCGGCCCTACCACTATCCATCCCATAGAGAGAGAGAGGGAGGGAGAGAGAGAGAACATCTGGTGGTTCCGGGTCCTTCGGTAGGTTGAGATGTTCAAAGCGATAGATTTAGGAAAATTATGCAGCACCATAACGAGATTAATTTATTTCTTTTTTTTAATGATTTTTTTCTTCTTAGGGTATGAATTCTCGAAAGAGGCCTTTGTTCCCAGGACCCATCGATAGGACTGTCCTGGGCTTTCAAGAGCTGCTTCTTCGGTACGTGATTCTTTTATTGTTTGAGGGATTTTTAGGGTGAAGTGGCAATCTTTTTTAAGAGGTGGAAAAGGGGTGGATACAAGAAAATGATTATCCTTTTTCGGGTGCGCGAGCTAGACGGAGGAAGCGTCAGAGAGGAAGCAACCGGGAGCGAGCCCTCAACGTCTTCCAGATAAGGAACTTGTACCCAAGAACAAGCGACCGGAGCGATATGGAGCTGTTTCTCCAGAACGTGGAAGCTCCACTGATTGAGGAACTTTAGGATGGTGGGCTAGTGTATTAGACCATTAAATCCACATCATACTACATGCCGTATTCTTGCGGGTCGGTTCCGATGGGGTGAAGGAGTCCACGGAGGGTCACTTCCGTAGCCGCTGCATCACCATGCTTCCAGAAAGTGGGAAGTACAGGATAGAAGAGGCTTTCGAGAAGGTTCGAAAAAGCTTCGAAGAATTTGAGGCGCAAGGCAGCGGATGGGTGTTAGAATAAATTCTTCATCTCGAAGGGAAGATTGCTCGCTATCATCCGCTGGCCGGCATTTCTTACATCCCGCTCCCCAAGGAGTTGATGACCAAGCGGGCCGTCCTCAACACCAAAAACGAGGATGAGAAATGCTTTTTGTGCAGTGTGCTGGCCGCACTCCACCCCAATGATGGACAAAACCATCCCGAGAGAGTCTTCCACTACATATCGCATGAGGCAGAGCTCGACATCTGCGAGGCGGACTCTCCTTTAGAGATATCGAGTATCCCGATGATCGAGAAGAAAAAGAACCTCTAAATCAACATCTTCGGGTACGAGAATGAAATCTTTCCACTCCACATAACAGAGGAGAGGTTCATTACACACACATCAACCACCTAATGATTTCGGATGAGATGAAACGGCATTACTGCCTCATCCGGAATTTCAACCGAGACCCAACGGTGTGCCACATCTGTGGGGAAGCCTTGGCTGAAGATGCAGTTAGAGATCACGACCACATTTTTCGTAAGTATCCAATTCTTCAGCCGAAATCATCTAGAAAAATAGAAGGAAAGTTGTTTATGAATGTATTATTACTTTAGAGACTACAGGGGAGCCGCCCATAACGCCTGCAATCTGCGATACAAGCCGATAAACCATGTGCCAGTCATTATGCACAATCTACGGAACTATGACGGACACATCATCACTCGGGGTCTGGGGAATATTTTAAGGATAGGGAACTTTCCTGTATTCACAATAACAAGTAGAAATATATCTCCTTTTCACTGGGGAAGCTATGATTCATTGACTCGCTTCAGTTCATAGCTTCCTCGCTGGAAAAACATGTTGGGAATGTATCTCCTGCGGAAATGCACCACCTCAATTACCAGTTCTCCTCTGAAAAAGTCGCGCTGCTATTGAGGAAGGGGGTGTATCTCTATGACTACATGGACTCCTCCTCCAAATTCAACGAGCGAAAGCTGCCCTTAAGACATTTGTTCTACAACAAGCTGATGGACAAGGAGTTACCGCTCGAGGATTATAGTCACGCTCAGAACGTATGGAGAACCTTCGGAATATCGACGTTAGGAGAGTATCATGATATATATGTGTTGAATTATACTTCCCAACTCGCTGACTTCTTCGAAAACTTTAGACGTCTCTGACTAACTTATTACCAAATCAACCCCTGTCTGGGGTCATCACGGGGATTGGCGTGGCAATCCTGTATGCGCATGACAGGTCCGTGCCATGATCCAGCATCTCCCCACCCATGACTTTAGATGGAGAAAACACGATGACTGGACAAAGGAGCGAAATACTGGCTCTTCCAGATGATGACGAGATGGGATACATCTTCGAGGTAGATACCATTCCTAAGAACTATCAGGTTGTAATTATTTCTATTTTGAGACAAGATGTGGGATACTAAAAATGTTATTGCTTTTTACAAGTTGAAATATCCCCGAGAGCATCATAATCTCCATAGCGATTACCCACTGGCTCCCGAGCAAATGAAGGTGACCAAATAGATGCTCTCTACATACTCGCAAGATATTGCCGCAGAGATGGGGGTGCCACTTTATGGGATCACTGAGAAGTTGGTCCCGAATTTGTGGAACAAGGAGCGATACATTGTTCACTATCGCAATTTGAAATTGTACCTTACGCTAGGGATGAAGCTGAAGCGAGTCCACAGGTTAGTAGATGATGAAATGATGGAGCTAAGTGGTCATATAATCACGTGATTAAAAGAAAATCTAAAAGAATTCATACTTTCTAGATGTCTTCAATTTCGTCAGGCCCCATGGATTAGACTTACATAACATTTAATACGGAGAAGAGGAAGAACGCCGCAAATGCTTTTGAAAAAGACTTCTTCAAGTTGATGAACAATG